>OV050031.1:100854000-102054000 GCA_920105625.2 Clusia tigrina
TCTACCCCTGTCTGCCTCAGTCGGTGTCTCAGTCGTTGTCGCAGCCTCTGGCAGCGTCTCTGTAGGGGTCTCAGTCGTTGCCGCTGTCGATTTTGGTTTCTGCTGCCTTCTCTATACCTATATCTACTCCTATCTACCTCAGTCGGCGTCTCAGTCGGCGTCTCTGTAGGCGTATCAGTCGCTGCCGCTGTCGATTGGGGAGGTCTGCCGCCTTCTCTATGCCTATATCTACCCCTATCTGCCTCAGTCGGCGTCTCAGTCGGCGTCGCAGCCTCTGTCAGCGTCTCTGTAGGCGTGTCAGTCGCTGCCGCTATCGATTGGGGGGCTGCTGCCTTCTCTGTGCCTATATCTACCCCTATCTGCCTTAGTAGGCGTCGCAGCCTCTGTCGGCGTCTCTGTAGGCGTATCAGTCGCTGCCGCTGTCGATTGGGGAGGTCTGCCGCCTTCTCTATGCCTATATCTACCCCTATCTGCCTCAGTCGGCGTCTCAGTCGGCGTCGCAGCCTCTGTCAGCGTCTCTGAAGGCGTCTCAGTCGCTGCCGCTGGAGATTAGGGGGATCTGCTGCCCTCTCTATGCCTATATATACCCCTATCTGCCTCAGACGGTGTCTCAATCGGCGTCGCAGCCTATGTCAGCGTCTCTTTAGACGTCTCAGTCGCTGGCGCTGTCGATTGGGGGGTCTGCTGCCTTCTCTATGCCTATATCTACCCCTATCTGCCTCAGTCGGCGTCTCAGTCGGCATCGCAACCTCTGTCAGCGTATCTGTAGGTGTTTCAGTCGCTGCCGCTGTCGATTGGGGGGTCTGCTGCTTTTTGTATGCCAATATCTACCCCTATCTGCCTCAGTTGGCGTCGCAGCGTCTGTCATCGTCTCTGTAGGTGTCTCAGTCGCCGCCGCTGTCGATTGGGGTCTGCTGCCTTCTCTATGCCTATATCTACCTCCATCTGCCTCATTCGGCGTCTCATTCGGCGTCGCAGCCTCTTTCAGCGTCTGTGAAGGCATCTCAGTCGCTGCCGCTGTCGATTTGGGAGGTCTGCTGCCTTCTCTATGCCTATATCTACCCCTATCTGCCTCAGTCGGCGTCTCAGTCGGCGTCGCAACCTCTGTCAGCGTATCTGTAGGTGTCTCAGTTGCTGCCGCTGTCGATTGGTGGGGTCTGCTGCTTTTTGTATGCCAATATCTACCCTTATCTGCCTCAGTTGGCGTCGCAGCGTCTGTCATCATCTCTGTAGGTATCTCAGTCGCCGCCGCTGTCGATTGGGGTCTGCTGCCTTCTCTATGCCTATATCTACCCCCATCTGCCTCATTCGGCGTCTCAGTCGGCGTCGCAGCCTCTTTCAGCGTCTCTGAAGGCGTCTCAGTCGCTGCCGCTGTCGATTTGGGAGGTCTGCTGCCTTCTCTATGCCTATATCTACCCCTATCTGCCTCAGCCGGCGCCTCAGTCAGCGTATGCAGCCTCTGTCAGCGTGACTGTAAGTGTCTCAGTCGCTGCCGCTGTCGATTGGGGGGGGGTCTGCTGCTTTCTGTATGCCAATATCTACCCCTATCTGCCTCAGTTGGCGTCGCAGCGTCTGTCATCGTCTTTGTAGGTGTCTCAGTCGCTGCCGCTGTCGATTGGGGCGTCTGTTGCCTTCTCTATGCCTATATCTACCCCCATCTGTCTCATTCGGCGTCTCAGTCGGCGTCGCAGCCTCTTTCAGCGTCTCTGAAGGCGTCTCAGTCGCTGCCGCTGTCGATTTGGTAGCTCTGCTGCCTTCTCTATGCCTATATCTACCCCTATATGCCTCACCTGGCGTCTCAGTCAGCGATGCAGCCTCTGTCAGCGTCACTGTAGGCGTCTCAGTCGCTGCCGCTGTCGATTGGGGGGGTCTGCTGCTTTCTGTATGCCAATATCTACCCCTATCTGCCTCAGTTGGCGTCGCAGCGTCTGTCATCGTCTCTGTAGGTGTCTCAGTCGCTGCCGCTGTCGATTGGGGCGTCTGCAGCCTTCTCTATGCCTATATCTACCCCCATCTGCCTCATTCGGCGTCTCAGTCGGCGTCGCAGCCTCTTTCAGCGTCTCTGAAGGCGTCTCAGTCGCTGCCGCTGTCGATTTGGGAGGTTTGCTGCCTTCTCTATGCCTATATCTACCCCCATCTGCCTCATTCGGCGTCTCAGTCGGCGTCGCAGCCTCTTTCAGCGTCTCTGAAGGCGTCTCAGTCGCTGCCGCTGTCGATTTGGGAGGTCTGCTGCCTTCTCTATGCCTATATCTACCCCTATCTGCCTCAGTCGGCGTCTCAGTCAGCGATGCAGCCTCTGTCAGCGCCACTGTAAGTGTCTCAGTCACTGCCGCTGTCGATTGAGGGGTCTGCTGCTTTCTGTATGCCAATTCTACCCCTATCTGCCTCAGTTGGCGTCGCAGCGTCTGTCATCGTCTCTGTAGGTGTCTCAGTCGCCGCCGCTGTCGATTGGGGCGTCTGCTGCCTTCTCTATGCCTATATCTACCCCTATCTGCCTCAGCCGGCGTCTCAGTCAGCGATGCAGCCTCTGTCAGCGTCACTGTAGGCGTCTCAGTCGCTGCCGCTGTCGATTTGGGAGGTCTGCTGCCTTCTCTGTGCCTATACCTACCCCTATCTACCTCAGTCGGCGTCTCAGTCGGCGTCACAGCCTCTGTCAGCTTCTCTGTAGGCGTCTCAGTCGCTGCCGCTGTCGATTGGGACGTCTGCGGCGTTCTCTATGCCTATATCTACCCCCATCTGCCTCATTCGGCGTCTCAGTCGGCGTCGCAGCCTCTTTCAGCGTATCTGTAGGTGGCTCAGTCGCTGCCGCTGTCGATTGGGGGGTCTGCTGCTTTCTGTATGCCAATATCTACCCCTATATGACTCAGTTGGCGTCGCAGCGTCTGTCATCGTCTCTGTAGGTGTCTCAGTCGCTGGCACTGTCGATTGGGGGTCTGCTGCCTCTCTATGCCTATATCTACCCTTATCTGCCTCAGTCGGCGTCTCAGTCGGCGTCGCAACCTCTGTCAGCGTATCTGTAGGTGTCTCAGTCGCTGAAGCTGTCGATTGGGGGGGTCTGCTGCTTTCTGTATGCCAATATCTACCCCTATCTGCCTCAGTTGGCGTCGCAGCGTCTGTCATCGTCTCTGTAGGTGTCTCAGTCGCTGCCGCTGTCGATTGGGGCGTCTGCGGCCTTCTCTATGCCTATATCTACCCCCATCTGCCTCATTCGACGTCTCAGTCGGCGTCGCAGTCTCTTTCAGCGTCTCTGAAGGCGTCTCAGTAGCTGCCGCTGTCGATTTGGGAGGTCTGCTGCCTTCTCTGTGCCTATACCGACCCCTATCTACCTCAATCGGCGTCTCAGTCGGCGTCCCAGCCTCTGTCAGCGTCTCTGGAGGCGTCTCAGTCGCTGCCGCTGTCGATTTGGGAGGTCTTCTGCTTTTTTCGATGCCAATATCTACCCCTATCTGCCTCAGTCGGCGTCTTAGTCGGCGTCGCAGCCTCTGTCAACGTCTCTGTAGGTGTCTCAGTCGCTGCTGCTCTCGATTGGGGGGTCTGCTGCCTTCTCTATGCCTATATCTACCCCTATCTGCCTCAGGCGTCGCAGCCTCTGTCAGTGTTTCTGTAGGCGTCTCAGTCTCTGCCGCTGTCGATTGGGGGGGGGTCTGCTGCTTTCTCTACGCCAATATCTACCCCTGTCTGCCTCAGTCGGTGTCTCAGTCGTTGTCGCAGCCTCTGGCAGCGTCTCTGTAGGGGTCTCAGTCGTTGCCGCTGTCGATTTTGGTTTCTGCTGCCTTCTCTATACCTATATCTACTCCTATCTACCTCAGTCGGCGTCTCAGTCGGCGTCTCTGTAGGCGTATCAGTCGCTGCCGCTGTCGATTGGGGAGGTCTGCCGCCTTCTCTATGCCTATATCTACCCCTATCTGCCTCAGTCGGCGTCTCAGTCGGCGTCGCAGCCTCTGTCAGCGTCTCTGTAGGCGTGTCAGTCGCTGCCGCTATCGATTGGGGGGCTGCTGCCTTCTCTGTGCCTATATCTACCCCTATCTGCCTTAGTAGGCGTCGCAGCCTCTGTCAGCGTTTCTGTAGGCGTCTCAGTCGCTGTCGCTGTCGATTTGGGTGTCTGCTGCCTTTTCTATGCCTATATCTACCCCTATCTGCCTCAGTCGGCGTCGCAACCTCTGTCAGCGTATCTGTAGGTGTCTGAGTCGCTGCCGCTGTCGATTGGGGGTCTGCTGCTTTTTGTATGCCAATATCTACCCCTATCTGCCTCAGTTGGCGTCGCAGCGTCTGTCATCGTCTCTGTAGGTGTCTCAGTCGCCGCCGCTGTCGATTGGGGTCTGCTGCCTTCTCTATGCCTATATCTACCTCCATCTGCTTCATTCGGCGTCGCAGCCTCTTTCAGCGTCTGTGAAGGCGTCTCAGTCGCTGCCGCTGTCGATTTGGGAGGTCTGCTGCCTTCTCTATGCCTATATCTACCCCTATCTGCCTCAGTCGGCGTCTCAGTCGGCGTCGCAACCTCTGTCAGCGTATCTGTAGGTGTCTCAGTCGCTGCTGCTGTCGATTGGTGGGGTCTGCTGCTTTTTGTATGCCAATATCTACCCCTATCTGCCTCAGTTGGCGTCGCAGCGTCTGTCATCATCTCTGTAGGTATCTCAGTCGCCGCCGCTGTCGATTGGGGTCTGCTGCCTTCTCTATGCCTATATCTACCCCCATCTGCCTCATTCGGCGTCTCAGTCGGCGTCGCAGCCTCTTTCAGCGTCTCTGAAGGCGTCTCAGTCGCTGCCGCTGTCGATTTGGTAGGTCTGCTGCCTTCTCTATGCCTATATCTACCCCCATCTGCCTCATTCGGCGTCTCAGTCGGCGTCGCAGCCTCTTTCAGCGTCTCTGAAGGCGTCTCAGTCGCTGCCGCTGTCGATTTGGGAGGTCTGCTGCCTTCTCTATGCCTATATCTACCCCTATCTGCCACAGCCGGCGTCTCAGTCAGCGTATGCAGCCTCTGTCAGCGTGACTGTAAGTGTCTCAGTCGCTGCCGCTGTCGATTGGGGGGGGTCTGCTGCTTTCTGTATGCCAATATCTACCCCTATCTGCCTCAGTTGGCGTCGCAGCGTCTGTCATCGTCTCTGTAGGTGTCTCAGTCGCTGCCGCTGTCGATTGGGGCGTCTGCGGCCTTCTCTATGCCTATATCTACCCCCATCTGCCTCATTCGGCGTCTCAGTCGGCGTCGCAGCCTCTTTCAACGTCTCTGAAGGCGTTTCAGTCGCTGCCGCTGTCGATTTGGGAGGTCTGCTGCCTTTTCTGTGCCTATACCTACCCCTATCTACCTCAGTCGGCGTCTCAGTCGGCGTCACAGCCTCTGTCAGCTTCTCTGTAGGCGTCTCAGGCGTTGCCGCTGTCGATTGGGGATCTGCTGCCTTCTCTATGCCTATATCTACCCTTATCTGCCTCAGTCGGCGTCTCAGTCGGCGTCTCTGTAAGCTTCTCAGTCGCTGCCGCTGTCGATTGGGGCGTCTGCGGCCTTCTCTATGCCTATATCTACACCCATCTGCCTCATTCGGCGTTTCAGTCGGCGTCGCAGCCCCTTTCAGCGTCTCTGAAGGCGTCTCAGTCGCTGCCGCTGTTGATTTGGGAGGTTTGCTGCATTCTCTATGCCTATATCTACCCCTATCTGCCTCAGCCGACGTCTCAGTCGGCGTCGCAACCTCTGTCAGCGTATCTGTAGGTGTCTCAGTCGCTGCCGCTGTCGATTGGGGGGGTCTCCTGCTTTCTGTATGCCAATATCTACCCCTATCTGCCTCAGTTGGCGTCGCAGCGTCTGTCATCGTCTCTGTAGGTGTCTCAGTCGCTTCCGCTGTCGATTGGGGCGTCTGCGGCCTTCTCTATGCCTATATCTACCCCCATCTGCCTCATTCGGCGTCTCAGTCGGCGTCGCAGCCTCTTTCAGCGTCTCTGAAGGCGTCTCAGTCGCTGCCGCTGTCGATTTGGGAGGTCTGCTGCCTTCTCTGTGCCTATACCGACCCCTATCTACCTCAATCGGCGTCTCAGTCGGCGTCCCAGCCTCTGTCAGCGTCTCTGGAGGCGTCTCAGTCGCTGCCGCTGTCGATTTGGGAGGTCTGCTGCTTTTTTCGATGCCAATATCTACCCCTATCTGCCTCAGTCGGCGTCTCAGTCGGCGTCGCAACCTCTGTCAGCGTATCTGTAGGTGTCTCAGTCGCTGCCGCTGTCGATTGGTGGGGTCTGCTGCTTTTTGTATGCCAATATCTACCCCTATCTGCCTCAGTTGGCGTCGCAGCGTCTGTCATCATCTCTGTAGGTATCTCAGTCGCCGCCACTGTCGATTGCGGCGTCTGCTGCCTTCTCCATGCCTATATCTACTCCCATCTGTCTCATTCGGCGTCACAGTCGGCGTCGCAGCCTCTTTCAGCGTCTCTGAAGGCGTCTCAGTCGCTGCCGCTGTCGATTTGGTAGGTCTGCTGCCTTCTCTATGCCTATATCTACCCCTATATGCCTCACCTGGCGTCTCAGTCAGCGATGCAGCCTCTGTCAGCGTCACTGTAGGCGTCTCAGTCGCTGCCGCTGTCGATTTGGGAGGTCTGCTGCCTTTTCTGTGCCTATACCTACCCCTATCTACCTCAGTCGGCGTCTCAGTCGGCGTCACAGCCTCTGTCAGCTTCTCTGTAGGCGTCTCAGGCGTTGCCGCTGTCGATTGGGGATCTGCTGCCTTCTCTATGCCTATATCTACCCTTATCTGCCTCAGTCGGCGTCTCAGTCGGCGTCTCTGTAAACATCTCAGTCGCTGCCGCTGTCGATTGGGGCGTCTGCGGCCTTCTCTATGCCTATATCTACACCCATCTGCCTCATTCGGCGTCTCAGTCGGCGTCGCAGCCTCTTTCAGCGTCTCTGAAGGCGTCTCAGACGCTGCCGCTGTCGATTTGGGAGGTTTGCTGCCTTCTCTATGCCTATATCTACCCCCATCTGCCTCATTCGGCGTCTCAGTCGGCGTCGCAGCCTCTTTCAGCGTCTCTGAAGGCGTCTCAGTCGCTGCCGCTGTCGATTTGGGAGTACTGCTGCCTTCTCTATGCCTATATCTACCCCTATCTGCCTCAGTCGGCGTCTCAGTCAGCGATGCAGCCTCTGTCAGCGCCACTGTAAGTGTCTCAGTCGCTGCCGCTGTCGATTGGTGGGGTTTGCTGCTTTTTGTATGCCAATATCTACCCCTATCTGCCTCAGTTGGCGTCGCAGCGTCTGTCATCATCTCTGTAGGTATCTCAGTCGCCGCCACTGTCGATTGGGGTCTGCTGCCTTCTCTATGCCTATATCTACCCCCATCTGCCTCATTCGGCGTCTCAGTCGGCGTCGCAGCCTCTTTCAGCGTCTCTGAAGGCGTCTCAGTCGCTGCCGCTGTCGATTTGGGAGGTCTGCTGCCTTCTCTATGCCTATATCTACCCCTATCTGCCTCAGCCGGCGCCTCAGTCAGCGTATGCAGCCTCTGTCAGCGTGACTGTAAGTGTCTCAGTCGCTGCCGCTGTCGATTGGGGGGGGTCTGCTGCTTTCTGTATGCCAATATCTACCCTATCTGCCTCAGTTGGCGTCGCAGCGTCTGTCATCGTCTTTGTAGGTGTCTCAGTCGCTGCCGCTGTCGATTGCGGCGTCTGCTGCCTTCTCCATGCCTATATCTACCCCCATCTGTCTCATTCTGCGTCACAGTCGGCGTCGCAGCCTCTTTCAGCGTCTCTGAAGGCGTCTCAGTCGCTGCCGCTGTCGATTTGGTAGGTCTGCTGCCTTCTCTATGCCTATATCTACCCCTATATGCCTCACCTGGCGTCTCAGTCAGCGATGCAGCCTCTGTCAGCGTCACTGTAGGCGTCTCAGTCGCTGCCGCTGTCGATTTGGGAGGTCTGCTGCCTTTTCTGTGCCTATACCTACCCCTATCTACCTCAGTCGGCGTCTCAGTCGGCGTCACAGCCACTGTCAGCTTCTCTGTAGGCGTCTCAGGCGTTGCCGCTGTCGATTGGGGATCTGCTGCCTTCTCTATGCCTATATCTACCCTTATCTGCCTCAGTCGGCGTCTCAGTCGGCGTCTCTGTAAGCATCTCAGTCGCTGCCGCTGTCGATTGGGGCGTCTGCGGCCTTCTCTATGCCTATATCTACACCCATCTGCCTCATTCGGCGTCTCAGTCGGCGTCGCAGCCTCTTTCAGCGTCTCTGAAGGCGTCTCAGACGCTGCCGCTGTCGATTTGGGAGGTTTGCTGCCTTCTCTATGCCTATATCTACCCCCACCTGCCTCATTCGGCGTCTCAGTCGGCGTCGCAGCCTCTTTCAGCGTCTCTGAAGGCGTCTCAGTCGCTGCCGCTGTCGATTTTTTAGGTCTGCTGCCTTCTCTATGCCTATATCTACCCCTATCTGCCTCAGTCGGCGTCTCAGTCAGCGATGCAGCCTCTGTCAGCGCCACTGTAAGTGTCTCAGTCGCTGCCGCTGTCGATTGGTGGGGTCTGCTGCATTTGTATGCCAATATCTACCCCTACCTGCCTCAGTTGGCGTCGCAGCGTCTGTCATCATCTCTGTAGGTATCTCAGTCGCCGCCACTGTCGATTGGGGTCTGCTGCCTTCTCTATGCCTATATCTACCCCCATCTGCCTCATTCGGCGTCTCAGTCGGCGTCGCAGCCTCTTTCAGCGTCTCTGAAGGCGTCTCAGTCGCTGCCGCTGTCGATTTGGGAGGTCTGCTGCCTTCTCTATGCCTATATCTACCCCTATCTGCCTCAGCCGGCGCCTCAGTCAGCGTATGCAGCCTCTGTCAGTGTGACTGTAAGTGTCTCAGTCGCTGCCGCTGTCGATTGGGGGGGGGGGTGTCTGCTGCTTTCTGTATGCCAATATCTACCCCTATCTGCCTCAGTTGGCGTCGCAGCGTCTGTCATCGTCTTTGTAGGTGTCTCAGTCGCTGCCGCTGTCGATTGCGGCGTCTGCTGTCTTCTCCATGCCTATATCTACCCCCATCTGTCTCATTCGGCGTCACAGTCGGCGTCGCAGCCTCTTTCAGCGTCTCTGAAGGCGTCTCAGTCGCTGCCGCTGTCGATTTGGTAGGTCTGCTGCCTTCTCTATGCCTATATCTACCCCTATATGCCTCACCTGGCGTCTCAGTCAGCGATGCAGCCTCTGTCAGCGTCACTGTAGGCGTCTCAGTCGCTGCCGCTTTCGATTTGGGAGGTCTGCTGCCTTTTCTGTGCCTATACCTACCCCTATCTACCTCAGTCGGCGTCTCAGTCGGCGTCACAGCCTCTGTCAGCTTCTCTGTAGGCGTCTCAGGCGTTGCCGCTGTCGATTGGGGATCTGCTGCCTTCTCTATGCCTATATCTACCCTTATCTGCCTCAGTCGGCGTCTCAGTCGGCGTCTCTGTAAGCATCTCAGTCGCTGCCGCTGTCGATTGGGGCGTCTGCGGCCTTCTCTATGCCTATATCTACACCCATCTGCCTCATTCGGCGTCTCAGTCGGCGTCGCAGCCTCTTTCAGCGTCTCTGAAGGCGTCTCAGACGCTGCCGCTGTCGATTTGGGAGGTTTGCTGCCTTCTCTATGCCTATATCTACCCCCATCTGCCTCATTCGGCGTCTCAGTCGGCGTCGCAGCCTCTTTCAGCGTCTCTGAAGGCGTCTCAGTCGCTGCCGCTGTCGATTTGTGAGTTCTGCTGCCTTCTCTATGCCTATATCTACCCCTATCTGCCTCAGTCGGCGTCTCAGTCAGCGATGCAGCCTCTGTCAGCGCCACTGTAAGTGTCTCAGTCACTGCCGCTGTCGATTGGGGGGTCTGCTGCTTTCTGTATGCCAATATCTACCCCTATCTGCCTCAGTTGGCGTCGCAGCGTCTGTCATCGTCTCTGTAGGTGTCTCAGTCGCTGCCACTGTCGATTGGGGCGTCTGCTGCCTTCTCTATGCCTATATCTACCCCTATCTGCCTCAGCCGGCGTCTCAGTCAGCGATGCAGCCTCTGTCAGCGTCACTGTAGGCGTCTCAGTCGCTGCCGCTGTCGATTTGGGAGGTCTGCTGCCTTCTCTGTGCCTATACCTACCCCTATCTACCTCAGTCGGCGTCTCAGTCGGCGTCACAGCCTCTGCCAGCTTCTCTGTAGGCGTCTCAGTCGCTGCCGCTGTCGATTGGGACGTCTGCGGCCTTCTCTATGCCTATATCTACCCCCATATGCCTCATTCGGCGTCTCAGTCGGCGTCGCAGTCTCTTTCAGCGTCTCTGAGGCGTCTCAGTAGCTGCCGCTGTCGATTTGGGAGGTCTGCTGCCTTCTCTGTGCCTATACCGACCCCTATCTACCTCAATCGGCGTCTCAGTCGGCGTCCCAGCCTCTGTCAGCGTCTCTGGAGGCGTCTCAGTCGCTGCCGCTGTCGATTTGGGAGGTCTGCTGCTTTTTTCGATGCCAATATCTACCCCTATCTGCCTCAGTCGGCGTCTTAGTCGGCGTCGCAGCCTCTGTCAACGTCTCTGTAGGTGTCTCAGTCGCTGCTGCTCTCGATTGGGGGGTCTGCTGCCTTCTCTATGCCTATATCTACCCCTATCTGCCTCAGACGTCGCAGCCTCTGTCAGTGTTTCTGTAGGCGTCTCAGTCTCTGCCGCTGTCGATTGGGGGGGGGTCTGCTGCTTTCTCTACGCCAATATCTACCCCTGTCTGCCTCAGTCGGCGTCTCAGTCGGCGTCGCAGCCTCTGTCAGCGTCTCTGTAGGCGTGTCAGTCGCTGCTGCTCTCGATTGGGGGGTCTGCTGCCTTCTCTATGCCTATATCTACCCCTATCTGCCTCAGGCGTCGCAGCCTCTGTCAGTGTTTCTGTAGGCGTCTCAGTCTCTGCCGCTGTCGATTGGGGGGGGGGGGGTCTGCTGCTTTCTCTACGCCAATATCTACCCCTGTCTGCCTCAGTCGGTGTCTCAGTCGGTGTCGCAGCCTCTGTCAGCGTCTCTGTAGGGGTCTCAGTCGTTGCCGCTGTCGAATGGGGGTTCTGCTGCCTTCTCTATGCCTATATCTACCCTTATCTGCCTCAGTCGGCGTCTCAGTCGGCGTCTCAGTCGGCGTCTCTGTAAGCATCTCAGTCGCTGCCGCTGTCGATTGGGGCGTCTGCGGCCTTCTCTATGCCTATATCTACACCCATCTGCCTCATTCGGCGTCTCAGTCGGCGTCGCAGCCTCTTTCAGCGTCTCTGAAGGCGTCTCAGACGCTGCCGCTGTCGATTTGGGAGGTTTGCTGCCTTCTCTATGCCTATATCTACCCCCATCTGCCTCATTCGGCGTCTCAGTCGGCGTCGCAGCCTCTTTCAGCGTCTCTGAAGGCGTCTCAGTCGCTGCCGCTGTCGATTTGGGAGTTCTGCTGCCTTCTCTATGCCTATATCTACCCCTATCTGCCTCAGTCGGCGTCTCAGTCAGCGATGCAGCCTCTGTCAGCGCCACTGTAAGTGTCTCAGTCGCTGCCGCTGTCGATTGGTGGGGTCTGCTGCTTTTTGTATGCCAATATCTATTGTATACCCCTATCTGCCTCAGTTGGCGTCGCAGCGTCTGTCATCATCTCTGTAGGTATCTCAGTCGCCGCCACTGTCGATTGGGGTCTGCTGCCTTCTCTATGCCTATATCTACCCCCATCTGCCTCATTCGGCGTCTCAGTCGGCGTCGCAGCCTCTTTCAGCGTCTCTGAAGGCGTCTCAGTCGCTGCCGCTGTCGATTTGGGAGGTCTGCTGCCATCTCTATGCCTATATCTACCCCTATCTGCCTTAGCCGGCGCCTCAGTCAGCGTATGCAGCCTCTGTCAGCGTGACTGTAAGTGTCTCAGTCGCTACCGCTGTCGATTGGGGGGGGGTCTGCTGCTTTCTGTATGCCAATATCTACCCCTATCTGCCTCAGTTGGCGTCGCAGCGTCTGTCATCGTCTTTGTAGGTGTCTCAGTCGCTGCCGCTGTCGATTGCGGCGTCTGCTGGCTTCTCCATGCCTATATCTACCCCCATCTGTCTCATTCGGAGTCACAGTCGGCGTCGCAGCCTCTTTCAGCGTCTCTGAAGGCGTCTCAGTCGCTGCCGCTGTCGATTTGGTAGGTCTGCTGCCTTCTCTATGCCTATATCTACACCTATATGCCTCACCTGGCGTCTCAGTCAGCGATGCAGCCTCTGTCAGCGTCACTGTAGGCGTCTCAGTCGCTGCCGCTGTCGATTTGGGAGGTCTGCTGCCTTTTCTGTGCCTATACCTACCCCTATCTACCTCAGTCGGCGTCTCAGGCGGCGTCACAGCCTCTGTCAGCTTCTCTGTAGGCGTCTCAGGCGTTGCCGCTGTCGATTGGGGATCTGCTGCCTTCTCTATGCCTATATCTACCCTTATCTGCCTCAGTCGGCGTCTCAGTCGGCGTCTCTGTAAGCATCTCAGTCGCTGCCGCTGTCGATTGGGGCGTCTGCGGCCTTCTCTATGCCTATATCTACACCCATCTGCCTCATTCGGCGTCTCAGTCGGCGTCGCAGCCTCTTTCAGCGTCTCTGAAGGCGTCTCAGACGCTGCCGCTGCCGGTTTGGGAGGTTTGCTGCCTTCTCTATGCCTATATCTACCCCCATCTGCCTCATTCGGCGTCTCAGTCGGCGTCGCAGCCTCTTTCAGCGTCTCTGAAAGCGTCTCAGTCGCTGCCGCTGTCGATTTGGGAGTTCTGCTGCCTTCTCTATGCCTATATCTACCCCTATCTGAATCAGTCGGCGTCTCAGTCAGCGATGCAGCCTCTGTCAGCGCCACTGTAAGTGTCTCAGTCGCTGCCGCTGTCGATTGGTGGGGTCTGCTGCTTTTTGTATGCCAATATCTACCCCTATCTGCCTCAGTTGGCGTCGCAGCGTCTGTCATCATCTCTGTAGGTATCTCAGTCGCCGCCACTGTCGATTGGGGTCTGCTGCCTTCTCTATGCCTATATCTACCCCCATCTGCCTCATTCGGCGTCTCAGTCGGCGTCGCAGCCTCTTTCAGCGTCTCTGAAAGCGTCTCAGTCGCTGCCACTGTCGATTGGGGCGTCTGCTGCCTTCTCTATGCCTATATCTACCCCTATCTGCCTCAGCCGGCGTCTCAGTCAGCGATGCAGCCTCTGTCAGCGTCACTGTAGGCGTCTCAGTCGCTGCCGCTGTCGATTTGGGAGGTCTGCTGCCTTCTCTGTGCCTATACCTACCCCTATCTACCTCAGTCGGCGTCTCAGTCGGCGTCACAGCCTCTGCCAGCTTCTCTGTAGGCGTCTCAGTCGCTGCCGCTGTCGATTGGGACGTCTGCGGCCTTCTCTATGCCTATATCTACCCCCATATGCCTCATTCGGCGTCTCAGTCGGCGTCGCAGTCTCTTTCAGCGTCTCTGAAGGCGTCTCAGTAGCTGCCGCTGTCGATTTGGGAGGTCTGCTGCCTTCTCTGTGCCTATACCGACCCCTATCTACCTCAATCGGCGTCTCAGTCGGCGTCCCAGCCTCTGTCAGCGTCTCTGGAGGCGTCTCAGTCGCTGCCGCTGTCGATTTGGGAGGTCTGCTGCTTTTTTCGATGCCAATATCTACCCCTATCTGCCTCAGTCGGCGTCTTAGTCGGCGTCGCAGCCTCTGTCAACGTCTCTGTAGGTGTCTCAGTCGCTGCTGCTCTCGATTGGGGGGTCTGCTGCCTTCTCTATGCCTATATCTACCCCTATCTGCCTCAGGCGTCGCAGCCTCTGTCAGTGTTTCTGTAGGCGTCTCAGTCTCTGCCGCTGTCGATTGGGGGGGGGTCTGCTGCTTTCTCTACGCCAATATCTACCCCTGTCTGCCTCAGTCGGCGTCTCAGTCGGCGTCGCAGCCTCTGTCAGCGTCTCTGTAGGCGTGTCAGTCGCTGCTGCTCTCGATTGGGGGTCTGCTGCCTTCTCTATGCCTATATCTACCCCTATCTGCCTCAGGCGTCGCAGCCTCTGTCAGTGTTTCTGTAGGCGTCTCAGTCTCTGCCGCTGTCGATTGGGGGGGGGGGGGGGTCTGCTGCTTTCTCTACGCCAATATCTACCCCTGTCTGCCTCAGTCGGTGTCTCAGTCGGTGTCGCAGCCTCTGTCAGCGTCTCTGTAGGGGTCTCAGTCGTTGCCGCTGTCGAATGGGGGTTCTGCTGCCTTCTCTATGCCTATATCTACCCTTATCTGCCTCAGTCGGCGTCTCAGTCGGCGTCTCTGTAAGCATCTCAGTCGCTGCCGCTGTCGATTGGGGCGTCTGCGGCCTTCTCTATGCCTATATCTACACCCATCTGCCTCATTCGGCGTCTCAGTCGGCGTCGCAGCCTCTTTCAGCGTCTCTGAAGGCGTCTCAGACGCTGCCGCTGTCGATTTGGGAGGTTTGCTGCCTTCTCTATGCCTATATCTACCCCCATCTGCCTCATTCGGCGTCTCAGTCGGCGTCGCAGCCTCTTTCAGCGTCTCTGAAGGCGTCTCAGTCGCTGCCGCTGTCGATTTGGGAGTTCTGCTGCCTTCTCTATGCCTATATCTACCCCTATCTGCCTCAGTCGGCGTCTCAGTCAGCGATGCAGCCTCTGTCAGCGCCACTGTAAGTGTCTCAGGCGCTGCCGCTGTCGATTGGTGGGGTCAGCTGCTTTTTGTATGCCAATATCTATTGTATACCCCTATCTGCCTCAGTTGGCGTCGCAGCGTCTGTCATCATCTCTGTAGGTATCTCAGTCGCCGCCACTGTCGATTGGGGTCTGCTGCCTTCTCTATGCCTATATCTACCCCCATCTGCCTCATTCGGCGTCTCAGTCGGCGTCGCAGCCTCTTTCAGCGTCTCTGAAGGCGTCTCAGTCGCTGCCGCTGTCGATTTGGGAGGTCTGCTGCCATCTCTATGCCTATATCTACCCCTATCTGCCTTAGCCGGCGCCTCAGTCAGCGTATGCAGCCTCTGTCAGCGTGACTGTAAGTGTCTCAGTCGCTGCCGCTGTCGATTGGGGGGGGGTCTGCTGCTTTCTGTATGCCAATATCTACCCCTATCTGCCTCAGTTGGCGTCGCAGCGTCTGTCATCGTCTTTGTAGGTGTCTCAGTCGCTGCCGCTGTCGATTGCGGCGTCTGCTGGCTTCTCCATGCCTATATCTACCCCCATCTGTCTCATTCGGCGTCACAGTCGGCGTCGCAGCCTCTTTCAGCGTCTCTGAAGGCGTCTCAGTCGCTGCCGCTGTCGATTTGGTAGGTCTGCTGCCTTCTCTATGCCTATATCTACCCCTATATGCCTCACCTGGCGTCTCAGTCAGCGATGCAGCCTCTGTCAGCGTCACTGTAGGCGTCTCAGTCGCTGCCGCTGTCGATTTGGGAGGTCTGCTGCCTTTTCTGTGCCTATACCTACCCCTATCTACCTCAGTCGGCGTCTCAGTCGGCGTCACAGCCTCTGTCAGCTTCTCTGTAGGCGTCTCAGGCGTTGCCGCTGTCGATTGGGGATCTGCTGCCTTCTCTATGCCTATATCTACCCTTATCTGCCGCAGTCGGCGTCTCAGTCGGCGTCTCTGTAAGCATCTCAGTCGCTGCCGCTGTCGATTGGGGCGTCTGCGGCCTTCTCTATGCCTATATCTACACCCATCTGCCTCATTCGGCGTCTCAGTCGGCGTCGCAGCCTCTTTCAGCGTCTCTGAAGGCGTCTCAGACGCTGCCGCTGCCGGTTTGGGAGGTTTGCTGCCTTCTCTATGCCTATATCTACCCCCATCTGCCTCATTCGGCGTCTCAGTCGGCGTCGCAGCCTCTTTCAGCGTCTCTGAAAGCGTCTCAGTCGCTGCCGCTGTCGATTTGGGAGTTCTGCTGCCTTCTCTATGCCTATATCTACCCCTATCTGAATCAGTCGGCGTCTCAGTCAGCGATGCAGCCTCTGTCAGCGCCACTGTAAGTGTCTCAGTCGCTGCCGCTGTCGATTGGTGGGGTCTGCTGCTTTTTGTATGCCAATATCTACCCCTATCTGCCTCAGTTGGCGTCGCAGCGTCTGTCATCATCTCTGTAGGTATCTCAGTCGCCGCCACTGTCGATTGGGGTCTGCTGCCTTCTCTATGCCTATATCTACCCCCATCTGCCTCATTCGGCGTCTCAGTCGGCGTCGCAGCCTCTTTCAGCGTCTCTGAAGGCGTCTCAGTCGCTGCCGCTGTCGATTTGGGAGGTCTGCTGCCTTCTCTATGCCTATATCTACCCCTATCTGCCTCAGCCGGCGCCTCTGTCAGCGAATGCAGCCTCTGTCAGCGTGACTGTAAGTGTCTCAGTCGCTGCCGCTGTCGATTTGGGAGGTCTGCTGCCTTCTCTGTGCCTATACCTACCCCTATCTACCTCAGTCGGCGTCTCAGTCGGCGTCACAGCCTCTGTCAGCTTCTCTGTAGGCGTCTCAGTCGCTGCCGCTGTCGATTGGGACGTCTGCGGCATTCTCTATGCCTATATCTACCCCCATATGCCTCATTCGGCGTCTCAGTCGGCGTCGCAGTCTCTTTCAGCGTCTCTGAAGGCGTCTCAGTAGCTGCCGCTGTCGATTTGGGAGGTCTGCTGCCTTCTCTGTGCCTATACCGACCCCTATCTACCTCAATCGGCGTCTCAGTCGGCGTCCCAGCCTCTGTCAGCGTCTCTGGAGGCGTCTCAGTCGCTGCCGCTGTCGATTTGGGAGGTCTGCTGCTTTTTTCGATGCCAATATCTACCCCTATCTGCCTCAGCCGGCGCCTCAGTCAGCGTATGCAGCCTCTGTCAGCGTGACTGTAAGTGTCTCAGTCGCTGCCGCTGTCGATTGGGGGGGGTCTGCTGCTTTCTGTATGCCAATATCTACCCTATCTGCCTCAGTTGGCGTCGCAGCGTCTGTCATCGTCTTTGTAGGTGTCTCAGTCGCTGCCGCTGTCGATTGCGGCGTCTGCTGCCTTCTCCATGCCTATATCTACCCCCATCTGTCTCATTCGGCGTCACAGTCGGCGTCGCAGCCTCTTTCAGCGTCTCTGAAGGCGTCTCAGTCGCTGCCGCTGTCGATTTGGTAGGTCTGCTGCCTTCTCTATGCCTATATCTACCCCTATATGCCTCACCTGGCGTCTCAGTCAGCGATGCAGCCTCTGTCAGCGTCACTGTAGGCGTCTCAGTCGCTGCCGCTGTCGATTTGGGAGGTCTGCTGCCTTTTCTGTGCCTATACCTACCCCTATCTACCTCAGTCGGCGTCTCAGTCGGCGTCACAGCCTCTGTCAGCTTCTCTGTAGGCGTCTCAGGCGTTGCCGCTGTCGATTGGGGATCTGCTGCCTTCTCTATGCCTATATCTACCCTTATCTGCCTCAGTCGGCGTCTCAGTCGGCGTCTCTGTAAGCATCTCAGTCGCTGCCGCTGTCGATTGGGGCGTCTGCGGCCTTCTCTATGCCTATATCTACACCCATCTGCCTCATTCGGCGTCTCAGTCGGCGTCGCAGCCTCTTTCAGCGTCTCTGAAGGCGTCTCAGACGCTGCCGCTGTCGATTTGGGAGGTTTGCTGCCTTCTCTATGCCTATATCTACCCCCATCTGCCTCATTCGGCGTCTCAGTCGGCGTCGCAGCCTCTTTCAGCGTCTCTGAAGGCGTCTCAGTCGCTGCCGCTGTCGATTTGGGAGGTCTGCTGCCTTCTCTATGCCTATATCTACCCCTATCTGCCTCAGTCGGCGTCTCAGTCAGCGATGCAGCCTCTGTCAGCGCCACTGTAAGTGTCTCAGTCGCTGCCGCTGTCGATTGGTGGGGTCTGCTGCTTTTTGTATGCCAATATCTACCCCTATCTGCCTCAGTTGGCGTCGCAGCGTCTGTCATCATCTCTGTAGGTATCTCAGTCGCCGCCACTGTCGATTGGGGTCTGCTGCCTTCTCTTTGCCTATATCTACCCCCATCTGCCTCATTCGGCGTCTCAGTCGGCGTCGCAGCCTCTTTCAGCGTCTCTGAAGGCGTCTCAGTCGCTGCCGCTGTCGATTTGGGAGGTCTGCTGCCTTCTCTATGCCTATATCTACCCCTATCTGCCTCAGCCGGCGCCTCAGTCAGCGTATGCAGCCTCTGTCAGCGTGACTGTAAGTGTCTCAGTCGCTGCCGCTGTCGATTGGGGGGGGGGGTCTGCTGCTTTCTGTATGCCAATATCTACCCCTATCTGCCTCAGTTGGCGTCGCAGCGTCTGTCATCGTCTTTGTAGGTGTCTCAGTCGCTGCCGCTGTCGATTGCGGCGTCTGCTGTCTTCTCCATGCCTATATCTACCCCCATCTGTCTCATTCGGCGTCACAGTCGGCGTCGCAGCCTCTTTCAGCGTCTCTGAAGGCGTCTCAGTCGCTGCCGCTGTCGATTTGGTAGGTCTGCTGCCTTCTCTATGCCTATATCTACCCCTATATGCCTCACCTGGCGTCTCAGTCAGCGATGCAGCCTCTGTCAGCGTCACTGTAGGCGTCTCAGTCGCTGCCGCTGTCGATTTGGGAGGTCTGCTGCCTTTTCTGTGCCTATACCTACCCCTATCTACCTCAGTCGGCGTCACAGTCGGCGTCACAGCCTCTGTCAGCTTCTCTGTAGGCGTCTCAGGCGTTGCCGCTGTCGATTGGGGATCTGCTGCCTTCTCTATGCCTATATCTACCCTTATCTGCCTCAGTCGGCGTCTCAGTCGGCGTCTCTGTAAGCATCTCAGTCGCTGCCGCTGTCGATTGGGGCGTCTGCGGCCTTCTCTATGCCTATATCTACACCCATCTGCCTCATTCGGCGTCTCAGTCGGCGTCGCAGCCTCTTTCAGCGTCTCTGAAGGCGTCTCAGACGCTGCCGCTGTCGATTTGGGAGGTTTGCTGCCTTCTCTATGCCTATATCTACCCCCATCTGCCTCATTCGGCGTCTCAGTCGGCGTCGCAGCCTCTTTCAGCGTCTCTGAAAGCGTCTCAGTCGCTGCCGCTGTCGATTTGGGAGTTCTGCTGCCTTCTCTATGCCTATATCTACCCCTATCTGCCTCAGTCGGCGTCTCAGTCAGCGATGCAGCCTCTGTCAGCGCCACTGTAAGTGTCTCAGTCACTGCCGCTGTCGATTGGGGGGTCTGCTGCTTTCTGTATGCCAATATCTACCCTTATCTGCCTCAGTTGGCGTCGCAGCGTCTGTCATCGTCTCTGTAGGTGTCTCAGTCGCTGCCACTGTCGATTGGGGCGTCTGCTGCCTTCTCTATGCCTATATCTACCCCTATCTGCCTCAGTTGGCGTCGCAGCGTCTGTCATCGTCTTTGTAGGTGTCTCAGTCGCTGCCGCTGTCGATTGCGGCGTCTGCTGCCTTCTCCATGCCTATATCTACCCCCATCTGTCTCATTCGGCGTCACAGTTGGCGTCGCAGCCTCTTTCAGCGTCTCTGAAGGCGTCTCAGTCGCTGCCGCTGTCGATTTGGTAGGTCTGCTGCCTTCTCTATGCCTATATCTACCCCTATATGCCTCACCTGGCGTCTCAGTCAGCGATGCAGCCTCTGTCAGCGTCACTGTAGGCGTCTCAGTCGCTGCCGCTGTCGATTTGGGAGGTCTGCTGCCTTTTCTGTGCCTATACCTACCCCTATCTACCTCAGTCGGCGTCTCAGTCGGCGTCACAGCCTCTGTCAGCTTCTCTGTAGGCGTCTCAGGCGTTGCCGCTGTCGATTGGGGATCTGCTGCCTTCTCTATGCCTATATCTACCCCTATCTGCCTCAGTCGGAGTCGCAGCGTCTGTCAGCGTTTCTGTACGTGTCTCAGTCGCTGCTGCTGTCGATTTGGGAGGTCTGCTGCCTTCTCTGTGCCTATACCTAACCCTATCTACCTCAGTCGGCGTCTCAGTCGGCATCACAGCCTCTGTCAGCTTCTCTGTAGGCGTCTCAGGCGTTCCCGGTGTCGATTGGGGACCTGCTGCCTTCTCTATGCCTATATCTACCCCTATCTGCCTCAGTCGGAGTCGCAGCGTCTGTCAGCGTTTCTGTAGGCGTCTCAGTCGCTGTTGCTGTCTATAGGGGGGGGTCTACTGCATTCTCTATGCCTATTTCTACCCCTATCTGCCTCAGTCGGCGTCTCAGTCGTTGTCGCAGCCTCTATCAGCTTCTCTGTAGGAATCTCAGTCGTTGCCGCTGTCGATTGGGGGTTCTGCTGCCTTCTATATCTACTCCTCTCTACCTAAGTCGGCGTCTCAGTCGGCGTCTCTGTAGGCGTCTCAGTCGCTTCCGCTGTCGATTGGGGAGGTCTGCCGCCTTCTCTATGCCTATATCTACTCCTATCTGCCTCAGTCGGCGTCGCAGCCTCTGTCAGCGTCTCTGTAGGTGTCTCAGTCGCTGCTGCTGTCGATTGGGGGGTTTGCTGCCTTCTATATCTACTCCTCTCTACCTAAGTCGGCGTCTCAGTCGGCGTCTCTGTAGGCGTCTCAGTCGCTTCCGCTGTCGATTGGGGAGGTCTGCCGCCTTCTCTATGCCTATATCTACCCCTATCTGCCTCAGTCGGCGTCGCAGCCTCTGTCAGCGTCTCTGTAGGCGTGTCAGTCGCTGCTGCTATCGATTGGGGGGTCTGCTGCCTTCTCTGTGCCTATATCTACCCCTATCTGCCTTAGTAGGCGTCGCAGCCTCTGTCAGCATCTCTGTAGACGTCTCAGTCGCTGGCGCTGTCGATTGGGGGGTCTGCTGCCTTTTCTTTGCCTATATCTACCCCTATCTGCCTCAGTCGGCATCGCAGCGTCTGTCATCGTGTTTGTAGGTGTTTCAGTCGCTGCCGCTGTCGATTGGGGCGTCTGCTGCCTTCTCTATGCCTATATCTACCCCCATCTGCCTCATTCGGCGTCTCAGTCAGCGTCGCAGCGTCTTTCAGCGTCTCTGAAGGAGTCTCAGTCGCTGCCGCTCTCGATTTGGGAGGTCTGCTGCTTTCTCTATGCCAAAATCTACCCCTATCTGCCTCAGTCGGCGTCACAGTCGGCGTCGCAGCCTCTGTCAGCGTCTCTGTAGGTGTTTCAGTCGCTGCTGCTGTCGATTTGGGAGGTCTGCTGCCTTCTCTATGCCTATATCTACCCCTAACTTCCTCAGCCTGCGTCTCAGTCAGCGGTGCAGCCTCTGTCAGCGTCACTGTAGGCGTCTCAGCCGTTGCCGCTGTTGATTTGGGAGGTCTGCTGCCTTCTCTATGCCTATATTTACCCCCAACTGCCTCATTCGGCGTCTCGGTCAGCGTCGCAGCGTCTTTCAGCGTCTCTGGAGGCATCTCAGTCGCTGCCGCTGTCGATTTGGGAGGTCTGCTGCTTTCTCTATGCCAAAATCTACCCCTATCTGCCTCAGTCGGCGTCACAGTCGGCGTCGCAGCCTCTGTCAGCGTCTCTGTAGGTGTTTCAGTCGCTGCTGCTGTCGATTGGGGGGTCTGCTGCCTTCTCTATGCCTATATCTACTCCTATCTGCCTCAGGCGTCGCAGGCTCTGTCAGTGTTTCTGTAGGCGTCTCAGTCGCTGCCGCTGTCGATTGGGGGGTCTGCTGCCTTCTCTATGCCTATATTTACCCCTAGCTGCCTCAGTCGGCGTCTCAGTCGGCGTCGCAGCCTCTGTCAGCGTATCTGTACGTGCCTCTGTCAGCGTCTCTGAAGGCGTCTCAGTCGCGACCGCTGTCGATTGGGGGGTCTGCTGCCTTCTCTGTGCCAATATCTACCCCAATCTGCCTCAGCCGGCGTCTCAGTCGGCGTTGCAGCCTCTGTCAGCGTCACTGTAGGCGTCTCAGTAGCTCCCGCTTTCGATTTGGGAGGTCTGCTGCCTTCTCTGTGCTTATATCTACCCCTATCTACCTCAATCGGCGTTTCAGTCGGCGTCACAGCCTCTGTCAGCTTCACTGTAGGCGTCTCAGGCGTTGCCGCTGTCGATTGGGGATCTGCTGCCTTCTCTATGCCTATATCTACCCCTCTCTGCCTCAGTCGGCGTCGGAACCTCTGTCAGCGTATCTGTAGGTGTCTCAGTCGCTGCCGCTGTCAATTGGGGGGGTCTGCTGCTTTCTGTATGCTAATATCTGTCCCTATCTGCCTCAGTTGGCGTCGCAGCGTCTATCAGCGTCTCTGTAGGCGTCTCAGTCGCTGCCGCTGTCGATTTGGGAGGTCTGCTGCCTTCTCTGTGCCAATACCGACCCCTATCTACCTCAGTCGGCATCTCAGTCGGCGTCGCAGCCTCTGTCAGCATCTCTGTAGGTGTCTCAGTCGCTGCTGCTGTCGATTGGGGGGTCTGCTGCCTTCTCTATGCCTATATCTACTCCTATCTGCCTCAGGCGTCGCAGCCTCTGTCAGCTTCTCTGTAGGCGTCTCAGGCGTTCCCGCTGTCGATTGGGGATCTGCTGCCTTCTCTATGCCTATATCTAACCCTATCTGCCTCAGTCGGCGTCGCAGCCTCTGTCAGCGTTTCTGTAGGCGTCTCAGTCTTTGTTGCTGTCGATTGGGGGGGTCTGGTGCCTTCTCTATGCCTATATCTACCCCTATCTGCCTCAGTCGGCGTCTCAGTCGTTGTCGCAGCCTCTATCAGCTTCTCTGTAGGAATCTCAGTCGTTGCCGCTGTCGATTGGGGGTTCTGCTGCCTTCTATATCTACTCCTATCTACCTCAGTCGGCGTCTCAGTCGGCGTCACAGCCTCTGTCAGCTTCTCTGTAGGCGTCTCAGGCGTTGCCGCTGTCGATTGGGGATCTGCTGCCTTCTCTATGCCTATATCTACCCTTATCTGCCGCAGTCGGCGTCTCAGTCGGCGTCTCTGTAAGCATCTCAGTCGCTGCCGCTGTCGATTGGGGCGTCTGCGGCCTTCTCTATGCCTATATCTACACCCATCTGCCTCATTCGGCGTCTCAGTCGGCGTCGCAGCCTCTTTCAGCGTCTCTGAAGGCGTCTCAGACGCTGCCGCTGCCGGTTTGGGAGGTTTGCTGCCTTCTCTATGCCTATATCTACCCCCATCTGCCTCATTCGGCGTCTCAGTCGGCGTCGCAGCCTCTTTCAGCGTCTCTGAAAGCGTCTCAGTCGCTGCCGCTGTCGATTTGGGAGTTCTGCTGCCTTCTCTATGCCTATATCTACCCCTATCTGAATCAGTCGGCGTCTCAGTCAGCGATGCAGCCTCTGTCAGCGCCACTGTAAGTGTCTCAGTCGCTGCCGCTGTCGATTGGTGGGGTCTGCTGCTTTTTGTATGCCAATATCTACCCCTATCTGCCTCAGTTGGCGTCGCAGCGTCTGTCATCATCTCTGTAGGTATCTCAGTCGCCGCCACTGTCGATTGGGGTCTGCTGCCTTCTCTATGCCTATATCTACCCCCATCTGCCTCATTCGGCGTCTCAGTCGGCGTCGCAGCCTCTTTCAGCGTCTCTGAAGGCGTCTCAGTCGCTGCCGCTGTCGATTTGGGAGGTCTGCTGCCTTCTCTATGCCTATATCTACCCCTATCTGCCTCAGCCGGCGCCTCTGTCAGCGAATGCAGCCTCTGTCAGCGTGACTGTAAGTGTCTCAGTCGCTGCCGCTGTCGATTTGGGAGGTCTGCTGCCTTCTCTGTGCCTATACCTACCCCTATCTACCTCAGTCGGCGTCTCAGTCGGCGTCACAGCCTCTGTCAGCTTCTCTGTAGGCGTCTCAGTCGCTGCCGCTGTCGATTGGGACGTCTGCGGCATTCTCTATGCCTATATCTACCCCCATATGCCTCATTCGGCGTCTCAGTCGGCGTCGCAGTCTCTTTCAGCGTCTCTGAAGGCGTCTCAGTAGCTGCCGCTGTCGATTTGGGAGGTCTGCTGCCTTCTCTGTGCCTATACCGACCCCTATCTACCTCAATCGGCGTCTCAGTCGGCGTCCCAGCCTCTGTCAGCGTCTCTGGAGGCGTCTCAGTCGCTGCCGCTGTCGATTTGGGAGGTCTGCTGCTTTTTTCGATGCCAATATCTACCCCTATCTGCCTCAGCCGGCGCCTCAGTCAGCGTATGCAGCCTCTGTCAGCGTGACTGTAAGTGTCTCAGTCGCTGCCGCTGTCGATTGGGGGGGGTCTGCTGCTTTCTGTATGCCAATATCTACCCTATCTGCCTCAGTTGGCGTCGCAGCGTCTGTCATCGTCTTTGTAGGTGTCTCAGTCGCTGCCGCTGTCGATTGCGGCGTCTGCTGCCTTCTCCATGCCTATATCTACCCCCATCTGTCTCATTCGGCGTCACAGTCGGCGTCGCAGCCTCTTTCAGCGTCTCTGAAGGCGTCTCAGTCGCTGCCGCTGTCGATTTGGTAGGTCTGCTGCCTTCTCTATGCCTATATCTACCCCTATATGCCTCACCTGGCGTCTCAGTCAGCGATGCAGCCTCTGTCAGCGTCACTGTAGGCGTCTCAGTCGCTGCCGCTGTCGATTTGGGAGGTCTGCTGCCTTTTCTGTGCCTATACCTACCCCTATCTACCTCAGTCGGCGTCTCAGTCGGCGTCACAGCCTCTGTCAGCTTCTCTGTAGGCGTCTCAGGCGTTGCCGCTGTCGATTGGGGATCTGCTGCCTTCTCTATGCCTATATCTACCCTTATCTGCCTCAGTCGGCGTCTCAGTCGGCGTCTCTGTAAGCATCTCAGTCGCTGCCGCTGTCGATTGGGGCGTCTGCGGCCTTCTCTATGCCTATATCTACACCCATCTGCCTCATTCGGCGTCTCAGTCGGCGTCGCAGCCTCTTTCAGCGTCTCTGAAGGCGTCTCAGACGCTGCCGCTGTCGATTTGGGAGGTTTGCTGCCTTCTCTATGCCTATATCTACCCCCATCTGCCTCATTCGGCGTCTCAGTCGGCGTCGCAGCCTCTTTCAGCGTCTCTGAAGGCGTCTCAGTCGCTGCCGCTGTCGATTTGGGAGGTCTGCTGCCTTCTCTATGCCTATATCTACCCCTATCTGCCTCAGTCGGCGTCTCAGTCAGCGATGCAGCCTCTGTCAGCGCCACTGTAAGTGTCTCAGTCGCTGCCGCTGTCGATTGGTGGGGTCTGCTGCTTTTTGTATGCCAATATCTACCCCTATCTGCCTCAGTTGGCGTCGCAGCGTCTGTCATCATCTCTGTAGGTATCTCAGTCGCCGCCACTGTCGATTGGGGTCTGCTGCCTTCTCTTTGCCTATATCTACCCCCATCTGCCTCATTCGGCGTCTCAGTCGGCGTCGCAGCCTCTTTCAGCGTCTCTGAAGGCGTCTCAGTCGCTGCCGCTGTCGATTTGGGAGGTCTGCTGCCTTCTCTATGCCTATATCTACCCCTATCTGCCTCAGCCGGCGCCTCAGTCAGCGTATGCAGCCTCTGTCAGCGTGACTGTAAGTGTCTCAGTCGCTGCCGCTGTCGATTGGGGGGGGGGGTCTGCTGCTTTCTGTATGCCAATATCTACCCCTATCTGCCTCAGTTGGCGTCGCAGCGTCTGTCATCGTCTTTGTAGGTGTCTCAGTCGCTGCCGCTGTCGATTGCGGCGTCTGCTGTCTTCTCCATGCCTATATCTACCCCCATCTGTCTCATTCGGCGTCACAGTCGGCGTCGCAGCCTCTTTCAGCGTCTCTGAAGGCGTCTCAGTCGCTGCCGCTGTCGATTTGGTAGGTCTGCTGCCTTCTCTATGCCTATATCTACCCCTATATGCCTCACCTGGCGTCTCAGTCAGCGATGCAGCCTCTGTCAGCGTCACTGTAGGCGTCTCAGTCGCTGCCGCTGTCGATTTGGGAGGTCTGCTGCCTTTTCTGTGCCTATACCTACCCCTATCTACCTCAGTCGGCGTCACAGTCGGCGTCACAGCCTCTGTCAGCTTCTCTGTAGGCGTCTCAGGCGTTGCCGCTGTCGATTGGGGATCTGCTGCCTTCTCTATGCCTATATCTACCCTTATCTGCCTCAGTCGGCGTCTCAGTCGGCGTCTCTGTAAGCATCTCAGTCGCTGCCGCTGTCGATTGGGGCGTCTGCGGCCTTCTCTATGCCTATATCTACACCCATCTGCCTCATTCGGCGTCTCAGTCGGCGTCGCAGCCTCTTTCAGCGTCTCTGAAGGCGTCTCAGACGCTGCCGCTGTCGATTTGGGAGGTTTGCTGCCTTCTCTATGCCTATATCTACCCCCATCTGCCTCATTCGGCGTCTCAGTCGGCGTCGCAGCCTCTTTCAGCGTCTCTGAAAGCGTCTCAGTCGCTGCCGCTGTCGATTTGGGAGTTCTGCTGCCTTCTCTATGCCTATATCTACCCCTATCTGCCTCAGTCGGCGTCTCAGTCAGCGATGCAGCCTCTGTCAGCGCCACTGTAAGTGTCTCAGTCACTGCCGCTGTCGATTGGGGGGTCTGCTGCTTTCTGTATGCCAATATCTACCCTTATCTGCCTCAGTTGGCGTCGCAGCGTCTGTCATCGTCTCTGTAGGTGTCTCAGTCGCTGCCACTGTCGATTGGGGCGTCTGCTGCCTTCTCTATGCCTATATCTACCCCTATCTGCCTCAGTTGGCGTCGCAGCGTCTGTCATCGTCTTTGTAGGTGTCTCAGTCGCTGCCGCTGTCGATTGCGGCGTCTGCTGCCTTCTCCATGCCTATATCTACCCCCATCTGTCTCATTCGGCGTCACAGTTGGCGTCGCAGCCTCTTTCAGCGTCTCTGAAGGCGTCTCAGTCGCTGCCGCTGTCGATTTGGTAGGTCTGCTGCCTTCTCTATGCCTATATCTACCCCTATATGCCTCACCTGGCGTCTCAGTCAGCGATGCAGCCTCTGTCAGCGTCACTGTAGGCGTCTCAGTCGCTGCCGCTGTCGATTTGGGAGGTCTGCTGCCTTTTCTGTGCCTATACCTACCCCTATCTACCTCAGTCGGCGTCTCAGTCGGCGTCACAGCCTCTGTCAGCTTCTCTGTAGGCGTCTCAGGCGTTGCCGCTGTCGATTGGGGATCTGCTGCCTTCTCTATGCCTATATCTACCCCTATCTGCCTCAGTCGGAGTCGCAGCGTCTGTCAGCGTTTCTGTACGTGTCTCAGTCGCTGCTGCTGTCGATTTGGGAGGTCTGCTGCCTTCTCTGTGCCTATACCTAACCCTATCTACCTCAGTCGGCGTCTCAGTCGGCATCACAGCCTCTGTCAGCTTCTCTGTAGGCGTCTCAGGCGTTCCCGGTGTCGATTGGGGACCTGCTGCCTTCTCTATGCCTATATCTACCCCTATCTGCCTCAGTCGGAGTCGCAGCGTCTGTCAGCGTTTCTGTAGGCGTCTCAGTCGCTGTTGCTGTCTATAGGGGGGGGTCTACTGCATTCTCTATGCCTATTTCTACCCCTATCTGCCTCAGTCGGCGTCTCAGTCGTTGTCGCAGCCTCTATCAGCTTCTCTGTAGGAATCTCAGTCGTTGCCGCTGTCGATTGGGGGTTCTGCTGCCTTCTATATCTACTCCTCTCTACCTAAGTCGGCGTCTCAGTCGGCGTCTCTGTAGGCGTCTCAGTCGCTTCCGCTGTCGATTGGGGAGGTCTGCCGCCTTCTCTATGCCTATATCTACTCCTATCTGCCTCAGTCGGCGTCGCAGCCTCTGTCAGCGTCTCTGTAGGTGTCTCAGTCGCTGCTGCTGTCGATTGGGGGGTTTGCTGCCTTCTATATCTACTCCTCTCTACCTAAGTCGGCGTCTCAGTCGGCGTCTCTGTAGGCGTCTCAGTCGCTTCCGCTGTCGATTGGGGAGGTCTGCCGCCTTCTCTATGCCTATATCTACCCCTATCTGCCTCAGTCGGCGTCGCAGCCTCTGTCAGCGTCTCTGTAGGCGTGTCAGTCGCTGCTGCTATCGATTGGGGGGTCTGCTGCCTTCTCTGTGCCTATATCTACCCCTATCTGCCTTAGTAGGCGTCGCAGCCTCTGTCAGCATCTCTGTAGACGTCTCAGTCGCTGGCGCTGTCGATTGGGGGGTCTGCTGCCTTTTCTTTGCCTATATCTACCCCTATCTGCCTCAGTCGGCATCGCAGCGTCTGTCATCGTGTTTGTAGGTGTTTCAGTCGCTGCCGCTGTCGATTGGGGCGTCTGCTGCCTTCTCTATGCCTATATCTACCCCCATCTGCCTCATTCGGCGTCTCAGTCAGCGTCGCAGCGTCTTTCAGCGTCTCTGAAGGAGTCTCAGTCGCTGCCGCTCTCGATTTGGGAGGTCTGCTGCTTTCTCTATGCCAAAATCTACCCCTATCTGCCTCAGTCGGCGTCACAGTCGGCGTCGCAGCCTCTGTCAGCGTCTCTGTAGGTGTTTCAGTCGCTGCTGCTGTCGATTTGGGAGGTCTGCTGCCTTCTCTATGCCTATATCTACCCCTAACTTCCTCAGCCTGCGTCTCAGTCAGCGGTGCAGCCTCTGTCAGCGTCACTGTAGGCGTCTCAGCCGTTGCCGCTGTTGATTTGGGAGGTCTGCTGCCTTCTCTATGCCTATATTTACCCCCAACTGCCTCATTCGGCGTCTCGGTCAGCGTCGCAGCGTCTTTCAGCGTCTCTGGAGGCATCTCAGTCGCTGCCGCTGTCGATTTGGGAGGTCTGCTGCTTTCTCTATGCCAAAATCTACCCCTATCTGCCTCAGTCGGCGTCACAGTCGGCGTCGCAGCCTCTGTCAGCGTCTCTGTAGGTGTTTCAGTCGCTGCTGCTGTCGATTGGGGGGTCTGCTGCCTTCTCTATGCCTATATCTACTCCTATCTGCCTCAGGCGTCGCAGGCTCTGTCAGTGTTTCTGTAGGCGTCTCAGTCGCTGCCGCTGTCGATTGGGGGGTCTGCTGCCTTCTCTATGCCTATATTTACCCCTAGCTGCCTCAGTCGGCGTCTCAGTCGGCGTCGCAGCCTCTGTCAGCGTATCTGTACGTGCCTCTGTCAGCGTCTCTGAAGGCGTCTCAGTCGCGACCGCTGTCGATTGGGGGGTCTGCTGCCTTCTCTGTGCCAATATCTACCCCAATCTGCCTCAGCCGGCGTCTCAGTCGGCGTTGCAGCCTCTGTCAGCGTCACTGTAGGCGTCTCAGTAGCTCCCGCTTTCGATTTGGGAGGTCTGCTGCCTTCTCTGTGCTTATATCTACCCCTATCTACCTCAATCGGCGTTTCAGTCGGCGTCACAGCCTCTGTCAGCTTCACTGTAGGCGTCTCAGGCGTTGCCGCTGTCGATTGGGGATCTGCTGCCTTCTCTATGCCTATATCTACCCCTCTCTGCCTCAGTCGGCGTCGGAACCTCTGTCAGCGTATCTGTAGGTGTCTCAGTCGCTGCCGCTGTCAATTGGGGGGGTCTGCTGCTTTCTGTATGCTAATATCTGTCCCTATCTGCCTCAGTTGGCGTCGCAGCGTCTATCAGCGTCTCTGTAGGCGTCTCAGTCGCTGCCGCTGTCGATTTGGGAGGTCTGCTGCCTTCTCTGTGCCAATACCGACCCCTATCTACCTCAGTCGGCATCTCAGTCGGCGTCGCAGCCTCTGTCAGCATCTCTGTAGGTGTCTCAGTCGCTGCTGCTGTCGATTGGGGGGTCTGCTGCCTTCTCTATGCCTATATCTACTCCTATCTGCCTCAGGCGTCGCAGCCTCTGTCAGCTTCTCTGTAGGCGTCTCAGGCGTTCCCGCTGTCGATTGGGGATCTGCTGCCTTCTCTATGCCTATATCTAACCCTATCTGCCTCAGTCGGCGTCGCAGCCTCTGTCAGCGTTTCTGTAGGCGTCTCAGTCTTTGTTGCTGTCGATTGGGGGGGTCTGGTGCCTTCTCTATGCCTATATCTACCCCTATCTGCCTCAGTCGGCGTCTCAGTCGTTGTCGCAGCCTCTATCAGCTTCTCTGTAGGAATCTCAGTCGTTGCCGCTGTCGATTGGGGGTTCTGCTGCCTTCTATATCTACTCCTATCTACCTCAGTCGGCGTCTCTGTAGGTGTCTCAGTCGCTGCCGCTGTCGATTGGGGAGGTGTGCCGCCTTCTCTATGCCTATATCTACCCCTATCTGCCTCAGTCGGCGTCGCAGCCTCTGTCAGCGTCTCTGTAGGCGTGTCAGTCGCTGCCGCTATCGATTGGGGGGTCTGCTGCCTTCTCTGTGCCTATATCTACCCCTATCTGCCTTAGTAGGCGTCGCAGCCTCTGTCAGCGTTTCTGTAGGCGTCTCAGTCGCTGTCGCTGTCGATTTGGGGGTCTGCTGCCTTTTCTATGCCTATATCTACCCCTATCTGCCTCAGTCGACGTCTCAGTCGGCGTCGCAGCCTCTGTCAGCGTCTCTGAAGACGTCTCAGTCGCTGCCGCTGGCGATGAGCGGGATCTGCTGCCCTCTCTATGCCTATATAAGTTAACACACCTCACATTTAAACTTTGATGATAAACCGAAAAACAAAAGTCTCGTATTTCATCTTGCGAAACTCCACAAAATTGTGTTCCCATTCTTTTGTGCTGACATGGCACACGCGCCGCTTAAACGTTGCATGCAGGTACAACGTGAGAAGCTGCAGCAGCGACGCCCAGGTGAAGCAGCGACGATAAGCTTAAGTATTTAAAATTCTGTTAAGTTAGTTCTAAGTTGAATTCGGAGAAATAAAGGAGTAAGCTCCCAAAAAAATAATTTTTTTTAATAAAATTAACGCAAGTTAATTTAACTGGCGCCCGAGCAGGGTCCAGCGGTAACAGTGCACATAAAAAGTGAAACACTCAAGGAAAAGGTTGAAAATAAAAAGTAAACTATTGAGCAGACGCACTAATTGGAGATCTTGGAAATTAAATAGTAAAGAGGCCCTCAAGTAGAGATCATCAAAAAGGACCAGAGCCGACGTACTTAATAACCCCAGGAGACCACCGCTGGACATAATAATGTTAAGACTAACAGTAATTTGTTTCATGTAAGTTATAAAAATAAGAAAATAAATTTACTTAGAGGAAATTTGAAAAATAGACTTAGAAAGAATTTCATTGAAAGAAAAGTTTAATTTAACAAAAATATCAAATAAGAGAAATTAATTAAAATTTAAAAGTGTTGATTTGAAATTGAAATTGATTTGAGGGAATATCTCATGAGAAAAATGTATTGAAAATTAGAATTAAGAAAAATAATGAAAATTTTTTTTTATTAAACGAATATTAGTGAAAAGCTTGAGAAAACTTTTATTGAAAAGAAATTCGAGGAAACAAATTAATTAAATATTTCTTATTATTGAATATTAGTAAACTATTAGAGGATAGAATTTTAATTTTTTTTATATATATTTATAAATAACCATAAATAAAACATTTATAAAAATGGAGGAAGAAATCCTAGAGGGATTTAGGAGATTTGGAATTTCAACTGATCAACCAACTTCCCAAGAACCAAATCCTCCACAAACTTCCCAACCAAACGCCCAACTATCAAACACTCAATTTATTCAGGAAATAGTACAGCAAGTCATGAATCGCATGACCAACAGTGATGATGGGAACATGCGTAATACAGAAATAACCGTAAACGCGAAAAACGTTAACGAACTTGACAGGATACCGGACATGGTAAAGTGCTTGAGGGAATTTTCCGGCCGACCAGGAGAATTCAACTCCTGGCGCAAAACAGTAGACCGAATTCTCGATGTTTACAGAAGTTTTCAAAATACTCCAAGGTATTTTGCAATCCTGCACACAATAAGACACAAAATTATCGGTGATGCCAACACGGCTTTGGAATCCTATCGGACTCCATTAGATTGGCCACAAATTAGGAAGTGTCTGATGCTACATTATTCCGACAAGCGGGATATAGGTACACTTGAGTACCAATTAACGACCTTGACTCAGCGTCACCAGGATATAGCGACATTCTATCAGATCGTATATCAGTATCTGTCGCTGATCCTTGATAAAATATCATGCCTTGACATTAGCGAAGAAGCAATTCGTGCCATGACCAACTCTTATAGAGAGAAGGCTTTGGACACCTTCATTCGTGGGCTTAACGGCGACTTACCACGATTGCTAAGTATTCGTGAACCCTCTACTTTGCCACAGGGACTGCACCTTTGTCAAAAACTGGAAAATATGACCTTCAGGTTAAACTATGCGCACGGCGCAAACAGACACCTTACTAACATGCCAACACCCCAACGACCTCCACGGCAACCAATAAACTTTAAAGGACAACGTTTTTATCCAGAACTAGCCTACGCTCCACCTCCTCCACCACGTTCCCATAGATCTCAACAACATTTTAATCAATTCAATAATAGATTTAACTATAACCGACCTATCCCGTTCCAACAAAATTACTCACCACAAGCAAATTACAATAGGTTTGGAAATAATCGACATTTCCAAGCAAATCTTGTTGGATTTAACAATCGACCCAACCTACCACCCAAGCCACCGGTCCCAATGGACATCGATAGTTCTATACAAACAAAACAAGTAAATTATCAAAATAGGCCACAGCAGAATTTCCCTCAAAAGCGTTCAGGAGTTAGTCAGATGACGCATCCGACACCGAGGAAAATACAACGCAATTATTATCTAAACACAGACTACCCAAGTGAGTCAGGTAACAACATTGAGTTCGATTATAATGCAAATTGTCCAAATTATTATCCGAATTTATACACAGGTTATCCAATCGAACCAGATAACCACAACGAATTTCATCTTAATGCAAGTTGTCCAAATAATGAACAAGAAAATGATATACAACCTAACGACGATCCAAATAACATTTTTCCTGAAAAAGATAATGTTAATTTTTTAGAATAAGTCCATCTTCACTTCCATGTGTTGAATACACGACTAGAAGCGGAGACAAGATAGAATTTTTAATCGATACAGGATCGAATAAAAATTACATTCAATCCACCAGAATTAGGAATTTTTTAACGAAACCCCTTTTAAAGTTTGCTCTATTGCAGGAGAGATAGAAATAAAGTATCATACATATTTGAATATTTTCGGCCCAAGAACAGACAATCTAAAATTTTAAATTTTGCCTACATTTCCTCCTTCCACGGAATAATAGGGAACGACACCCTTAAGGAATTAAAGGCCACTATTCACACCAACAAAAATTTCATGACCATATTCCCAAATACTAAACTACCTCTAAAACAAAAAATATCACAAGAAGTTAATACAGTTTGCATAAGGCTACCACATTTATCACAGGCACAACAGCATAAGTTAAAGAACATTATTAAACATTGTCCAAATTTATTTTCGGATCCGGATGAAAAACTCACCTATACAACATTAGTTAAGGGTGAAATCCGCACTACTTCTGATACACCAATATATTCTAAGCCATACCCTTACCCAATGGCATTAAAAGGAGAAGTCGAACGTCAGGTAGAAGAACTCCTTGCCAATGGGATAATAAGGAAATCCAAATCTCCATATAACTCTCCCGTTTGGATAGTCGATAAAAAAAGGGATACCTCCGGTGAGAAGAAATATCGTATGGTAATCGACTACCGAAAAATAAATTCTGTAACCATTCCCGATAGATATCCGATACCAGAAATTAACGAAGTTTTAGCCAACCTCGGTGAAAACAAATTTTTTACAGTTATTGATTTAAAAAGCGGTTTCCACCAAATACTCCTTCGCGAATCGGATATAGAAAATACAGCATTTTCCATAAACAATGGAAAGTATGAATTTTTGCGCCTTCCTTTCGGGCTCAAAAACGCGCCCTCTACGTTCCAAAGAGTTTTAGACGACATTCTCCGACAACATATAGGCAAAAGATGTTACGTCTATATTGATGACGTAATAATATTTGGCAAAGATGAAGAAGAGCATTTACATAATTTAGAGCTTGTATTTGAAACACTAGAGGAAGCAAACATGAAACTCCAATTAGACAAATGCGCTTTTCTAAAAAATGAAGTGGAATTTTTAGGATATGTTGTTAGTGCCGAAGGAATCAAGACAAATGTGAAAAAAGTAGAAGCAGTTAAGAATTTTCCAATACCCAAAAATTTAAAAGAACTCCGATCGTTTTTGAGAATGTCTGGCTACTACAGGAGATTCATCAGAGACTACGCAAAGATAGCCAAACCACTCACTGCTCTTCTGCGAGGAGAAGCAGGGAATGTTTCAAAAAAAAAACACATCAAAAAAGAAATTAATTACACTAGACAATGAGGCAATAGATGCATTTAATAAAATTAGGTATACCTTGATATCAAAGGACATCACCCTCATTCATCCAGATTTTTCAAAAGATTTCGAGCTAGCAACTGATGCATCAGATTATGCGATTGGTGCCGTACTATCGCAAGATAATAGACCAATCACATTTATATCCAGAACACTCAATAAATCTGAAGAGAATTATGCGACAAATGAGAAGGAGATGCTAGCCATCATATGGTCATTGAATTCTCTTAGAAATTATTTATACGGCTCAAAAAAGATTAAAATATACACCGATCATCAGCCCCTCACATACGCATTAAGTTCGAAAAATACGAATAGTAAGATGAAACGGTGGAAACCAATTTTAGAAGAGTATAATAATTAATTGAAGTACAAGCCTGGACACGCTAATGTAGTAGCAGATGCTCTCTCAAGGATACCTATTCAGATAAATTCACTTACACCAACTGTTCATATTGACGAAAGCTCTTCACTTGACCTTATTCCATGTGCAGAAGTGCCCATTAATGTATTTAAAAACCAGATATTTTTTAAATAAGATGATACGTCAACACACCAGTTCAAGATTATATTCCCTACAATCCATAGGCATATTATAACAGAACCAGAATACAACGAACAGATCCTTATTTCCCATTTGAAACGATTTCTTAATCCATCAGTCATAAATGGAATTCACACAGAAGAGAGAATTAAGGGTGTAATTCAAAACTTTTATCCGCAGCACTTTAGTAGTTATAAAGCTCGATATACGCAAACATTAGTTGAAGATGTTATAAATGAAGAATACCAAGAAAATATTATATTAGAATTTCATAAACGAGCACACAGGAACGCTACAGACAACAAAATTCAAATACTAGAAAAGCATTATTTTCCAGGGATGCTTAGTAAAATCAAACGAATAATAACAAATTGCAACACTTGTAAGGAAAACAAATATGAAAGGCATCCAAATCAACCAAAACTAAATGAAACGCCACTACCCACCTTTCCCGGTCACACAGTCCATATTGATATATTTTTAACCGAGGGAAAAATAGTTATGACTGCGTTAGATAAATTTACTAAATATGCGCAAACTAAAATGTTAGCTAGCAGAGCAATAGCAGATACTAGAAGACCATTAAGAGACATCATATTTTACTTTGGCGTACCCAAGCTAATAGTCATAGATAACGAACCCTCACTTAATTCCGCCACAATTAAATTTATGATGCAGGACGAGCTAGGAATAGAAGTTTATAGTACGCCACCATATAAGAGTCAGGCGAATGGACAAGTAGAACGGTTCCATTCTACACTTGTCGAAATAATGCGCTGCATTAAAGAAAATGGAGGACATAGAAATTTTGAAGAACTCCTAGAACGATCAGTATCAGAATATAACCATACAATTCATTCAATTACGCGAAAACGACCAGTTGACTTATATTTTAATAGAAATGTTTCATTTACTCCCGACGACATAGAAAAAACGAGACAAGATAATATAGGAAAATTAGCAAACAAACAGAAGAAAGATATTGAATACCATAATAAAAATAAACAGGAACCAAAAACGTATCTCCCCGGACAGGTTATTTTTGTAAAACGAAATAAAAGATTAGGAACTAAACTATCCAAACTAAACTATCCAATAGTAAAAGAAAATAGAAACAGTACTGTGTTGACAGAGATGAATCAACTAATACACAAAAGCCGAATACGAAATTAAGATCCAATCCCTATCATTCCTTATATATTAAACATACAATTTTCCTTTTTCAGCCTAATTATTCCGATATGCAGAGGTACAGATACTGGACTACAGTAATTCACAGTTAGTTACAATAGAAGAAGGAACTGCGAAAATACAAACAGGAACTTTTAAAATTATACATGAAATTGACATTGATAAATATAGCGAAATAACTAATAATATCGAAGCGACAGCGAACAGTTACAAACGCGATAAAAACCCACATTATCCTTTCATAATCCTTCTGATATCCCAAATAAAATCCCACATCAACAATTTAAGAATCAATAAAAAAAATAAGAGATCACTCGATTTTCTAGGTAGGCGTGGAAATGGATAGCAGGAAGTCCTGACCACCACGATCATAGCATTGTAGTAGAGAAGCTGAATGATGTTTTAGAAAATAACAATAATCAGTTGATAATAAATAGGCTAACCTTAAAAAGAATTAATGAAATTTCAAATATTACAAATAGCATAACAAAAATGTTAAAAAATGATAAAGAAATTGAAAATGAATTATTTTTAAAATTAAGATATGAATTAGAAATAATTAAAGAAGAGATCGTAAATGTTGCATATGCTATTCACTGGGCAAAAGCCAATATAATAAATTCTTTTATATTGTCAAATAATGAAATTGACTTAGCAAAAAAAATAATAAGCAAAGAAAATATACCATTTATAAATATAGATGAAGCGTTTGAATTTTCCGAAATTAAAATTGCTTCAAATAATAATTTTATAATTTACATAATAAGCTGACCAACAGTTGAAAATCGCAATTGTAAAACAATAAAAATTAGAAGCGTAAAAAAATTTTCAAGAATAAATAAAATAAATTTCGATTCAACGCTCTCATGTGGAAAAGATATATTTGGTATTAAAGAAATTTGTAAAACTTATAATATTTTAAAAATATGTCTAATTAGTAGCCTAGTTAATTTAAATAATGATACTTGTATAGCAAATTTGCTACAAAGTCGCCCACCTAATTGCACTGAAGTCAACAATCAACATATACCTACAATCGAGGAAATATCACCGGGAATACAATTTTTGAACAGATTCAATGGTATTGCAATGAAGAATCCCTAACTCTAAATGGAACATTCATCATACACTACCACAATGCCAGCATCAAAATTGATCAAGACACATTCTTTAATGCGGAAATATCAGCAAGTATACCACTACCGGCAGTGTTACAACCATCATCTGATCCAAACAACATTGAAGAAATACTCTCATTACAAATGATGAAGGAATTACAAATCAACAACTCTAACTTCATAAATCTACTCCAAGAGAGCGAAGAAACTAATATTGGCCTGAATTTCAGATTAGGATCCATAATACTTATCCTTGTCACAATTGCCTGCTTGTACCAATACTTACTACACAGAAACGGAAGGCCTATCATCAAAAAAACAGAAAGTAATTCATCAAATCTACACTTATCCAACACAGCAATAGAAGGCCTAAACAAAATATTTAACAAACAGTCTGATTCAAACGAGGACGTCTGAAATTTAGGGGGGAGTAGTTAATACACCTCACATTTAAACTTTGATGATAAACCGAAAAACAAAAGTCTCGTATTTCATCTTGCGAAACTCCACAAAATTGTGTTCCCATTCTTTTGTGCTGACATGGCACACGCGCCGCTTAAACGTTGCATGCAGGTACAACGTGAGAAGCTGCAGCAGCGACGCCCAGGTGAAGCAGCGACGATAAGCTTAGGTTTAAGTATTTAAAATTCTGTTAAGTTAGTTCTAAGTTGAATTCGGAGAAATAATCGAGTAAGCTCCCAAAAAAATAATTTTTTTTAATAAAATTAACGCAAGTTAATTTAACTGGCGCCCGAGCAGGGTCCAGCGGTAACAGTGCACATAAAAAGTGAAACACTCAAGGAAAAGGTTGAAAATAAAAAGTAAACTATTGAGCAGACGCACTAATTGGAGATCTTGGAAATTAAATAGTAAAGAGGCCCTCAAGTAGAGATCATCAAAAAGGACCAGAGCCGACGTACTTAATAACCCCAGGAGACCACCGCTGGACATAATAATGTTAAGACTAACAGTAATTTGTTTCATGTAAGTTATAAAAATAAGAAAATAAATTTACTTAGAGGAAATTTGAAAAATAGACTTAGAAAGAATTTCATTGAAAGAAAAGTTTAATTTAACAAAAATATCAAATAAGAGAAATTAATTAAAATTTAAAAGTGTTCAAATTAGTAAAAGCAAATTGAAATTGATTTGAAGGAATATCTCATGAGAAAAATGTATTGAAAATTATAATTAAGAAAAATAATGAAAATTTTTTTTTATTAAACGAATATTAGTGAAAAGCTTGAGAAAACTTTTATTGAAAAGAAATTTGAGGAAAAAAATTAATTAAATATTTCTTATTATTGAATATTAGTAAACTATTAGAGGATAGAATTTCAATTTTTTTTATATATATTTATAAATAACCATAAATAAAACATTTATAAAAATGGAGGAAGAAATCCTAGAGGGATTTAGGAGATTTGGAATTTCAACTGATCAACCAACTTCCCAACAACCAAATCCTCCACAAACTTCCCAACCAAACGCCCAACTATCAAACACTCAATTTATTCAGGAAATAGTACAGCAAGTCATGAATCGCATGACCAACAGTGATGATGGGAACATGCGTAATACAGAAATAACCGTAAACGCGAAAAACGTTAACGAACTTGACAGGATACCGGACATGGTAAAGTGCTTGAGGGAATTTTCCGGCCGACCAGGAGAATTCAACTCCTGGCGCAAAACAGTAGACCGAATTCTCGATGTTTACAGAAGTTTTCAAAATACTCCAAGGTATTTTGCAATCCTGCACACAATAAGACACAAAATTATCGGTGATGCCAACACGGCTTTGGAATCCTATCGGACTCCATTAGATTGGCCACAAATTAGGAAGTGTCTGATGCTACATTATTCCGACAAGCGGGATATAGGTACACTTGAGTACCAATTAACGACCTTGACTCAGCGTCACCAGGATATAGCGACATTCTATCAGATCGTATATCAGTATCTGTCGCTGATCCTTGATAAAATATCATGCCTTGACATTAGCGAAGAAGCAATTCGTGCCATGACCAACTCTTATAGAGAGAAGGCTTTGGACACCTTCATTCGTGGGCTTAACGGCGACTTACCACGATTGCTAAGTATTCGTGAACCCTCTACTTTGCCACAGGGACTGCACCTTTGTCAAAAACTGGAAAAAATGACCTTCAGGTTAAACTATGCGCACGGCGCAAACAGACACCTTACATGCCAACACCCCAACGACCTCCACGGCAACCAATAAACTTTAAAGGACAACGTTTTTATCCAGAACTAGCCTACGCTCCACCACGTTCCCATAGATCTCAACAACATTTTAATCAATTCAATAATAGATTTAACTATAACCGACCTATCCCGTTCCAACAAAATTACTCACCACAAGCAAATTACAATAGGTTTGGAAATAATCGACATTTCCAAGCAAATCTTGTTGGATTTAACAATCGACCCAACCTACCACCCAAGCCACCGGTCCCAATGGACATCGATAGTTCTATACAAACAAAACAAGTAAATTATCAAAATAGGCCACAGCAGAATTTCCCTCAAAAGCGTTCAGGAGTTAGTCAGATGACGCATCCGACACCGAGGAAAATACAACGCAATTATTATCTAAACACAGACTACCCAAGTGAGTCAGGTAACAACATTGAGTTCGATTATAATGCAAATTGTCCAAATTATTATCCGAATTTATACACAGGTTATCCAATCGAACCAGATAACCACAACGAATTTCATCTTAATGCAAGTTGTCCAAATAATGAACAAGAAAATGATATACAACCTAACGACGATCCAAATAACATTTTTCCTGAAAAAGATAATGTTAATTTTTTAGAATAAGTCCATCTTCACTTCCATGTGTTGAATACACGACTAGAAGCGGAGACAAGATAGAATTTTTAATCGATACAGGATCGAATAAAAATTACATTCAATCCACTAGAATTAGGAATTTTTTAAGAACGAAACCCCTTTTAAAGTTTGCTCTGTTGCAGGAGAGATAGAAATAGAGTATCATACATATTTGAATATTTTCGGCCCAAGAACAGACAATCTAAAATTTTATATTTTGCCTACATTTCCTCCTTCCACGGAATAATAGAGAACGACACCCTTAAGGAATTAAAGGCCAATATTCACACCGACAAAATTTCATGACCATATTCCCAAATACTAAACTACCTCTAAAACAAAAAATATCACAAGAAGTTAATACAGTTTGCATAAGGCTACTACATTTATCACAGGCACAACAGCATAAGTTAAAGAACATTATTAAACATTGTCCAAATTTATTTTCGGATCCGGATGAAAAACTCACCTATACAACATTAGTTAAGGGTGAAATCCGCACTACTTCTGATACACCAATATATTCTAAGCCATACCCTTACCCAATGGCATTAAAAGGAGAAGTCGAACGTCAGGTAGAAGAACTCCTTGCCAATGGGATAATAAGGAAATCCAAATCTCCATATAACTCTCCCGTTTGGATAGTCGATAAAAAAATGGATACCTCCGGTGAGAAGAAATATCGTATGGTAATCGACTACCGAAAAATAAATTCTGTAACCATTCCCGATAGATATCCGATACCAGAAATTAACGAAGTTTTAGCCAACCTCGGTGAAAACAAATTTTTTACAGTTATTGATTTAAAAAGCGGTTTCCACCAAATACTCCTTCGCGAATCGGATATAGAAAATACAGCATTTTCCATAAACAATGGAAAGTATGAATTTTTGCGCCTTCCTTTCGGGCTCAAAAACGCGCCCTCTACGTTCCAAAGAGTTTTAGACGACATTCTCCGACAACATATAGGCAAAAGATGTTACGTCTATATTGATGACGTAATAATATTTGGCAAACATGAAGAAGAGCATTTACATAATTTAGAGCTTGTATTTGAAACACTAGAGGAAGCAAACATGAAACTCCAATTAGACAAATGCGCTTTTCTAAAAAATGAAGTGGAATTTTTAGGATATGTTGTTAGTGCCGAAGGAATCAAGACAAATGTGAAAAAAGTAGAAGCAGTTAAGAATTTTCCAATACCCAAAAATTTAAAAGAACTCCGATCGTTTTTGAGAATGTCTGGCTACTACAGGAGATTCATCAGAGACTACGCAAAGATAGCCAAACCACTCACTGCTCTTCTGCGAGGAGAAGCAGGGAATGTTTCAAAAAAAAACACATCAAAAAAGAAATTAATTACACTAGACAATGAGGCAATAGATGCATTTAATAAAATTAGGTATACCTTGATATCAAAGGACATCACCCTCATTCATCCAGATTTTTCAAAAGATTTCGAGCTAGCAACTGATGCATCAGATTATGCGATTGGTGCCGGACTATCGCAAGATAATAGACCAATCACATTTATATCCAGAACACTCAATAAATCTGAAGAGAATTATGCGACAAATGAGAAGGAGATGCTAGCCATCATATGGTCATTGAATTCTCTTAGAAATTATTTATACGGCTCAAAAAAGATTAAAATATACACCGAACATCAGCCCCTCACATACGCATTAAGTTCGAAAAATACGAATAGTAAGATGAAACGGTGGAAACCAATTTTAGAAGAGTATAATTATGAATTAAAGTACAAGCCTGGACACGCTAATGTAGTAGCAGATGCTCTCTCAAGGATACCTATTCAGATAAATTCACTTACACCAACTGTTCATATTGACGAAAGCTCTTCACATGCCCTTATTCCATGTGCAGAAGTGCCCATTAATGTATTTAAAAACCAGATATTTTTTAAACAAGATGATACGTCAACACACCAGTTCAAGATTATATTCCCTAAAATCCATAGGCATATTATAACATAACCAGAATACAACGAACAGATCCTTATTTCCCATTTGAAACGATTTCTTAATCCATCTGTCATAAATGGAATTCACACAGAAGAGAGAATTATGGGTGTAATTCAAAACTTTTATCCGCAGCACTTTAGTAGTTATAAAGCTCGATATACGCAAACATTAGTTGAAGATGCTATAAATGAAGAAGACCAAGAAAATATTATATTAGAATTTCATAAACAAGCACACAGGAACGCTACAGACAACAAAATTCAAATACTAGAAAAGCATTATTTTCCAGGGATGCTTAGTAAAATCAAACGAATAATAACAAATTGCAACACTTGTAAGGAAAACAAATATGAAAGTCATCCAAATCAACCAAAACTAAATGAAACGCCACTACCCACCTTTCCCGGTCACACAGTCCATATTGATATATTTTTAACCGAGGGAAAAATAGCTATGACTGCGTTAGATAAATTTACTAAATATGCGCAAACTAAAATGTTAGCTAGCAGAGCAATAGCAGATATTAGAAGACCATTAAGAGACATCATATTTTACTTTGGCGTACCCAAGCTAATAGTCATAGATAACGAACCCTCACTTAATTCCGCCACAATTAAATTTATGATGCAGGACGAGCTAGGAATAGAAGTTTATAGTACGCCACCATATAAGAGTCAGGCGAATGGACAAGTAGAACGGTTCCATTCTACACTTGTCGAAATAATGCGCTGCATTAAAGAAAATGGAGGACATAGAAATTTTGAAGAACTCCTAGAACGATCAGTATCAGAATATAACCATACAATTCATTCAATTACGCGAAAACGACCAGTTGACTTATATTTTAATAGAAATGTTTCATTTACTCCCGACGACATAGAAAAAACGAGACAAGATAATATAGGAAAATTAGCAAACAAACAGAAGAAAGATATTGAATACCATAATAAAAATAAACAGGAACCAAAAACGTATCTCCCCGGACAGGTTATTTTTGTAAAACGAAATAAAAGATTAGGAACTAAACTATCCAAACTAAACTATCCAATAGTAAAAGAAAATAGAAACAGTACTGTGTTGACAGAGATGAATGAACTAATACACAAAAGCCGAATACGAAATTAAGATCCAATCCCTATCATTCCTTATATATTAAACATACAATTTTCCTTTTTCAGCCTAATTATTCCGATATGCAGAGGTACAGATACTGGACTACAGTAATTCACAGTTAGTTACAATAGAAGAAGGAACTGCGAAAATACAAACAGGAACTTTTAAAATTATACATGAAATTGACATTGATAAATATAGCGAAATAACTAATAATATCGAAGCGACAGCGAACAGTTACAAACGCGATAAAAACCCACATTATCCTTTCATAATCCTTCTGATATCCCAAATAAAATCCCACATCAACAATTTAAGAATCAATAAAAAAAATAAGAGATCACTCGATTTTCTAGGTAGGCGTGGAAATGGATAGCAGGAAGTCCTGACCACCACGATCATAGCATTGTAGTAGAGAAGCTGAATGATGTTTTAGAAAATAACAATAATCAGTTGATAATAAATAGGCTAACCTTAAAAAGAATTAATGAAATTTCAAATATTACAAATAGCATAACAAAAATGTTAAAAAATGATAAAGAAATTGAAAATGAATTATTTTTAAAATTAAGATATGAATTATAAATAATTAAAGAAGAGATCGTAAAAGTTGCATATGCTATTCACTGGGCAAAAGCCAATATAATAAATTCTTTTATATTGTCAAATAATGATATTGACCTAGCAAAAAAAATAATAAGCAAAGAAAATATACCATTTATAAATATAGATGAAGCGTTTGAATTTTCCGAAATTAAAATTGCTTCAAATAATAATTTTATAATTTACATAATAAGCTGACCAACAGTTGAAAATCGCAATTGTAAAACAATAAAAATTAGAAGCGTAAAAATATTTTCAAGAATAAATAAAATAAATTTCGATTCAACGCTCTCATGTGGAAAAGATATATTTGGTATTAAAGAAATTTGTAAAACTTATAATATTTTAAAAATATGTCTAATTAGTAGCCTAGTTAATTTAAATAATGATACTTGTATAGCAAATTTGCTACAAAGTCGCCCACCTAATTGCACTGAAGTCAACAATCAACATATACCTACAATCGAGGAAATATCACCGGGAATACAATTTTTGAACAGATTCAATGGTATTGCAGTAATCAATGAAGAATCCCTAACTCTAAATGGAACATTCATCATACACTACCACAATGCCAGCATCAAAATTGATCAAGACACATTCTTTAATGCGGAAATATCAGCAAGTATACCACTACCGGCAGTTTTACAACCATCATCTGATCCAAACAACATTGAAGAAATACTCTCATTACAAATGATGAAGGAATTACAAATCAACAACTCTAACTTCATAAATCTACTCCAAGAGAGCGAAGAAACTAATATTGGCCTGAATTTCGGATTAGGATCCATAATACTTATCCTTGTCACAATTGCCTGCTTGTACCAATACTTACTACACAGAAACGGAAGGCCTATCATCAAAAAAACAGAAAGTAATTCATCAAATCTACACTTATCCAACACAGCAATAGAAGGCCTAAACAAAATATTTAACAAACAGTCTGATTCAAACGAGGACGTCTGAAATTTAGGGGGGAGTAGTTAACACACCTCACATTTAAACTTTGATGATAAACCGAAAAACAAAAGTCTCGTATTTCATCTTGCGAAACTCCACAAAATTGTGTTCCCATTCTTTTGTGCTGACATGGCACACGCGCCGCTTAAACGTTGCATGCAGGTACAACGTGAGAAGCTGCAGCAGCGACGCCCAGGTGAAGCAGCGACGATAAGCTTAGGTTTAAGTATTTAAAATTCTGTTAAGTAAGCTCCCAAAAAAATAATTTTTTAAAATAAAATTAACGCAAGTTAATTTAACTTATATACCTCTATCTGCCTCAGACGGCGTCTCAATCGGCGTCACAGCCTATGTCTGCGTCTCTGTAGACGTCTCAGTCACTGCCGCTGTCGATTGGGGCGTCTGCTGCCTTCTCTATGCCTATATATACCCCCATCTGCCTCAGTTGGCATCTCAGTCAGCGTCGCAGCCTCTTTCAGCGTCTCTGAAGGAGTCTCAGTCGCTGCCGCTGTCGATTTGGGAGGTCTGCTGCCTTCTCTATGCCTATATCTACCCCTAACTTCCTCAGCCGGCGTCTCAGTCGGCGATGTAGCCTCTGCCAGCGTCCCAGTAGGCGTCTCAGCCGCTGCCGCTGTTGATTTAGAAGGTCTGCTGCCTTCTCTGTGCCTATACCGGCCCCTATCCACCTCAGTCGGCGTCTCAGTCGGCGTCTCTGTAGGCGTCTCAGTCGCTGCCGCTGTCGATTGGGGAGGTCTGCCGCCTTCTCTATGCCTATATCTACCCCTATCTGCCTCAGTCGGCGTCTCAGTCGGCGTCACAGCCTCTGTCAGCTTCACTGTATTCGTCTCAGGCGTTGCCGCTGTCGATTGGGGATCTGCTGCCTTCTCTATGTCTATATCTACTCCTATCAGCCTCAGTCAACGTCTCAGACGGCGTCGCACCCTCTGTCAGCGTTTCTGTAGGCGTCTCAGTCGCTGTTGCTGTCGATTGGGAGGGTCTGCTGCCTTCTCTATGCCTATATCTACCCCTATTTGCCTCAGTCGGCGTCTCAGTCGGTGTCGAAGCCTCTATCAGCGTCTCTGTAGGAATCTCAGTCGTTGCCGCTGTCGATTGGGGGTTCTGCTGCCTTCTCTATACCTATAACTACTTCTATCTACCTCAGTCGGCGTCTCAGTCGGCGTCTCTGTAGGCGTCTCAGTCGCTGCCGCTGTCGATTGGGGGGTCTGCTGCCTTCTCTGTGCCAATATCTACCCCAATCTGCCTCAGCCGGCGTCTCAGTCGGCGTTGTAGCCTCTGTCAGCGTCCCTGTAGGCGTCTCAGTCACTGCCACTGTCGATTTGGGAGGTCTGCTGCCTTCTCTGTGCCTATACCTACCCCTATCTACCTCAGTCGGCGTCTCAGTCGGCGTCACAGCCTCTGTCAGCTTCACTGTATTCGTCTCAGGCGTTGCCGCTGTCGATTGGGGATCTGCTGCATTCTCTATGTCTATATCTACTCCTATCAGCCTCAGTCAACGTCTCAGACGGCGTCGCACCCTCTGTCAGCGTTTCTGTAGGCGTCTCAGTCGCTGTTGCTGTCGATTGGGAGGGTCTGCTGCCTTCTCTATGCCTATATCTACCCCTATTTGCCTCAGTCGGCGTCTCAGTCGGTGTCGAAGCCTCTATCAGCGTCTCTGTAGGAATCTCAGTCGTTGCCGCTGTCGATTGGGGGTTCTGCTGCCTTCTCTATACCTATAACTACTCCTATCTACCTCAGTCGGCGTCTCAGTCGGCGTCTCTGTAGGCGTCTCAGTCGCTGCCGCTGTCGATTGGGGAGGTCTGCCGCCTTCTCTATGCCTATATATACCCCCATCTGCCTCAGTCGGCGTCTCAATCGGCGTCGCAGCCTCTGTCAGCGTCTCTGTAGGTGTCTCAGTCGCTGCCGCTGTCGATTGGGGGGTCTGCTGCCTTCTCTGTGCCTATATCTACCCCTATCTGCCTTAGTAGGCGTCGCAGCCTCTGTCAGCGTTTCTGTAGGCGTCTCAGTCGCTGTCGCTGTCGATTTGGGAGTTTTCTGCCTTTTCTATACCTATATCTACCCCTATCTGCCTCAGTCGACGTCTCAGTCGGCGTCACAGCCTCTGTCACCGTCTCTGAAGGCGTCTCAGTCGCTGCCGCTGTTGATTGGGGAGGTCTGCCGCCTTCTCTATGCCTATATATACCCCTATTTGCCTCAGACGGCGTCTCAATCGGCGTCGCAGCCTATGTCAGCGTCTCTGTAGACGTCTCAGTCGCTGGCGCTGTCGATTAGGGGGTCTGCTGCCTTCTCTATGCCTATATCTACCCCTATCTGCCTCAGTCGGCGTCTCAGTCGGCGTCGCAACCTCTCTCAGCGTATCTGTAGGTGTCTCAGTCGCAGCCGCTGTCGATTGGGGGGACTGCTGCTTTCTGTATGCCAATATCTACCCCTATCTGCCTCAGTTGGCGTCGCAGCGTCTGTCATCGTCTTTGTAGGTGTCTCAGTCGCTGCCACTGTCGATTGGGGGTTTGCTGCCTTTTCTATACCTATATCTAACCCTATCTGCCTCAGTCGACGACTCAGTCGGCTTCGCAGCCTCTGTCACCGTCTCTGAAGGCGTATCAGTCGCTGCCGCTGGCGATTAGGGAGATCTGCTGCCCTCTCTATGCCTATATATACCCCTATCTGCCTCAGACGGCGTCTCAATCGGCGTCGCAGCCTATGTCAGCGTCTCTGTAGGCGTCTGTGGCGTTGCCGCTGTCGATTGGGGATCTGCTGCCTTCTCTATGCCTATATCTACCCCTATCTGCCTCAGTCGGCGTCGCAACCTCTGTCAGCGTTTCTGTAGGCGTCTCAGTCGCTGCCGCTATCGATTGGGGGGTCTGCTGCCTTCTCTGTGCCTATATCTACCCCTATCTGCCTTAGTAGGCGTCGTAGCCTCTGTCAGCGTTTCTGTAGGCGTCTCAGACGCTGTCGCTGTCGAATTGGGGGTCTGCTGCCTTTTCTATGCCTATATCTACCCCTATCTGCCTCAGTCGACGTCTCAGTCGGCGTCGCAGCCTATGTCAGCGTCTCTGTAGACGTCTCTGTCGCTGCCGCTGTCGATTGAGGGGAATGCTGCCTTCTCTATGCCTATATCTACCCCTATCTGCCTCAGTCGGCGTCTCAGTCGGCGTCGCAACCTCTGTCAGTGTATCTGTAGGTGTCTCAGTCGCTGCCGCTGTCGATTGGGGCGTCTGCTGCCTTCTCTGTGCCTATACCGACCCCTATCTACCTCAGTCGGCGTCTCAGTCGGCGTCGCAGCCTCTGTCAGCGTCTCTGGAGGCGTCTCAGTCGCTGCCGCTGTCGATTTGGGAGGTCTGTTGCTTTCTCTATGCCAAAATCTACCCGTATCTGCATCAGTCGGCGTCTCAGTCGGCGTCTCAGTCGGCGTCGCAGCCTGTGTCAGCGTCTCTGTAGGTGTCTCAGTCGCTGCTGCTGTCGATTGGGGGTATGCTGCCTTCTCTATGCCTATATTTACCCCTAGCTGCCTCAGTCGGCGTCTCTGTCGGCGTCGCAGCCTCTGTCAGCGTATCTGTACGTGTCTCAGTCTCTGCCGCTGTCAAATGGGGGGTGGGTCTGCTGATTTCTCTACGGCAATATCTACCCCTGTCTGCCTCAGTCGGCGTCTCAGTCGGTGTCGCAGCCTCTGTCAGCGTCTCTGTAGGGGTCTCAGTCGTTGCCGCTGTTGATTGGGGGTTCTGCTGCCTTCTCTATACCTATATCTACCCCTATCTATCTCAGTCTGCGTCTCAGTCGGCGTTTCTGTAGGCGTCTCAGTCGCTGTGGCTGTCGATTTGGGGGTTTTCTGCCTTTTCTATACTTATATCTACCCCTATCTGCCTCAGTCGACGTCTCAGTCGGCGTCGCAGCCTCTGTCACCGTCTCTGAAGGCGTCTCAGTCGCTGCCGCTATCGATTAAGGGGATCTGCTGCCCTCTCTATGCCTATATATACCCCTATCTGCCTCAGACGGCGTCTCAATCGGCGTCGAAGCCTATGTCAGCGTCTCTGTAGACGTCTCAGTCGCTGGGGCTGTCGATTAGGGGGTCTGCTGCCTTCTCTATGCCTATATCTACCCCTATCTGCCTCAGTCGGCGTCTCAGTCGGCGTCGCAGCCTCTTTCAGCGCCTCTGAAGGCGTCTCAGTCGCTGTCGCTGTCGATTTGGGAGGTCTGCTGCCTTCTCTATGCCTATATCTACCCCTATCTGCCTCAGCCGCTGCCGCTGTCGATTTGGGAGGTCTGCTGCCTTCTCTGTGCCTATACCGACCCCTATCTACCTCAGTCGGCGTCTCAGTCGGCGTCGCAGCCTCTGTCAGCGTCTCTGGAGGCGTCGCAGTCGCTGCCGCTGTCGATTTGGGAGGTCTGCTGCTTTCTCTATGCCAATATCTACCCCTATCTGCCTCAGTCGGCGTCTCAGTCGGCGTCGCAGCCTCTGTCAGCGTCTCTGTAGGTGTCTCAGTCGCTGCTGCTGTCGATTGGTGGGTCTGCTGCCTTCTCTATGCCTATATCTACCCTTATCTGCCGCAGGCGTCGCAGCCTCTGTCAGTGTTTCTGTAGGCGTCTCAGTCGCTGCCGCTGTCGATTGGGGGGTCTGCTGCCTTCTCTATGCCTATATTTACCCCTAGCTGCCTCAGTCAGCGTCTCCGTCGGCGTCGCAGCCTCTGTCAGCGTATCTGTACGTGTCTCAGGCTCTGCCGCTGTCGATTGGGGGGGGGGGGGCCTGCTGCTTTCTCTACGCCAATATCTACCCCTGTCTGCCTCAGTCGGCGTCTCAGTCGGTGTCGCAGCCTCTGTCAGCGTCTCGTTAGGGGTCTCAGTCGTTGCCGCTGTCGATTGGGGGTTCTGGTGCCTTCTCTATACCTATATCTACCCCTATCTACCTCAGTCGGCGTCTCAGTCGGCGTCTCAGTCGGCGTCTCAGTCGGCGTCTCAGTCGGCGTTTCTGTAGGCGTCTCAGTCGCTGCCGCTGTCGATTAGGGAGGTCTGCCGCCTTCTCTATGAATATATCTACCCCTATCTGCCTTAGTAGGCGTCGCAGCCTCTGTCAGCGTTTCTGTAGGCGTCTCAGTCGCTGTCGCTGTCGATTTGGGGGTCTGGTGCCTTTTCTATACCTTTATCTACCCCTATCTGCCTCAGTCGACCTCTCAATCGGCGTCGCAGCCTCTGTCAGCGTCTCTGAAGGCGTCTCAGTCGCTGCCTCTGGCGATTAGGGAGATCTGCTGCCCTCTCTATGCCTATATATACCCATATCTGCCTCAGACGGCGTCTCAATCGGCGTCGCAGCCTATGTCAGCGTCTCTGTAGACGTCTCAGTCGCTGGCGCTGTCGATTGGAGGGTCTGCTGCCTTCTCTATGCCTATATCTACCCCTATCTGCTTCAGTCGGCGTCTCAGTCGGCGTATCAGTCGGCGTCTCAGTCGGCGTCACAGCCTCTGTCAGCTTCTCTGTAGGCGTCTCTGGCGTTGCCGCTGTCGATTGGGGATCTGCTGCCTTCTCTATGCCTATATCTACCCCTATCTGCCTCAGTCAAAGTCGCAGCCTCTGCCAGCGTCTCTGTAGGCGTTTCAGTCGCTGCCGCTATCGATTGGGGGGTCTGCTGCCTTCTCTGTGCCTATATCTACCCCTATCTGCCTTAGTAGGCGTCGTAGCCTCTTTCAGCGTTTCTGTAGGGGTCTCAGTCGCTGTCGCTGTCGATTGGGAGGGTCTGCTGCCTTCTCTATGCCTATATCTACCCCTATCTGCCTCAGTCGACGTCTCAGTCGGCGTCGCAGCCTCTGTCACCGTCTCTGTAGACGTCTCAGTCGCTGCCGCTGTCGATTGAGGGGAATGCTGCCTTCTCTATGCCTATATCTACCCCTATCTGCCTCAGTCGGCGTCTCAGTCGGCGTCGCAACCTCTGTCAGCGTATCTGTAGGTGTCTCAGTCGCTGCCGCTGTCGATTGGGGCGTCTGCTGCCTTCTCTATGCCTATATCTACCACCATCACCCTCATTGGGCGTCTCAGTCGGCGTCGCAGCCTCTGTCAGCGTCACTGTAGGCGTCTCAGCCGCTGCCGCTGTCGATTTGGGAGGTCTGCTGCCTTCTCTGTGCCTATACCGACCCCTATCTACCTCAGTCGGCGTCTCAGTCGGCGTCGCAGCCTCTGTCAGCGTCTCTGGAGGCGTCTTTGTCGCTGCCGCTGTCGATTTGGGAGGTCTGCTGCTTTCTCTATGCCAATATCTACCCCTATATGCCTCAGTCGGCGTCTCAGTCGGCGTCGCAGCCTGTGTCAGCATCTCTGTAGGTGTCTCAGTCGCTGCTGCTGTCGATTGGGGGGTATGCTGCCTTCTCTATGCCTATATTTACCCCTAGCTGCCTCAGTCGGCGTCTCTGTCGGCGTCGCAGCCTCTGTCAGCGTATCTGTACGTGTCTCAGTCTCTGCCGCTGTCGATTGGGGGGGGGTCTGCTGATTTCTCTACGCCAATATCTACCCCTGTCTGCCTCAGTCGGCGTCTCAGTCGGTGTCGCAGCCTCTGTCAGCGTCTCTGTAGGGGTCTCAGTCGTTGCCGCTGTCGATTGGGGGTTCTGCTGCCTTCTCTATACCAATATCTACCCCTATCTACCTCAATCTGCGTCTCAGTCGGCGTCTCTGTAGGCGTCTCAGTCGCTGCCGCTGTCGATTTGGGAGGTCTGCTGCCTTCTCTGTGCCTATACCTACCCCTATCTGCCTCAGTCGGCGTCGCAGCCTCTGTCAGCGTTTCTGTAGGCGTCTCAGGCGTTGCCGCTGTCGATTGGGGATCTGCTGCCTTCTCTATGCCTATATCTACCCCTATCTGCCTCAGTCGGCGTCGCAGCCTCTGTCAGCGTTTCTGTAGGCGTCTCAGTCGCTGTTGCTGTCGATTGGGAGGGTCTGCTGCCTTCTCGATGCCTATATCTACCCCTATTTGACTCAGTCGGCGTCTCAGTCGGTGTCGCAGCCTCTATCAGCGTCTCTGTAGGAATCTCAGTCGTTGCCGCTGTCGATTGGGGGTTCTGCTGCCTTCTCTATACCTATAACTACTCTTATCTACCTCAGCCGGCGTCTCAGTCGGCGTCTCTGTAGGCGTCTCAGTCGCTGCCGCTGTCGATTGGGGAGGTCTGCCGCCTTCTCTATGCCTATATATACCCCCATCTGCCTCAGTCGGCGTCTCAGTCGGCGTCGCAGCCTCTGTCAGCGCCTCTGTAGGCGTGTCAGTCGCTGCCGCTATCGATTGGGGGGTCTGCTGCCTTCTCTGTGCCTATATCTACCCCTATCTGCTTTAGTAGGCGTCGCAGCCTATGTCAGCGTCTCTGTAGACGTCTCAGTCGCTGACGCTGTCGATTAGGGGGTCTGCTGCCTTATCTATGCCTATATCTACCCCTATCTGCCTCAGTCGGCGTCTCAGTCGGCGTCGCAGCCTCTTTCAGCGTCTCTGAAGGCGTCTCAGTCGCTGCCGCTGTCGATTTGGGAGGTCTGCTGCCTTCTCTATGCCTATATCTACCCCTATCTGCCTCAGCCGCGGCCGCTGTCGATTTGGGAGGTCTGCTGCCTTCTCTGTGCCTATACCGACCCCTATCTACCTCAGTCGGCGTCTCAGTCGGCGTCGCAGCCTCTGTCAGCGTCTCTGGAGGTGTCGCAGTCGCTGCCGCTGTCGATTTGGGAGGTCTGCTGCTTTCTCTATGCCAATATCTACCCCTATCTGCCTCAGTCGGCGCCTCAGTCGGCGTCGCAGCCTCTGTCAGCGTCTCTGTAGGTGTCTCAGTCGCTGCTGCTGTCGATTGGGGGGTCTGCTGCCTTCTCTATTCCTATATCTACCCTTATCTGCCGCAGGCGTCGCAGCCTCTGTCAGTGTTTCTGTAGGCGTCTCAGTCGCTGCCGCTGTCGATTGGGGGGTCTGCTGCCTTCTCTATGCCTATATTTACCCCTAGCTGCCTCAGTCAGCGTCTCAGTCGGCGTCGCAGCCTCTGTCAGCGTATCTGTACGTGTCTCAGTCTCTGCCGCTGTCGATTGGGGGGGTCTGCTGCTTTCTCTACGCCAATATCTACCCCTGTCTGCCTCAGTCGGCGTCTCAGTCGGTGTCGCAGCCTCTGTCAGCGTTTCTGTAGGCGTCTCAGTCGCTGTCGCTGTCGATTTGGGGGTCTGGTGCCTTTTCTATACCTTTATCTACCCCTATCTGCCTCAGTCGACGTCTCAATCGGCGTCTCAGTCGGCGTCACAGCCTCTGTCAGCTTCTCTGTAGGCGTCTCTGGCGTTGCCGCTGTCGATTTGGGATCTGCTGCCTTCTCTATGCCTATATCTACCCGTATCTGCCTCAGTCGGCGTCGCAGCCTATGTCAGCATCTCTGTAGACGTCTCAGTCGCTGCCGCTGTCGATTGAGGGGAATGCTGCCTTCTCTATGCCTATATCTACCCCTATCTGCCTCAGTCGGCGTCTCAGTCGGCGTCGCAACCTCTGTCAGCGTATCTGTAGGTGTCTCAGTCGCTGCCGATGTCGATTGGGGCGTCTGCTGCCTTCTCTATGCCTATATCTACCACCATCACCCTCATTGGCCGTCTCAGTCGGCGTCGCAGCCTCTGTCAGCGTCTCTGGAGGCGTCTCAGTCGCTGCCGCTGTCGATTTGGGAGGTCTGCTGCTTTCTCTATGCCAATATCTACCTCTATCTGCCTCAGTCGGGGTCTCAGTCGGCGTCGCAGCCTGTGTCAGCGTCTCTGTAGGTGTCTCAGTCGCTGCTGCTGTCGATTAGGGGGTATGCTGCCTTCTCTAGGCCTATATCTACCCCTATCTGCCTCAGTCGGCGTCGCAGCCTCTGTCAGCGTTTCTGAAGGCGTCTCAGTCGCTGTTGCTGTCGATTGGGAGGGCCTGCTGCCTTCTCTATGCCTATATCTACCCCTATTTGCCTCAGTCGGCGTCTCAGTCGGTGTGGCAGCCCCTATCAGCATCTCTGTAGACGTCTCAGTCGCTGCCGCTGTCGATTGGGGGTTCTCCTGCCTTCTCTATACCTATAACTACTCCTATCTACCTCAGTCGGCGTCTCAGTCGGCGTCTCTGTAGGCGTCTCAGTCGCTGCCGCTGTCGATTGGGGAGGTCTGCCGCCTTCTCTATGCCTATATATACCCCCATCTGCCTCAATCGGCGTCTCAGTCGGCGTCGTAGCCTCTGTCAGCGTCTCTGTAGGCGTGTCAGTCGCTGCCGCTATCGATTGGGGGGTCTGCTGCCTTCTCTGTGCCTATATCTACCCCTATCTGCGTTAGTAGGCGTCGCAGCCTATGTCAGCGTCTCTGTAGAAGTCTCAGTCGCTGGCGCTGTCGATTAACGGGTCTGCTGCCTTCTCTATGCCTATATCTACCCCTATCTGCCTCAGTCGGCGTCTCAGTCGGCGTCGCAGCCTCTTTCAGCGTCTCTGAAGGCGTCTCAGTCGCTGCCGCTGTCGATTTGGGAGGTCTGCTGCCTTCTCTATGCCTATATCTACCCCTATCTGCCTCAGCCGCTGCCGCTGTCGATTTGGGAGGTCTGCTGCCTTCTCTGTGCCTATAGCGACCCCTATCTACCTCAGTCGGCGTCTCAGTCGGCGTCGCAGCCTCTGTCAGCGTCTCTGGAGGCGTCGCAGTCGCGCCGCTGTCGATTTGGGTGGTCTGCTGCTTTTTCTATGCCAATATCTACCCCTATCTGCCTCAGTCGGCGTCTCAGTAGGCGTCGCAGCCTCTGTCAGCGTCTCTGTAGGTGTCTCAGTCGCTGCTGCTGTCGATTGGGGGGTCTGCTGCCTTCTCTATGCCTATATCTACCCTTATCTGCCGCAGGCGTCGCAGCCTCTGTCAGTGTTTCTGTAGGCGTCTCAGTCGCTGCCGCTGTCGATTGGGGGTCTGCTGCCTTCTCTATGCCTATATTTACCCCTAGCTGCCTCAGTCAGCGTCTCAGTCGGCGTCGCAGCCTCTGTCAGCGTATCTGTACGTGTCTCAGTCTCTGCCGCTGTCGATTGGGGGGGGGGGGTCTGCTGCTTTCTCTACGCCAATATCTACCCCTGTCTGCCTCAGTCGGCGTCTCAGTCGGTGTCGCAGCCTCTGTCAGCGTCTCTGTAGGGGTCTCAGTCGTTGCCGCTGTCGATTGGGGGTTCTGGTGCCTTCTCTATACCTATATCCACCCCTATCTACCTCAGTCGGCGTCTCAGTCGGCGTCTCAGTCGGCGTCTCTGTAGGCGTCTCAGTCGCTGCCGCTGTCGATTGGGGAGGTCTGCTGCCTTCTCTATGAATATATCTACCCCTATCTGCCTTAGTAGGCGTCGCAGCCTCTGTCAGCGTTTCTGTAGGCGTCTCAGTCGCTGTCGCTTTCGATTTGGGGGTGTGGTGCCTTTTCTATACCTATATCTACACCTATCTGCCTCAGTCGACGTCTCAATCGGCGTCGCAGCCTCTGTCAGCGTCTCTGAAGGCGTCTCAGTCGCTGCCTCTGGCGATTAGGGAGATCTGCTGCCCTCTCTATGCCTATATATACCCATATCTGCCTCAGACGGCGTCTCAATCGGCGTCGCAGCCTATGTCAGCGTCTCTGTAGACGTCTCAGTCGCTGGCGCTGTCGATTGGGGAGGTCTGCCGCCTTCTCTATGCCTATATCTACCCCTATCTGCCTCAGTCGGCGTCTCAGTCGGCGTCGCAGCCTCTGTCAGCGTCTCTGTAGACGTCTCAGTCGCTGGCGCTGTCGATTTGGGGGTCTGCTGCCTTTTCTATGCCTATATCTACCCCTAACTGCCTCAGTCGACGTCTCAGTCGGCGTCGCAGCCTATGTTAGCGTCTCTGTAGACGTCTCAGTCGCTGCCGCTGTCGATTGAGGGGAATGCTGCCTTCTCTATGCCTATATCTACCCCTATCTGCCTCAGTCGGCGTCTCAGTCGGCGTCGCAACCTCTGTCAGCGTATCTGTAGTTGTCTCAGTCGCTGCCGCTGTCGATTGGGGCGTCTGCTGCCTTCTCTATGCCTATATCTACCACCATCACCCTCATTGGGCGTCTCAGTCGGCGTCGCAGCCTCTGTCAGCGTCACTGTAGGCGTCTCAGCCGCTGCCGCTGTCGATTTGGGAGGTCTGCTGCCTTCTCTGTGCCTATACCGACCCCTATCTACCTCAGTCGGCGTCTCAGTCGGCGTCGCAGCCTGTGTCAGCGTCTCTGTAGGTGTCTCAGTCGCTGCTGCTGTCGATTGGGGGGTATGCTGCCTTCTCTATGCCTATATTTACCCCTAGCTGCCTCAGTCAGCGTCTCTGCCGGCGTCGCAGCCTCTGTCAGCGTATCTGTACGTGTCTCAGTCTCTGCAGCTGTCGATTGGGGGGGGGGGGGGGTCTGCTGATTTCTCTACGCCAATTTCTACCCCTGTCTGCCTCAGTCGGCGTCTCAGTCGGTGTCGCAGCCTCTGTCAGCGTCTCTGTAGACGTCTCAGTCGCTGGCGCTGTCGATTAGGGGGTCTGCTGCCTTCTCTATGCCTATATCTACCCCTATCTGCCTCAGCCGCTGCCGCTGTCGATTTGGGAGGTCTGCTACCTTCTCTGTGCCTATACCGACCCCTATCTACCTCAGCGGCGTCTCTGGAGGCGTCTCAGTCGCTGCCGCTGTCGATTTGGGAGGTCTGCTGCTTTCTCAGTCGGCGTCGCAGCCTCTGTCAGCGTCTCTGGAGGCGTCTCAGTCGCTGCCGCTGTCGATTTGGGAGGTCTGCTGCTTTCTAGCATCTACCCCTATCTGCATCAGTCGGCGTCTCAGTCGGCGTCGCAGCCTGTGTCAGCGTCCCTGTAGGTGTCTCAGTCGCTGCTGCTGTCGATTGGGGGGTATGCTGCCTTCTCTATGCCTATATTTACCCCTAGCTGCCTCAGTCGGCGTCTCTGTCGGCGTCGCAGCCTCTGTCAGCGTATCTGTACGTGTCTCAGTCTCTGCCGCTGTCGATTGGGGGGGGGGGGTCTGCTGATTTCTCTACGCCAATATCTACCCCTGTCTGCCTCAGTCGGCGTCTCAGTCGGTGTCGCAGCCTCTGTCAGCGTCTCTGTAGGGGTCTCAGTCGTTGCCGCTGTCGATTGGTGGTTCTGCTGCCTTCTCTATACCTATATCTACCCCTATCTATCTCAGTCTGCGTCTCAGTCGGCGTTTCTGTAGGCGTCTCAGTCGCTGTCGCTGTCGATTTGGGGGTTTTCTGCCTTTTCTATACCTATATCTACCCCTATCTGGCTCAGTCGACGTCTCAGTCGGCGTCTCAGCCTCTGTCACCGTCTCTGAAGGCGTCTCAGTCGCTGCCGCTGGCGATTAGGGGGATCTGCTGCCCTCTCTATGCCTATATATACCCCTATCTGCCTCAGACGGCGTCTCAATCGGCGTCGAAGCCTATGTCAGCGTCTCTGTAGACGTCTCAGTCGCTGGCGCTGTCGATTAGGGGGTCTGCTGCCTTCTCTATGCCTATATCTACCCCTATCTGCCTCAGTCGGCGTCTCAGTCGGCGTCGCAGCCTCTTTCAGCGCATCTGAAGGCGTCTCAGTCGCTGCCGCTGTCGATTTGGGAGGTCTGCTGCCTTCTCTATGCCTATATCTACCCCTATCTGCCTCAGCCGCTGCCGCTGTCGATTTGGGAGGTCTGCTGCCTTCTCTGTGCCTATACCGACCCCTATCTACCTCAGTCGGCGTCTCAGTCGGCGTCGCAGCCTCTGTCAGCGTCTCTGGAGGCGTCGCAGTCGCTGCCGCTGTCGATTTGGGAGGTCTGCTGCTTTCTCTATGCCAATATCTACCCCTATCTGCCTCGGTCGGCGTCTCAGTCGGCGTCGCAGCCTCTGTCAGCGTCTCTGTAGGTGTCTCAGTCGCTGCTGCTGTCGATTGGTGGGTCTGCTGCCTTCTCTATGCCTATATCTACCCTTATCTGCGGCAGGCGTCGCAGCCTCTGTCAGTGTTTCTGTAGGCGTCTCAGTCGCTGCCGCTGTCGATTGGGGGGGTCTGCTGCCTTCTCTATGCCTATATTTACCCCTAGCTGCCTCAGTCAGCGTCTCCGTCGGCGTCGCAGCCTCTGTCAGCATATCTGTACGTGTCTCAGTCTCTGCCGCTGTCGATTGGGGGGGGGGGGGCCTGCTGCTTTCTCTTCGCCAATATCTACCCCTGTCTGCCTCAGTCGGCGTCTCAGTCGGTGTCGCAGCCTCTGTCAGCGTCTCTGTAGGGGTCTCAGTCGTTGCCGCTGTCGATTGGGGGTTCTGGTGCCTTCTCTATACCTATATCTACCCCTATCTACCTCAGTCGGCGTCTCAGTCGGCGTCTCAGTCGGCGTCTCAGTCGGCTTCACAGTCGGCGTCTCAGTCGGCGTCTCTGTAGGCGTCTCAGTCGCTGCCGCTGTCGATTAGGGAGGTCTGCCGCCTTCTCTATGAATATGTCTACCCCTATCTGCCTTAGTAGGCGTCGCAGCCTCTGTCAGCGTTTCTGTAGGCGTCTCAGTCGCTGTCGCTGTCGATTTGGGGGTCTGGTGCCTTTTCTATACCTTTATCTACCCCTATCTGCCTCAGTCGACGTCTCAATCGGCGTCGCAGCCTCTGTCAGCATCTCTGAAGGCGTCTCAGTCGCTGCCTCTGGCGATTAGGGAGATCTGCTGCCCTCTCTATGCCTATATATACCCATATCTGCCTCAGACGGCGTCTCAATCGGCGTCGCAGCCTATGTCAGCGTCTCTGTAGACGTCTCAGTCGCTGGCGCTGTCGATTGGAGGGTCTGCTGCCTTCTCTATGCCTATATCTACCCCTATCTGCCTCAGTCGGCGTCACAGCCTCTGTCAGCTTCTCTGTAGGCGTCTCTGGCGTTGCCGCTGTCGATTGGGGATCTGCTGCCTTCTCTATGCCTATATCTACCCCTATCTGCCTCAGTCGGCGTCGCAGCCTCTGCCAGCGTCTCTGTAGGCGTTTCAGTCGCTGCCGCTATCGATTGGGGGGTCTGCTGCCTTCTCTGTGCCTATATCTACCCCTATCTGCCTTAGTAGGCGTCGTAGCCTCTGTCAGCGTTTCTGTAGGGATCTCAGTCGCTGTCGCTGTCGATTTGGGGGTCTGCTGCCTTTTCTATGCCTATATCAACCCCTATCTGCCTCAGTCGACGTCTCAGTCGGCGTCGCAGCCTATGTCAGCGTCTCTGTAGACGTCTCAGTCGCTGCCGCTGTCGATTGAGGGGAATGCTGCCTTCTCTATGCCTATATCTACCCCTATCTGCCTCAGTCGGTGTCTCAGTCGGCGTCGCAACCTCTGTCAGCGTATCTGTAGGTGTCTCAGTCGCTGCCGCTGTCGATGGGGCGTCTGCTGCCTTCTCTATGCCTATATCTACCACCATCACCCTCATTGGGCGTCTCAGTCGGCGTCGCAGCCTCTGTCAGCGTCACTGTAGGCGTCTCAGCCGCTGCCGCTGTCGATTTGGGAGGTCTGCTGCCTTCTCTGTGCCTATACCGACCCCTTTCTACCTCAGTCGGCGTCTCAGTCGGCGTCGCAGCCTCTGTCAGCGTCTCTGGAGGCGTCTCAGTCGCTACCGCTGTCGATTTGGGAGGTCTGCTGCTTTCTCTATGCCAATATCTACCCCTATCTGCGTCAGTCGGCGTCTCAATCGGCGTCGCAGCCTGTGTCAGCATCTCTGTAGGTGTCTCAGTCGCTGCTGCTGTCGATTGGGGGGTATGCTACCTTCTCTATGCCTATATTTACCCCTAGCTGCCTCAGTCGGCGTCTCTGTCGGCGTCGCAGCCTCTGTCAGCGTATCTGTACGTGTCTCAGTCTCTGCCGCTGTCGATTGGGGGGGGGGTCTGCTGATTTCTCTACGCCAATATCTACCCCTGTCTGCCTCAGTCGGCGTCTCAGTCGGTGTCGCAGCCTCTGTCAGCGTCTCTGTAGGATTCTCAGTCGTTGCCGCTGTCGATTGGGGGTTCTGCTGCCTTCTCTATACCTATATCTACCCCTATCTACCTCAATCTGCGTCTCAGTCGGCGTCTCTGTAGGCGTCTCAGTCGCTGCCGCTGTCGATTGGGGAGGTCTGCCGCCTTCTCTATGCCTATATCTACCCCTATCTGCCTCAGTCGGCGGCTCAGTCGGCGTCGCAGCCTCTGTCAGCGTCTCTGTAGGCGTGTCAGTCGCTGCCGCTATCGATTGGGGGGTCTGCTGCCTTCTCTATGCCTATATCTACCACCATCACCCTCATTGGGCGTCTCAGTCGGCGTCGCAGCCTCTGTCAGCGTCACTGTAGGCGTCTCAGTCGCTGCCGCTGTCGGATGGGGGGTCTGCTGCCTTCTCTGTGCCAATATCTACCCCAGTCTGCCTCACCCGGCGTCTCAGTCGGCGATGCAGCCTCTGTCAGCATCACTGTAGGCGTCTCAGTCGCTGCCGCTGTCGATTTGGGAGGTCTGCTGCCTTCTCTGTGCCTATACCTACCCCTATCTGCCTCAGTCGGCGTCGCAGCCTCTGTCAGCGTTTCTGTAGGCGTCTCAGGCGTTGCCGCTGTCGATTGGGGAGGTCTGCCGCCTTCTCTATGCCTATATATACCCCCATCTGCCTCAGTCGGCGTCTCAGTCGGCGTCGCAGCCTCTGTCAGCGTCTCTGTAGGCGTGTCAGTCGCTGCCGCTATCGATTGGGGGGTCTGCTGCCTTCTCTGTACCTATATCTACCCCTATCTGCTTTAGTAGGCGTCGCAGCCAATGTCAGCGTCTCTGTAGACGTCTCAGTCGCTGGCGCTGTCGATTAGGGGGTCTGCTGCCTTATCTATGCCTATATCTACCCCTATCTGCCTCAGTCGGCGTCTCAGTCGGCGTCGCAGCCTCTTTCAGCGTCTCTGAAGGCGTCTCAGTCGCTGCCGCTGTCGATTTGGGAGGTCTGCTGCTTTCTCTATGCCAATATCTACCCCTATCTGCCTCAGTCGGCGCCTCAGTCGGCGTCGCAGCCTCTGTCAGCGTATCTGTAGGTGTCTCAGTCGCTGCTGCTGTCGATTGGGGGGTCTGCTGCCTTCTCTATGCCTATATCTACCCTTATCTGCCGCAGGCGTCGCAGCCTCTGTCAGTGTTTCTGTAGGCGTCTCAGTCGCTGCCGCTGTCGATTGGGGGGTCTGCTGCCTTCTCTATGCCTATATTTACCCCTAGCTGCCTCAGTCAGCGTCTCAGTCGGCGTCGCAGCCTCTGTCAGCGTATCTGTACGTGTCTCAGTCTCTGCCGCTCTCGATTGGGGAGGGGGGGTCTGCTGCTTTCTCTACGCCAATATCTACCCCTGTCTGCCTCAGTCGGCGTCTCAGTCGGTGTCGCAGCCTCTGTCAGCGTTTCTGTAGGCGTCTCAGTCGCTGTCGCTGTCGATTTGGGGGTCTGGTGCCTTTTCTATACCTTTATCTACCCCTATCTGCCTCAGTAGACGTCTCAATCGGCGTCTCAGTCGGCGTCACAGCCTCTGTCAGCTTCTCTGTAGGCGTCTCTGGCGTTGCCGCTGTCGATTTGGGATCTGCTGCCTTCTCTATGCCTATATCTACTCCTATCTGCCTCAGTCGGCGTCGCAGCCTCTGTCAGCGTTTCTGTAGGCGTCTCAGTCGCTGCCGCTGTCGATTGGGGAGGTCTGCCGCCTTCTCTATGCCTATATCTACCCCTATCTGCCTCAGTCGGCGTCTCAGTCGGCGTCGCAGCCTCTGCCAGCGTCTCTATAGGCGTTCCAGTCGCTGCCGCTATCGATTGGGGGGTCTGCTGCCTTCTCTGTGCCTATATCTACCCCTATCTGCCTTGGTAGGCGTCGTAGCCTCTATCAGCGTTTCTGTAGGCGTCTCAGTCGCTGTCGCTGTCGATTTGGGGGTCTGCTGCCTTTTCTATGCCTATATCTACCCCTATCTGCCTCAGTCGACGTCTCAGTCGGCGTCGCAGCCTATGTCAGCATCTCTGTAGACGTCTCAGTCGCTGCCGCTGTCGATTGAGGGGAATGCTGCCTTCTCTATGCCTATATCTACCCCTATCTGCCTCAGTCGGCGTCTCAGTCGGCGTCTCAGTCGGCGTCGCAACCTCTGTCAGCGTATCTGTAGGTGTCTCAGTCGCTGCCGCTGTCGATTGGGGCGTCTGCTGCCTTCTCTATGCCTATATCTACTACCATCACCCTCATTGGGCGTCTCAGTCGGCGTCGCAGCCTCTGTCAGCGTCACTGTAGGCGTCTCAGCCGCTGCCGCTGTCGATTTGGGAGGTCTGCTGCCTTCTCTGTACCTATACCGACCCCTATCTACCTCAGTCGGCGTCTCAGTCGGCGTCGCAGCCTCTGTCAGCGTCTCTGGAGGCGTCTCAGTCGCTGCCGCTGTCGATTGGGGGGTATGCTGCCTTCTCTATGCCTATATTTACCCCTAGCTGCCTCAGTCGGCGTCTCTGTCGGCGTCGCAGCCTCTGTCAGCGTATCTGTACGTGTCTCAGTCTCTGCCGCTGTCGATTGGGGAGGAGGTCTGCTGATTTCTCTACGCCAATATCTACCCCTGTCTGCCTCAGTCGGCGTCTCAGTCGGTGTCGCAGCCTCTGTCAGCGTCTCTGTAGGGGTCTCAGTCGTTGCCGCTGTCGATTGGGGGTTCTGCTGCCTTCTCTATAGCTATATCTACCCCTATCTACCTCAGTCTGCGTCTCAGTCGGCGTCTCTGTAGGCGTCTCAGTCGCTGCCGCTGTCGATTGGGGGGGTCTGCCGCCTTCTCTATGCCTATATCTACCCCTATCTGCCTCAGTCGGCGGCTCAGTCGGCGTCGCAGCCTCTGTCAGCGTCTCTGAAGGCGTCTCAGTCGCTGCCGCTGTCGATTGGGGGGGGTCTGCTGCCTTCTCTGTGCCAATATCTACCCCACTCTGCCTCACCCGGCGTCTAAGTCGGCGATGCAGCCTCTGTCAGCGTCACTGTAGGCGTCTCAGTCGCTGCCGCTGTCGATTTGGGAGGTCTGCTGCCTTCTCTGTGCCTATACCTACCCCTATCTGCCTCAGTCGGCGTCGCAGCCTCTGTCAGCGTTTCTGTAGGCGTCTCAGGCGTTGCCGCTGTCGATTGGGGATCTGCTGCTTTCTCTATGCCTATATCTACCCCTATCTGCCTCAGTCGGCGTCGCAGCCTCTGTCAGCGTTTCTGTAGGCGTCTCAGTCGCTGTTGCTGTCGATTGGGAGGGCCTGCTGCCTTCTCTATGCCTATATCTACCCCTATTTGCCTCAGTCGGCGTCTCAGTCGGTGTGGCAGCCCCTATCAGCGTCTCTGTAGGAATCTCAGTCGTTGCCGCTGTCGATTGGGGGTTCTGCTGCCTTCTCTATACCTATAACTACTCCTATCTACCTCAGTCGGCGTCTCAGTCGGCGTTTCTGTAGGCGTCTCAGTCGCTGCCGCTGTCGATTGGGGAGGTCTGCCGCCTTCTCTATGCCTATATCTACCCCTATCTGCCTCAGTCGGCGTCTCAGTCGGCGTCGCAGCCTCTGCCAGCGTCTCTATAGGCGTTCCAGTCGCTGCCGCTATCGATTGGGGGGTCTGCTGCCTTCTCTGTGCCTATATCTACCCCTATCTGCCTTGGTAGGCGTCGTAGCCTCTATCAGCGTTTCTGTAGGCGTCTCAGTCGCTGTCGCTGTCGATTTGGGGGTCTGCTGCCTTTTCTATGCCTATATCTACCCCTATCTGCCTCAGTCGACGTCTCAGTCGGCGTCGCAGCCTATGTCAGCATCTCTGTAGACGTCTCAGTCGCTGCCGCTGTCGATTGAGGGGAATGCTGCCTTCTCTATGCCTATATCTACCCCTATCTGCCTCAGTCGGCGTCTCAGTCGGCGTCGCAACCTCTGTCAGCGTATCTGTAGGTGTCTCAGTCGCTGCCGCTGTCGATTGGGGCGTCTGCTGCCTTCTCTATGCCTATATCTACTACCATCACCCTCATTGGGCGTCTCAGTCGGCGTCGCAGCCTCTGTCAGCGTCACTGTAGGCGTCTCAGCCGCTGCCGCTGTCGATTTGGGAGGTCTGCTGCCTTCTCTGTACCTATACCGACCCCTATCTACCTCAGTCGGCGTCTCAGTCGGCGTCGCAGCCTCTGTCAGCGTCTCTGGAGGCGTCTCAGTCGCTGCCGCTGTCGATTTGGGAGGTCTGCTGCTTTCTCTATGCCAATATCTACCCCTATCTGCCTCAGTCGGCGTCTCAGTCGGCGTCGCAGCCTGTGTCAGCGTCTCTGTAGGTGTCTCAGTCGCTGCTGCTGTCGATTGGGGGGTATGCTGCCTTCTCTATGCCTATATTTACCCCTAGCTGCCTCAGTCGGCGTCTCTGTCGGCGTCGCAGCCTCTGTCAGCGTATCTGTACGTGTCTCAGTCTCTGCTGCTGTCGATTGGGGAGGAGGTCTGCTGATTTCTCTACGCCAATATCTACCCCTGTCTGCCTCAGTCGGCGTCTCAGTCGGTGTCGCAGCCTCTGTCAGCGTCTCTGTAGGGGTCTCAGTCGTTGCCGCTGTCGATTGGGGGTTCTGCTGCCTTCTCTATACCTATATCTACCCCTATCTACCTCAGTCTGCGTCTCAGTCGGCGTCTCTGTAGGCGTCTCAGTCGCTGCCGCTGTCGATTGTGGAGGTCTGCCGCCTTCTCTATGCCTATATCTACCCCTATCTGCCTCAGTCGGCGGCTCAGTCGGCGTCGCAGCCTCTGTCAGCGTCTCTGAAGGCGTCTCAGTCGCTGCCGCTGTCGATTGGGGGGGTCTGCTGCCTTCTCTGTGCCAATATCTACCCCAGTCTGCCTCACCCGGCGTCTAAGTCGGCGATGCAGCCTCTGTCAGCGTCACTGTAGGCGTCTCAGTCGCTGCCGCTGTCGATTTGGGAGGTCTGCTGCCTTCTCTGTGCCTATACCTACCCCTATCTGCCTCAGTCGGCGTCGCAGCCTCTGTCAGCGTTTCTGTAGGCTTCTCAGGCGTTGCCGCTGTCGATTGGGGATCTGCTGCTTTCTCTATGCCTATATCTACCCCTATCTGCCTCAGTCGGCGTCGCAGCCTCTGTCAGCGTTTCTGTAGGCGTCTCAGTCGCTGTTGCTGTCGATTGGGAGGGCCTGCTGCCTTCTCTATGCCTATATCTACCCCTATTTGCCTCAGTCGGCGTCTCAGTCGGTGTGGCAGCCCCTATCAACGTCTCTGTAGGAATCTCAGTCGTTGCCGCTGTCGATTGGGGGTTCTGCTGCCTTCTCTATACCTATAACTACTCCTATCTACCTCAGTCGGCGTCTCAGTCGGCGTCTCCGTAGGCGTCTCAGTCGCTGCCGCTGTCGATTGGGGAGGTCTGCCGCCTTCTCTATGCCTATATATACCCCCATCTGCCTCAGTCGGCGTCTCAGTCGGCGTCGCAGCCTCTGTCAGCGTCTCTGTAGGCGTGTCAGTCGCTGCCGCTATCGATTGGGGGGTCTGCTGCCTTCTCTGTGCCTATATCTACCCCTATCTGCCTTAGTAGGCGTCGCAGCCTATGTCAGCGTCTCTGTAGACGTCTCAGTCGCTGGCGCTGTCGATTAAGGGGTCTGCTGCCTTCTCTATGCCTATATCTACCCCTATCTGCCTCAGTCGGCGTCGCAGCCTCTTTCAGCGTCTCTGAAGGCGTCTCAGTCGCTGCCGCTGTCGATTTGGGAGGTCTGCTGCCTTCTCTATGCCTATATCTACCCCTATCTGCCTCAGCCACTGCCGCTGTCGATTTGGGAGGTCTGCTGCCTTGTCTGTGCCTATCTACCTCAGTCGGCGTCTCAGTCGGCGTCGCAGCCTCTGTCAGCGTCTCTGGAGGCGTCGCAGTCACTGCCGCTGTCGATTTGGGTGGTCTGCTGCTTTCTCTATGCCAATATCTACCCCTATCTGCCTCAGTCGGCGTCTCAGTAGGCGTCGCAGCCTCTGTCAGCGTCTCTGTAGGTGTCTCAGTCGCTGCTGCTGTCGATTGGGGGGTCTGCTGCCTTCTCTATGCCTATATCTACCCTTATCTGCCGCAGGCGTCGCAGCCTCTGTCAGTGTTTCTGTAGGCGTCTCAGTCGCTGCCGCTGTCGATTGGGGGTCTGCTGCCTTCTCTATGCCTATATTTACCCCTAGCTGCCTCAGTCAGCGTCTCAGTCGGCGTCGCAGCCTCTGTCAGCGTATCTGTACGTGTCTCAGTCTCTGCCGCTGTCAATTGGGGGGGGGTCAGCTGCTTTCTCTACGCCAATATCTACCCCTGTCTGCCTCAGTCGGCGTCTCAGTCGGTGTCGCAGCCTCTGTCAGCGTCTCTGTAGGGGGCTCAGTCGTTGCCGCTGTCGATTGGGGGTTCTGGTGCCTTCTCTATACCTATATCTACCCCTATCTACCTCAGTCGGCGTCTCAGTCGGCGTCTCAGTCGGCGTCTCTGTAGGCGTCTCAGTCGCTGCCGCTGTCGATTGGGGAGTCTGCTGCCTTCTCTATGAATATATCTACCCCTATCTGCCTTAGTAGGCATCGCAGCCCCTGTCAGTGTTTCTGTAGGCGTCTCAGTCGCTGTCGCTGTCGATTTGGGGGTCTGGTGCCTTTTCTATACCTTTATCTACCCCTATCTGCCTCAGTCGACGTCTCAATCGGCGTCGCAGCCTCTGTCAGCGTCTCTGAAGGCGTCTCAGTCGCTGCCTCTGGCAATTAGGGTGATCTGCTGCCCTCTCTATGCCTATATATACCCATATCTGCCTCAGACGGCGTCTCAATCGGCGTCGCAGCCTACGTCAGCGTCTCTGTAGACGTCTCAGTCGCTGCCGCTGTCGATTGAGGAGAATGCTGCCTTCTCTATGCCTATATCTACCCCTATCTGCCTCAGTGGGCGTCTCAGTCGGCGTCGCAACCTCTGTCAGCGTATCTGTAGGTGTCTCAGTCGCTGCCGCTGTCGATTGGGGCGTCTGCTGCCTTCTCTATGCCTATATCTACCACCATCACCCTCATTGGGCGTCTCAGTCGGCGTCGCAGCCTCTGTCAGCGTCTCTGTAGGTGTCTCAGTCGCTGCAGCTGTCGATTGGGGGGTATGCTGCCTTCTCTATGCTTATATTTACCCCTAGCTGCCTCAGTCGGCGTCTCTGCCGGCGTCGCAGCCTCTGTCAGCGTATCTGTACGTGTCTCAGTCTCTGCAGCTGTCGATTGGGGGGGGGTCTGCTGATTTCTCTACGCCAATATCTATCCCTGTCTGCCTCAGTCGGTGTCGCAGCCTCTGTCAGCGTCTCTGTAGGGGTCTCAGTCGTTGCCGCTGTCGATTGGGGGTTCTGCTGCCTTCTCTATACCTATAACTACTCCTATCTACCTCAGTCGGCGTCTCTGTAGGCGTCTCAGTCGTTGCCGCTGTCGATTGGGGAGGTCTGCCGCCTTCTCTATGCCTATATATACCCCCATCTGCCTCAGTCGGCGTCTCAGTCGGCGTCGCAGCCTCTGTCAGCGTCTCTGAAGGCGTCTCAATCGCTGCCGCTGTCGATTGGGGGGTCTGCTGCCTTCTCTGTGCCAATATCTACCCCAGTCTGCCTCACCCGGCGTCTCAGTCGGCGATGCAGCCTCTGTCAGCGTCACTGTAGGCGTCTCAGTCGCTGCCACTGTCGATTTGGGAGGTCTGCGGCCTTCTCTGTGCCTATACCTACCCCTATCTGCCTCAGTCGGCGTCGCAGCCTCTGTCAGCGTTTCTGTAGGCGTCTCAGGCGTTGCCGCTGTCGATTGGGGATCTGCTGCCTGCTCTATGCCTATATCTACCCCTATCTGCCTCAGTCGGCGTCGCAGTCTCTGTCAGCGTCTCTGTAGGGGTCTCAGTCGTTGCCGCTATCGATTGGGGGTTCTGCTGCCTTCTCTATACCTATAACTACTCCTATCTACCTCAGTCGGCGTCTCAGTCGGCGTCTCTGTAGGCGTCTCAGTCGTTGCCGCTGTCGATTGGGGAGGTCTGCCGCCTTCTCTATGCCTATATATACCCCCATCTGCCTCAGTCGGCGTCTCAGTCGGCGTCGCAGCCTCTGTCAGCGTTTCTGTAGGCGTGTCAGTCGCTGCCGCTATCGATTGGGGGGTCTGCTGCCTTCTCTGTGCCTATATCTACCCCTATCTGCCTTAGTAGGCGTCGCAGCCTCTGTCAGCGTTTCTGTAGAGTTCTCAGTCGCTGTCGCTGTCGATTTGGGGGTTTGCTGCCTTTTCTATACCTATATCTACCCCTATCTGCTTCAGTCGACGTCTCAATCGGCGTCGCAGCCTCTGTCACCGTCTCTGAATGCGTCTCAGTCGCTGCCGCTGGCGATTAGGGGGATCTGCTGCCCTCTCTATGCCTATATATACCCCTATCTGCCCCAGACGGCGTCTCAATCAGCGTCGCAGCCTATGTCAGCGTCTCTGTAGACGTCTCAGTCGCTGGCGCTGTCGATTAGGGGGTCTGCTGCCTTCTCTATGCCTATATCTACCCCTATCTGCCTCAGTCGGCGTCTCAGTCGGCGTCGCAACCTCTCTCAGCGTATCTGTAGGTGTCTCAGTCGCAGCCGCTGTCGATTGGGGGGACTGCTGCTTTCTGTATGCCAATATCTACCCCTATCTGCCTCAGTTGGCGTCACAGCGTCTGTCATCGTCTTTGTAGGTGTCTCAGTCGCTGCCGCTGTCGATTGGGGGTTTGCTGCCTTTTCTATACCTATATCTACCCCTATCTGCCTCAGTCGGCTTCTCAGTCGGCGTCGCAGCCTCTTTCAGCGTCTCTGAAGGCGTCTCAGTCGCTGCCGCTGTCGATTTGGGAGGTCTGCTGCCTTTTCTATGCCTATATCTACCCCTATCTGCCTCAGCCGCTGCCGCTGTCGATTTGGGAGGTCTGCTGCCTTCTCTGTGCCTATACCGACCCCTATCTACCTCAGTCGGCGTCTCAGTCGGCGTCGCAGCCTCTGTCAGCGTCTCTGGAGGCGTCGCAGTCGCTGCCACTGTCGATTTGGGAGGTCTGCTGCTTTTTCTATGCCAATATCTACCCCTATCTGCCTCAGTCGGCGTCTCAGTCGGCGTCGCAGCCTCTGTCAGCGTCTCAGTCGCTGCTGCTGTCGATTGGGGGGTCAGCTGCCTTCTCTATGCCTATATCTGCCCTTATCTGCCGCAGGCGTCGCAGCCTCTGTCAGTGTTTCTGTAGGCGTCTCAGTCGCTGCCGCTGTCGATTGGGGGGTCTGCTGCCTTCTCTATGCCTATATTTACCCCTAGCTGCCTCAGTCGGCGTCTCAGTCAGCGATGCAGCCTCTGTCAGCGTCACTGTAGGCGTCTCAGCCGCTGCCGCTGTCGATTTGGGAGGTCTGCTGCCTTCTCTGTGCCTATACCGACCCCTATCTGCCTCAGCCGGCGTCTCAGTCAGCGATGCAGCCTCTGTCAGCGTCACTGTAGGCGTCTCAGCCGCTGCCGCTGTCGATTTGGGAGGTCTGCTGCCTTCTCTGTGCCTATACCGACCCCTGTCTACCTCAGTCGGCGTCTCAGTCGGCGTCGCAGCCTCTGTCAGCGTCTCTGGAGGCGTCTCAGTCGCTGCCGTTCTCGATTTGGGAGGTCTGCTGCTTTCTCTATGCCAATATCTATCCCTATCTGCCTCAGTCGGCGTCGCAGCCTGTGTCAGCATCTCTGTAGGTGTCTCAGTCGCTGCTGCTGTCGACTGGGGGGTATGCTGCCTTCTCTATGCCTATATTTACCCCTAGCTGCCTCAGTCGGCCGCTCTGTCGGCGTCGCAGCCTCTGTCAGCGTATCTGTACGTGTCTCCGTCTCTGCCGCTGTCGATTGGGGGGGGGGTCTGCTGATTTCTCTACGCCAATATCTACCCCTGTCTGCCTCAGTCGGCGTCTCAGTCGGTGTCGCAGCCTCTGTCAGCGTCTCTGTAGGGGTCTCAGTCATTGCCGCTGTCGATTGGGGGTTCTGCTGCCTTCTCTATACCTATATCTACCCCTATTTACCTCAGTCTGCGTCTCAGTTGGCGTCTCTGTAGGCGTCTCAGTCGCTGCCGCTGTCGATTGGGGAGGTCTGCCGCCTTCTCTATGCCTATATCTACCCCTATCTGCCTCAGTCGGCGGCTCAGTCGGCGTCGCAGCCTCTGTCAGCGTCTCTGAAGGCGTCTCAGTAGCTGCCGCTGTCGATTGGGGGGACTGCTGCCTTCTCTGTGCCAATATCTACCCCAGTCTGCCTCACCCGGCGTCTCAGTCGGCGATGCAGCCTCTGTCAGCGTCACTGTAGGCGTCTCAGTCGCTGCCGCTGTAGATTTGGGATGTCTGCTGCCTTCTCTGTACCTATACCTACCCCTATCTACCTCAGTCGGCGTCTCAGTCGGCGTCACAGCCTCTGTCAGCTTCTCTGTAGGCGGCTCAGGCGTTGCCGCTGTCGATTGGGGATCTGCTGCCTTCTCTATGCCTATATCTACCCCTATCTGCCTTAGTAGGCGTAGCAGCCTCTGTCAGCGTTTCTCTAGGCGTCTCAGTCGCTGTCGCTGTCGATTTGGGGGTCTGCTGCATTTTCTATGCCTATATCTACCCCTATCTGCCTCAGTCGACGTGTCAGTCGGCGTCGCAGCGTCTGTCAGCGTCTCTGTAGACGTCTCAGTCGCTGCCGCTGTCGATTTGGGAGGTCTGCTGCCTTCTCTGTGCCTATACCTACCCCTATCTACCTCAGTCGGCGTCTCAGTCGGCGTCACATCTTCTGTCAGCTTCTCTGTAGGCGTCTCAGGCGTTGCCGCTGTCGATTGGGGATCTGCTGCCTCCTCTATGCCTATATCTACCCCTATCTGCCTCAGTCGGTGTCGCAGCCTCTGTCAGCGTTTCTGTAGGCGTCTCAGTCGCTGTTGCTGTCGATTGGGGGGGGTCTGCTGCCTTCTCTATGCCTATATCTACCCCTATCTGCCTCAGTCGGCGTCTCAGTCGGCGTCTCTGTAGGCGTCTCAGTTTCTGCCGCTGTCGATTGGGGAGGTCTGCCGCCTTCTCTATGCCTATATCTACCCCTATCTGCCTTAGTAGGCGTCGCAGCCTCTGTCAGCGTTTCTGTAGGCGTCTCAGTCGCTGTCGCTGTCGATTTGGGGGGTCTGCTGTTTTCTCTATGCAAATATCTAACCTTATCTGCCTCAGTCGGCGTCGCAGCCTCTGTCAGCGTCTCTGAAGGCGTCTCAGTTGCTGTCGCTGTCGATTTGGGGGTCTGCTGCATTTTCTATGCCTATATCTACCCCTATCTGCCTCAGTCGACGTGTCAGTCGGCGTCGCAGCCTCTGTCAGCGTCTCTGTAGACGTCTCAGTCGCTACCGCTGTCGATTTGGGAGGTCTGCTGCCTTCTCTGTGCCTATACCTACCCCTATCTACCTCAGTCGGCGTCTCAGTCGGCGTCACAGCTTCTGTCAGCTTCTTTGTAGGCGTCTCAGGCGTTGCCGCTGTTGATTGGGGATCTGCTGCCTTCTCTATGCCTATATCTACCCCTATCTGCCTCAGTCGGCGTCGCAGCCTCTGTCAGCAGTTCTGTAGGTGCCTCAGTCGCTGCCGCTGTCGATTGGGGGGTCTGCTGTTTTCTCTCTGCAAATATCCAACCTTATCTGCCTCAGTCGGCGTCGCAGCCTCTGTCAGCGTCTCTGAAGGCGTCTCAGTTGCTGTCGCTGCCGATTTGGGGGTCTGCTGCCTTTTCTATGCCTATATCTACCCCTATCTGCCTCAGTCGGCGTCGCAGCCTCTGTCCACGTCTCTGGAGGCGTCTCAGTCACTGCCGCTGGCGATTAGGGGGATCTGCTGCCCTCTCTATGCCCATATATACCCCTATCTGCCTCAGACAGCGTCTCAATCGGCGTCGCAGCCTATGTCAGCGTGTCTGTAGACGTCTCAGTCGCTGGCGCTGTCGATTGGGGGGTCTGCTGCCTTCTCTATGCCTATATCTACCACTATCTGCCTCAGTCGGCGTCTCAGTCGGCGTCGCAACCTCTATCAGCGTATCTGTAGGTGTCTCAGTCGCTGCCGCTGTCGATTGGGGGGGGTCTGCTGCTTTCTGTATGCCAATATCTACCAATATCTGCCTCAGTTGGCGTCGCAGCGTCTGTCATCCTCTTTGTAGGTGTCTCAGTCGCTGCCGCTGTCGATTGGGGCGTCTGCTGCCTTCTCTATGCCTATATCTACCAATGTCTGCCTCAGTCGGCGTCGCATTCGGTGTCGCAGCCTCTGTCAGCGTCTCTGTAGGAATCTCAGTCGTTGCCGCTGTCGATTGGCGGTTCTGCTGCCTTCTCTATACCTATATCTACCCTTATCTACCTCAGTCGGCGTCTCAGTCGGCGTCGCTGTAGGCGCCTCAGTCGCTGCCGCTGTCGATTGGGGAGGTCTGCCGCCTTCTCTATGCCTATATCTACCCCTATCTGCCTCAGTCGACGTCTCAGTCGCCGTCGCAGCCTCTTTCAGCGTCTCTGTAGGCGTGTCAGTCGCAGCCGCTATCGATTGGGGGGTCTGCTGCCTTCCCTGTGCCTATATCTACCCCTATCTGCCTCAGTCGACGTCTCAGTCGGCGTCGCAGCCTCTGTCAGCGTCTCTGTAGACGTCTCAGTCGCTACCACTATCGATTTGGGAGGTCTGCTGCCTTCTCTGTGCCTATACCGACCCCTATCTACCTCAGTCGACGTCTCTCTCGGCGTCGCAGCCTCTGTCAGCGTCTCTGAAGGCGTCTCAGTCGCTGTCGATTTGGGGGTCTGCTGCCTTTTCTATGCCTATATTTTTATTTTTTTTATTTTTTTTTTATTTTTTTTTTTTATTTATTATTTATTTATTATTATTTATTTATTACAATACAATATTACAATAACAATTATATCATAAGTAATTTAATAATAATAATTAAGCCTGCATTCTGTAATTCTCAAGGAACTAGAAGCGAATGCAGTTTTTGAAACCAAGTATATAATCTACATGGGGTCATTCAAGATAAATTAAGATACAAATTTTATTATACGAGAAGGAAATTTTAATTTAAAGTTGACAATAGAACCCTATGTATTTAGTTATTAGATAGTTATATTAAGTAGATAATAGACATCTTGATAGGACAAATCAAAAAGCCACGACTTCATCTGTTTTAAAAAAGCAAATTTATTCCGAAGGCACCTTATGTTGTTTGGAAGGCAGTTGAACAGCCTGGGGGCTATATACGTATAAAACAATAAAAAGTGTTGCACGCTATGTGGCGGAACTTGAACCATATTAAGGTGATTTATTTTTATGTTATAATTTGAGTAACATCTATTTGTCAGATAGCCGGACCCAATAAAAAATATTTTCAGAACTTTATAAAAATACAAATGCTTCACAGGCAATATATTGAGTTGTTTAAATAGTGGTAGACTACCTTCAATCCGATTTCTTTTACATATAATGCGAATGACATGTTTTTGAGCAGTTAGTAGGGGATTAACGTTATTAGTCTCTGTAGACGTCTCAGTCGCTGCCGCTGTCGATTTGGGAGGTCTGCTGCCTTCTCTGTGCCTATACCTACCCCTATCTACCTCAGTCGGCGTCTCAGTCGGCGTCTCAGTCGGCGTCTCAGTCGGCGTCTCAGTCGGCGTCACAATCTCTGTCAGCTTCTCTGTAGGCGTCTCAGGCGTTGCCGCTGTCGATTGGGGATCTGCTGCCTTCTCTATGCCTATATCTACCCCTATCTGCCTCAGTCGGCGTCGCAGCCTCTGTCAGCGTTTCTGTAGGCGTCTCAGTCGCAGTTGCTGTCGATTGGGAGGGTCTGCTGCCTTCTCTATGCCTATATCTACCCCTATTTGCCTCAGTCGGCGTCTCAGTCGGTGTCGCAGCCTCCACCAGCGTCTCTGTAGGAATCTCAGTCGTTGCCGCTGTCGATTGGGGGTTCTGCTGCCTTCTCTATACCTATAACTACTCCTATCTACCTCAGTCGGCGTCTCAGTCGGCATCTCTGTAGGCGTCTCAGTCGCTGCCGCTGTCGATTGGGGAGGTCTGCCGCCTTCTCTATGCCTATCTATACCCCTATCTGCCACAGTCGGCGTCTCAGTCGGCTTCGCAGCCTCTGTCAGCGTCTCTGTAGGCGTGTCAGTCGCTGCCGCTATCGATTGGGGGGTCTGCTGCCTTTTCTGTGCCTATATCTACCCCTATCTGACTTAGTAGGCGTCACAGCCTCTGTCAGCGTTTCTGTAGGCGTCTCAGTCGCTGCAGCTGTCGATTGGGGGTTTTCTGCCTTTTCGATACCTAGATCTACCCCTATCTGCCTCAGTCGACGACTCAGTCGGCGTCGCAGCCTCTGTCACCATCTCTGAAAGCGTCTCAGTCGCTGCCGCTGGCCATTAGGGAGGTCTGCTGCCCTCTCTATGCCTATATATACCCCTACCTGCCTCAGACGGCGTCTCAATCGGCGTCGCAGCCTATGTCAGCGTCTCTGTAGACGTCTCAGTCGCTGGCGCTGTCGATTGGGGGGGTCTGCTGATTTTTCTATGCCTATATCTACCCCTATCTGCCTCAGTCGGCATCGCAGCGTCTGTCATCGTGTTTGTAGCTGTCTCAGTCGCTGGCGCTGTCGATTGGGGCGTCTGCTGCCTTCTCTATGCCTATATCTACCACCATCTGCCTCATTTGGCGTCTCAGTCAGCGTCGCAGCCTCTTTCAGCGTCTCTGAAGGAGTCTCAGTCGCTGCCGCTGTCGATTTGGGAGGTCTGCTGCCTTCTCTATGCCTATATCTACCCCTAACTTCCTCAGACGGCGTCTCAGTCAGCGATGCAGCCTCTGTCAGCGTCACTGTAGGCGTTTCAGCCGCTGCCGCTGTTGATTTGGGAGGTCTGCTGCCTTCTCTGTGCCTATACCGGCCCCTATCTACCTCAGTCGGCGTCTCAGTCGGCGTCGCAGCCTCTGTCAGCGTCTCTGGAGGCGTATCAGTCGCTGCCGCTGTCGATTTGGGAGGGCTGCTGCTTTCTCTATGCCAATATCTACCCCTATCTGCCTCTGTCGGCGTCTCAGTCGGCGTCGCAGCCTCTGTCAGCGTCTCTGTAGGTGTCTCAGTCGCTGCTGCTGTCGATTGGGGGTCTGCTGCCTTCTCTATGCCTATATCTACTCCCATCTGCCTCAGGCGTCGCAGCCTCTGTCAGTGTTTCTGTAGGCGTCTCAGTCGCTGCCGCTGTCGATTGGGGGGTCTGCTGCTTTCTCTATGCCTATATTTACCCCTAGCTGCCTCAGTCGGCGTCGCAGCCTCTGTCAGCGTATCTGTACGTGCCTCAGTCTCTGCAGCTGTCGATGGGGGGGATCTGCTGTTTTCTCTACGCCAATATTTACCCCTGTCTGCCTCAGCCGGCCTCTCAGACGGTGTCGCAGCCTCTGTCAGTGTTTCTGTAGGCGTCTCAGTCGTTGCCGCTGTTGATTGGGGCTTCTGCTGCCTTCTCTATACCTATATCTACCCCTATCTACCTCAGTCGGCGTCTCAGTCGGCGTCTCTGTAGGCGTCTCAGTCGCTGCCGCTGTCGATTGGGGAGGTCTGCCGCCTTCTCTATACCTACATCTACCCCTATCTGCCTCAGTCGGCGTCTCAGTCGGCGTCGCAACCTCTGTTAGCGTATCTGTAAGTGTCTCAGTCGCTGCCGCTGTCGATTGGGGATCTGCTGCCTTCTCTATGCCTATATCTACCCCTATCTACCTCAGTCGACGTCTCAGTCGGCGTCGCAACCTCTGTTAGCATATCTGTAGGTGCCTCAGTCGCTGCCGCTGTCGATTGGGGGGTCTGCTGTTTTCTCTATGCAAATATCTAACCCTATCTGCCTCAGTCGCCGTCGCAGCCTCTGTCAGCGTCTCTGTAGGCGTGTCAGTCGCTGCCGCTATCGATTGGGGGGTCTGCTGCTTTCTCTGTGCCTATATCTACCCCTATCTGCCTCAGTCGACGTCTCAGTCGGCGTCGCAGCCTCTGTCAGCGTCTCTGAAGGCGTCTCAGTCGCTGCCGCTGGCGATTAGGGGGATCTGCTGCACTTTCTATGCCTATATATACCCCTATCTGCCTCAGACGGCGTCTTAATCGGCGTCGAAGCCTATGTCAGCGTCTCTGTAGACGTCTCAGTCGCTGGCGCTGTCGATTAGGGGGTCTGCTGCCTTCTCTATGCCTATATCTACCCCTATCTGCCTCAGTCGGTGTCTCAGTCGGCGTCGCAACCTCTCTCAGCGTATCTGTAGGTGTCTCAGTCGCTGCCGCCCTCGATTGGGGGGTCTGCTGCTTTCTGTATGCCAATATCTACCCCTATCTGCCTTAGTTGGCGTCGCAGCGTCTGTCATCGTCTTTGTAGGTGTCTCAGTCGCTGCCGCTGTCGATTGGGGGTTTGCTGCCTTTTCTATACCTATATCTACCCCCATCTGCCTGAGTCGACGAGTCAGTCGGCGTCGCAGCCTCTGTCACCGTCTCTGAAGGCGTCTCAGTCGCTGCCGCTGGCGATTAGGGAGATCTGCTGCCCTCTCTATGCCCTATCTGCCTCAGACGGCGTCTCAATCGGCGTCGCAGCCTATGTCAGCGTCTCTGTAGACGTCTCAATCGCTGGCGCTGTCGATTAAGAGGTCTGCTGCCTTCTCTATGCCTATATCTACCCCTATCTGCCTCAGTCGGCGTCTCAGTCGGCGTCGTAGCCTCATTCAGCGTCTCTGAAGGCGTCTCAATCGCTGCAGCTGTCGATTTGGGAGGTCTGCTGCCTTCTCTATGCCTATATCTACCCCTACCTGCCTCAGCCGCTGCCGCTGTCGATTTGGGAGGTCTGCTGCCTTCTCTGTGCCTATACCGACCCCTATCTACCTCAGTCGGCGTCTCAGTCAGCGTCGCAGCCTCTGTCAGCGTCTCTGGAGGCGTCGCAGTCGCTGCCGCTGTCGATTTGGGAGGTCTGCTGCTTTCTCTAGGCCAATATCTACCCCTATCTGCCTCAGTCGGCGTCTCAGTCGGCGTCACAGCCTCTGTCAGCTTCTCTGTAGGCGTCTCAGGCGTTGCCGCTGTCGATTGGGGATCTGCTGCCTTCTCTATGCCTATATCTACCCCTATCTGCCTTAGTAGGCGTCGCAGCCTCTGTCAGCATTTCTCTAGGCGTCTCAGTCGCTGTCGCTTTCGATTTGGGGGGTCTGCTGCTTTCTCTATGCCAATATCTACCCCTATCTGCCTCAGTCGGCGTCTCAGTCGGCGTCGCAGCCTCTGTCAGCGTTTCTGTAGGCGTCTCAGTCGCTGCCGCTGTCGATTTGGGAGGTTTGCTGCCTTCTCTGTGCCTATACCTACCCCTATCTACCTCAGTCGGCGTCTCAGTCGGCGTCTCAGTCGGCGTCACAGCCTCTGTCAGTTTCTATGTAGGTGTCTCAGTCGCTGCCGCTGTCGATTGGGGGGTCTGCTGTTTTCTCTATGCAAATATCTAACCTTATCTGCCTCAGTCGGCGTCGTAGCCTCTGTCAGCGTCTCTGTAGGTGTCTCAGTCGCTGCTGCTGTCGATTGGGGGTCTGCTGCCTTCTCTATGCCTATATCTACTCCCATCTGCCTCAGGCGTCGCAGCCTCTGTCAGTGTTTCTGTAGGCGTCTCAGTCGCTGCCGCTGTCGATTGGGGGGTCTGCTGCTTTCTCTATGCCTATATTTACCCCTAGCTGCCTCAGTCGGCGTCTCAGGCGGCGTCGCAGCCTCTGTCAGCGTATCTGTACGTGCCTCAGTCTCTGCAGCTGTCGATGGGGGGGGGTCTGCTGTTTTCTCTACGCCAATATCTACCCCTGTCTGCCTCTGTCGGCGTCTCAGTCGGCGTCGCAGCCTCTGTCAGCGTCTCTGTAGGTGTCTCAGTCGCTGCTGCTGTCGATTGGGGGTCTGCTGCCTTCTCTATGCCTATATCTACTCCCATCTGCCTCTGTCGGCGTCTCAGTCGGCGTCGCAGCCTCTGTCAGCGTCTCTGTAGGTGTCTCAGTCGCTGCTGCTGTCGATTGGGGGTCTGCTGCCTTCTCTATGCCTATATCTACTCCCATCTGCCTCAGGCGTCGCAGCCTCTGTCAGTGTTTCTGTAGGCGTTTCAGCCGCTGCCGCTGTTGATTTGGGAGGTCTGCTGCCTTCTCTATGCCTATATCTACCCCTATCTGCCTTAGTAGGCGTCGCAGCCTCTGTCAGCATTTCTCTAGGCGTCTCAGTCGCTGCCGCTGTCGATTTGGGAGGTCTGCTGCCTTCTCTATGCCTATATCTACCCCTAACTTCCTCAGACGGCGTCTCAGTCAGCGATGCAGCCTCTGTCAGCGTCACTGTAGGCGTTTCAGCCGCTGCCGCTGTTGATTTGGGAGGTCTGCTGCCTTCTCTGTGCCTATACCGGCCCCTATCTACCTCAGTCGGCGTCTCAGTCGGCGTCGCAGCCTCTGTCAGCGTCTCTGGAGGCGTATCAGTCGCTGCCGCTGTCGATTTGGGAGGGCTGCTGCTTTCTCTATGCCAATATCTACCCCTATCTGCCTCTGTCGGCGTCTCAGTCGGCGTCGCAGCCTCTGTCAGCGTCTCTGTAGGTGTCTCAGTCGCTGCTGCTGTCGATTGGGGGTCTGCTGCCTTCTCTATGCCTATATCTACTCCCATCTGCCTCAGGCGTCGCAGCCTCTGTCAGTGTTTCTGTAGGCGTCTCAGTCGTTGCCGCTGTTGATTGGGGCTTCTGCTGCCTTCTCTATACCTATATCTACCCCTATCTACCTCAGTCGGCGTCTCTGTAGGCGTCTCAGTCGCTGCCGCTGTCGATTGGGGAGGTCTGCCGCCTTCTCTATACCTATATCTACCCCTATCTGCCTCAGTCGGCGTCTCAGTCGGCGTCGCAACCTCTGTTAGCGTATCTGTAGGTGTCTCAGTCGCTGCCGCTGTCGATTGGGGATCTGCTGCCTTCTCTATGCCTATATCTACCCCTATCTACCTCAGTCGACGTCTCAGTCGGCGTCGCAACCTCTGTTAGCGTATCTGTAGGTGCCTCAGTCGCTGCCGCTGTCGATTGGGGGGTCTGCTGTTTTCTCTATGCAAATATCTAACCCTATCTGCCTCAGTCGCCGTCGCAGCCTCTGTCAGCGTCTCTGTAGGCGTGTCAGTCGCTGCCGCTATCGATTGGGGGGTCTGCTGCTTTCTCTGTGCCTATATCTACCCCTATCTGCCTCAGTCGACGTCTCAGTCGGCGTCGCAGCCTCTGTCAGCGTCTCTGTAGACGTCTCAGTCGCTGCCGCTATCGATTTGGGAGGTCTGCTGCCTTCTCTGTGCCTATACCGACCCCTATCTACCTCAGGCGACGTCTCAGTCGGCGTCGCAACCTCTTTCAGCGTATCTGTAGGTGCCTCAGTCGCTGCCGCTGTCGATTGGGGGTCTGCTGTTTTCTCTATGCAAATATCTAACCCTATCTGCCTCAGTCGGCGTCGCAGCCTCTGTCAGCGTCTCTGAAGGCGTCTCAGTCGCTGTCGCTGTCGATTTGGGGGTCTGCTGCCTTTTCTATGCCTATATCTACCCCTATCTGCCTCAGTCGACGTCTCAGACGGCGTCGCAGCCTCTGTCAGCGTTTCTGTAGGCGTCTCAGTCGCTGTCGCTGTCGATTTGGGGGTTTGCTGCCATTTCTATACCTATATCTACCCCTATCTGCCTCAGTCGACGTCTCAGTAGGCGTCGCAGCCTCTGTCACCGTCTCTGAAGGCGTCTCAGTCGCTGCCGCTGGCGATTAGAGGGATCTGCTGCACTTTCTATGCCTATATATACCCCTATCTGCCTCAGACGGCGTCTTAATCGGCGTCGAAGCCTATGTCAGCGTCTCTGTAGACGTCTCAGTCGCTGGCGCTGTCGATTAGGGGGTCTGCTGCCTTCTCTATGCCTATATCTACCCCTATCTGCCTCAGTCGGTGTCTCAGTCGGCGTCGCAACCTCTCTCAGCGTATCTGTAGGTGTCTCAGTCGCTGCCGCCCTCGATTGGGGGTCTGCTGCTTTCTGTATGCCAATATCTACCCCTATCTGCCTTAGTTGGCGTCGCAGCGTCTGTCATCGTCTTTGTAGGTGTCTCAGTCGCTGCCGCTGTCGATTGGGGGTTTGCTGCCTTTTCTATACCTATATCTACCCTATCTGCCTGAGTCGACGAGTCAGTCGGCGTCGCAGCCTCTGTCACCGTCTCTGAATTCGTCTCAGTCGCTGCCGCTGGCGATTAGCGAGATCTGCTGCCCTCTCTATGCCTATATATACCCCTATCTGCCTCAGACGGCGTCTCAATCGGCGTCGCAGCCTATGTCAGCGTCTCTGTAGACGTCTCAGTCGCTGGCGCTGTCGATTAAGGGGTCTGATGCCTTCTCTATGCCTATATCTACCCCTATCTGCCTCAGTCGGCGTCTCAGTCGGCGTCGCAGCCTCATTCAGCGTCTCTGAAGGCGTCTCAATCGCTGCAGCTGTCGATTTGGGAGGTCTGCTGCCTTCTCTATGCCTATATCTACCCCTATCTGCCTCAGCCGCTGCCGCTGTCGATTTGGGAGGTCTGCTGCCTTCTCTGTGCCTATACCGACCCCTATCTACCACAGTCGGCGTCTCAGTCGGCGTCGCAGCCTCTGTCAGCGTCTCTGGAGGCGTCGCAGTCGCTGCCGCTGTCGATTTGGGTGGTCTGCTGCTTTCTCTATGCCAATATCTACCCCTATCTGCCTCAGTCGGCGTCTCAGTCGGCGTCGGAGCCTCTGTCAGCGTCTCTGTAGGCGTCTCAGTCGCTGCCGCTCTCGATTTGGGAGGTCTGCTGCCTTCTCTGTGCCTATACCTACCCCTATCTACCTCAGTCGGCGTCTCAGTCGGCGTCACAGCCTCTGTCAGCTTCTCTGTAGGCGTCTCAGGCGTTGCCGCTGTCGATTGGGGATCTGCTGCCTTCTCTATGCCTATATCTACACCTATCTGCCGTAGTAGGCGTCGCAGCCTCTGTCAGCATTTCTCTAGGAGTCTCAGTCGCTGTCGCTTTCGATTTGGGGGGTCTGCTGCTTTCTCTATGCCAATATCTACCCCTATCTGCCTCAGTCGGCGTCTCAGTCGGCGTCACAGCCTCTGTCAGTTTCTCTGTAGGCGTCTCAGTCGCTGCCGCTGTCGATTGGGGGGTCTGCTGTTTTCTCTATGCAAATATCTAACCTTATCTGCCTCAGTCGGCGTCGTAGCCTCTGTCAGCGTCTCTGAAGGCGTCTCAGTCGCTGCCGCTGTCGATTTGGGAGGTCTGCTGGCTTCTCTATGCCAATATCTACCCCTATCTGCCGCAGCCGGCGTCTCAGTCAGCGATGCAGCCTCTGTCAGTGTCACTGTAGGCGTCTCAGCCGCTGCCGCTGTCGATTTGGGAGGTCTGCTGCCTTCTCTGTGCCTATACCGACCCCTATCTACCTCAGTCGGCGTCTCAGTCGGCGGCGCAGCCTCTGTCAGTGTCACTGTAGGCGTCTCAGTCGCTGCCGCTGTCGATTTGGGAGGTCTGCTGCTTTCTCTATGCCAATATCTACCCCTATCTGCCTCAGCCGGCGTCTCAGTCGGCGTCGCAGCCTCTGTCAGTGTTGCTGTCGGCTTCTCAGTCGCTGCCGCTGTCGATTGGGGGGTCCGCTGCCTTCTCTTTGCCTATATTTACCCCAAGCTGCCTCAGTCGGCGTCTCAGTCGGCGTCGCAGCCTCTGTCAGCGTATCTGTACGTGTCGCAGTCTCTGCCGCTGTCGATTGGGGGGTCTGCTGCTTTCTCTGTGCCTATACCTACCCCTATCTACCTCAGTCGGCGTCTCAGTCGGCGTCACAGCCTCTGTCAGCTTCTCTGTAGGCGTCTCAGGCGTTGCCGCTGTCGATTGGGGATCGGCTGCCTTCTCTATGCCTATATCTACCCCTATCTGCCTTAGTAGGCATCGCAGCCTCTATCAGCGTTTCTCTAGGCGTCTCAGTCGCTGTCGCTTTCGATTTGGGGGGTCTGCTGCTTTCTCTATGCCAATATCTACCCCTATCTGCCTCAGTCGGCGTCGCAGCCTCTGTCAGCGTCTCTGTAGGCGTCTCAGTCGCTGCCGCTGTCGATTTGGGAGGTCTGCTGCCTTCTCTGTGCCTATACCTACCCCTATCTACCTCAGTCGGCGTCTCAGTCGGCGTCACAGCCACTGTCAGCTTCTCTGTAGGCGTCTCAGGCGTTGCCGCTGTCGATTGGGGATCTGCTGCCTTCTCTATGCCTATATCTACCCCTATCTGCCTTAGTAGGCGTCGCAGCCTCTGTCAGCGTTTTTCTAGGCGTCTCAGTCGCTGTCGCTTTCGATTTGGGGGGTCTGCTGCTTTCTCTATGCCAATATCTACCCCTATCTGCCTCAGTCGGCGTCTCAGTCGGCGTCGCAGCCTCTGTCAGCGTCTCTGTAGGCGTCTCAGTCGCTGCCGCTGTCGATTTGGGAGGTCTGCTGCCTTCTCTGTGCCTATACCTACCCCTATCTACCTCAGTCGGCGTCTCAGTCGGCGTCACAGCCTCTGTCAGCTTCTCTGTAGGCATCTCAGTCGCTGCCGCTGTCGATTGGGGGGTCTGCTGTTTTCTCTATGCAAATATCTAACCTTATCTGCCTCAGTCGGCGTCGCAGCCTCTGTCAGCGTCTCTGAAGGCGTCTCAGTCGCTGTCGCTGTCGATTTGGGGTCTGCTGCCTTTTCTATGCCTATATCTACCCCTATCTGCCTCAGTCGACGTCTCAGTCGGCGTCGCAGCCTCTGTCAGCGCCTCTGTAGATGCCTCAGTCGCTGCCGCTGTCGATTTGGGAGGTCTGCTGCCTTCGCTGTGCCTATACCTACCCCTATCTACCTCAGTCGGCGTCACAGCTTCTGTCAGCTTCTCTATAGGCGTCTCAGGCGTTGCCGCTGTCGATTGGGGATCTGCTGCCTTCTCTATGCCTATATCTACCCCTATCTGCCTCAGTCGGCGTCTCAGTCGGTGTCGCAGCCTCTATCAGCGTCTCTGTAGGAATCTCAGTCGTTGCCGCTGTCGATTGGGGGTTCTGCTGCCTTCTCTATACCTATATCTACTCCTATCTACCTCAGTCGGCGTCTCAGTCGGCGTCTCTGTAGGCGTCTCAGTCGCTGCCGCTGTCGATTGGGGAGGTCTGCCGCCTTCTCTATGCCTATATCTACCCCTATCTGCCTCAGTCGGCGTCTCTGTCGGTGTCGCAGCCTCTGTCAGAGTCTCTGTAGGCGTGTCAGTCGCTGCCGCTATCGATTGGGGCGTCTGCTGCCTTTTTCTGTGCCTATATCCCCTATCTGCCTTAGTAGGCGTCGCAGCCTCTGTCAGCGTTTCTGTACGCGTCTCAGTCGCTGTCGCTGTCGATTTGGGGGTCTGCTGCCTTTTCTATGCCTATATCTACCCCTATCTGCCTCAGTCGACGTCTCAGTCGGTGTCGCAGCGTCTGTCAGCGTCTCTGAAGGCGTCTCAGTCGCTGCCGCTGTCGATTTGGGAGGTCTGCTGGCTTCTCTATGCCAATATCTACCCCTATCTGCCGCAGCCGGCGTCTCAGTCAGCGATGCAGCCTCTGTCAGTGTCACTGTAGGCGTCTCAGCCGCTGCCGCTGTCGATTTGGGAGGTCTGCTGCCTTCTCTGTGCCTATACCGACCCCTATCTACCTCAGTCGGCGTCTCAGTCGGCGGCGCAGCCTCTGTCAGTGTCACTGTAGGCGTCTCAGTCGCTGCCGCTGTCGATTTGGGAGGTCTGCTGCTTTCTCTATGCCAATATCTACCCCTATCTGCCTCAGCCGGCGTCTCAGTCGGCGTCGCAGCCTCTGTCAGTGTTGCTGTCGGCTTCTCAGTCGCTGCCGCTGTCGATTGGGGGGTCCGCTGCCTTCTCTTTGCCTATATTTACCCCAAGCTGCCTCAGTCGGCGTCTCAGTCGGCGTCGCAGCCTCTGTCAGCGTATCTGTACGTGTCGCAGTCTCTGCCGCTGTCGATTGGGGGGTCTGCTGCTTTCTCTGTGCCTATACCTACCCCTATCTACCTCAGTCGGCGTCTCAGTCGGCGTCACAGCCTCTGTCAGCTTCTCTGTAGGCGTCTCAGGCGTTGCCGCTGTCGATTGGGGATCGGCTGCCTTCTCTATGCCTATATCTACCCCTATCTGCCTTAGTAGGCATCGCAGCCTCTATCAGCGTTTCTCTAGGCGTCTCAGTCGCTGTCGCTTTCGATTTGGGGGGTCTGCTGCTTTCTCTATGCCAATATCTACCCCTATCTGCCTCAGTCGGCGTCGCAGCCTCTGTCAGCGTCTCTGTAGGCGTCTCAGTCGCTGCCGCTGTCGATTTGGGAGGTCTGCTGCCTTCTCTGTGCCTATACCTACCCCTATCTACCTCAGTCGGCGTCTCAGTCGGCGTCACAGCCACTGTCAGCTTCTCTGTAGGCGTCTCAGGCGTTGCCGCTGTCGATTGGGGATCTGCTGCCTTCTCTATGCCTATATCTACCCCTATCTGCCTTAGTAGGCGTCGCAGCCTCTGTCAGCGTTTTTCTAGGCGTCTCAGTCGCTGTCGCTTTCGATTTGGGGGGTCTGCTGCTTTCTCTATGCCAATATCTACCCCTATCTGCCTCAGTCGGCGTCTCAGTCGGCGTCGCAGCCTCTGTCAGCGTCTCTGTAGGCGTCTCAGTCGCTGCCGCTGTCGATTTGGGAGGTCTGCTGCCTTCTCTGTGCCTATACCTACCCCTATCTACCTCAGTCGGCGTCTCAGTCGGCGTCACAGCCTCTGTCAGCTTCTCTGTAGGCATCTCAGTCGCTGCCGCTGTCGATTGGGGGGTCTGCTGTTTTCTCTATGCAAATATCTAACCTTATCTGCCTCAGTCGGCGTCGCAGCCTCTGTCAGCGTCTCTGAAGGCGTCTCAGTCGCTGTCGCTGTCGATTTGGGGTCTGCTGCCTTTTCTATGCCTATATCTACCCCTATCTGCCTCAGTCGACGTCTCAGTCGGCGTCGCAGCCTCTGTCAGCGCCTCTGTAGATGCCTCAGTCGCTGCCGCTGTCGATTTGGGAGGTCTGCTGCCTTCGCTGTGCCTATACCTACCCCTATCTACCTCAGTCGGCGTCACAGCTTCTGTCAGCTTCTCTATAGGCGTCTCAGGCGTTGCCGCTGTCGATTGGGGATCTGCTGCCTTCTCTATGCCTATATCTACCCCTATCTGCCTCAGTCGGCGTCTCAGTCGGTGTCGCAGCCTCTATCAGCGTCTCTGTAGGAATCTCAGTCGTTGCCGCTGTCGATTGGGGGTTCTGCTGCCTTCTCTATACCTATATCTACTCCTATCTACCTCAGTCGGCGTCTCAGTCGGCGTCTCTGTAGGCGTCTCAGTCGCTGCCGCTGTCGATTGGGGAGGTCTGCCGCCTTCTCTATGCCTATATCTACCCCTATCTGCCTCAGTCGGCGTCTCTGTCGGTGTCGCAGCCTCTGTCAGAGTCTCTGTAGGCGTGTCAGTCGCTGCCGCTATCGATTGGGGCGTCTGCTGCCTTTTTCTGTGCCTATATCCCCTATCTGCCTTAGTAGGCGTCGCAGCCTCTGTCAGCGTTTCTGTACGCGTCTCAGTCGCTGTCGCTGTCGATTTGGGGGTCTGCTGCCTTTTCTATGCCTATATCTACCCCTATCTGCCTCAGTCGACGTCTCAGTCGGTGTCGCAGCGTCTGTCAGCGTCTCTGAAGGCGTCTCAGTCGCTGCCGCTGGCGATTAGAGGGATCTGCTGCCCTCTCTATGCCTATATATACCCCTATCTGCCTCAGACGGCGTCTCAATCGGCGTCGCAGCCTATGTCAGCGTGTCTGCAGACGTCGCAGTCGCTGGCGCTGTCGATTGGGGGGTCTGCTGCCTTCCCGATGCCTATATCTACCCCTATCTGCCTCAGCCGGCGTCTCAGTCGGCGTCGCAACCTCTGTCAGCGTATCTGTAGGTGTCTCAGTCGCTGCCGCTGTCGAATGGGGCGTCTGCTGCCCTCTCTATGCCTATATCTACCCCCATCTGCCTCATTCGGCGTATCAGTCGGCGTTGCAGCCTCTTTCAGCGTCTCTGAAGGCGTCTCAGTTGCTGCCGCTGTCGATTTGGGAGGTCTGCTGCCTTCTCTGTGCCTATACCGACCCCTATCTACCTCAGTCGGCGTGTCAGTCGGCGTCGCAGCCTCTGTCAGTATCTCTGGAGGCGTCTCAGTCGCTGCCGCTGTCGATTTGGGAGGTCTGCTGCTTTCTCTATGCTAATATCTACACCCTATCTGCCTCAGTCGGCGTCTCAGTCGGCGTCGCAGCCTCTGTCAGTGTTGCTGTAGGCGTGTCAGTCGCTGCCGCTGTCGATTGGGGGGTCTGCTGCCTTCTCTTTGCCTATATTTACCCCTAGCTGCCTCAGTCGGCGTCTCAGTCGGCGTCGCAGCCTCTGTCAGCGTATCTGTACGTGTCGCAGTCTCTGCCGCTGTCGATTGGGGGGGGTCTGCTGCTTTCTCTGTGCCTATACCTACCCCTATCTACCTCAGTCGGCGTCTCAGTCGGCGTCACAGCCTCTGTCAGCTTCTCTGTAGGCGTCTCAGGCGTTGCCGCTGTCGATTGGGGATCGGCTGCCTTCTCTATGCCTATATCTACCCCTATCTGCCTTAGTAGGCATCGCAGCCTCTGTCAGCGTTTCTCTAGGCGTCTCAGTCGCTGTTGCTTTCGATTTGTATGGTCTGCTGCTTTCTCTATGCCAATATCTACCCCTATCTGCCTCAGTCGGCGTCTCAGTCGGCGTCGCAGCCTCTGTCAGCGTCTCTGTAGGTGTCTCAGTGGCTGCCGCTGTCGATTTGGGAGGTCTGCTGCCTTCTCTGTGCCTATACCTACCCCTATCTACCTCAGTCGGCGTCTCAGTCGGAGTCACAGCCTCTGTCAGCTTCTCTGTAGGCGTCTCAGTCGCTGCCGCTGTCGATTGGGGGGTCTGCTGTTTTCTCTATGCAAATATCAAACCTTATCTGCCTCAGTCGGCGTCGCAGCCTCTGTCAGTATCTCTGGAGGCGTCTCAGTCGCTGCCGCTGTCGATTTGGGAGGTCTGCTGCTTTCTCTATGCCAATATCTACCCCTATCTGCCTCAGTCGGCGTCTCAGTCGGCGTCGCAGCCTCTGTCAGCGTCTCTGTAGGCTCTCAGTCGCTGCCGCTGTCGATTTGGGAGGTCTGCTGCCTTCTCTGTGCCTATAACTACCCCTATCTACCTCAGTCGGCGTCTCAGTCGGCGTCACAGCCTCTGTCAGCTTCTTTGTAGGCGTCTCAGTCGCTGCCGCTGTCGATTGGGGGGTCTGCTGTTTTCTCTATGCAAATATCTAACCTTATCTGCCTCAGTCGGCGTCGCAGCCTCTGTCAGCGTCTCTGAAGGCGTCTCAGTCGCTGTCGCTGTCGATTTGGGAGGTCTGCTGCTTTCTCTATGCCAATATCTACCCCTATCTGCCTCAGTCGGCGTCTCAGTCGGCGTCGCAGCCTCTGTCAGCGTCTCTGTAGGCTTTCAGTGGCTGCCGCTGTCGATTTGGGAGGTCTGCTGCCTTCTCTGTGCCTATACCTACCCCTATCTACCTCAGTCGGCGTCTCAGTCGGCGTCACAGCCTCTGTCAGCTTCTCTGTAGGCGTCTCAGTCGCTGCCGCTGTCGATTGGGGGGTCTGCTGTTTTCTCTATGCAAATATCAAACCTTATCTGCCTCAGTCGGCGTCGCAGCCTCTGTCAGTATCTCTGGAGGCGTCTCAGTCGCTGCCGCTGTCGATTTGGGAGGTCTGCTGCTTTCTCGATGCCAATATCTACCCCTATCTGCCTCAGTCGACGTCTCAGTCGGCGTCGCAGCCTCTGTCAGCGCCTCTGTAGACGCCTCAGTCGCTGCCGCTGTCGATTTGGGAGGTCTGCTGCCTTCGCTGTGCCTATACCTACCCCTATCTACCTCAGTCGGCGTCTCAGTCGGCGTCACAGCATCTGTCAGCTTCTCTATAGGCGTCTCAGGCATTGCCGCTGTCGATTGGGGATCTGCTGCCTTCTCTATGCCTATATCTACCCCTATCTGCCTCAGTCGGCGTCGCCGCATCTGTCAGCGTTTCTGTAGGCGTCTCAGTCGCTGTTGCTGTCGATTGGGGGGGGTCTGCTGGCTTCTCTATGCCTACATCTACCCCTATCTGCCTCAGTCGGCGTCTCAGTCGGTGTCGCAGCCTCTATTAGCGTCTCTGTAGAAATCTCAGTCGTTGCCGCTGTCGATTGGGGGTTCTGCTGCCTTCTCTATACCTATATCTACTCCTATCTACCTCAGTCGGCGTCTCAGTCGGCGTCTCTGTAGGCGTCTCAGTCGCTGCCGCTGTCGATTGGGGAGGTCTGCCGCCTTCTCTATGCCTATATCTACCCCTATCTGCCTCAGTCGGCGTCACTGTCTGCGTGCAAGTCGCTGCCGCTATCGGTTGGGGGGTCTGCTGCCTTTTTCTGTGCCTATATCTACCCCTATCTGCCTTAGTAGGCGTCGCAGCCTCTGTCAGCGTTTCTGTACGCGTCTCAGTCGCTGTCGCTGTCGATTTGGGGGTCTTCTGCCTTTTCTATGCCTATATCTACCCCTATCTGCCTCAGTCGACGTCTCAGTCGGCGTCGCAGCCTCTGTCAGCGTCTCTGAAGGCGTATCAGTCGCTGCCGCTGGCGATTAGGGGGATCTGCTGCCCTCTCTATGCCTATATATACCCCTATCTGCCTCAGACGGCGTCTCAATCGGCGGCGCAGCCTATGTCAGCGTGTCTGCAGACGTCGCAGTCGCTGGCGCTGTCGATTGGGGTGGTCTGCTGCCTTCTCTATGCCTATATCTACCCCTATCTGCCTCAGTCGTTGTCTCAGTCGCCGTCGCAACCTCTGTCATCCTCTTTGTAGGTGTCTCAGTCGCTGCCGCTGTCGTTTGGGGCGTCTGCTGCCCTCTCTATGCCTATATCTACCCCCATCTGCCTCATTCGGCGTCTCAGTCGGCGTCGCAGCCTCTTTCAGCGTCTCTGAAGGCGTCTCAGTCGCTGCCGCTGTCGATTTGGGAGGTCTGCTGCCTTCTCTATGCCAATATCTACCCCTATCTGCCTCAGCCGGCGTCTCAGTCAGCGATGCAGCCTCTGTCAGTGTCACTGTAGGCGTCTCAGCCGCTGCCGCTGTCGATTTGGGAGGTCTGCTGCCTTCTCTGTGCCTATACCGACCCCTATCTACCTCAGTCGGCGTCTCAGTCGGCGGCGCAGCCTCTGTCAGTATCTCTGGAGGCGTCTCAGTCGCTGCCGCTGTCGATTTGGGAGGTCTGCTGCTTTCTCTATGCTAATATCTACACCCTATCTGCCTCAGTCGGCGTCTCAGTCGGCGTCGCAGCCTCTGTCAGTGTTGCTGTATGCGTCTCAGTCGCTGCCGCTGTCGATTGGGGGGTCTGCTGCCTTCTCTTTGCCTATATTTACCCCTAGCTGCCTCAGTCGGCGTCTCAGTCGGCGTCGCAGCCTCTGTCAGCGTATCTGTACGTGTCGCAGTCTCTGCCGCTGTCGATTGGGGGGGTCTGCTGCTTTCTCTACGCAAATATCTACCCCTGTCTGCCTCAGTCGGCGTCTCAGGCGGTGTCGCAGCCTCTGTCAGCGTCTCTGTAGGAATCTCAGTCGTTGCCGCTGTCGATTGGGTTTTCTGCTGCCTTCTCTATACCTATATCTACCCCTATCTGCCTCAGTCGACGTCTCAGTCGGCGTCGCAGCCTCTGTCAGCGTCTCTGTAGACGTTTCAGTCGCTACCGCTATCGATTTGGGAGGTCTGCTGCCTTCTCTGTGCCTATACCGACCCCTATCTACCTCAGTCGACGTCTCAGTCGGCGTCGCAACCTCTGTCAGCGTATCTGTAGGTGCCTCAGTCGCTGCCGCTGTCGATTGGGGGGTCTGCTGTTTTCTCTATGCAAATATCTACCCCTATCTGCCTCAGCCACTGCCGCTGTCGATTTGGGAGGTCTGCTGCCTTCTCTGTGCCTATACCGACCCCTATCTACCTCAGTCGGCGTCTCAGTCGGCGTCGCAGCCTCTGTCAGCGTCTCTGTAGGCGTGTCAGTCGCTGCCGCTGTCGATTTGGGAGGTCTGCTGCCTTCTCTGTGCCTATACCTACCCCTATCTACCTCAGTCGGCGTCTCAGTCGGCGTCACAGCCTCTGTCAGCTTCTCTGTAGGCGTCTCAGGCGTTGCCGCTGTCGATTGGGGATCTGCTGCCTTCTCTATGCCTATATCTACCCCTATCTGCCTCAGTCGTTGTCTCAGTCGGCGTCGCAACCTCTGTCTGCGTATCTGTAGGTGTCTCAGTCGCTGTCGCTGTCGATTGGGGGGTCTGCTGCTTTCTGTATGCCAATATCTACCCCTATCTGCCTCAGTCGGCGTCTCAGTCGGCGTCGCAACCTCTGTCTGCGTATCTGTAGGTGCCTCAGTCGCTGCCGCTGTCGATTGGGGGGTCTAATGTTTTCTCTATGCAAATATCTAACCTTATCTGCCTCAGTCGGCGTCGCAGCCTCTGTCAGCGTCTCTGAAGGCGTCTCAGTCGCTGTCGCTGTGGATTTGGGGGGGTCTGCTGCCTTCTCTGTGCCTATACCGACCCCTATCTACCTCAGTCGGCGTCTCAGTCGGCGTCGCAGCCTCTGTCAGCGTCTCTGTAGGCGTGTCAGTCGCTGCCGCTGTCGATTTGGGAGGTCTGCTGCCTTCTCTGTGCCTATACCGACCCCTATCTACCTCAGTCGGCGTCTCAGTCGGCGTCGCAGCCTCTGTCAGCGTCTCTGTAGGCGTGTCAGTCGCTGCCGCTGTCGATTTGGGAGGTCTGCTGCCTTCTCTGTGCCTATACCTACCCCTATCTACCTCAGTCGGCGTCTCAGTCGGCGTCACAGCCTCTGTCAGCTTCTCTGTAGGCGTCTCAGGCGTTGCCGCTGTCGATTGGGGATCTGCTGCCTTCTCTATGCCTATATCTACCCCTATCTGCCTCAGTCGTTGTCTCAGTCGGCGTCGCAACCTCTGTCTGCGTATCTGTAGGTGCCTCAGTCGCTGCCGCTGTCGATTGGGGGGTCTAATGTTTTCTCTATGCAAATATCTAACCTTATCTGCCTCAGTCGGCGTCGCAGCCTCTGTCAGCGTCTCTGAAGGCGTCTCAGTCGCTGTCGCTGTGGATTTGGGGGGGTCTGCTGCCTTCTCTATGCCTATATCTACCCCTATCTCAGTCGGTGTCGCAGCCTCTATCAGCATCTTTGTAGGAATCTCAGTCGTTGCCGCTGTCGATTGGGGGTTCTGCTGCCTTCTCTATACCTATATCTACTCGTATCTACCTCAGTCGGCGTCTCAGTCGGCGTCTCTGTAGGCGTCTCAGTCGCTGCCGCTGTCGATTGGGGAGGTCTGCCGCCTTCTCTATGCCTATATCTACCCCTATCTGCCTCAGTCGGCGTCTCAGTCGGTGTCGCAGCCTCTGTCAGAGTCTCTGTAGGCGTGTCAGTCGCTGCCGCTATCGATTGGGGGGGTCTGCTGCCTTCTCTGTGCCTATATCTACCCCTATCTGCCTTAGTAGGCGTCGCAGCCTCTGTCAGCGTTTCTGTAGGCGTCTCAGTCGCTGTCGCTGTCGATTTGGGGGTCTGCTGCCTCTTCTATGCCTATATCTACCCCTATCTGCCTCAGTCGACGTCTCAGTCGGCGTCGCAGCCTATGTCAGCGTGTCTTCAGACGTCTCAGTCGCTGGCGCTGTCGATTGGGGGGTCTGCTGCCTTCTCTATGCCTATATCTACCCCTATCTGCCTCAGTCGTTGTCTCAGTCGGCGTCGCAACCTCTGTCTGCGTATCTGTAGGTGTCTCAGTCGCTGTCGCTGTCGATTGGGGGGTCTGCTGCTTTCTGTATGCCAATATCTACCCCTATCTGCCTCAGTTGGCGTCGCAGCGTCTGTCATCCTCTTTGTAGGTGTCTCAGTCGCTGCCGCTGTCGATTGGGGCGTCTGCTGCCCTCTCTATGCATATATCTACCCCCATCTGCCTCATTCGGCGTCTCAGTCGGCGTCGCAGCCTCTTTCAGCGTCTCTGAAGGCGTCTCAGTCGCTGCCGCTGTCGATTTGGGAGGTCTGCTGCCTTCTCTATGCGAATATCTACCCCTATCTGCCTCAGCCGGCGTCTCAGTCAGCGATGCAGCTTCTGTCAGCGTCACTGTAGGCGTCTCAGCCGCTGCCGCTGTCGATTTGGGAGGTCTGCTGCCTTCTCTGTGCCTATACCGACCCCTATCTACCTCAGTCGGCGTCTCAGTCGGCGGCGCAGCCTCTGTCAGTATCTCTGGAGGCGTCTCAGTCGCTGCCGCTGTCGATTTGGGAGGTCTGCTGCTTTCTCTATGATTATATCTACCCCTATCTGCCTCAGTCGGCGTCTCAGTCGGCAACGCAGCCTCTGTCAGCGTTTTTTGTAGGTGTCTCAGTCGCTGTTGCTGTCGATTGGGGGTCTGCTGCCTTCTCTATGCCTCTATCTACCCCTATCTGCCTCAGGCGTCGCAGCCTGTATCAGTGTTGCTGTAGGCGTCTCAGTCGCTGCCGCTGTCGATTGGGGGGTCTGCTGCCTTCTCTATGCCTATATTTACCCCTAGCTGCCTCAGTCGGCATCTCAGTCGGCGTCGCAGCCTCTGTCAGCGTATCTGTACGTATCGCAGTCTCTGCCGCTGTCGATTGGGGGGTCTGCTGCTTTCTCTACGCAAATATCTACCCCTGACTGCCTCAGTCGGCGTCTCAGTCGGTGTCGCAGCCTCAGTCAGCGTCTCTGTAGGAATCTCAGTCGTTGCCGCTGTCGATTGGGGGTTCTGCTGCTTTCTCTATGCCTATATCTACCCCTATCTGCCTCAGTCGGCGTCTCAGTCGCCGTCGCAGCCTCTGTCAGCGTCTCTGTAGGCGTGTCAGTCGCTGCCGCTATAGATTGGGGGGTCTGCTGCCTTCTCTGTGCCTATATCTACCCCTATCGCCTCAGTCGACGTCTCAGTCGGCGTCGCAGCCTCTGTCAGCGTCTCTGTAGACGTCTCAGTCGCTACCGCTATCGATTTGGGAGGTCTGCTGCCTTCTCTGTGCCTATAGCGACCCCTATCTACCTCAGTCGACGTCTCAGTCGGCGTCGCAGCCTCTGTAAGCGTCTCTGTAGACGTCTCAGTCGCTACCGCTATTGATTTGGGAGGTCTGCTGCCTTCTCTGTGCCTATAGCGACCCCTATCTACCTCAGTTGGCGTCTCAGTCGGCGTCTCAGTCGGCGTCACAGCCTCTGTCAGCTTCTCTGTAGGCGTCTCAGGCGTTGCCGCTGTCGATTGGGGATTTGCTGCCTTCTCTATGCCTATATCTACCCCTATCTGCCTCAGTCGGCGTCGCAGCCTCTGTCAGCGTTTCTGTAGGCGTCTCAGTCGCTGTTGCTGTCGATTGGGAGGGTCTGCTGCCTTCTCTATGCCTATATCTACCCCTATTTGCCTCAGTCGGCGTCTCAGTCGGTGTCGCAGCCTCTATCAGCGTCTCTGTAGGAATCTCAGTCGTTGCCGCTGTCGATTGGGGGTTCTGCTGCTATCTCTATACCTATAACTACTCCTATCTACCTCAGTCGGCGTCTCAGTCGGCGTCTCTGTAGCCGTCTCAGTCGCTGCCGCTGTCGATTGGGGAGGTCTGCCGCCTTCTCTATGCCTATATATACCCCTATCTGCCTTTTTCGGCGTCTCAGTCGGCGTCTCAGTCGGCGTCGCAACCTCTGTCAGCGACTCTGTAGGCGTGTCAGTCGCTGCCGCTGTCGATTGGGGGGTCTGCTGCCTTCTCTGTGCCTATATCTACCCCTATCTGCCTTAGTAGGCGTCGCAGCCTCTGTCAGCGTTTCTGTAGGCGTCTCAGTCGCTGCCGCTGTCGATTTGGGAGGTCTGCTGCTTTCTCTATGCTAATATCTACCCCTATCTGCCTCAGTCGACGTCTCAGTCGGCGGCGCAGCCTCTGTCAGTATCTCTGGAGGCGAATCAGTCGCTGCCGCTGTCGATTTGGGAGGTCTGCTGCTTTCTCTATGCTAATATCTAAACCTATCTGCCTCAGTCGGCGTCGCAGCCTCTGTCAGCGTTTTTGTAGGTGTGTCAGTCGCTGCTGCTGTCGATTGGGGGTCTGCTGCCTTCTCTATGCCAATATCTACCCCTATCTGCCTCAGGCATCGCAGCCTCTGTCAGTGTTGCTGTAGGCGTCTCAGTCGCTGCCGCTGTCGATTTGGGGGTTTGCTGCCTTTTCTATACCTATATCTACCCCTATCTGCCTCAGTCGACGTCTCAGTCGGCGTCGCAGCCTCTGTCACCGTCTCTGTAGACGTCTCAGTCGCTGGCGCTGTCGATTGGGGGGTCTGCTGCCTTTTCTATGCCTATATCTACCCCTATCTGCCTCAGTCGGCATCGCAGCGTCTGTCATCGTGTTTGTAGGTGTCTCAGTCGCTGCCGCTGTCGATTGGGGCGTCTGCTGCCTTCTCTATGCCTATATCTACCCCCATCTGCCACAATCGGCGTCTCAGTCAGCGTCGCAGCCTCTTTCAGCGTCTCTGAAGGAGTCTCAGTCGCTGCCGCTGTCGATTTGGGAGCTCTGCTGCCTTCTCTATGCCTATATCTACCCCTAATTGCCTCAGGCGTCGCAGCCTCTGTCAGTGTTTCTGTAGGCGTCTCAGCCGCTGCCGCTATTGATTTGGGAGGTCTGCTGCCTTCTCTGTGCCTATACCGGCCCCTATCTACCTCAGTCGGCGTCTCAGTCGTCGTCGCAGCCTCTGTCAGCGTCTCTGGAGGCGTCTCAGTCGCTGCCGCTGTCGATTTGGGAGGTCTGCCGCTTTCTCTATGCCAATATCTACCCCTATCTGCCTCAGTCGGCGTCTCAGTCGGCGTCGCAGCCTCTGTCAGTGTCTCTGTAGGTGGGGGGTCTACTGCCTTCTCTATGCCTATATCTACTCCTATCTGCCTCAGGCGTCGCAGCCTCTGTCAGTGTTTCTGTAGGCGTCTCAGTCGCTGCCGCTGTCGATTGGGGGGTCTGCTGCCTTCTCTATGCCTATATTTACCCCTAGCTGCCTCAGTCGGCGTCTCAGTCGGTGTCGCAGCCTCTGTCAGCGTATCTGTACGTGCCTCAGTCTCTGCAGCTGTCGATTGGGGGGGGTCTGCTGTTTTCTCTACGCCAATATCTACCCCTGTCTGCCTCAGTCGGCGTCTCAGACGGTGTCGCAGCCTCTGTCAGTGTTTCTGTAGGCGTCTCAGTCGCTGCCGCTGTCGATTGGGGGGTCTGATGTTTTCTCTATGCAAATATCTAACCTTATCTGCCTCAGTCGGCGTCGCAGCCTCTGTCAGCGTCTCTGAAGGCGTCTCAGTCGCTGTCGCTGTGGATTTGGGGGGGTCTGCTGCCTTCTCTATGCCTATATCTACCCCTATCTGCCTCAGTCGGCGTCTCAGTCGGTGTCGCAGCCTCTATCAGCATCTTTGTAGGAATCTCAGTCGTTGCCGCTGTCGATTGGGGGTTCTGCTGCCTTCTCTATACCTATATCTACTCGTATCTACCTCAGTCGGCGTCTCAGTCGGCGTCTCTGTAGGCGTCTCAGTCGCTGCCGCTGTCGATTGGGGAGGTCTGCCGCCTTCTCTATGCCTATATCTACCCCTATCTGCCTCAGTCGGCGTCTCAGTCGGTGTCGCAGCCTCTGTCAGAGTCTCTGTAGGCGTGTCAGTCGCTGCCGCTATCGATTGGGGGGTCTGCTGCCTTCTCTGTGCCTATATCTACCCCTATCTGCCTTAGTAGGCGTCGCAGCCTCTGTCAGCGTTTCTGTAGGCGTCTCAGTCGCTGTCGCTGTCGATTTGGGGGTCTGCTGCCTTCTCTATGCCTATATCTACCCCTATCTGCCTCAGTCGACGTCTCAGTCGGCGTCGCAGCCTATGTCAGCGTGTCTTCAGACGTCTCAGTCGCTGGCGCTGTCGATTGGGGGGTCTGCTGCCTTCTCTATGCCTATATCTACCCCTATCTGCCTCAGTCGTTGTCTCAGTCGGCGTCGCAACCTCTGTCTGCGTATCTGTAGGTGTCTCAGTCGCTGTCGCTGTCGATTGGGGGGTCTGCTGCTTTCTGTATGCCAATATCTACCCCTATCTGCCTCAGTTGGCGTCGCAGCGTCTGTCATCCTCTTTGTAGGTGTCTCAGTCGCTGCCGCTGTCGATTGGGGCGTCTGCTGCCCTCTCTATGCATATATCTACCCCCATCTGCCTCATTCGGCGTCTCAGTCGGCGTCGCAGCCTCTTTCAGCGTCTCTGAAGGCGTCTCAGTCGCTGCCGCTGTCGATTTGGGAGGTCTGCTGCCTTCTCTATGCGAATATCTACCCCTATCTGCCTCAGCCGGCGTCTCAGTCAGCGATGCAGCTTCTGTCAGCGTCACTGTAGGCGTCTCAGCCGCTGCCGCTGTCGATTTGGGAGGTCTGCTGCCTTCTCTGTGCCTATACCGACCCCTATCTACCTCAGTCGGCGTCTCAGTCGGCGGCGCAGCCTCTGTCAGTATCTCTGGAGGCGTCTCAGTCGCTGCCGCTGTCGATTTGGGAGGTCTGCTGCTTTCTCTATGCTAATATCTACCCCTATCTGCCTCAGTCGGCGTCTCAGTCGGCAACGCAGCCTCTGTCAGCGTTTTTTGTAGGTGTCTCAGTCGCTGTTGCTGTCGATTGGGGGTCTGCTGCCTTCTCTATGCCTATATCTACCCCTATCTGCCTCAGGCGTCGCAGCCTGTGTCAGTGTTGCTGTAGGCGTCTCAGTCGCTGCCGCTGTCGATTGGGGGGTCTGCTGCCTTCTCTATGCCTATATTTACCCCTAGCTGCCTCAGTCGGCATCTCAGTCGGCGTCGCAGCCTCTGTCAGCGTATCTGTACGTATCGCAGTCTCTGCCGCTGTCGATTGGGGGGTCTGCTGCTTTCTCTACGCAAATATCTACCCCTGACTGCCTCAGTCGGCGTCTCAGTCGGTGTCGCAGCCTCTGTCAGTGTTTCTGTAGGCGTCTCAGTCGCTGCCGCTGTCGATTGGGGGGTCTGATGTTTTCTCTATGCAAATATCTAACCTTATCTGCCTCAGTCGGCGTCGCAGCCTCTGTCAGCGTCTCTGAAGGCGTCTCAGTCGCTGTCGCTGTGGATTTGGGGGGGTCTGCTGCCTTCTCTATGCCTATATCTACCCCTATCTGCCTCAGTCGGCGTCTCAGTCGCCGTCGCAGCCTCTGTCAGCGTCTCTGTAGACGTCTCAGTCGCTACCGCTATCGATTTGGGAGGTCTGCTGCCTTCTCTGTGCCTATAGCGACCCCTATCTACCTCAGTCGACGTCTCAGTCGGCGTCGCAGCCTCTGTCAGTGTCTCTGTAGACGTCTCAGTCGCTACCGCTATCGATTTGGGAGGTCTGCTGCCTTCTCTGTGCCTATAGCGACCCCTATCTACCTCAGTTGGCGTCTCAGTCGGCGTCTCAGTCGGCGTCACAGCCTCTGTCAGCTTCTCTGTAGGCGTCTCAGGCGTTGCCGCTGTCGATTGGGGATTTGCTGCCTTCTCTATGCCTATATCTACCCCTATCTGCCTCAGTCGGCGTCGCAGCCTCTGTCAGCGTTTCTGTAGGCGTCTCAGTCGCTGTTGCTGTCGATTGGGAGGGTCTGCTGCCTTCTCTATGCCTATATCTACCCCTATTTGCCTCAGTCGGCGTCTCAGTCGGTGTCGCAGCCTCTATCAGCGTCTCTGTAGGAATCTCAGTCGTTGCCGCTGTCGATTGGGGGTTCTGCTGCTTTCTCTATACCTATAACTACTCCTATCTACCTCAGTCGGCGTCTCAGTCGGCGTCTCTGTAGCCGTCTCAGTCGCTGCCGCTGTCGATTGGGGAGGTCTGCCGCCTTCTCTATGCCTATATATACCCCTATCTGCCTTTTTCGGCGTCTCAGTCGGCGTCGCAACCTCTGTCAGCGACTCTGTAGGCGTGTCAGTCGCTGCCGCTGTCGATTGGGGGGTCTGCTGCCTTCTCTGTGCCTATATCTACCCCTATCTGCCTTAGTAGGCGTCGCAGCCTCTGTCAGCGTTTCTGTAGGCGTCTCAGTCGCTGCCGCTGTCGATTTGGGAGGTCTGCTGCTTTCTCTATGCTAATATCTACCCCTATCTGCCTCAGTCGACGTCTCAGTCGGCGGCGCAGCCTCTGTCAGTATCTCTGGAGGCGAATCAGTCGCTGCCGCTGTCGATTTGGGAGGTCTGCTGCTTTCTCTATGCTAATATCTAAACCTATCTGCCTCAGTCGGCGTCGCAGCCTCTGTCAGCGTTTTTGTAGGTGTGTCAGTCGCTGCTGCTGTCGATTGGGGGTCTGCTGCCTTCTCTATGCCTATATCTACCCCTATCTGCCTCAGGCATCGCAGCCTCTGTCAGTGTTGCTGTAGGCGTCTCAGTCGCTGCCGCTGTCGATTTGGGGGTTTGCTGCCTTTTCTATACCTATATCTACCCCTATCTGCCTCAGTCGACGTCTCAGTCGGCGTCGCAGCCTCTGTCACCGTCTCTGTAGACGTCTCAGTCGCTGGCGCTGTCGATTGGGGGGTCTGCTGCCTTTTCTATGCCTATATCTACCCCTATCTGCCTCAGTCGGCATCGCAGCGTCTGTCATCGTGTTTGTAGGTGTCTCAGTCGCTGCCGCTGTCGATTGGGGCGTCTGCTGCCTTCTCTATGCCTATATCTACCCCCATCTGCCACAATCGGCGTCTCAGTCAGCGTCGCAGCCTCTTTCAGCGTCTCTGAAGGAGTCTCAGTCGCTGCCGCTGTCGATTTGGGAGGTCTGCTGCCTTCTCTATGCCTATATCTACCCCTAACTGCCTCAGGCGTCGCAGCCTCTGTCAGTGTTTCTGTAGGCGTCTCAGCCGCTGCCGCTATTGATTTGGGAGGTCTGCTGCCTTCTCTGTGCCTATACCGGCCCCTATCTACCTCAGTCGGCGTCTCAGTCGTCGTCGCAGCCTCTGTCAGCGTCTCTGGAGGCGTCTCAGTCGCTGCCGCTGTCGATTTGGGAGGTCTGCCGCTTTCTCTATGCCAATATCTACCCCTATCTGCCTCAGTCGGCGTCTCAGTCGGCGTCGCAGCCTCTGTCAGTGTCTCTGTAGGTGAGGGGTCTACTGCCTTCTCTATGCCTATATCTACTCCTATCTGCCTCAGGCGTCGCAGCCTCTGTCAGTGTTTCTGTAGGCGTCTCAGTCGCTGCCGCTGTCGATTGGGGGGTCTGCTGCCTTCTCTATGCCTATATTTACCCCTAGCTGCCTCAGTCGGCGTCTCAGTCGGTGTCGCAGCCTCTGTCAGAGTATCTGTACGTGCCTCAGTCTCTCCAGCTGTCGATTGGGGGGGGTCTGCTGTTTTCTCTACGCCAATATCTACCCCTGTCTGCCTCAGTCGGCGTCTCAGACGGTGTCGCAGCCTCTGTCAGTGTTTCTGTAGGCGTCTCAGTCGTTGCCGCTATCGATTGGGGCTTCTGCTACCTTCTCTATACCTATATCTACCCCTATCTACCGCAGGCGGCGTCTCAGTCGGCGTCTCTGTAGGCGTCTCAGTCGCTGCCGCTGTCGATTGAGGATGTATGCCGCCTTCTCTATGCCTATATCTACCCCTATCTGCCTCAGTCGGCGTCTCAGTCGGCGTCGCAGCCTCTGTCAGCGTCTCTGAAGGCGTCTCAGTCGTTGCCGCTGTCGATTGGGGATCTGCTGCCTTCTCTATGCCTATATCTACCCCTATCTGCCTCAGTCGGCGTCGCAGCCTCTGTCAGCGTTTCTGTAGACGTCTCAGTCGCTGTTGCTGTCGATTGGGGGGTCTGCTGTCTTCTCTGTGCCTATATCTACCCCTATCTGCCTCAGTCGACGTCTCAGTCGGCGTCGCAGCCTCTGTTAGCGTCTCTGTAGACGTCTCAGTCGCTGCCGCTATCGATTTGGGAGGTCTGCTGCCTTCTCTGTGCCTATGCCGACCCCTATCTACCTCAGTCGACGTCTCAGTCGGAGTCGCAGCCTCTGTCAGCGTATCTGTAGGTGCCTCAGTCGCTGCCGCTGTCGATTGGGGGGTCTGCTGTTTTCTCTATGCAAATATCTAACCCTATCTGCCTCGGTCGGCGTCGCAGCCTCTGTCAGCGTCTCTGAAGGCGTCTCAGTCGCTGGCGCTGTCGATTTGGGGGTTTGCTGCCTTTTCTATACCTATATCTACCCCGATCTGCCTCAGTCGACGTCTCAGTCGGCGTCGCAGCCTCTGTCAGCGTTTCTGTATGCGTCTCAGTCGCTGTCGCTGTCGATTTGGGGGTTTGCTGCATTTTCTATACCTATATCTACCCCTATCTGCCTCAGTCGACGCCTCAGTCGGAGTCGCAGCCTCTGTCAGCGTATCTGTAGGTGCCTCAGTCGCTGCCGCTGTCGATTGGGGGGTCTGCTGTTTTCTCTATGCAAATATCTAACCCTATCTGCCTCGGTCGGCGTCGCAGCCTCTGTCACCGTCTCTGAAGGCGTCTCAGTCGCTGTCGCTGGCGATTAGGGGGATCTGCTGCCCTCTCTATGCCTATATATACCCCTATCTGCCTCAGTCGGCGTCTCAGTCGGCGTCGCAGCCTCTGTTAGCGTCTCTGTAGATGTCTCAGTCGCTACCGCTATCGATTTGGGAGGTCTGCTGCCTTCTCTGTGCCTATACCGACCCCTACCTACCTCAGTCGACGTCTCAGTCGGCGTCGCAACCTCTGTCAGCGTATCTGTAGGTGCCTCAGTCGCTGCCGCTGTCGATTGGGGGGTCTGCTGTTTTCTCTATGAAATATCTAACCCTCTCTGCCTCAGTCGGCGTCGCAGCCTCTGTCAGCGTTTTTGTAGGTGTCTCAGTCGCTGTTGCTGTCGATTGGGGGGTCTGCTGCCTTCTCTATGCCTATATCTACCCCTATCTGCCTCAGGCGTCGCAGCCTCTGTCACCGTCTCTGTAGACGTCTCAGTCACTGGCGCTGTCGATTGGGGGTCTGCTGCGTTATCTATGCCTATATCTACCCCTATCTGCCTCAGGCGTCGCAACCTCTGTCAGTGTTGCTGTAGGCGTCTCAGTCGCTGCCGCTGTCGATTTGGGGGTTTGCTGCCTTTTCTATACCTATATCTACCCCTATCCGTCTCAGTCGGCGTCGCAGCCTCTGTCACCGTCTCTGTAGACGTCTCAGTCGCTGGCGCTGTCGATTGGGGGGTCTGCTGCCTTCTCTGTGCCTATACCTACCCCTATCTACCTCAGTCGGCGTCTCAGTCGGCGTCTCAGTCGGCGTCACAGCCTCTGTCAGCTTCTCTGTAGGCGTCTCAGGCGTTGTCGCTGTCGATTGGGGATTTGCTGCCTTCTCTATGCCTATATCTACCCCTATCTGCCTCAGTCGGCGTCGCAGCCTCTGTCAGCGTTTCTGTAGGCGTCTCAATCGCTATTTCTGTCGATTGGGAGGGTCTGCTGCCTTCTCTGTGCCTATACCTACCCCTATCTACGTCAGTCGGCGTCTCAGTAGGCGTCTCAGTCGGCATCACAGCCTCTGTCAGCTTATCTGTAGGAATCTCAGTCGTTTCCGCTGTCGATTGGGGGTTCTGCTGCCTTCTCTATACCTATAACTACTCCTATCTACCTCAGTCGGCGTCTCAGTCGGCATCTCTGTAGGCGTCTCAGTAGCTGCCGCTGTCGATTGGGGAGGTCTGCCGCCTTCTCTATGCCTATATATACCCCTATCTGCCTCAGTCGGCGTCTCAGTCGGCGTCGCAGCCTCTGTCAGCGTCTCTGTAGGCGTGTCAGTCGCTGCCGCTATCGATTGGGGGGTCTGCTGCCTTCTCTGTGCCTATATCTACCCCTATCTGCCTTAGTTGGCGTCGCAGCCTCTGTCAGCGTTTCTGTAGGCGTCTCAGTCGCTGCCGCTGTCGATTTGGGAGGTCTGCTGCTTTCGCTATGCTAATATCTACCCCTATCTGCCTCAGTCGACGTCTCAGTCGGCGGCGCAGCCTCTGTCAGTATCTCTGGAGGCGTCTCAGTCGCTGCCGCTGTCGATTTGGGAGGTCTGCTGCTTTCTCTATGCTAATATCTAAATCTATCTGCCTCAGTCGGCGTCGCAGCCTCTGTCAGCGTTTTTGTAGGTGTCTCAGTCGCTGCTGCTGTCGATTGAGGGTCTGCTGCCTTCTCTATGCCTATATCTACCCCTATCTGCCTCAGGCGTCGCAGCCTCTGTCAGTGTTGCTGTAGACGTCTCAGTCGCTGCCGCTGTCGATTTGGGGGTTTGCTGCCTTTTCTATACCTATATCTACCCCTATCTGCCTCAGTCGACGTCTCAGTCGGCGTCGCAGCCTCTGTCACCGTCTCTGTAGACGTCTCAGTCGCTGGCGCTGTCGATTGGGCGGGCTGCTGCCTTTTCTATGCCTATATCTACCCCTATCTGCCTCAGTCGGCATCGCAGCGTCTGCCATCGTGTTTGTAGGTGTCTCAGTCGCTGCCGCTATCGATTGGGGATTTGCTGCCTTCTCTATGCCTATATCTACCCCTATCTGTCTCAGTCGGCGTCGCAGCCTCTGTCAGCGTTTCTGTAGGCGTCTCAGTCGCTGTTGCTGTCGATTGGGAGGGTCTGCTGCTTTCTCTATGCCTATATCTACCCCTATTTGCCTCAGTCGGCGTCTCAGTCGGTGTCGCAGCCTCTATCAGCGTCTCTGTAGGAATCTCAGTCGTTGCCGCTATCGATTGGGGGTTCTGCTGCCTTCTCTATACCTATAACTACTCCTATCCACCTCAGTCGGCGTCTCAGTCGGCGTCTCTGTAGGCGTCTCAGTCGCTGCCGCTGTCGATTGGGGAGGTCTGCCGCCTTCTCTATGCCTATATATACCCCTATCTGCCTCAGTCGGCGTCTCAGTCGGCGTCGCAGCCTCTGTCAGCGTCTCTGAAGGCGTCTCAGTCGCTGCCGCTGTCGATTGGGGATCTGCTGCCTTCTCTATGCCTATATCTACCCTTATCTGCCTCAGTCGGAGTCGCAGCCTCTGTCACCGTTTCTGTAGACGTCTCAGTCGCTATTGCTGTCGATTGGGGGGGTCTGCTGCCTTCTCTGTGCCTATATCTACCCCTATCTGCCTCAGTCGACGTCTCAGTCGGCGTCGCAGCCTCTGTTAGCGTCTCTGTAGACGTCTCATTCGCTGCCGATATCGATTTGGGAGGTCTGCTGCCTTCTCTGTGCCTATACCGACCCCTATCTACCTCAGTCGACGTCTCAGTCGGCGTCGCAGCCTCTGTCAGCGTATCTGTAGGTGCCTCAGTCGCTGCCGCTGTCGATTGGGGGGTCTGCTGTTTTCTCTATGCAAATATCTAACCCTATCTGCCTCGGTCGGCGTCGCAGCCTCTGTCAGCGTCTCTGAAGGCGTCTCAGTCGCTGTCGCTGTCGATTTGGGGGTCTGCTGCCTTTTCTTTGCCTATATCTACCCCTATCTGCCTCAGTCGACGTCTCAGTCGGCGTCGCAGCCTCTGTTAGCGTCTCTGTAGAAGTCTCAGTCGCTGCCGATATCGATTTGGGAGGTCTGTTGTCTTCTCTGTGCCTATACCGACCCCTATCTACCTCAGTCGACGTCTCAGTCGGCGTCGCAGCCTCTGTCAGCGTATCTGTAGGCGTCTCAGTCGCTGTTGCTGTCGATTGGGGGGGTCTGCTGCCTTCTCTGTGCCTATATCTACCCCTATCTGCCTCAGTCGACGTCTCAGTCGGCGTCGCAGCCTCTGTTAGCGTCTCTGTAGACGTCTCAGTCGCTGCCGATATCGATTTGGGAGGTCTGCTGCCTTCTCTGTGCCTATACCTACCCCTATCTACCTCAGTCGGCGTCTCAGTCGGCGTCTCAGTCGGCGTCACAGCCTCTGTCAGCTTATCTGTAGGAATCTCAGTCGTTGCCGCTGTCGATTGGGGGTTCTGCTGCCTTCTCTATACCTATAACTACTCCTATCTACCTCAGTCGGCGTCTCAGTCGGCGTCTCTGTAGGCGTCTCAGTAGCTGCCGCTGTCGATTATGGGGTCTGCTGCCTTCTCTGTGCCTATATCTACCCCTATCTGCCTTAGTTGGCGTCGCAGCCTCTGTCAGCGTTTCTGTAGGCGTCTCAGTCGCTGCCGCTGTCGATTTGGGAGGTCTGCTGCTTTCTCTATGCTAATATCTACCCCTATCTGCCTCAGTCGACGTCTCAGTCGGCGGCGCAGCCTCTGTCAGTATCTCTGGAGGCGCCTCAGTCGTTGCCGCTGTCGATTTGGGAGGTCTGCTGCTTTCTCTATGCTAATATCTAAACCTATCTGCCTCAGTCGGCGTCGCAGCCTCTGTCAGCGTTTTTGTAGGTGTCTCAGTCACTGCTGCTGTCGATTGGGGGTCTGCTGCCTTCTCTATACCTATATCTACCCCTATCTGCCTCAGGCGTCGCAGCCTCTGTCAGTGTTGCTGTAGACGTCTCAGTCGCTGCCGCTGTCGATTTGGGGGGTTGCTGCCTTTTCTATACCTATATCTACCCCTATCTGCCTCAGTCGACGTCTCAGTCGGCGTCGCAGCCTCTGTCACCGTCTCTGTAGATGTCTCAGTCGCTGGCGCTGTCGATTGGGGGTCTGCTGCCTTTTCTATGCCTATATCTACCCCTATCTGCCTCAGTCGGCATCGCAGCGTCTGTCATCGTGTTTGTAGGTGTCTCAGTCGCTGCCGCTGTCGATTGGGGCGTCTGCTGCCTTCTCTATGCCTATATCTACCCCCATCTGCCTCAATCGGCGTCTCAGTCAGCGTCGCAGCCTCTTTCAGCGTCTCTGAAGGAGTCTCAGTCGCTGCCGCTGTCGATTTGGGAGGTCTGCTGCCTTCTCTATGCCTATATCTACCCCTAACTTCCTCAGCCGGCGTCTCAGTCAGCGATGCAGCCTCTGTCAGCGTCACTGTAGGCGTCTCAGCTGCTGCCGCTGTTGATTTGGGAGGTCTGCTGCTTTCTATGTGCCTATACCGGCCCCTATCTACCTCAGTCGGCGTCTCAGTCGGCGTCGCAGCCTCTGTCAGCGTCTCTGGAGGCGTCTCAGTCGCTGCCGCTGTCGATTTGGGAGGTCTGCTGCTTTCTCTATGCCAATATCTACCCCTATCTGCCTCAGTCAGCGTCTCAGTCGGCGTCGCAGCCTCTGTCAGCGTCTCTGTAGGTGTCTCAGTCGCTGCTGCTGTCGATTGGGGGGTCTGCTGCCTTCTCTATGCCTATATCTACCCCTAACTTCCTCAGCCGGCGTCTCAGTCAGCGATGCAGCCTCTGTCAGCGTCACTGTAGGCGTCTCAGTCGCTGCCGCTGTCAATTGGGGGTCTGCTGCCTTCTCTATGCCTATATTTACCCCTAGCTGCCTCAGTCGGCGTCTCAGACGGTGTCGCAGCCTCTGTCAGTGTTTCTGTAAGCGTCTCAGTCGTTGCCGCTGTCGGTTGGGGCTTCTTCTACCTTCTCTATACCTATATCTACCCCTATCTACCGCAGACGGCGCCTCAGTCGGCGTCTCAGTCGGCGTCGCAGCCTCTGTCAGCGTCTCTGAAGGCGTCCCAGTCGCTGCCGCTGTCGATTGGGGATCTGCTGCCTTCTCTATGCCTATATCTACCCCTATCTGCCTCAGTCGGAGTCGCAGCCTCTGTCAGCGTTTCTGTAGACGTCTCAGTCGCTGTTGCTGTCGATTGGGGGGTCTGCTGCCGTCTCTGTGCCTATATCTACCCCTATCTGCCTCAGTCGACGTCTCAGTCGGCGTCGCAGCCTCTGTTAGCGTCTCTGTAGACGTCTCAGTCGCTGCCGATATCGATTTGGGAGGTCTGCTGCCTTCTCTGTGCCTATAGCGACCCCTATCTACCTCAGTCGACGTCTCAGTCGGCGTCGCAGCCTCTGTCAGCGTATCTGTAGGTGCCTCAGTCGCTGCCGCTGTCGATTGGGGGGTCTGCTGCCTTTTCTATGCCTATATCTACCCCGATCTGCCTCAGTCGACGTCTCAGTCGGCGTCGCAGCCTCTGTCAGCATTTCTGTAGGCGTCTCAGTCGCTGGCGCTGTCGATTTGGGAGTTTGCTGCATTTTCTATACCTATATCTACCCCTATCTGCCTCAGTCGACGAGTCAGTCGGCGTCGCAGCCTCTGTCACCGTCTCTGAAGGCGTCTCAGTCGCTGTCGCTGGCGATTAGGGGGATCTGCTGCCCTCTCTATGCCTATATATACCCATATCTACCTCAGTCGACGTCTCAGTCGGCGTCGCAGCCTATGTCAGCGTTTCTGTAGACGTCTCAGTCGCTACCGCTATCGACTTGGGAGGTCTGCTGGCTTCTCTGCCTATACCGACCCCTATCTACCTCAGTCGACGTCTCAGTCGGCGTCGCAACCTCTGTCAGCGAACAGTAGGTGCCTCAGTCGCTGCCGCTGTCGATTGGGGGGTCTGCTGTTTTCTCTATGCAAATATCTAACCCTATCTGCCTCAGTCGGCGTCGCAGCCTCTGTCAGCGTCTCTGAAGGCGTCTCAGTCGCTGTCGCTGTCGATTTGGGTGTCTGCTGCCTTTTCTATGCCTATATCTACCCCTATCTACCTCAGTCGACGTCTCAGACGGCGTCGCAGCCTCTGTCAGCGTCTCTGAAGGCGTCTCAGTCGCTGTCGCTGGCGATTAGGGGGATCTGCTGCCCTCTCTATGCCTATATATACCCATATCTGCCTCAGACGGCGTCTCAGTCGGCGTCGCAACCTCTGTCAGCGAACAGTAGGTGCCTCAGTCGCTGCCGCTGTCGATTTGGGAGGTCTGCTGCCTTCTCTGTACCTATACCGACCCCTATCTACCTCAGTCGACGTCTCAGTCGGCGTCGCAACCTCTGTCAGCGAACAGTAGGTGCCTCAGACGGCGTCTCAATCGGCGTCGCAGCCTATGTCAGCGTCTCTGTAGACGTCTCAGTCGCTACCGCTATCGATTTGGGAGGTCTGCTGCCTTCTCTGTGCCTATACCGACCCCTATCTACCTCAGTCGACGTCTTAGTCGGCGTCGCAACCTCTGTCAGCGAACAGTAGGTGCCTCAGTCGCTGCCGCTGTCGATTTGGGAGGTCTGCTGCCTTCTCTGTACCTATACCGACCCCTATCTACCTCAGTCGACGTCTCAGTCGGCGTCGCAACCTCTGTCAGCGAACAGTAGGTGCCTCAGACGGCGTCTCAATCGGCGTCGCAGCCTATGTCAGCGTCTCTGTAGACGTCTCAGTCGCTACCGCTATCGATTTGGGAGGTCTGCTGCCTTCTCTGTGCCTATACCGACCCCTATCTACCTCAGTCGACGTCCCAGTCGGCGTCGCAGCCTCTGTCAGCGAACAGTAGGTGCCTCAGTCGCTGCCGCTGTCGATTGGGGGGTCTGCTGTTTTCTCTATGCAAATATCTAACCCTATCTGCCTCAGTCGGCGTCGCAGCCTCTGTCAGCGTCTCTGAAGGCGTCTCAGTCGCTGTCGCTGTCGATTTGGGTGTCTGCTGCCTTTTCTATGCCTATATCTACCCCTATCTGCCTCAGTCGACGTCTCAGACGGCGTCGCAGCCTCTGTCAGCGTCTCTGTAGACGTCTCAGTCGCTGCCGCTGTCGATTTGGGAGGTCTGCCGCCTTCTCTGTGCCTATACCTACCCCTATCTACCTCAGTCGGCGTCTCAGTCGGCGTCTCAGTAGGCGTCACAGCCTCTGTCAGCTTCTCTGTAGGCGTCTCAGGCGTTGCCGCTGTCGATTGGGGATTTGCTGCCTTCTCTATGCCTATATCTACCCCTATCTGTCTCAGTCGGCGTCGCAGCCTCTGTCAGCGTTTCTGTAGGCGTCTCAGTCGCTGTTGCTGTCGATTGGGAGGGTCTGCTGCTTTCTCTATGCCTATATCTACCCCTATTTGCCTCAGTCGGCGTCTCAGTCGGTGTCGCAGCCTCTATCAGCGTCTCTGTAGGAATCTCAGTCGTTGCCGCTGTCGATTGGGGGTTCTGCTGCCTTCTCTATACCTATAACTACTCCTATCTACCTCAGTCGGCGTCTCAGTCGGCGTCTCTGTAGGCGTCTCAGTCGCTGCCGCTGTCGATTGGGGAGGTCTGCCGCCTTCTCTATGACTATATATACCCCTATCTGCCTCAGTCGGCGTCTCAGTCGGCGTCGCAGCCTCTGTCAGCGTTTTTGTAGGTGTCTCAGTCGCTGCTGCTGTCGAATGGGGGTCTGCTACCTTCTCTATGCCTATATCTACCCCTATCTGCCTCAGGCGTCGCAGCCTCTGTCAGTGTTGCTGTAGGCGTCTTAGTCGCTGCCGCTGTCGATTTGTGGGTTTGCTGCCTTTTCTATACCTATATCTACCCCTATCTGCCTCAGTCGACGTCTCAATCCTATGTCAGCGTCTCTGTAGACGTCTCAGTCGCTGGCGCTGTCGATTGGGGGGTCTGCTGCCTTTTTTATGCCTATATCTACCCCTATCTGCCTCAGTCGGCATCGCAGCGTCTGACATCGTGTTTGTAGGTGTCTCAGTCGCTGCCGCTGTCGATTGGGGCGTCTGCTGCCTTCTCTATGTCTATATCTACCCCCATCTGCCTCAATCGGCGTCTCAGTCAGCGTCGCAGCCTCTTTCAGCGTCTCTGAAGGAGTCTCAGTCGCTGCCGCTGTTGATTTGGGAGGTCTGCTGCCTTCTCTATGCCTATATCTACCCCTAACTTCCTCAGCCGGCTTCTCAGTCTGCGATGCAGCCTCTGTCAGCGTCACTGTAGGCGTCTCAGCCGCTGCCGCTGTTGATTTGGGAGGTCTCCTGCCTTCTCTGTGCCTATACCGGCCCCTATCTACCTCAGTCGGCGTCTCAGTCGACGTCGCAGCCTCTGTCAGCGTCTCTGGAGGCGTCTCAGTCGCTGCCGCTGTCGATTTGGGAGGTCTGCTGCTTTCTCTATGCCAATATCTACCCCTATCTGCCTCAGTCGGCGTCTCAGTCGGCGTCGCAGCCTCTGTCAGCGTCTCTGTAGGTGTCTCATTCGCTGCTGCAGTCGATTGGGGGGTCTGCAGCCTTCTCTATGCCTATATCTACTCCTATCTGCCTCAGGCGTCGCAGCCTCCGTCAGTGTTTCTGTAGGCGTCTCAGTCGCTAACGCTGTTGATTGGGGGGTCTGCTGCCTTCTCTATGCCTATATTTACCCCTAGCTGCCTCAGTCGGCGTCTCAGTCGGCGTCGCAGCCTCTGTCAGCGTCTCTGAAGGCGTCTCAGTCGCTGCCGCTGTCGATTGGGGATCTGCTGCCTTCTCTATGCCTATATCTACCTCTATCTGCCTCAGTCTGCGTCGCAGCCTCTGTCAGCGTTTCTGTGGACGTCTCAGTCGCTGTTGCTGTCGATTGGGGGGGTCTGCTGCCTTCTCTGTGCCTATATCTACCGCTATCTGCCTCAGTCGGCGTCGCAGCCTCTGTTAGCGTCTATGTAGACGTCTCAGTCGCTGCCGCTATCGATTTGGGAGGTCTGCTGCCTTCTCTGTGCCTATACCGACCCCTATCTACCTCAGTCGACGTCTCAGTCGGCGTCGCAGCCTCTGTCAGCGTATCTGTAGGTGCCTCAGTCGCTGCCGCTGTCGATTGGGGGGTCTGCTGTTTTCTCTTTGCAAATATCTAACCCTATCTGCCTCAGTCGGCGTCGCAGCCTCTGTCAGCGTCTCTGAAGGCGTCTCAGTCGCTGTCGCTGTCGATTTGGGGGTCTGCTGCCTTTTCTATGCCTATATCTACCCCTACCTGCCTCAGTCGACGTCTCAGACGGCGTCGCAGCCTCTGTCAGCGTTTCTGTGGACGTCTCAGTCGCTGTTGCTGTCGATTGGGGGGGTCTGCTGCCTTCTCTGTGCCTATATCTACCGCTATCTGCCTCAGTCGGCGTCGCAGCCTCTGTTAGCGTCTATGTAGACGTCTCAGTTGCTGCCGCTATCGATTTGGGAGGTCTGCTGCCTTCTCTGTGCCTATACCTACCCCTATCTACCTCAGTCGGCGTCTCAGTCGGCGTCACAGCCTCTGTCAGCTTCTCTGTAGGCGTGTCAGGCGTTGCCGCTGTCGATTGGGGATCTGCTGCCTTCTCTATGCCTATATCTACCCTATCTGCCTCAGTCGGTGTCGCAGCCTCTGTCAGCGTTTCTGTAGGCGTCTCAGTCGCTGTTGCTGTCGATTGGGGGGGGTCTGCTGCCTTCTCTATGCCTATATCTACCCCTATTTGCCTCAGTCGGCGTCTCAGTCGGTGTCGCAGCCACTATCAGCATCTCTGTAGGAATCTCAGTCGTTGCCGCTGTCGATTGGGGGTTCTGCTGCCTTCTCTATACCTATAACTACTCCTATCTACCTCAGTCGGCGTCTCAGTCAGCGTCTCTGTAGGCGTCTCAGTCGCTGCCGCTGTCTATTGGGGAGGTCTGCCGCCTTCTCTATGCCTATATATACCCATATCTGCCTCAGTCGGCGTCTCAGTCGGCGTCGCAGCCTCTGTCACCGTCTCTGAAGGCGTCTCAGTTGCTACCGCTGGCGATTAGGGGGATCTGCTGCCCTCTCTATGCCTATATATACCCCTATCTGCCTCAGACGGCGTCTCAATCGGCGTCGCAGCCTATGTCAGCGTCTCTGTAGACGTCTCGGTCGCTGGCGCTGTCGATTTGGGGGCTTGCTGCCTTTTCTATACCTATATCTACCCCGATCTGCCTCAGTCGACGTCTCAGTCGGCGTCGCAGCCTCTGTCAGCGATTCTGTAGGCGTCTCAGTCGCTGTCGCTGTCGATTTGGGGGTTTGCTGCATTTTCTATACCTATATCTACCCCTATCTGCCTCAGTCGACGCCTCAGTCGGCGTCGCAGCCTCTGTCACCGTCTCTGAAGGCGTCTCAGTCGCTGTCGCTGGCGATTAGGGGGATCTGCTGCATTCTCTATGCCTATATATTCCCCTATCTGCCTCAGACGGCGTCTCAATCGGCGTCGCAGCCTATGTCAGCGTCTCTGTAGACGTCTCAGTCGTTGCCGCTGTCGATTAGGGGGTCTGCTGCCTTCTCTATGCCTATATCTACCCCTATCTGACTCAGTTGGCGTCGCAGCGTCTGTCATCGTCTTTGTAGGTGTCTCAGTCGCTGCCGCTGTCGATTGGGGGTTTGCTGCCTTTTCTATACCTATATCTACCCCTATCTGCCTCAGTCGACGACTCAGTCGGCGTCGCAGCCTCTGTCACCGTCTCTGAAGGCGTCTCAGTCGCTGTCGCTGGCGATTAGGGAGATCTGCTGCCCTCTCTATGCCTATATATACCCCTATCTGCCTCAGACGGCGTCTCAATCGGCGTCGCAGCCTATGTCAGCGTCTCTGTAGACGTCGCTGGCGCTGTCGATTAGGGGGTCTGCTGCCTTCTCTATGCCTATATCTACCCCTATCTGCCTCAGTCGGCGTCTCAGTCGGCGTCGCAGACTCTTTCAGCGTCTCTGAAGGCGTCTCAGTCGCTGCCGCTGTCGATTTGGGAGGTCTGCTGCCTTCTCTATGCCTATATCTACCCCTATCTTTCGCAGGCGTCGCAGCCTTTGTCAGTGTTTCTGTAGGCGTATCAGTCGCTGCCGCTGTCGATTGGGGGGTCTGCTGCCTTCTCTATGCCTATATTTACCCCTAGCTGCCTCAGTCGACGTCTCAGTCGGCGTCGCAGCCTCTGTCAGCGTCTCTGAAGGCTTCTCAGTCGCTGCCGCTGTCGATTGGGGGGTCTGCTGCCTTCTCTGTGCCAATATCTACCCAAATCTGCCTCAGCCGGCGTCTCAGTCGGCGTAGCAGCCTCTGTCAGCGTCACTGTAGGCGTCTCAGTCTCTGCCGCTCTCGATTGGGGAGGTCTGCCGCCTTCTCTATGCCTATATCTACCCCTATCTGCCTCAGTCGGCGTCTCAGTCGGCGTCGCAGCCTCTGTCAGCGTCTCTGTAGGCGTGTCAGTCGCTGCCGCTGTCGATTGGGGAGGTCTGCCGCCTTCTCTATGCCTATATCTACCCCTATCTGCCTCAGTCGGCGTCTCAGTTGGCGTCGCAGCCTCTGTCAGCGTCTCTGTAGGCGTCTCAGTCGCTGCCGCTGTCGATTGGGGAGGTCTGCCGCCTTCTCTATGCCTATATCTACCCCTATCTGCCTTAGTAGGCGTCGCAGCCTCTGTCAGCGTTTCTGTAGGCGTCTCAGTCGCTGTCGCTGTCGATTTGGGGGTCTGGTGCCTTTTCTATACCTTTATCTACCCCTATCTGCCTCATTCGACGTCTCAATCGGCGTCGCAGCCTCTGTCAGCGTCTCTGAAGGCGTCTCAGTCGCTGCCGCTGGCGATTACGGAGATCTGCTGCCCTCTCTATGCCTATATATACACATATTTGCCTCAGACGGCGTCTCAATCGGCATCGCAGCCTATGTCAGCGCCTCTGTAGATGTCTCAGTCGCTGGCGCTGTCGATTGGGGATCTGCTGTCTTCTCTATGCATATATCTACCCCTATCTGCCTCAGTCGGCGTCGCAGCCTCTGTCAGCGTTTCTGTAGGCGTCTCAGTCGCTGTCGCTGTCGATTGGGGAGGTCTGCCGCCTTCTCTATGCCTATATCTACCCCTATCTGCCTCAGTCGGCGTCTCAGTCGGCGTCGCAGCCTCTGTCAGCGTCTCTGTAGGCGTGTCAGTCGCTGCCGCAATCGATTGGGGGGTCTGCTGCCTTCTCTGTGCCTATATCTACCCCTATCTGCCTTAGTAGGCGTCGCAGCCTCTGTCAGCGTTTCTGTAGACGTCTCAGTCGCTGCCGCTGTCGATTGAGGGGAATGCTGCCTTTTCTATGCCTATACCTACCCCTATCTGCCTCAGTCGGCATCTCAGTCAGCGTCGCAGCCTCTTTCAGCGTCTCTGAAGGCGTCTAAGTCGCTGCCGCTGTCGATTTGGTAGGTCTGCTGCCTTCTCTATGCCTATATCTACTCCTATCTGCCTCAGCCGAAGTCTCAGTCAGCGATACAGCCTCTGTCAGCGTCACTGTAGGCGTGTCAGTCGCTGCCGCAATCGATTGGGGGTTCTGCTGCCTTCTCTGTGCCTATATCTACCCCTATCTGCCTTAGTAGGCGTCGCAGCCTCTGTCAGCGTTTCTGTAGACGTCTCAGTCGCTGCCGCTGTCGATTGAGGGGAATGCTGCCTTTTCTATGCCTATACCTACCCCTATCTGCCTCAGTCGGCAGCTCAGTCGGCGTCGCAGCCTCTTTCAGCGTCTCTGAAGGCGTCTCAGTCGCTGCCGCTGTCGATTTGGGAGGTCTGATGCCTTCTCTGTGCCTATACCGACCCCTATCTACCTCAGTCGGCGTCTCAGTCGGCGTCTCAGTCGGCGTCGCAGCCTCTGTCCGCGTCTCTGGAGGCGTCTAAGTCGCTGCCGCTGTCGATTTGGGAAGTCTGCTGCTTTCTCAATGCCAATATCTACCCCTATCAGCCTCAGTCGGTGTCTCAGTCGGCGTCGCAGCATCTGTCAGCGTCTCTGTAGGTGTCTCAGTCGCTGCTGCTGTCGATTGGGGGGTATGCTGCCTTCTCTATGCCTATATTTACCCCTAGCTGCCTCAGTCGGCGTCTCTGTCGGCGTCGCAGCCTCTGTCAGCGTATCTGGACGTGTCTCAGTCTCTGCCGCTGTCGATTGGGGGGGGGTCTGCTGATTTCTCTACGCCAATATCTACCCCTGTCTACCTCAGTCGGCGTCTCAGTCGGTGTCGCAGCCTCTGTCAGCGTCTCTGTAGGGGTCTCCGTCGTTGCCGCTGTCGATTGGGGATTCTGCTGCCTTCTCTATACCTATATCTACCCCTATCTACCTCAATCGGCGTCTCAGTCGGCGTCGCAGCCTCTGTCAGCGTCTCTGTAGGTGTCTCAGTCGCTGCTGCTGTCGATTGGGGGTATGCTCCCTTCTCTATGCCTATATTTACCCCTAGCTGCCTCAGTCGGCGTCTCTGTCGGCGTCGCAGCCTCTGTCAGCGTATCTGTACGTGTTTCAGTCTCTGCCGCTGTCGATTGGGGGGGTCTGCTGATTTCTCTACGCCAATATCTACCCTTTCTGCCTCAGTCGGCGTCTCAGTCGGCGTCGCAACTTCTGTCAGCGTATCTGTAGGTGCCTCAGTCGCTGCCGCTGTCGATTGGGGGGTGTGCTGTTTTCTCTATGCAAATATCTAACCTTATCTGCCTCAGTCGGCGTCGCAGCCGCTGTCAGCGTCTCTGAAGGCGTCTCAGTCGCTGTCGCTGTCGATTGGGGGTTCTGCTGCCTTCTCTATACCTATATCTACCCCTATCTACCTCAGTCGGCGTCTCAGTTGGCTTCGCAGCCTCTGTCAGCGTCTCTGTAGGTTTCTCAGTCGCTGCTGCTGTCGAGTGGGTGTATGCTGCCTTCTCTATGCCTATATTTACCCCTAGCTGTCTCAGTCGGCGTCTCAGTCGGTGTCGCAGCCTCTGTCAGCGTCTCTGTAGGGGTCTCCGTCGTTGCCGCTGTCGATTGGGGATTCTGCTGCCTTCTCTATACCTATATCTACCCCTATTTACCTCAGTCGGCGTCTCAGTCGGCGTCTCTGAAGGCGTCTCAGTCGCTGCCGCTGTCGATTGGGGGGTCTGCTGCCTTCTCTGTGCCAATATCTACCCCAATCTGCCTCAGCCGGCGTTTCAGTCGGCGTTGCAGCCTCTGTCAGCGACACTATAGGCGTCTCAGTCGCTGCCGCTGTCGATTTGGGAGGTCTGCTGCCTTCTCTGTGCCTATACCTACCCCTATCTACCTCAGTCGGCGTCTCAGTCGGCGTCTCAGTCGGCGTCACAGCCTCTGTCAGCTTCTCTGTAGGCGACTCAGGCGTTGCCGCTGTCGATTGTGGATCTGCTGCCTTCTCTATGCCTATATCTACCCCTATCTGCCTAAGTAGGCGTCGCAGCCTCTGTCAGCGTTTCTCTAGGCGTCTCAGTCGCTGTCGCTGTCGATTTGGGGGTCTGCTGCCTTTTCTATGCCTATATCTACCCCTATCTGCCTCAGTCGACGTCTCAGTCGGCGTCGCAACTTCTGTCAGCGTATCTGTAGGTGCCTCAGTCGCTGCCGCTGTCGATTGGGGGGTCTGCTGTTTTCTCTATGCAAATATCTAACCTTATCTGCCTCAGTCGGCGTCGCAGCCGCTGTCAGCGTCTCTGAAGGCGTCTCAGTCGCTGTCGCTGTCGATTTGGGGGTCTGCTGCCTTTTCTATGCCTATATCTACCCCTATCTGCCTCAGTCGCCATCTCAGTCGGCGTCGCAGCCTCTGTCAGCGTCACTACAGACGTCTCAGTTGCTGCCGCTGTCGATTTGGGAGGTCTGCTGCCTTCTCTATGCTAATATCTACCCCTATCTGCCTCAGTCGGCGCCTCAGTCGGCGTCGCAGCCTCTGTCAGCGTTTTTGTAGGTGTCTCAGTCGCTGTCGTTCTATCAGCGTCTCTGTAGGAATCTCAGTCGTTGCCGCTGTCGATTGGGGGTCTGCTGCCTTCTCTATACCTATATCTACCCCTAGCTGCCTCAGTCGGCGTCTCAGTCGGCGTCGCAGGCTCTGTCAGCGTATATGTACGTGTCGCAGTCTCTGCCGGTGTCGATTGGGGGGGGGGTGTCTGCTGCTTTCTCTACGCAAATATCTACCCCTGTCTGCCTCAGTCGGCGTCTCAGTCGGTGTCGCAGCCTCTGTCAGCGTCTCTGTAGGGGTCTCAGCCGTTGCCGCTGTCGATTGGGAGTTCTGCTGCCTTCTCTATACCTATATCTACCCCTATCTACGTCAGTCGGCGTCTCAGTCGGCGTCTCTGTAGGCGTCTCAGTCGCTAACGCTGTCGATTGGGGGGGTCTGCTGCCTTCTCTGTGCCTATATCTACCGCTATCTGCCTCAGTCGACGTCTCAGTCGGCGTCGCAGCCTCTGTTAGCGTCTATGTAGACGTCTCAGTCGCTGCCGCTATCGATTTGGGAGGTCTGCTGCCTTCTCTGTGCCTATACCGACCCCTATCTACCTCAGTCGACGTCTCAGTCGGCGTCGCAGCCTCTGTCAGCGTATCTGTAGGTGCCTCAGTCGCTGCCGCTGTCGATTGGGGGGTCTGCTGTTTTCTCTTTGCAAATATCTAACCCTATCTGCCTCAGTCGGCGTCGCAGCCTCTGTCAGCGTCTCTGAAGGCGTCTCAGTCGCTGTCGCTGTCGATTTGGGGGTCTGCTGCCTTTTCTATGCCTATATCTACCCCTATCTGCCTCAGTCGACGTCTCAGACGGCGTCGCAGCCTCTGTCAGCGTCTCTGTAGACGTCTCAGTCGCTGCCGCTGTCGATTTGGGAGGTCTGCTGCCTTCTCTGTGCCTATACCTACCCCTATCTACCTCAGTCGGCGTCACAGCCTCTGTCAGCTTCTCTGTAGGCGTGTCAAGCGTTGCCGCTGTCGATTGGGGATCTGCTGCCTTCTCTATGCCTATATCTACCCTATCTGCCTCAGTCGGTGTCGCAGCCTCTGTCAGCGTTTCTGTAGGCGTCTCAGTCGCTGTTGCTGTCGATTGGGGGGGGTCTGCTGCCTTCTCTATGCCTATATCTACCCCTATTTGCCTCAGTCGGCGTCTCAGTCGGTGTCGCAGCCACTATCAGCATCTCTGTAGGAATCTCAGTCGTTGCCGCTGTCGATTGGGGGTTCTGCTGCCTTCTCTATACCTATAACTACTCCTATCTACCTCAGTCGGCGTCTCAGTCAGCGTCTCTGTAGGCGTCTCAGTCGCTGCCGCTGTCGATTGGGGAGGTCTGCCGCCTTCTCTATGCCTATATATACCCATATCTGCCTCAGTCGGCGTCTCAGTCGGCGTCGCAGCCTCTGTCACCGTCTCTGAAGGCGTCTCAGTCGCTACCGCTGGCGATTAGGGGGATCTGCTGCCCTCTCTATGCCTATATATACCCCTATCTGCCTCAGACGGCGTCTCAATCGGCGTCGCAGCCTATGTCAGCGTCTCTGTAGACGTCTCGGTCGCTGGCGCTGTCGATTTGGGGGTTTGCTGCCTTTTCTATACCTATATCTACCCCGATCTGCCTCAGTCGACGTCTCAGTCGGCGTCGCAGCCTCTGTCAGCGATTCTGTAGGCGTCTCAGTCGCTGTCGCTGTCGATTTGGGGGTTTGCTGCATTTTCTATACCTATATCTACCCCTATCTGCCTCAGTCGACGTCTCAATCGGCGTCGCAGCCTATGTCAGCGTCTCTGTAGACGTCTCAGTCGCTGGCGCTGTCGATTAGGGGGTCTGCTGCCTTCTCTATGCCTATATCTACCCCTATCTGCCTCAGTCGGCGTCTCAGTCGGCGTCGCTAGATCTCTCAGCGTATCTGTAGGTGTCTCAGTTGCTGCCACTGTCGATTGGGGGGTCTGCTGCTTTCTGTATGCCAATATCTACCCCTATCTGCCTCAGTTGGCGTCGCAGCGTCTGTCATCGTCTTTGTAGGTGTCTCAGTCGCTGCCGCTGTCGATTGGGGGTGTGCTGCCTTTTCTATACATATATCTACCCCTATCTGCCTCAGTCGACGACTCAGTCGGCGTCGCAGCCTCTGTCACCGTCTCTGAAGGCGTCTCAGTCGCTGTCGCTGGCGATTAGGGAGATCTGCTACCCTCTCTATGCCTATATATACCCCTATCTGCCTCAGACGGCGTCTCAATCGCCGTCGCAGCCTATGTCAGCGTCTCTGTAGACGTCTCAGTCGCTGGCGCTGTCGATTAGGGGGTCTGCTGCCTTCTCTATGCCTATATCTACCCCTATCTGCCTCAGTCGGCGTCTCAGTCGGCGTCGCAGACTCTTTCAGCGTATCTGAAGGCGTCTCAGTCGCTGCCGCTGTCGATTTGGGAGGTCTGCTGCCTTCTCTATGCCTATATCTACCCCTATCTGCCTCAGCCGCTGCCGCTGTCGATTTGGGAGGTCTGCTGCCTTCTCTGTGTCTATACCGACCCCTATCTACCTCAGTCGGCGTCTCAGTCGGCGTCGCAGCCTCTGTTAGCGTCTCTGGAGGCGTCGCAGTCGCTGCCGCTGTCGATTTGGGAGGTCTGCTGCTTTCTCTAAGCCAATATCTACCCCTATCTGCCTCAGTCGACGTCTCAGTCGGCGTCGCAGCCTCTGTCAGCGTCTCTGAAGGCTTCTCAGTCGCTGCCGCTGTCGATTGGGGAGTTCTACCGCCTTCTCTATGCCTATATCTACCCCTATCTGCCTCAGTCGGCGTCTCAGTCGGCGTCGCAGCCTCTGTCAGCGTCTCTGTAGGCGTGGCAGTCGCTGCCGCTGTCGATTGGGGAGGTCTGCCGCCTTCTCTATGCCTATATCTACCCCTATCTGCCTCAGTCGGCGTCTCAGTTGGCGTCGCAGCCTCTGTCAGCGTCTCTGTAGGCGTCTCAGTCGCTGCCGCTGTCGATTGGGGAGGCCTGCCGCCTTCTCTATGCCTATATCTACCCCTATCTGCCTTAGTAGGCGTCGCAGCCTCTGTCAGCGTTTTTGTAGGCGTCTCAGTCGCTGTCGCTGTCGATTTGGGGGTCTGGTGCCTTTTCTATACCTTTACCTACCCCTATCTGCCTCAGTCGACGTCTCAATCGGCGTCGCAGCCTCTGTCAGCGTCTCTGAAGGCGTCTCAGTCGCTGCCGCTGGCGATTACGGAGATCTGCTGCCCTCTCTATGCCTATATATACACATATCTGCCTCAGACGGCGTCTCAATCGGCATCGCAGCCTATGTCAGCGTCTCTGTAGATGTCTCAGTCGCTGGCGCTGTCGATTGGGGATCTGCTGCCTTCTCTATGCATATATCTACCCCTATCTGCCTCAGTCGGCGTCGCAGCCTCTGTCAGCGTTTCTGTAGGCGTCTCAGTCGCTGCCGCTGTCGATTGGGGAGGTCTGCCGCCTTCTCTATGCCTATATCTACCCCTATCTGCCTTAGTAGGCGTCGCAGCCTCTGTCAGCGTTTCTGTAGGCGTCTCAGTCGCTATCGCTGTCGATTTGGGGGTCTGGTGCCTTTTCTATACCTTTATCTACCCCTATCTGCCTCAGTCGACGTCTCAATCGGCGTCGCAGCCTCTGTCAGCGTCTCTGAAGGCGTCTCAGTCGCTGCCGCTGGCGATTACGGAGATCTGCTGCCCTCTCTATGCCTATATATACACATATCTGCCTCAGACGGCGTCTCAATCAGCATCGCAGCCTATGTCAGCGTCTCTGTAGATGTCTCAGTCGCTGGCGCTGTCGATTGGGGATCTGCTGCCTTCTCTATGCATATATCTACCCCTATCTGCCTCAGTCGGCGTCGCAGCCTCTGTCAGCGTTTCTGTAGGCGTCTCAGTCGCTGCCGCTGTCGATTGGGGAGGTCTGCCGTCTTCTGTATGCCTATATCTACCCCTTTCTGCCTCAGTCGGCGTCTCAGTCGGCGTCGCAGCCACTGTCAGCGTCTCTGTAGGCGTGTCAGTCGCTGCCGCAATCGATTGGGGGGTCTGCTGCCTTCTCTGTGCCTATATCTACCCCTATCTGCCTTAGTAGGCGTCGCAGCCTCTGTCAGCGTTTCTGTAGACGTCTCAGTCGCTGCCGCTGTCGATTGAGGGGAATGCTGCTTTTTCTATGCCTATACCTACCCCTATCTGCCTCAGTCGGCATCTCAGTCGGCGTCGCAGCCTCTTTCAGCGTCTCTGAAGGCATCTAAGTCGCTGCTGCTGTCGATTTGGGAGGTCTGCTGCCTTCTCTATGCCTATATCTACCCCTTTCTGCCTCAGTCACGTCTCAGTCGGCGTCGCAGCCACTGTCAGCGTCTCTGTAGGCGTGTCAGTCGCTGCCGCAATCGATTGGGGGGTCTGCTGCCTTCTCTGTGCCAATATCTACCCCTATCTGCCTTAGTAGGCGTCGCAGCCTCTGTCAGCGTTTCTGTAGACGTCTCAGTCGCTGCCGCTGTCGATTGAGGGGAATGCTGCCTTTTCTATGCCTATACCTACCCTTTCTGCCTCAGTCGGCAGCTCAGTCGGCGTCGCAGCCTCTTTCAGCGTCTCTGAAGGCGTCTCAGTCGCTGCCGCTGTCGATTTGGGAGGTCTGATGCCTTCTCTGTGCCTATACCGACCCCTATCTGCCTCAGTCGGTGTCTCAGTCGGCGTCGCAGCCTCTGTCAGCGTCTCTGTAGGTGTCTCAGTCGCTGCTGCTGTCGATTGGGGGGTATGCTGCCTTCTCTATGCCTATATTTACCCCTAGCTGCCTCAGTCGGCGTCTCTGTCGGCGTCGCAGCCTCTGTCAGCGTATCTGTACGTGTCTCAGTCTCTGCCGCTGTCGATTGGGGGGGGTCTGCTGATTTCTCTACGCCAATATCTAGCCCTGTCTACCTCAGTCGGCGTCTCAGTCGGTGTCGCAGCATCTGTCAGCGTCTCTGTAGGGGTCTCAGTCGTTGCCGCTGTCGATTGGGGGTTCTGCTGCCTTCTCTATACCTATATCTACCCCTGTCTACCTCAGTCGGCGTCTCAGTCGGCGTCGCAGCCTCTGTCAGCGCCTCTGTAGGTGTCTCAGTCGCTGCTGCTGTGGATTGAGGGTATGCTGCCTTCTCTATGCCTATATTTACCCCTAGCTGCCTCAGTCGGCGTCTCTGTCGGCGTCGCAGCCTCTGTCAGCGTATCTGTACGTGTCTCAGTCTCTGTCGCTGTCGATTGGGGGGGTCTGCTGATTTCTCTACGCCAATATCTACCCTTTCTGCCTCAGTCGGCGTCTCAGTCAGTGTCGCAGCCTCTGTCAGCGTCTCTGTAGGGGTCTCCGTCGTTGCCGCTGTCGATTGGGGGTTCTGCTGCCTTCTCTATACCTATATCTACCCCTATCTACCTCAGTCGGCGTCTCAGTCGACGTCTCAGTCGGCGTCGCAGCCTCTGTCAGCGTTTCTGTAGGCGTCTCAGTCGCTGTCGATTTGGGGGTTTGCTGCATTTTATATACCTATATCTACCCCTATCTGCCTCAGTCGATGCCTCAGTCGGCGTCGCAGCCTCTGTCACCGTCTCTGAAGGCGTCTCAGTCGCTGTCGCTGGCGATTAGGGGGATCTGCTGCCCTCTCTATGCCTATATATACCCCTATCTGCCTCAGACGGCGTCTCAATCGGCGTCGCAGCCTATGTCAGCGTCTCTGTAGAAGTCTCAGTCGCTGGCGCTGTCGATTAGGGGGTCTGCTGCCTTCTCTATGCCTATATCTACCCCTATCTGCCTCAGTCGGCGTCTCAGTCGGCGTCGCAACATCTCTCAGCGTATCTGTAGGTGTCTCAGTCGCTGCCACTGTCGATTGGGGGGTCTGCTGCTTTCTGTATGCCAATATCTACCCCTATCTGACTCAGTTGGCGTCGCAGCGTCTGTCATCGTCTTTGTAGGTGTCTCAGTCGCTGCCGCTGTCGATTGGGGGTTTGCTGCCTTTTCTATACCTATATCTACCCCTATCTGCCTCAGTCGACGACTCAGTCGGCGTCGCAGACTCTTTCAGCGTCTCTGAAGGCGTCTCAGTCGCTGTCGCTGGCGATTAGGGAGATCTGCTGCCCTCTCTATGCCTATATATACCCCTATCTGCCTCAGACGGCGTCTCAATCGGCGTCGCAGCCTATGTCAGCGTCTCTGTAGACGTCGCTGGCGCTGACGATTAGGGGGTCTGCTGCCTTCTCTATGCCTATATCTACCCCTATCTGCCTCAGTCGGCGTCTCAGTCGGCGTCGCAGACTCTTTCAGCGTCTCTGAAGGCGTCTCAGTCGCTGCCGCTGTCGATTTGGGAGGTCTGCTGCCTTCTCTATGCCTATATCTACCCCTATCTGCCTCAGCCGCTGCCGCTGTCGATTTGGGAGGTCTGCTGCCTTCTCTGTGCCTATACCGACCCCTATCTACCTCAGTCGGCGTCTCAGCCGGCGTCGCAGCCTCAGTCAGCGTCTCTGGAGGCGTCGCAGTCGCTGCCGCTGTCGATTTGGGAGGTCTGCTGCTTTCTCTATGCCAATATCTACCCCTATCTGCCTCAGTCGGCGTCTCAGCCGGCGTCGCAGCCTCTGTCAGCGTCTCTGTAGGTGTCTCAGTCGCTGCCGCTGGCGATTACGGAGATCTGCTGCCCTCTCTATGCCTATATATACACATATCTGCCTCAGACGGCGTCTCAATCGGCATCGCAGCCTATGTCAGCGTCTCTGTAGATGTCTCAGTCGCTGGCGCTGTCGATTGGGGATCTGCTGTCTTCTCTATGCATATATCTACCCCTATCTGCCTCAGTCGGCGTCGCAGCCTCTGTCAGCGTTTCTGTAGGCGTCTCAGTCGCTGTCGCTGTCGATTGGGGAGGTCTGCCGCCTTCTCTATGCCTATATCTACCCCTATCTGCCTCAGTCGGCGTCTCAGTCGGCGTCGCAGCCTCTGTCAGCGTCTCTGTAGGCGTGTCAGTCGCTGCCGCAATCGATTGGGGGGTCTGCTGCCTTCTCTGTGCCTATATCTACCCCTATCTGCCTTAGTAGGCGTCGCAGCCTCTGTCAGCGTTTCTGTAGACGTCTCAGTCGCTGCCGCTGTCGATTGAGGGGAATGCTGCCTTGTCTATGCCTATACCTACCCCTATCTGCCTCACTCGGCATCTCAGTCGGCGTCGCAGCCTCTTTCAGCGTCTCTGAAGGCGTCTAAGTCGCTGCCGCTGTCGATTTGGTAGGTCTGCTGCCTTCTCTATGCCTATATCTACCCCTATCTGCCTCAGCCGAAGTCTCAGTCAGCGATACAGCCTCTGTCAGCGTCACTGTAGGCGTGTCAGTCGCTGCCGCAATCGATTGGGGGGTCTGCTGCCTTCTCTGTGCCTATATCTACCCCTATCTGCCTTAGTAGGCGTCGCAGCCTCTGTCAGCGTTTCTGTAGACGTCTCAGTCGCTGTCGCTGTCGATTGAGGGGAATGCTGCCTTTTCTATGCCTATACCTACCCCTATCTGCCTCAGTCGGCAGCTCAGTCGGCGTCGCAGCCTCTTTCAGCGTCTCTGAAGGCGTCTCAGTCGCTGCCGCTGTCGATTTGGGAGGTCTGATGCCTTCTCTGTGCCTATACCGACCCCTATCTACCTCAGTCGGCGTCTCAGTCGGCGTCGCAGCCTCTGTCCGCGTCTCTGGAGGCGTCTAAGTCGCTGCCGCTGTCGATTTGGGAAGTCTTCTGCTTTCTCTATGCCAATATCTACCCCTATCTGCCTCAGTCGGTGTCTCAGTCGGCGTCGCAGCCTCTGTCAGCGTCTCTGTAGGTGTCTCAGTCGCTGCTGCTGTCGATTGGGGGGTATGCTGCCTTCTCTATGCCTATATTTACCCCTAGCTGCCTCAGTCGGCGTCTCTGTCGGCGTCGCAGCCTCTGTCAGCGTATTTGTACGTGTCTCAGTCTCTGCCGCTGTCGATTGGGGGGGGGTCTGCTGATTTATCTACGCCAATATCTACCCCTGTCTACCTCAGTCGGCGTCTCAGTCGGTATCGCAGCATCTGTCAGCGTCTCTGTAGGGGTCTCAGTCGTTGCCGCTGTCGATTGGGGGTTCTGCTGCCTTCTCTATACCTATATCTACCCCTATCTACCTCAGTCGGCGTCTCAGTCGGCGTCGCAGCCTCTGTCAGCGTCTCTGTAGGTGTCTCAGTCGCTGCTGCTGTCGATTGGGGGTATGCTGCCTTCTCTATGCCTATATTTACCCCTAGCTGCCTCAGTCGGCGTCTCTGTCGGCGTCGCAGCCTCTGTCAGCGTATCTGTACGTGTCTCAGTCTCTGCCGCTGTCGATTGGGGGGTCTGCTGATTTCTCTACGCCAATATCTACCCTTTCTGCCTCAGTCGGCGTCTCAGTCGGTGTCGCAGCCTCTGTCAGCGTCTCTGTAGGGGTCTCCGTCGTTGCCGCTGTCGATTGGGGATTCTGCTGCCTTCTCTGTACCTATATCTACCCCTATTTACCTCAGTCGGCGTCTCAGTCGGCGTCTCTGTAGGCGTCTCAGTCGCTGCCGCTGTCGATTGGGGAGGTCTGCCGCCTTCTCTATGCCTATATCTACCCCTATCTGCCTCAGTCGGCGGCTCAGTCGGCGTCGCAGCCTCTGTCAGCGTCTCTGAAGGCGTCTCAGTCGCTGCCGCTGTCGATTGGGGGTTCTGCTGCCTTCTCTATACCTATATCTACCCCTATCTACCTCAGTCGGCGTCTCAGTCGGCGTCGCAGCCTCTGTCAGTGTCTCTGTAGGTGTCTCAGTCGCTGCTGCTGTCGAGTGGGGGTATGCTGCCTTCTCTATGCCTATATTTACCCCTAGCTGCCTCAGTCGGCGTCTCTGTCGGCGTCGCAGCCTCTGTCAGCGTATCTGTAGGCGTCTCAGTCGCTGCCGCTGTCGATTGGGGAGGTCTGCCGCCTTCTCTATGCCTATATCTACCCCTATCTGCCTCAGTCGGCGGCTCAGTCGGCGTCGCAGCCTCTGTCAGCGTCTCTGAAGGCGTCTCAGTCGCTGCCGCTGTCGATTGGGGAGGTCTGCCGCCTTCTCTATGCCTATATCTACCCCTATCTGCCTCAGTCGGCGGCTCAGTCGGCGTCGCAGCCTCTGTCAGCGTCTCTGAAGGCGTCTCAGTCGCTGCCGCTGTCGATTGGGGGGTCTGCTGCCTTCTCTGTGACAATATCTACCCCAATCTGCCTCAGCCGGCGTTTCAGTCGGCGTTGCAGCCTCTGTCAGCGACACTATAGGCGTCTCAGTCGCTGCCGCTGTCGATTTGGGAGGTCTGCTGCCTTCTCTGTGCCTATACCTACCCCTATCTACCTCAGTCGGCGTCTCAGTCGGCGTCTCAGTCGGCGTCACAGCCTCTGTCAGCTTCTCTGTAGGCGACTCAGGCGTTGCCGCTGTCGATTGTGGATCTGCTGCCTTCTCTATGCCTATATCTACCCCTATCTGCCTAAGTAGGCGTCGCAGCCTCTGTCAGCGTTTCTCTAGGCGTCTCAGTCGCTGTCGCTGTCGATTTGGGGGTCTGCTGCCTTTTCTATGCCTATATCTACCCCTATCTGCCTCAGTCGACGTCTCAGTCGGCGTCGCAACTTCTGTCAGCGCATCTGTAGGTGCCTCAGTCGCTGCCGCTGTCGATTGGGGGGTCTGCTGTTTTCTCTATGCAAATATCTAACCTTATCTGCCTCAGTCGGCGTCGCAGCCGCTGTCAGCGTCTCTGAAGGCGTCTCAGTCGCTGTCGCTGTCGATTTGGGGGTCTGCTGCCTTTTCTATGCCTATATCTACCCCTATCTGCCTCAGTCGCCGTCTCAGTCGGCGTCGCAGCCTCTGTCAGCGTCACTACAGACGTCTCAGTTGCTGCCGCTGTCGATTTGGGAGGTCTGCTGCCTTCTCTATGCTAATATCTACCCCTATCTGCCTCAGTCGGCGCCTCAGTCGGCGTCGCAGCCTCTGTCAGCGTTTTTGTAGGTGTCTCAGTCGCTGTCGTTCTATCAGCGTCTCTGTAGGAATCTCAGTCGTTGCCGCTGTCGATTGGGGGTCTGCTGCCTTCTCTATACCTATATCTACCCCTAGCTGCCTCAGTCGGCGTCTCAGTCGGCGTCGCAGGCTCTGTCAGCGTATATGTACGTGTCGCAGTCTCTGCCGGTGTCGATTGGGGGGGGGGGGGGTGTCTGCTGCTTTCTCTACGCAAATATCTACCCCTGTCTGCCTCAGTCGGCGTCTCAGTCGGTGTCGCAGCCTCTGTCAGCGTCTCTGTAGGGGTCTCAGCCGTTGCCGCTGTCGATTGGGAGTTCTGCTGCCTTCTCTATACCTATATCTACACCTATCTACGTCAGTCGGCGTCTCAGTCGGCGTCTCTGTAGGCGCCTCAGTCGTTGCCGCTGTCGATTGGGGAGGTCTGCCGCCTTCTCTATGCCTATATTTACCCCAATCTGCCTCAGCCGGCGCCTCAGTCGGCGTTGCAGCCTCTGTCAGCGTCACAGTAGGCGTCACAGTCGCTGCCGCTGTCGGTTTGGGAGTTCTGCTGCCTTCTCTGTGCCTATACCTGCCCCTATCTACCGCAGTCGGCGTCTCAGTCGGCGTCACAGCCTCTGTCAGCTTCTCTGTAGGCGTCTCAGGCGTTGCCGCTGTCAATTGGGGATCTGCTGCCTTCTCTATGCCTATATCTACCCCTATCTGCCTCAGCCGGCGCCTCAGTCGGCGTTGCAGCCTCTGTCAGCGTCACAGTAGGCGTCTCAGTCGCTCCCGCTGTCAATTTGGGAGGTCTGCTGCCTTCTATGTGCCTATACCTACCCCTATCTACCTCAGTCGGCCTCACAGCCTCTATTAGCTTCTCTGTAGGCGTCTCAGGCGTTGCCGCTGTCGATTGGGGATCTGCTGAATTCTCTATTCCTATATCTACCCCTATCTGCCTCAGTCGGCGTCGCAGCCTCTGTCAGCGTTCTGTAAGCGTCTCAGTCGCTGTTTCTGTCGATTGGGGGGGTCTGCTGCCTTCTCTATGCCTGTCTGCCTCAGTCGGCGTCTCAGTCGGTGTCGCAGCCTCTGTCAGCGTCTCTGTAGGGGTCTCAGCCGTTGCCGCTGTCGATTGGGAGTTCTGCTGCCTTCTCTATACTTATATCTACCCCTATCTACGTCAGTCGGCGTCTCAGTCGGCGTCTCTGTAGGCGTCTCAGTCGCTGCCGCTGTCGATTGGGGAGGTCTGCCGCCTTCTCTATGCCTATATCTACCCCTATCTGCCTCAGTCGGCGTCTCAGTCGCCGTCGCAGCTTCTGTCAGCGTCTCTGTAGGCGTGTCAGTCGCTGCCGCTATCGACTGGGGGGTCTGCTGCCTTCTCTGTGCCTATATTTACCCCTATCTGCCTTAGTAGGTGTCGCAGCCTCTGTCAGCGTTTCTGTAGGCGTCTCAGTCGCTGTCACTGTCGATTTGGGGGTCTGCTGCCTTTTCTATGCCTATATCTACCCCTATCTGCCTCAGTCCACGTCTCAGTCGGCGTCGCAAGCTCTGTCAGCGTATCTGTATGTGCCTCAGTCGCTGCCGCTGTCGATTGGTGGGTCTGCTGTTTTCGATATGCAAATATCGAACCTTATCTGCCTCAGTCGGCGTCGCAGCCTCTGTCAGCGTCTCTGAAGGCGTCTCAGTCGCTGTCGCTGTCGATTTGGGGGTCTGCTGCCTTTTCTATGCCTATATCTACCCCTATCTGCCTCAGACGACGTCTCAGTCGGCGTCGCAGCCTCTGTCAGCGTCTCTGTAGACGTCTCAGTCGCTGCCGCTGTCGATTTGGGAGGTCTGCTGCCTTCTCTGTGCCTATACCTACCCCTATCTACCTCAGTCGGCGTCTCAGTCGGCGTCACAGCTTCTGTCAGCTTCTCTGTAGGCGTCTCAGTCGGCGTCTCTGTAGGCGTCTCAGTCGCTGCCGCTGTCGATTGGGGAGGTCTGCCGCCTTCTCTATGCCTATATCTACCCCTATCTGCCTCAGTCGGCGTCTCTGTCTGTGTCGCAGCCTCTGTCAGAGTCTCTGTAGGCGTGTCAGTCGCTGCCGCTATCGATTGGGGGGTCTGCTGCCTTCTCTGTGCCTATATCTACCCCTATCTGCCTCAGTCGGCGTCTCAGTCGGCGTCGCAGCCTCTGTCAGCGTTTTTGTAGGTGTCTCAGTCGCTGTCGTTCTATCAGCGTCTCTGTAGGAATCTTAGTCGTTGCCGCTGTCGATTGGGGATTCTGCTGCCTTCTCTATACCTATATCTACCTCTATCTACCTCAGTCGGCGTCTCAGTCGGCGTCTCTGTGGGCGTCTCCGTCGCTGCCGCTGTCGATTGGGGAGGTCTGCCGCCTTCTCTATGCCTATATCTATGCCCTATCTGCCTCAGTCGGCGTCTCAGTCGCCGTCGCAGCATCTGTCAGCGTCTCTGTAGGCGTCTCAGTCGCTGTTGCTGTCGATTGGGGGGGACTGCTTCCTTCTCTATGAATATATCTACCCCTATCTGCCTCAGTCGGCGTCTCAGTCGGTGTCGCAGCCTCTATCAGCGTCTCTGTAGGAATCTCAGTCGTTGCCGCTGTCGATTGGGGGTTCTGCTGCCTTCTCTATACCTATATCTACTCCTATCTACCTCAGTCGGCGTCTCAGTCGGCGTCTCTGTAGGCGTCTCAGTCGCTGTCGCTGTCGATTTGGGGGTCTGCTGCCTTTTCTATGTCTATATCTACCCCTATCTGCCTCAGTCGACGTCTCAGTCGGCGTCGCAGCCTCTGTCAGCGTCTCTGAAGGCGTCTCAGTCGCTGCCGCTGGCGATTAGGGGGATCTGCTGCGCTCTCTATGCCTATATATACCCCTATCTGCCTCAGACGGCGTCTCAATAATCGTCGCAGCCTATGTCAGCGTCTCTGTAGACGTCTCAGTCGCTGGCGCTGTCGATTGGGGGGTCTGCTGCCTTCCCTATGCCTATATCTACCCCTATCTGCCTCAGTCGGCGTCGCAACCTCTGTCAGCGTATCTGTAGGTGTCTCAGTCGCTGCCGCTGTCGATTGGGGGGTCTGCTGCTTTCTGTATGCCAATATCTACCCCTATCTGCCTCAGTTGGCGTCGCAGCGTCTGTCATCCTCTTTGTAGGTGTCTCAGTCGCTGCCGCTGTCGATTGGGGCGTCTGCTGCCTTCTCTATGCCTATATCTACCCCCATCTGCCTCATTCGGCGTTTCAGTCGGCGTCGCAGCCTCTTTCAGCGTCTCTGAAGGCGTCTCAGTCGCTGCCGCTGTCGATTTGGGAAGTCTGCTGCCTTCTCTATGCCTATATCTACCCCTATCTGCCTCAGCCGGCGTCTCAGTCAGCGATGCAGCCTCTGTCAGCGTCACTGTAGGCGTCTCAGCCGCTGCCGCTGTCGATTTGGGAGGTCTGCTGCCATCTCTGTCCCTATATCGACCCCTATCTACCTCAGTCGGCGTCTCAGTCGGCGGCGCAGCCTCTGTCAGCGTCTCTGGAGGCGTCTCAGTCGCTGCCGCTGTCGATTTGGCAGGTCTGCTGCTTTCTCTATGCTAATATCTACCCCTATCTGCCTCAGTCGGCGTCTCAGTCGGCGTCGCAGCCTCTGCCAGCGTTTTTGTAGGTGTCTCAGTCGCTGCCACTGTCGATTGTTGGGTCTGCTGCCTACTCTATGCCTATATCTACCCCTATCTGCCTCAGTCGGCGTCTCAGTCGGCGTCGCAATCTCTATCAGCGTATCTGTAGGTGGCTCAGTCGCTGCCGCTGTCGATTGGGGGGTCTGCGGCATTCTCTATACCAATATCTAACCCTATCTGCATCAATCGGCATCGCAACCTCTGTCAGCATATCTGTAGTTGTCTCAGTCGCTGCCGCTGGAGATTGGGGTGGTCTGCTGCTTTTTCTATGCCAATATCTAACAATATCTGCATCAGTCGATGTCGCAACCTCTGTCAGCGTATCTGTAGGTGTCTCAGTCGCTGCCGCTGTCGATTGTTGGGTCTGCTGCCTTCTCTATGCCTATATCTACGACTATCTGCCTCAGTCGGCGTCTCAGTCGGCGTCTCTGTAGTCGTCTCAGTCACTGCCGCTGTCGAATGGGGGGGTCTGCTGCCTTGTCTATGCTTATATCTACCCATATCTACCTCAGTCGGCATATCAGTCGGCGTCGCAACCTCTGTCAGCGTCTCTGCAGGAGTCTCAGTCGTTGCCGCAGCCGATTGGGGGTTCTGCTGCCTTCTCTATACCTATATCTACCCCTATCTACCTCAGTCGGCATCTCAGTCGGCGTCTCTGTAGTCGTCTCAGTCGCTGCCGCTGTCGAATGGGGGGTCTGCTGCCTTGTCTATGCTTATATCTACCCCTATCTACCTCAGTCGGCATCTCTGTAGTCGTTTCAGTCGCTGCCGCTGTCGAATGGGGGGGGGTCTGCTGCTTTCTCTATGCATATATATACCAGTATCTGCCTCAGTCGGCGTCTTAGTCGGCGTCGCAGCCTCTGTCAGCTTCTCTGTAGGCGTCTCAGTCGTTGCCGCTGTCGAATGGGGGTCTGCTGCCTTTTCTATGCTTATATCTACCCCTATCTACCTCAGTCGGCGTCTCAGTCGGCGTCGCAACCTCTGTGAGCGTATCTGTAGGTGTTTCAGTCGCTGCCGCTTTCGATTGGGGGTGTCTGCTGCTTTCTCTATGCCAATATCTAACCCTATCTGCCTCAGTCGGCGTCGCAGCCTCTGTCAGCGTCTCTATAGGCGTCTCAGTCTCTGCCGCTGTCGATTGGGGTGTCTGCTGCCTTCTCTATGCCTATATCTACCCCTATCTGCCTCAGTCGGCGTCCTAGTCGGCGTCGCAGCCTCCGTCAGCGTCTCTGAAGGCGTCTCAGTCGCTGCCGCTGTCGATTAGGCGGTCTGCTGCCTTCTCTATGCCTATATCTACCCCTATCTGCCTCAGTTGGCATCTCTGTCGGCGTCGCAGCCTCTGTCAGCGTCTCAGTAGGCATCTCAGTCACTGCCGCTGTCGATTGGGGTGTCTGCTGCCTTCTCTATGCCTATATCTACCCCTATCTGTCTCAGTCGGCGACGGAGCCTCTGTCACCGTTTCTGTAGGTATCTCAGTCGTTGCTGCTGTCGATTGGGGGGTCTGATGCCTTCTCTGTGCATATATATACCAGTATCTGCCTCAGTCGGCGTCGCAGCCTCTGTCAGCTTCTCTGTAGGCGTCTCAGTCGTTGCCGCTGTCGAATGGGGGTATGCTGCCTTGTCTATGCTTATATCTACCCCTATCTGCCTCAGTCGGCGTCGCAGCCTCCGTCAGCGTCTCTGAAGGCGTCTCAGTCGCTGTCGCTGTCAATTAGGGGGGTCTGCTGCCTTCTCTATGCCGATATATATACCCCTATCTGTCTCAGTCGGCGTGTCAGTGGGCGTCGTAGCCTCTGTCAGCGTCTCTGTGGCCGTCTCAGTTGCTGCGCTGTCGATTGGGGGGTCTACTGCCTTCTCTATTCCTATATCTACCCCTATCTGCCTCAGTTGGCGTCTCAGTCGGCTTCGTGTTAGCGCTGCATTTGTCTCAGTCGCTGTGTCTGTATTTGTCTCAGTCGCTGCTACTGTCGATTGGGGGGGGTCTGCTGCTTTCTCTAAGCCAATATCTAACCATATCTGCCTCAGTCGGCGTCGCAGCCTCTGTCAGCGTTTCTGTAGGTGTCTTAGTCGCTGCCGCTGTCGATTTGGGGGTCTGCTGCCTTCTCTATGCCTATATCTACCCCTATCTGCCTCAGTCGGCGTCTCAGTCGGCGTCTCAGTCGGCGTCGGAACCTCTGTCAGCGTATCTGTAGGTGTCTCAGTCGCTGCCGCTGTCGATTGGGGGGGTCTACTGCCTCCTCTAAGCCTATATCTAAACCTATCTGCCTCAGTCGGCGTCTCAGTCGGCGTTGCAGCCTCTGTCAGCGTTTCTGTAGGCGTCACAGTCGCTGCCACTGTCGATTGGGGGGGGGGGGGGTCTGCGGCCTTCTCTATTCCAATATCTAACACTATCTGCATCAGTCGGCGTCGCAGCCTCAGTCAGCGTCTCTGTAGGTGATTCAGTCGCTGCTGCTGTCGATTGGGGGGTCTGCTGCCTTCTCTAAGCCTATATCTAAACCTATCTGCCTCAGTCGGCGTCTCAGTCGGCGTTGCAGCCTCTGTCAGCGTTTCTGTAGGCGTCACAGTCGTTGCCGCAATCGATTGGGGGGGCTGCTGCCTTCTCTATGCATATATACCACTATCTGCCTCAGTCGGCGTCGCATCCTCTGTCAGCTTCTCTGTAGGCGTCTTAGGCGTTGCCACTGCCGATTGGGGGTCTGCTGTCTTCTCTATGCCTATATCTACCCCTATCTGACTCAGTCAGCGTCGCAGCCTCTGTCACCGTTTCTGTAGGCATCTGAGTCGTTGCCGCTGTCGATTGGGGGGGTCTGCTACCTGCTCTATGCATATATATATACCAGTATCAGCCTCAGTCGGCGTGTCAGTCGGCGTCGTAGCCTCTGTCAGCGTCTCTGTGGCCGTCTCAGATGCTGGCGCTGTCGATTGGGGGGTCTGCTGCCTACTTTATGCCTATATCTACCCCTATCTGCCTCAGTCGGCATCTCAGTCGGTGTCGCAGCTTCCGTCAGCGTCTCTGTAGGTGTCTCAGTCGCTACCGCTGTCGATTGTTGGGTCTGCTGCCTTCTCTATGCCTATATCTACCCCAATCTGCCTCAGTCGGCGTCTAAGTCGGCGTCGCAACCTCTATCAGCGTATCTGTAGGTGTCTCAGTCGCTGCCGCTGTCCATTGGGGGGGTCTGCGGCATTCTCTATTCCAATATCTAACCCTATCTGCATCAGTCGGCGTCGCAACCACTGTCAGCGTATCTGTAGTTGTCTCAGTCGTTGCCGCTGTCGATTGGGGGGTCTGCTGCCTTCTCTATGCCTATATCTACGACTATCTGCCTCAGTCGGAATCTCAGTCGGCGTCGCAACCTCTGTCAGCGTTTTTGTAGGAGTCTCAGTCGTTGCCGCAGTCGATTGGGGTTTCTGCTGCCTTCTCTATACCTATATCTACCCCTATCTACCTCAGTCGGCGTCTCTGTAGGCGTCTCAGTCGCTGCCGCTGTCGGTTGGGGGTCTGCTGCCTTCTCTATGCATATATAAATTAACGAAATATTAATTTAATTTATTTTTTAAAAAAGGTTCCGTGTTGGATTAGCAACACGTCTTACTTTATTTATGAACAAAACCGGACTGAAGTTTACAAACAATAATGATCTTAACATAACTTAACTAAAGACATAAACTGCTGACGTAGTCCACGCGCCGGGTGATGAGTGTGGGAACGTTGCTAATTACCTTTACCCGTTCCCAAGTGCAATAGGATCCCGCTGGAATGTTGGTGCTGTCACAATGTCTGCGTTGTATGCTCGTGTGTGGACAAATACAATGTATTGTACTCCTCCATAAGTTCCATACGTCGTCGAATGGAACATCAAAAGAATAACAGGCTGTGGAATCTCTTTTTCTTGTCATTACTCGATATCCTGGTAAAATCATTTGTAGGTTGATTATCTCGTTGAGGCTATTCGATAACATTTTCAACTGGTTTAGGTCTGATGTTTCTCCATTTCTTCCAGTATTTTGCAAGAACGAAAACCCCAATTAGCAGGAAAGTCGATACCATTCCCAAGTTCAATGATAGACTTATTTGGTTTATCGATTCAAGTTTACGGATTGACAAAGAATTTTTGATATTGATGTCATTGATTAGTTCCAGAGATAATGTTCTTTCTTCAGCGTTGGAGCTCATGGGTTGAATTAAGGCAGGAAGAGGTTTTGTTGTAGTGATTTGTCTGGATAAGTATGTCCTGTTGTTTACTCGGACCGTAGAAGTATAGTGGTGAATTACATACGATCCATTGAGAGACATGGTTGAGTTGTCAACATCAATTTGTCCACTGAATTGGTTCAAAAATAATATGCCATCCTCAATTTCTCCTGTTGTAAAAATGTGTTCGTTATTGGTGGTGGTGCACTTTGATGTCTGACTCGCCAAAAGTTTCGGGATACACGGGGAATCTGTGATATCGTTATAAGTTTCAGGACTACATATTGATAAACTATTGTATGTTTTACATTTCTTTTTTAATCCAAATATTCTTTTCTTATTCTTACAGTCTAGGACGTATTCATAATCTAGCCTAGTTACAATATTTTCCCTTTTGATAGCCTTAATTAGTAATCTAATACAATTTTCAGTATCTGTTGTCGGAACACTTAAGATGTAAAGTATATTGTAACCTTCGAGAGCAATTTTGCAGTAGTTCATCAGTACTAGAAAATGGAATATTACTTTTACTAAATATGTCATTTAGGATTTCGACTTCGAAAGATGAAAGGATAAATGAATTAACTATATTTACTTTTGCCAAATGAATTGCAAATTCAATATTCGCAACATCTTCTTTTAGAAGTTCAAGTTTATATTTCCATTCTAATATTCCTTCATCATGAAGATTTTGTTCTGTTTTTAAGATTTTTATTATTTCGTTTGTGGTGTTCGTGGGTTTACTTATTTTCTCTAGTGACAGACGATTTATCACAATTTGATTGCTATTATTTTCCAAAACGTCATCTATCTTTTTCTGAATTATCTCAAAGTCCTGACGGTCTGGACTTCCAGCAATCCATTTCCATGCACTACCGAGGAAATCCAGTGATCGTTTAGACTTTACATTCGGTTTTAATCGTGATATGTAGGATTTAATTTGGGATATTGTGTATTTAAGGTAAGGGATCAGGGGATGGTTTAAGGTGATATTCCGAACAATATTATCTTCCATTTCATGGATCAGGTTATCGTAGCTCCGTAAATCAATCATATGAACTATCTTGAAAGTTCCGGTCTGGACTTTAGCCAATCCGGAATGCATTGCCAATAATTTTGAATTCGAGAAATCCAATATTTGTATTTCGCCAGCACATAATGCCGTCAAGATTAATAATCTGTAAAATAGGAGTTGTGAATTAATTTCTAATATGTCTCTTGTGTACAATTCTTCCGCTTTCGGTGACTATTGTAGAATTCCTGTTTTCTTTTACTATTTCTTCTTTAAATCGCTTCGTATCGAATGATTATACTCGTTCACTGGTTTTTCAAGGCGTTCTTCGAAATTTCTGCATACCCCTTCGTCCTTTAAACATCTTAACAATTCAGCAAGGGTTGAATGAAATCTTTCGACTTGACCGTTTGCTTCGCTTCTGTAAGGAGGAGTAGTGAACACTTCGATGTTCAATTCATCCCTCATCATAAACAGAATAGTGGCGGAATTCAGAGACTTCTCATTATCGATGACGATGGTTTTTGGTACGCCAAAGAAGAATAGGAGTTCTCTTAGGGGTCTTCTCACATCCTCAATAGATTTTCCCGTTAACAATTTAACTTGTGCGTACTTGGTGAATTTATCCAAGGCTGTCATTACCAATTTTTTGTCTGTTGAAAATATGTCAATATGCACTACCTGGCCGGGATATGAAGGTATAGGCGTTTCCCCTAACTTCGGATCATTGGGGTGCCTATCGTATTTGTTCTTCTTACATGTTGAGCAAAGTTTCAGTATTCTCTTTATCTTGGCAAACATGCCTGGGAAATAACACTTCTCCAAAATCTGTAATTTATTTTCCGCTGCATTTCTGTGGGCCCTGTTGTGAGTATCAATAATGACATTTTCCTGGTCATTTTCTGAGGTCACGTCCTCCACGAATTTTTGTGTGAAGCGAACCTTATAATTCAACAAATGCAGAGGATAGATTTCCTGGATTTTACCCATTACAAATTCTGGTGCCTTTATACCATTGTTCACAGAGGGGTTCAAGTATCTTTTCAATAAGGCTAGGAGGTTATTCTGATCATACTCCCTTTCTACAATTGTATGTCTATGATACCCAGGGAATATAATTAGGAATTGATATGACGGCACTTCGTCCACACAAAGGAATATCTGATTTTTGAAAGCATTTATAGGACCCTCCACGCTGGGTACCAAATTTTCCGCAGAACTTTCATGGCTATGAACGGTTCCAGCTAAAGAGTTCACGTTGGTCATTGGTGTTCTAGAGAGAGCATCTGCTACCACGTTAGATTTCCTTGGTTTGTACCTAATTTCATAGTTATATTCCTCGAGAATTGCCTTCCACCTTTTCATCTTGGCATTACTATTTTTGTTACTTAGTGCATATGTTAGGGGCTGGTGGTCAGTGTAAATTATAATTCTAGCAGTTCTATATAGGTACTTTCTGAAGATATGTAGGGCCCATACTATAGCTAGCATCTCTCTCTCATTTGCAGCATAGTTTTCCTCCGTTTCCGACAATACTCTGGAAATAAATGCTATTGGCCTATCGTCCTGGCTAAGCACGGCTCCGAGGGCTACGTTGGAGGCATCGGTCGTTAGATGAAATTCTTTCTCGTAGTTTGGGTAAAAAAGCATAACTTCTCGAGATAATAAAGCCTCCTTTTTCATTTTCCATTGCCTTCATTTCCTTACAACGGAGTACTATTTTTACTTTGCTGGACTCGGACCTGGGAATTGAACCATTTGGGCCCCTCAGCATAGCAGTTAGGGGTTTAGCTATATCGGCATAACCCTTTATGAATCTTCTATAGTAATTGCAAAGCCCCAAAAAAGATCTTAATTGCCTCAAAGTTTTAGGGTAAGGAATTCTTACCATGGCATCCACTCTGTCCTTTATTGTACTTATGACACTCTTAGATACTTTGAAACCAAGAAATTCAACTTCTCTTTTAAAGAAGACGCATTTATCTAACTGCACTCTCATATTTGCCTCTGCCAACGTACAAAAGATTTCCTTCAAATGTTTAAAATGTGATTCTTCGTCTTTACTGAATATAATTATGTCATCGATATAGACATAACAAGTCCTTCCGATGAAGTTTCTTAGAATATCATCCAATGCTCTCTGGAATATTGATGGGGCATTTTTTAATCCAAACGGAAGCCTTGTGAACTCGTACTTCCCATTGTTCACTGAGAATGCCGTTTTCTCGATGTCTTCTTGCCTGAGCGGTATTTGATGAAAACCACTTTTCAGATCAATTACCGTAAAGAATTTGTTGCCGCCCAGTTGAGATAAAACTTCCCCAATTTCTGGTATGGGATATTTGTCTGCTACAGTAACCGCATTCAATTTTCTAAAATCCACTACGACTCTGTACTTCCTCTTTCCAGATGCATCCTCTTTTTTCGGCACGACCCATATGGGTGAATTATAGGGATAATGAGATGGTCTTATGATCCCGTCTTTTAATAATTTGCTTATTTCTTCCTCGACAACATTTTTCAGAGTCATTGGGTAAGGATAGTTTCTTGTGTAAGTAGGCTCGTCCGTGATTGTACGAATTTCACCCTGTACTCTCGTTGTGTAAGTTAATTTTTCATCAGGATCTGCAAAAAGATTCTTGTGAGATTCTGTGATTTTCATCATAGTTGATGTTTGGTTCTCAGAAAGGTGTTCAACTCGTATTTCCAGATTGTTCATGTCCTGCGACATATATTGGTAAATTGGTATTTTCATACCATTCGTTATTGTAAAGTAATTAAAAGCTGTGTGAATGATTGCAGAAAGTTCCTTCAAGGTATCATTACCTAGTATTGCATCAAAATTCCGCAATCCAGGTAGAAGGAAAAATTTAATAGGTGCAATAGGATCACCAAATATCCTTAGTAAGGATAATTAAGTAAGGATAATTAATTAGTAAGGATAATTAAGATCCGCATTAAGTAAGTAAGGATAATTAAGATCCGCATTAAGATCTTCAGTAGAAAAATCTTCCACTAGACTGTCCGAGGTTTTTACATCCTCTCCTGAATAGCATGTTAGTTCATTAATATATTCATTATTGGCCACATCCATGTATTCATTTATATCCGGTACACCTCCTACAGCTCCTTCAAGTGCTTCAATTTCTTTGTCAATTTTTGGATTATCCACTTCGCTGCCTCCTCTGTTGCAATTACCCTCCGTTCTTAAATGAAAGTTTCGTTGAGCCTTGTTGATTGGTCCTTGGAACGTACCTTCATAAGGCCTCTTATAACCATTATTGACCGGCGGTCTGTTGGCATAATTTATCTGCCTAGATTGGATGGACCGATCAATTTCCATCGGTTCCGGATTTGTAGGATATTTTTGATAATTTCGCGGATATCCTTGAGGTCTTTGATTCATGTTAGTGAAATGGTAATTTTGTTGACAGGGTTGATACTGAATATTCGGCCCATTCCTTGGCCTTGATATGAATCGTGGTGGCAATTGTGGTATGGTTGGAGCTCCCCCATGAGCGAGTTCAGGATAAAAAATATTTCTGTTGAATACCTGAGGATTTGGTTTGTATCCCTGCGCGTTTGGCTTAGGTATCTGGCCGTGAGCGTGATGCATCCGATAAGTCATATTGTCGAATTTTAAACAGATGTGTAATGCCTGTGGCAAAGATGTGGGTTCCTTGACGCTTAATAGTCTTGGCAAATCGCCTTTCAGCCCACGCACGAAGGTATCAAGTGCTTTTTCTCTATAAGCGTTTGTCATTGAACAAAGGCTACCTGTGTCCAGTTCAAGACAAGTTATCTTGTCCAATATTAGTGATAGGTGTTGGTACACCGCTTGATAGAATTCTGTTATGGTTTTGTGTCCTTGACACATGGTTGTCATCTGATATTCAAGTGTACCAATATCTCTCCTATCGGAGTAATGCATCATTAGACACTTTCTTATCTTGACCCAGTCTAGACGTGTTCTGTATGAATCAAGAGCAGTGTCTGCTTCCCCAGTAATTTTTGTCCGTATTGTATGGAGAATGGCAAAATATCTTCCAGTACCTTTAATGCTTTCGAAAAGCTCCAGTACTCTTTCTACCGATTTCCGCCAAGAACCGAATTCGCCCGCAATTCCCGAAAATTCTCTTAGTGATCTAACAATATCGGGAATTTTGTCCAATTCTTCGATACGAATTGCTCCTATAGGTTGATCCCCTCCTTCATCAGGGGTGTCCTGTTTGAAGTAATCCAACACTATAGTTCTAACTTCCTCCTTTTGAACTTGAGAGAGTCCACTGGAACTAGTGCTAGGGCTCTGAGGTTGGCTCATTGTGAGGGTTCTACTTCGTCTGTCCGTAATCTCTTCGATACTGTCAACTGACATACTCTCTTTTAACAATATTTTTTCGGAACTTTTTCACAAAAAAAGGAAAGGAATAGGATGGACTAAGGAACGTTTTGTTTCGCGAATAAATATAAAATAGCAATCAATATGTAATCTTACAATCTGCCACTCACCTCACAATCACCATGATTTTTTTTCCACTGATGCCGTTGATGCTGTTTGCTTCGTATGAATTTTTCTTTCGAAAATTACAATTTCACTATTCTTTTTTTAACAACTTTTTTCCAATTTCTTCTTATTAATTTTCGGTTTTTTCTTAAGCTCAAACAAATTTTTTCAATTTCAGTTTTTTTTCTTTTTAATAATAATTTCTTAATATTTCTTCACATTTATCATTTATTTTTAATTTTATTTTTTATTTTCTAATTCTTTTTTTTTCAATGATAATTTCTTTTAATTTCTTCACACTTATTTATGTTTAATTTTCCTTTTCATTTAATAATTCTTTCTTTCAATGATAATTTCTTTTAATTTCTTCACACTTATAATTTATTTTTAATTTTCCTTTTCATTTAATAATTCTTTTTGTCAATGATAATTTCTTTTAATTCTTCACACTTATAACTTATTTTTAATCTTCTTTTTTTCTAAATAATATTTAATTCTTTTCCTTTTAATAATAATTCCTTTCTTTTAAATAAATTTCCTCACTTTCTTAGATTATTATTTTTTCTTTAATAAAGTCACAATTTTATATTCTTAGGATTCTATAATTTATTTTCACAAACAATTTAAGCATTTATTTCACAATTTCCTTATTTTTTAAAGTTCTTAAACACTACAGTGAGACTGCTGATGATCCCGTGATCACCTCCCGTTTGCGTTGACTACTAGGGCGCGTCCTTTTCTCACTCTAAACGGTGAGCCGGAATTATTCGACCTTTTTCTGGGTTAAACCTCTTCGTCCTTACTTGCCTATCGTCTCAGGCAAATGTGTGCAAGGATACAAAAGAGGTCCCTGCTCGGGCGCCAATTAACGAAATATTAATTTAATTTATTTTTTAAAAAAGGTTGCGTGTTGGATTAGCAACACGTCTTACTTTATTTATGAACAAAACCGGACTGAAGTTTACAAACAATAATGATCTTAACATAACTTAACTAAAGACATAAACTGCTGACGTAGTCCACGCGCCGAGTGATGAGTGTGGGAACGTTGCTAAATACCTTTACCCGTTCCCAAGTGCAATAGGATCCCGCTGGAATGTTGGTGCTGACACAATGTCTGCGTTGTATGCTCGTGTGTGGACAAATACAATGTATTATACGTTAACTTATATACCACTATCTGCCTCAGTCGGCATCTCAGTCGGCGTCGCAGATTCTGTCAGCTTCTCTGTAGGCGTCTCAGGCATTGCCGCTGTCGATAGGGGGTTCTGCTGCCTTCTCTATACCTATATCTTCCCGTATCTACCTCAGTCGGCGTCTCAGTCGACGTCTCTGTAGGCGTCTCAGTCGCTGCCGCTGTTGATTGGGGAGGTCTGCTGCCTTCTCTATGCCTATATCTACCCCTATCTGCCACAATCGGCGTCTCAGTCGGCGTCGCAGCCTCTGTCAGCGTCTCTGAAGGCGTCTCAATCGCTGTCGCTGTCAATTAGGGGGGTCTGCTGCCTTCTCTATGCCTATATATACCTCTATCTGTCTCAGTCGGCGTGTCAGTCGGCGTCGTAGCCTCTGTCAGCGTCTCTGTGGCCGTCTCAGTTGCTGGCGCTGTCGATTGGGGGGTCTACTGCCTTCTCTATTCCTATATCTACCCCTATCTGCCTCAGTTGGCATCTCAGTCGGCTTCGCAACCTCTGTCAGCGTATCTGTGGTTGTCTCAGTCGCTGCCACTGTCGATTGGGGGGGTCTGCTGCTTTCTCTAAGCCAATATCTAACCATATCTGCCTCAGTCGGCGTCGCAGCCTCTGTCAGCGTCTCTGTAGGTGTCTCAGTCGCTGCCGCTGTCGATTGTTGTGTCTGCTGCCTTCTCTATGCCTATATCTACCCCTATCTGCCTCATTCGGCGTCTCAGTCGGCGTCGCAACCTCTGTCAGCGTATCTGTAGGTGTCTCAGTCGCTGCCGCTGTCGATTGGGGGGGGGGGGTCTGCGGCCTTCTCTATTCCAATATCTAACACTATCTGCATCAGTAGGCGTTGCAGCCTCTGTCAGCGTTTCTGTAGGCGTCACAGTCGTTGCCGCTGTCGATTGGGGGGTCTGCTGCCTTCTCTATGCATATATACCACTCTCTGCCTCAGTCGGCGTCGCATCCTCTGTCAGCTTCTCTGTAGGCGTCTCAGGCGTTGCCGCTGTCGATTGGGGGTCTGCTGTCTTCTCTATGCCTATATCTACCCCTATGTGACTCAGTCGGCGTCGCAGCCTCTGTCACCGTTTCTGTAGGCATCTGAGTCGTTGCCGCTGTCGATTGGGGGGGTCTGCTGCCTGCTCTATGCATATATATATACCATTATCTGCCTCAGTCGGCGTGTCAGTCGGCGTCGTAGCCTCTGTCAGCGTCTCTGTGGCCGTCTCAGATGCTGGCGCTGTCGATTGGGGGTCTGCTGCCTACTTTATGCCTATATCTACTCCTATCTGCCTCAGTCGGCGTCTCAGTCGGCGTCGCAGTTTCCGTCAGCGTCTCTGTAGATGTCTCAGTCGCTGTCTGCTGCCTTCTCTATGCCTACATATACACCTATCTGCCTCAGTCGGCGTCTCAGTCGGCGTTGCAACCTCTGTCAGCGTATCTGTAGGTGTCTCAGTCGCTGCCGCTGTCGATTGGGGGGGGGGGTCTGCGGCCTTCTCTATGCCAATATCTAACACTATCTGCATCAGTAGGCGTTGCAGCCTCTGTCAGCGTTTCTGTAGGCGTCACAGTCGTTGCCGCTGTCGATTGGGGGGATTTGCTGCCTTCTCTATGCATATATACCACTCTCTGCCTCAGTCGGCGTCGCATCCTCTGTCAGCTTCTCTGTAGGCGTCTCAGGCGTTGCCGCTGTCGATTGGGGGTCTGCTGTCTTCTCTATGCCTATATCTACCCCTATCTGACTCAGTCGGCGTCGCAGCCTCTGTCACCGTTTCTGTTGGCATCTGAGTCGTTGCCGCTGTCGATTTGGGGGGTCTGCTGCCTGCTCTAGGCATATATATATACCAGTATCTGCCTCAGTCGGCGTGTCTGTCGGCGTCGTAGCCTCTGTCAGCGTCTCTGTGGCCGTCTCAGATGCTGGCGCTGTCGATTGGGGGGTCTGCTGCCTACTTTATGCCTATATCTACTCCTATCTGCCTCAGTCGGCGTCTCAGTCGGCGTCGCAGTTTCCGTCAGCGTCTCTGTAGGTGTCTCAGTCGCTGCCGCTGTCGATTGTTGGGTCTGCTGCCTTCTCTATGCCTATATATACCCCTATCTGCCTCAGTCGGCGTCTCAGTCGGCGTCGCAACCTCTATCAGCGTATCTGTAGGTGTCTCAGTCGCTGCCGCTGTCCAATGGGGGGGTCTGCGGCATTCTCTATTCCAATATCTAACCCTATCTGCATCAGTCGGCGTCGCAACCTCTATCAGCGTATCTGTAGGTGTCTCAGTCGCTGCCGCTGTCGATTGTTGGGTCTGCTACCTTCTCTATGCCTATATATACGACTATCTGCCTCAGTTGGCATCTCAGTCGGCGTCGCAACCTCTGTCAGCGTCTCTGTAGGAACCTCAGTCGTTGCCGCAGTCGATTGGGGTTCTGCTGCCTTCTTTATACCTATATCTACCCCTATCTACCTCAGTCGGCGTCTCAGTCGGCGTCTCTGTAGGCGAGTCAGTCGCTGCCGCTGTCGATTGGGGGGGTCTGCTGCCTTCTCTATGCATATATACACCACTATCTGCCTCAGTCGGCATCTCAGTCGGCGTCGCAGATTCTGTCAGCTTCTCTGTAGGCGTCTCAGGCATTGCCGCTGTCGATAGGGGGTTCTGCTGCCTTCTCTATACCTATATATACCCCTATCTGTCTCAGTCGGCGTGTCAGTCGGCGTCGTAGCCTCTGTCAGCGTCTCTGTGGCCGTCTCAGTTGTTGGCGCTGTCGATTTGGGGGTCTACTGCCTTCTCTATTCCTAAATCTACCCCTATCTGCCTCAGTTGGCGTTTCAGTCGGTTTCGCAACCTCTGTCAGCGTATCTGTAGTTGTCTCAGTCGCTGCCACTGTCGATTGGGGGGTCTGCTGCTTTCTCTAAGCCAATATCTAACCATATCTGCCTCAGTCGGCGTCGCAGCCTCTGTCAGCGTCTCTGTAGGTGTCTCAGTCGCTGCCGCTGTCGATTGTTGGGTCTGCTGCCTTCTCTATGCCTATATTTTCCCCTATCTGCCTCAGTCGGCATCTCAGTCGGCGTCGAAACCTCTGTCAGCGTATCTGTAGGTGTCTCAGTCGCTGCCGCTGTCGATTGGGGGGTCTGCTGCTTTTTCTATGCCGATATCTAACCCTATCTGCCTCAGTCGGCGTCGCAGCCTCTGTCAGCGTCTCTGTAGGTGTCTCAGTCGCTGCCGCTGTCGATTGTTGGGTCTGCTGCCTTCTCTATGCCTATATGTACCCCTATCTGCCTCAGTCGGCATCTCAGTCGGCGTCGCAACCTCTGTCAGCGTCTCTGTAGGAGTCTCAGTCGTTGCCGCAGTCGATTGGGGTTCTGCTACCTTCTCTATACCTATATCTACCCCTATCTACCTCAGTCGGCGTCTCAGTCGGCGTCTCTGTAGGCGAGTCAGTCGCTGCCGCTTTCGATTGGGGGTCTGCTGCCTTCTCTATGCATATATACACCACTATCTGCCTCAGTCGGCGTCTCAGCCGGCGTCGCAGATTCTGTCAGCTTCTCTGTAGGCGTCTCAGGCGTTGCCGCTGTCGATAGGGGGTTCTGCGGCCTTCTCTATACCTATATCTACCCGTATCTACCTCGGTCGGCGTCTCAGTCGCTGCCGCTGTTGATTGGGGAGGTCTGCTGCCTTCTCTATGCCTATATCTACCCCTATCTGCCACAGTCGGCGTCTCAGTCGGCGTCGCAGCCTCTGTCAGCGTCTCTGAAGGCGTCTCAGCCGTTGCCGCTGTCGATTAGGGGGGTCTGCTGCCTTCTCTATGCCTATAAATACCCCTAGCTGCCTCAGCCGGCGTCTCAGTCGGCGTCGTAGCCTCTATCAGCGTCTCCGTGATCGTCTCAGTCGCTGGCGCTGTCGATTGGAGGGTGTGCTGCCTTCTCTATGCCTATATCTACCCCTATCTGCCTCAGTCGGCGTTTCAGTCGGCTTAGCAACCTCTGTCAGCGTATCTGTAGGTGTCTCAGTCGCTGCCGCTGTCGATTGGGGGGTCTGCTGCTTTCTCTATGCCAATATATAACTCTATCTGCCTCAGTCGGCGTCGCACCCTCTGTCAGCATCTCTGTAGGTGTCTCAGTCGCAGCCGCTGTCGATTGTGGGGTCTGCTGCCTTCTCTATGCTTATATCTACCCCTATCTGCCTCAGTCGGCGTCTCAGTCTGCATCGCAACCTCTGTCAGCGTATCTGTAGGTGTCTCAGTCGCTGCCGCTGTTGATTGGGTTGGGTGTGCTGCTTTCTCTATGCCAATATCTAACCCTATCTGCCTCAGTCGGCGTCGCAGCCTCTATCAGCGTCTGTGTAGGTGTCTCAGTCGCTGCCGCTGTCGATTGTGGGGTCTGCTGCTTTCTCTATGCCAATATCTAACCGTATCTGCATTCGTCGGCGTCGCAGCCTCTGTCAGCGTTTCTGTAGGCATCTGAGTCGTTGCCGCTGTCGATTGGGGGGGTCTGCTGCCTGCTCTATGCATATATATATACCAGTATCTGCCTCAGTCGGCGTGTCAGTCGGCGTCGTAGCCTCTGTCAGCGTCTCTGTGGCCGTCTCAGATGCTGGCGCTGTCGATTGGGGGGTCTGCTGCCTACTTTATGCCTATATCTACTCCTATCTGCCTCAGTCGGCGTCTCAGTCGGCGTCGCAGTTTCCGTCAGCGTCTCTGTAGGTGTCTCAGTCGCTGCCGCTGTCGATTGTTGGGTCTGCTGCCTTCTCTATGCCTATATATACCCCTATCTGCCTCAGTCGGCGTCTCAGTCGGCGTCGCAACCTCTGTCAGCGTATCTGTAGGTGTCTCAGTCGCTGCCGCTGTCGATTGGGGGGGGGGGGGGGGGTCTGCGGCCTTCTCTATTCCAATATCTAACACTATCTGCATCAGTAGGCGTTGCAGCCTCTGTCAGCGTTTCTGTAGGCGTCACAGTCGTTGCCGCTGTCGATTGGGGGGATCTGCTGCCTTCTCTATGCATATATACCACTCTCTGCCTCAGTCGGCGTCGCATCCTCTGTCAGCTTCTCTGTAGGCGTCTCAGGCGTTGCCGCTGTCGATTGGGGGTCTGCTGTCTTCTCTATGCCTATATCTACCCCTATCTGACTCAGTCGGCGTCGCAGCCTCTGTCACCGTTTCTGTAGGCATCTGAGTCGTTGCCGCTGTCGATTGGGGGGTCTGCTGCCTGCTCTATGCATATATATATACCAGTATCTGCCTCAGTCGGCGTGTCAGTCGGCGTCGTAGCCTCTGTCAGCGTCTCTGTGGCCGTCTCAGATGCTGGCGCTGTCGATTGGGGGGTCTGCTGCCTACTTTATGCCTATATCTACTCCTATCTGCCTCAGTCGGCGTCTCAGTCGGCGTCGCAGTTTCCGTCAGCGTCTCTGTAGGTGTCTCAGTCGCTGCCGCTGTCGATTGTTGGGTCTGCTGCCTTCTCTATGCCTATATATACCCCTATCTGCCTCAGTCGGCGTCTCAGTCGGCGTCGCAACCTCTATCAGCGTATCTGTAGGTGTCTCAGTCGCTGCCGCTGTCCAATGGGGGGGTCTGCGGCATTCTCTATTCCAATATCTAACCCTATCTGCATCAGTCGGCGTCGCAACCTCTATCAGCGTATCTGTAGGTGTCTCAGTCGCTGCCGCTGTCGATTGTTGGGTCTGCTACCTTCTCTATGCCTATATCTACGACTATCTGCCTCAGTTGGCATCTCAGTCGGCGTCGCAACCTCTGTCAGCGTCTCTGTAGGAGCCTCAGTCGTTGCCGCAGTCGATTGGGGTTCTGCTGCCTTCTCTATACCTATATCTACCCCTATCTACCTTAGTCGGCGTCTCAGTCGGCGTCTCTGTAGGCGAGTCAGTCGCTGCCGCTGTCGATTGGGGGGGTCTGCTGCCTTCTCTATGCATATATACACCACTATCTGCCTCAGTCGGCATCTCAGTCGGCGTCGCAGATTCTGTCAGCTTCTCTGTAGGCGTCTCAGGCATTGCCGCTGTCGATAGGGGGTTCTGCTGCCTTCTCTATACCTATATATACCCCTATCTGTCTCAGTCGGCGTGTCAGTCGGCGTCGTAGCCTCTGTCAGCGTCTCTGTGGCCGTCTCAGTTGTTGGCGCTGTCGATTTGGGGGTCTACTGCCTTCTCTATTCCTATATCTACCCCTATCTGCCTCAGTTGGCGTCTCAGTCGGTTTCGCAACCTCTGTCAGCGTATCTGTAGTTGTCTCAGTCGCTGCCACTGTCGATTGGGGGTCTGCTGCTTTCTCTAAGCCAATATCTAACCATATCTGCCTCAGTCGGCGTCGCAGCCTCTGTCAGCGTCTCTGTAGGTGTCTCAGTCGCTGCCGCTGTCGATTGTTGGGTCTGCTGCCTTCTCTATGCCTATATCTACCCCTATCTGCCTCAGTCGGCATCTCAGTCGGAGTCGAAACCTCTGTCAGCGTATCTGTAGGTGTCTCAGTCGCTGCCGCTGTCGATTGGGGGGGTCTGCTGCTTTCTCTATGCCGATATCTAACCCTATCTGCCTCAGTCGGCGTCGCAGCCTCTGTCAGCGTCTCTGTAGGTGTCTCAGTCGCTGCCGCTGTCGATTGTTGGGTCTGCTGCCTTCTCTATGCCTATATGTACCCCTATCTGCCTCAGTCGGCATCTCAGTCGGCGTCGCAACCTCTGTCAGCGTCTCTGTAGGAGTCTCAGTCGTTGCCGCAGTCGATTGGGGTTCTGCTACCTTCTCTATACCTATATCTACCCCTATCTACCTCAGTCGGCGTCTCAGTCGGCGTCTCTGTAGGCGAGTCAGTCGCTGCCGCTTTCGATTGGGGGTCTGCTGCCTTCTCTATGCATATATACACCACTATCTGCCTCAGTCGGCGTCTCAGCCGGCGTCGCAGATTCTGTCAGCTTCTCTGTAGGCGTCTCAGGCGTTGCCGCTGTCGATAGGGGGTTCTGCGGCCTTCTCTATACCTATATCTACCCGTATCTACCTCAGTCGGCGTCTCAGTCGGCGTCTCTGTAGGCGAGTCAGTCGCTGCCGCTTTCGATTGGGGGTCTGCTGCCTTCTCTATGCCTATAAATACCCCTAGCTGCCTCAGCCGGCGTCTCAGTCGGCGTCGTAGCCTCTATCAGAGTCTCCGTGATCGTCTCAGTCGCTGGCGCTGTCGATTGGAGGGTGTGCTGCCTTCTCTATGCCTATATCTACCCCTATCTGCCTCAGTCGGCGTTTCAGTCGGCTTAGCAACCTCTGTCAGCGTATCTGTAGGTGTCTCAGTCGCTGCCGCTGTCGATTGGGGGGTCTGCTGCTTTCTCTATGCCAATATATAACTCTATCTGCCTCAGTCGGCGTCGCAGCCTCTGTCAGCATCTCTGTAGGTGTCTCAGTCGCAGCCGCTGTCGATTGTGGGGTCTGCTGCCTTCTCTATGCTTATATCTACCCCTATCTGCCTCAGTCGGCGTCTCAGTCTGCATCGCAACCTCTGTCAGCATATCTGTAGGTGTCTCAGTCGCTGCCCCTGTTGATTGGGGGGGGTCTGCTGCTTTCTCTATGCCAATATCTAACCCTATCTGCCTCAGCCGGCGTCGCAGCCTCTATCAGCGTCTGTGTAGGTGTCTCAGTCGCTGCCGCTGTCGATTGTGGGGTCTGCTGCTTTCTCTATGCCAATATCTAACCATATCTGCATTCGTCGGCGTCGCAGCCTCTGTCAGCGTCTCTGTAGGTGTCTTAGTCGTTGCCGCTGTCGATTGGGGGTCTGCTGCCTTCTCTATGCCTATATCTACCCCTATCTGCCTCAGTCGGCATCTCAGTCGGCGTCGCAGCCTCTGTCAGCGTTTCTGTAGGCGTCTCAGTCGTTGCCGTTGTCGATTGGGGGCGTCTGCTGCCTTCTCTATGCATATATCTACCCCTATCTGCCTCAGCCGGCGTCGCAGCCTCTATCAGCGTCTGTGTAGGTGTCTCAGTAGCTGGCGCTGTCGATTGGGGGGTCTGCTGTTTTCTCTATGCCAATATCTAACCCTATCTGCCTCAGTCGGCGTCGCATCCTCTGTCAGAGTCTCTGAAGGCGTCTCAGTCGCTGCCGCTATCGATTAGAGGGGTCTGATGCCTTCTCTATGCCTATATATACCCCTATCTGCCTCAGACGGCGTCTCAGTCGGCGTCGCAGCCTCTGTCAGCGTCTCTGTAGGCGTCTCAGTCACTGGCGCTGCCGATTGGGGGGTCTGCTGAATTCTCTATGCGTATATCTACCCCTATCTGCCTCAGTCGGCGTCTCAGTCGGCGTCGCAACCTCTGTCAGCGTATCTGTAGGTGTCTCAGTCGCTGCCGCTGTCGATTGGGGGGTCGGCTGCTTTCTCTATGCCAATATCTACACCTATCTGCCTCAGTCGGCGTCTCAGTCGGCGTCGCAGCCTCTGTCAGCGTCTCTGATGGCGTCTCAGTCGGTGTCGCAACCTCTGTCAGCGTATCTGTAGGTGTCTCAGCTGCTGCCGCTTTCGATTGGGGGGGTCTGCTGCTTTTTCTATGCCAATATCTATCCCTATCTGCCTAAGTCGGCGTCGCAGCCTCTGTCAGCGTCTCTGAAGGCGTCTCAGTCTCTGTCGCTGTCGATTGGGGGGTCTGCTGTCTTCTCTATGCCTATATCCACCCCTATCTGCCTCAGTCGGCGTCTCAGTCAGCGTCGCAGCCTCTGTCAGCGTTTCTGTAGGCGTCTCAGTTGCTGTCGCTGTCGATTGGGCGGTCTGCTGCCTTCTCTATGCCTATATATACCCCTATCTGCCTCAGTCGACGTCTCAGTCGGTGTTGCAGCATCTGTCAGCGTCTCTTTATGCTTCTCAGTCGCTGCCGCTGTCGATTGGGGGGGGGTCTGCTGCCTTCTCTATGCCCATACCTACCCCTATCTGCCTCAGTCGGCGTCGTAACCTCTGTCAGCGTATCTGTAGGTGTCTCAGTCGCTGCCTATGTCGATTGGGGAGGTCTGCCGCCTTCTCTGTGCCTATATCTACCCCTATCTGCATCAGTCGGCGTCTCAGTAGGCGTCGCAACCTCTGTCAGCGTATCTGTAGGTGTCTCAGTCGCTGTCGCAGTCGATTGGGGGTATGCTGCCTTCTCTATGCCTATATACACCCCTATCTGCCTCAGTCGGCGTCTCAGTCGGCGTCGCAGCCTCTGTCAGCGTATCTGTACGTGTCTCAGTCTCTGCCGCTGTCGATTGGGGGGGGGGGGGGTCTGCTGCTTTCTCTACGCCAATATCTACCCCTGTCTGCCTCATTCGGCGTCTCAGTCGGTGTCGTAGCCTCTGTCAGCGTCTCTGTAGGGGTCTCAGTCGTTGCCGCTGTCGATTGGGACCTCTGCTGCCTTCTCTGTGCCAATATCTACCCCAATCTGCCTCAGCCGGCGTCTCAGTCGGCGTTGCAGCCTCTGTCAGCGTCACTGTAGGCGTCTCAGTCGCTGCCGCTGTCGATTTGGGAGGTCTGCTGCCTTATCTGTGCCTATACCTACCCCTATCTATCTCAGTCGGCGTCTCAGTCGGCGTCACAGCCTCTGTCAGCTTCTCTGTAGGCGTCTCAGGCGTTGCCGCTGTCGATTGGGGATCTGCTGCCTTCTCTATGCCTAGATCTACCCCTATCTACCTCAGTCGGCGTCTCAGTCGGCGTCTCTGTAGGCGTCTCTGTAGGCGTCTCTGTAGGCGTCTCAGTCGCTGCCGCTGTCGATTGTTGGGTCTGCTGCCTTCTCTATGCCTATATCTACCCCTATCTGCCTCAGTCGGCGTCTCAGTCGGCGTCTCTGTAGGCGTCTCTGTAGGCGTCTCAGTCGCTGCCGCTGTCGATTGTTGGGTCTGCCGCCTTCTCTTTGCCTATATCTACCCCTATCTGCCTCAGTCGGCGTCGCAGCCTTTGTCAGCGTCTCTGTAGGCGTGTCAGTCGCTGCGTCTATCGATTGGGGGGTCTGCTGCCTTCTCTGTGCCTATATCTACCCCTATCTGCCTTAGTAGGCGTCGGAGCCTCTGTCAGAATCTCTGTAGGCGTCTCAGTCGCTGTCGCTGTCGATTTGGGGGTCTGCTGCCGTTTCTATGCCTATATCTACCCCTATCTACCTCAGTCGACGTCTCAGTCGGTGTCGTAGCCTCTGTCAGCGTGTCTGTAGGGGTCTCAGTCGCTGTCGCTGTCGATTTGGGGGTCTGCTGCCTTTTCTATGAATATATCTACCCCTATCTGCCTCAGTCGACGTCTCAGTCGGCGTCGCAGCCTCTGCAAGCGACTCTGAAGGCGTCTCAGTCGCTGCCGCTGGCGATTAGGGGGATCTGCTGCCCTCTCTATGCCTATATATACCAATATCTGCCTCAGACAGCGTCTCAATCGGCGTCGCAGCCTCTGTCAGCGTCTCTGTAGGCATGTCAGTCGCTGCCGCTATCGATTGCGGGGTCTGCTGCCTTCTCTGTGCCTATATCTACCCCTATCTGCCTTAGTAGGCGTCGCAGCCTCTGTCAGAATCTCTGTAGGCGTCTCAGTCGCTGTCGCTGTCGATTTGGGGGTCTGCTGCCTTTTCTATGCCTATATCTACCCCTATCTGCCTCAGTCGACGTCTCAGTCGGTGTCGTAGCCTCTGTCAGCGTGTCTGTAGGGGTCTCAGTCGTTGCCGCTGTCGATTGGGGAGTCTACTGCCTTCTCTATTCCTATATCTACCCCTATCTGCCTCAGTTGGCGTCTCAGTCGGCTTCGCAACCTCTGTCAGCGTATCTGTAGTTGTCTCAGTCGCTGCCACTGTCGATTTGGGGGTCTGCTGCTTTCTCTAAGCCAGTATCTAACCATATCTGCCTCAGTCGGGGTCGCAGCCTCTGTCAGCGTCTCTGTAGGTGTCTCAGTCGCTGCCGCTGTCGATTGTTGGGTCTGCTGCCTTCTCTATGCCTATATCTACCCCTATCTGCCTCAGTCGGCGTCTCAGTCGGCGTCGCAACCTCTGTCAGCGTATCTGTAGGTGTCTCAGTCGCTACCGCTGTCGATTGGGGGGGTCTGCTGCTTTCTCTATGCCAATATCTAACCCTATCTGCCTCAGTCGGCGTCGCAGCCTCTGTCAGCGTCTCTGTAGGTGTCTCAGTCGCTGCCGCTGTCGATTGTTGGGTCTCCTGCCTTCTCTATGCCTATATGTACCCCTAACTGCCTCAGTCGGCGTCTCAGTCGGCGTCGCAACCTCTGTCAGCGTATCTGTAGGTGTCTCAGTCGCTGCCGCTGTCGATTGGGGCGGGGTCTGCGGCCTTCTCTATTCCAATATCTAACACTATCTGCATCAGTAGGCGTCGCAGCCTCATTCAGCGTCTCTGTAGGTGATTCAGTTGCTGCCGCTGTCGATTGGGGGGTCTGCTGCCTTCTCTAAGCCTATATCTAAACCTATCTATCTCAGTCGGCGTCTCAGTCGGCGTCACAGCCTCTGTCAGCTTCTCTGTAGGCATCTCAGGCGTTGCCGCTGTCGATTGGGGATCTGCTGACTTCTCTATGCCTAGATCTACCCCTATCTACCTCAGTCGGCGTCTCAGTCGGCGTCTCTGTAGGCGTCTCTGTAGGCGTCTCTGTAGGCGTCTCAGTCGCTGCCGCTGGCGATTGGGGAGGTCTGCCGCCTTCTCTTTGCCTATATCTACCCCTATCTGCCTCAGTCGGCGTCGCAGCCTCTGTCAGCGTCTCTGTAGGCGTGTCAGTCGCTGCCGCTATCGATTGGGGGGTCTGATGCCTTCTCTGTGCCTATATCTACCCCTATCTGCCTTAGTAGGCGTCGCAGCCTCTGTCAGAGTTTCTGTAGGCGTCTCAGTCGCTGTCGCATTCGATTTGGGGGTCTGCTGCCTTTTCTATGAATATATCTACCTCTATCTGCCTCAGTTGACGTCTCAGTCGGCGTCGCAGCCTCTGCAAGCGACTCTGAAGGCGTCTCAGTCGCTGCCGCTGGCGATTAGGGGGATCTGCTGCAATCTCTATGCCTATATATACCCCTATCTGCCTCAGACGGCGTCTCAATCGGCGTCGCAGCCTATGTCAGCGTCTCTGTAGACGTCTCAGTCGCTGGCGCTGTCGATTGGGGGGTCTGCTGCCTTCTCTATGCCTATATCTACCCCTATCTGCCTCAGTCGGCGTCTCAGTCGGCGTCGCAACCTCTGTCAGCGTATCTGTAGGTGTCTCAGTCGCTGCCGCTGTCGATTGGGGCGGGGTCTGCGGCCTTCTCTATTCCAATATCTAACACTATCTGCATCAGTAGGCGTCGCAGCCTCATTCAGCGTCTCTGTAGGTGATTCAGTTGCTGCCGCTGTCGATTGGGGGGTCTGCTGCCTTCTCTAAGCCTATATCTAAACCTATCTATCTCAGTCGGCGTCTCAGTCGGCGTCACAGCCTCTGTCAGCTTCTCTGTAGGCATCTCAGGCGTTGCCGCTGTCGATTGGGGATCTGCTGACTTCTCTATGCCTAGATCTACCCCTATCTACCTCAGTCGGCGTCTCAGTCGGCGTCTCTGTAGGCGTCTCTGTAGGCGTCTCTGTAGGCGTCTCAGTCGCTGGCGCTGGCGATTGGGGAGGTCTGCCGCCTTCTCTTTGCCTATATCTACCCCTATCTGCCTCAGTCGGCGTCGCAGCCTCTGTCAGCGTCTCTGTAGGCGTGTCAGTCGCTGCCGCTATCGATTGGGGGGTCTGATGCCTTCTCTGTGCCTATATCTACCCCTATCTTCCTTAGTAGGCGTCGCAGCCTCTGTCAGAGTTTCTGTAGGCGTCTCAGTCGCTGTCGCATTCGATTTGGGGGTCTGCTGCCTTTTCTATGAATATATCTACCCCTATCTGCCTCAGTTGACGTCTCAGTCGGCGTCGCAGCCTCTGCAAGCGACTCTGAAGGCGTCTCAGTCGCTGCCGCTGGCGATTAGGGGGATCTGCTGCAATCTCTATGCCTATATATACCCCTATCTGCCTCAGACGGCGTCTCAATCGGCGTCGCAGCCTATGTCAGCGTCTCTGTAGACGTCTCAGTCGCTGGCGCTGTCGATTGGGGGGTCTGCTGCTTTTTCTATGCCTATATCTACCCCTATCTGCCTCAGTCGGCGTCTCAGTCGGCGTCGCAGCCTCTGTCAGCGTCTCTGTAGGAATGTCGGTCGCTGCCGCTATCGATTTGGGGGTCTGCTGCCTTTTCTATGAATATATCTACCCCTATCTGCCTCAGTTGACGTGTCAGTCGGCGTCGCAGCCTCTGCAAGCGATTTTGAAGGCGTCTCAGTCGCTGCCGCTGGCGATTAGGGGGATCTGCTGCAATCTCTATGTCTATATATACCCCTATCTGCCTCAGACGGCGTCTCAATCGGCGTCGCAGCCTCTGTCAGCGTATCTGTAGGTGTCTCAGTCGCTGCCGCTGTCCAATGGGGGGGTCTGCTGCTTTCTGTATGCCAATATCTACCCCTATCTGCCTCTGTTGGCGTCGCAGCGTCTGTCATCGCATCTGTAGGTGTCTCAGGCGCTCCCGCTGTCGATTTGGGGGTCTGCTGCTTTTTCTATGCCTATATCTACCCCTATCTGCCTCAGTCGGCGTCTCAGTCGGCGTCGCAGCCTCTGTCAGCGTCTCTGTAGGAATGTCGGTCGCTGCCGCTATCGATTGCGGGGTCTGCTGCCTTTTCTGTGCCTATATCTACCCCTATCTGCCTTAGTAGGCGTCTCAGTCGGTGTCGTAGCCTCTGTCAGCGTCTCTGTAGGGGCTCAGTCGTTGCCGCTGTCGATTGGGGAGTCTACTGACTTCTCTATTCCTTCGTCGGCTTCGCAAGTCGGCTTCGCAACCTCTGTCAGCGTATCTTTAATTGTCTCAGTCGCTGCCACTGTCGATTGGGGGGTCTGCTGCTTTCTCTAAGCCAATATCTAACCATATCTGCCTCAGTCGGCGTCGCAGCCTCTGTCAGCGTCTCTGTAGGTGTCTTAGTCGCTGCCGCTGTCGATTGTTGGGTCTGCTGCCTTCTCTATGCCTATATCTACCTCTATCTGCCTCTGTCGGCGTCTCAGTCGGCGTCGCAACCTTTGTCAGCGTATCTGTAGGTGTCTCAGTCGCTACCGCTGTCGATTGGGGGGGTCTGCTGCTTTCTCTATGCCAATATCTAACCCTATCTGCCTCAGTCGGCGTCGCAGCCTCTGTCAGCGTATCTGTAGGTGTCTCAGATGCTGGCGCTGTCGATTGGGGGGTCTGCTGCCTACTTTATGCCTATATCTACCCCTATCTGCCTCAGTCGGCGTCTCAGTCGGCGTCGCAGCTTCCGTCAGCGTCTCTGTAGGTGTCTCAGTCGCTGCCGCTGTCGATTGTTGGGTCTGCTGCCTTCTCTATGCCTATATCTACCCCTATCTGCCACAGTCGGCGTCTCAGTCGGCGTCTCAGTCGGCGTCGCAGCTTCCGTCAGCGTCTCTGTAGGTGTCTCAGTCGCTGCCGCTGTCGATTGTTGGGTCTGCTGCCTACTCTATGCCTATATCTACCCCTATCTGCCTCAGTCGGCGTCTCAGTCGGCGTCGCAGCCTCTATCAGCGTATCTGTAGGTGTCTCAGTCACTGCCGCTGTCGATTGGGGGGGTCTGCGGCATTCTCTATTCCAATATCTAACCCTATCTGCATCAGTCGGCGTCGCAACCTCTGTCAACGTATCTGTAGTTGTCTCAGTCGTTGCCCCAGTCGATTGGGTGTTCTGCTGCCTATTCTATACTTATATCTACCCCTATCTACCTCAGTCGGCGTCTCAGTCGGCGTCTCTGTAGGCGTCTCAGTCGCTGCCGCTGTCGATTGGGGGTCTGCTGCCTTCTCTATGCATATATATACCACTATCTGCCTCAGTCGGCGTCTCAGTCGGCGTCGCAGATTCTGTCAGCTTCTCTGTAGGCGTCTCAGGCGTTGCCGCTGTCGATAGGGGGTTCTGCTGCCTTCTCTATACCTATATCTACCCGTATCTACCTCAGTCGGCGTCTCAGTCGGCGTCTCTGTAGGCGTCTCAGTTGCTGCCGCTGTTGATTGGGGAGGTCTGCTGCCTTCTCTATGCCTATATCCCTATAAATACCCCTATCTGCCTCAGTCGGCGTCTCAGTCGGCGTCGTAGCCTCTTTCAGCGTCTCCGTGATCGTCTCAGTCGCTGGCGCTGTCGATTGGGGGGTGTGCTGCCTTCTCTATGCCTATATCTACCCCTATCTGCCTAAGTCGGCGTCTCAGTCGGCTTAGCAACTTCTGTCAGCGTATCTGTAGGTGTCTCAGTCGCTGCCGCTGTCGATTGGGGGGTCTGCTGCTTTCTCTATGCCAATATATAACTCTATCTGCCTCAGTCGGCGTCGCAGCCTCTGTCAGCATCTCTGTAGGTGTCTCAGTCGCTGCCGCTGTCGATTGTGGGGTCTGCTGCCTTCTCTATGCCTATATCTACCCCTATCTGCCTCAGTCGGCGTCTCAGTCTGCATCGCAACCTCTGTCAGCGTATCTGTAGGTGTCTCAGTCGCTGCCGCTGTCGATTGGGGCTGTCTGCTGCTTTCTATATGCCAATATCTAACCCTATCTGCCTCAGTCGGCGTCGCAGCCTCTATCAGCGTCTGTGTAGGTGTCTCAGTCGCTGCCGCTGTCGATTGTGGGGTATGCTGCTTTCTCTATGCCAATATCTAACCCTATCTGCATCCGTCGGCATCGCAGCCTCTGTCAGCGTCTCTGTAGGTGTCTCAGTCGTTGCCGCTGTCGATTGGGGGTCTGCTGCCTTCTCTATGCATATATATATATACCCCTATCTGCCTCAGTCGGCATCTCAGTCGGCGTCGCAGCCTCTGTCAGCGTCTCTGTAGGCGTCTCAGTCGTTGCCGTTGTCGATTGGGGGCGTCTGCTGCCTTCTCTATGCATATATCTACCCTTATCTGCCTCAATCGGCGTCTCAGTCGGCGTCGCAAACTCTGTCAGCGTTTCTGTAGGCGTCTCAGTTGCTGTCGCTGTCGATTGGGGGTCTGCTGCCTTCTCTATGCCTATATCTACCCCTATCTGCCTCAGTCGACTTCTCAGTCGGCGTCGCAACCTCTGTCAGAGTCTCTGAAGGCGTCTCAGTCGCTGCCGCTGTCGCTTAGAGGGGTCTGCTGCCTTCTCTATGCCTATATATACCCCTATCTGCCTCAGACGGCGTCTCAGTCGACGTCGCAGCCTTTGTCAGCGTCTCTGTAGGCGGCTCAGTCGCTGGCGCTGTCGATTGGGGGGTCTGCTGTTTTCTCTATGCCAATATCTAACCCTATCGTCTCAGTCGCTGCCGCTGTCGATTGGGGGGTTTGATGCCTTCTCTATGCCTATATATACCCCTATCTGCCTCAGACGGCGTCTCAGTCGGCGTCGCAGCCTCGGTGAGCGTCTCTGTAGGCGTCTCAGTCGCTGGCGCTGCCGCTTAGAGGGGTCTGCTGCCTTCTCTATGCGTATATCTACCCCTATCTGCCTCAGTCGGCGTCTCAGTCGGCGTCGCAACCTCTGTCAGCGTAGCTGTAGGTGTCTCAGTCGCTGCCGCTGTCGATTGGGGGGTCGGCTGCTTTCTCTATGCCAATATCTACCCCTATCTGCCTCAGTTGGCGTCGCAGTCGGCGTCGCAGCCCCTGTCAGCGTCTCTGATGGCGTCTCAGTCGGCGTCGCAACCTTTTTTTTTTTTTTTTTATTGGTTCGGAGGTGGAAATCTGCAAACAGACAATGGGCGCTCTCGCACCAGTATTGTGGGGCTCTTACCCACTAAAACCACCTCCTCAGACGCCTCCCAGACGGTACATAGCCATTAAGCAATACTTCGTCTGGGAGTGGGTTGGTCAACGGACCCCTCCTATTGATTCCCTGAACGTCGCCGCCACTCCAAGTGGCGGAGGTCTCGCATAATTGCGGCCGAGGTGTCACACACCACGTCCCATTTCTCCGGGCACTCGAGCGTATAGTGCACGAGGTTGTCCGGTGTCACAGGTTCTCCGCAGACTCTTTGCCGTACCGCTCTGGCACCGCTGTATCGTGGACATGAAAAAAGAACATGTTCCACGTCCTCGGGCTCCGTGCCTCCACAATTGTCGCAGCAGGGGGATTCCTCCAGCCGGAATCTGTGTAGGTACGCCCGGAAACCTCCGTGGCCGGTCAGCAGCTGTGTGACGTGATAGTTCACCTCGCCATGCGACCTATCGATCCAGCGTTGGAGACCAGGGATCAACCTCCTCGTCCAACGGCCCTTTTCGCATGCATCCCATCGGGCTTGCCACTCCTGCATGGTGCTTTGCCTAATGCCTGCTACGCGATCTTCCGCACTCAGCTCGTGCGTACTTTCGCCGTAGTATAGGCTCCACGCCTCCTTGGCCAGCAGGTCCAGCGGGATCATACCGGCTATCACCAGCGCGGCGTCTGCAGACACAGTACGGTGTGCTGAGATCGGGCGGAGCGCACATCTCCTATACGCCGCCTCTATGGTGCGAACGTACGCCTTTACGCTCGACTTCTCAGCCCATATGGGCGCTCCATACATGATTATGGATTTGACGACCCCTGAGATGAGGCGTCATTTCCAGTGCCGTGGCCCTCCGAGGTTTGGCATTATCCGGCAGAGCTGGGAACAGGTCCGCGCTGCCTTCTCACCTAATCGCCGAAAGTGCTCCTTGAACGTCAGTCTTGCGTCAATCCAGACGCCTAGGTATTTTAGATGTGGAGTCGTGGTAATGGTGCAGTCATCAACCCTTATCTCCACCACCTCTTGTACCTTCCGACCTGACACAAGGATAGCCTCCGTTTTGTGTTCTGCCAGCTTCAGTCCAACATCCGCCAGCCATCTTCCAACAGTGGCCACTGTGTGATTGGCCTCTGCTATTACCTCCTCCAGGTGTTTCGCCGTGATCACTAGCGCTATGTCGTCCGCATATCCGATTATTTTAACGTAATCGGGCACCCGTATGCGGAGAATGCCATCGTACATAACGTTCCAGAGAAGTGGTCCCAGTACAGACCCCTGGGGAACTCCTCCGGTGATCTTCTACGTTTCTACACCTCTATCGGACTCGTATAATAGCATCCTGTCGCTAAAATAACTAGTGATGATTCGCCTTAGATAGATGGGAACTTTGAACTCTGCCAGCGCTTCTGCTATGCGCGCCCAGCTGGCCGAGTTAAAAGCGTTCTTGACGTCGAGGGTGACCACGAGGCAATACCTCTTGGCACCCCCCCTTCCATCTCTGGCCCTGAATCGCCTCCTTCGCCGTTTGGACGAGTTCGTCAATGGCGTCCACGGTGGATCTGGCCTTTCGGAAGCCATATTGGCGCCTCGCCAGTCCTCCAGCATCCACTATCGCCTCGTCGATCCGGTCGCATATAATCCGCTCCAGGACCTTCCCTGCTGTGGCCAACATGCACAGGGGACGGTAGGCCGATGGGTCCTCTGCTGGCTTATCGGCTTTAGGTATCAATACCAACCGCTGCCTTTTCCACCGTTTCGGGAAGACTCCTTCCCTAAGACAGGCGTCGTAAAGTGACCTCAGTATTTCTGGGTGTAGTGCAGCTGCGGTTTTCAGCACTCGGTTGGGAACTCCATCTGGGCCAGGTGCCTTCTGGTCCCCAAATTTTCCAACCGCCCGCAACACCTCCTCTGTCATTACACTGGGTACTTCTTCGCCCAGCTCGGGAGAGAACTGATCAGGCACATAATTTTGCACTGGGAAGAGCTCTCCCACAATGCGTTTGAGCAAGTTTGGGCAGCTTGGAGCTGGCTGTCTGTGGCAGGGGAGCTTTTTCATCACGAGCCTATATGCCGTGCCCCACGGGTTGTCTTCAACCTGTGCACATAGCTCGGTGAAACTCCTATGCTTGCTCGCCTTTATGGCCGTCTTCAGCCTTCTTTTAGCATCTTTGGACAACTGGCGCAGTTGCAGGCAGTCTGGGTTGCCTATTGCACGCTGGTGCCTTCGCCTTGCTGCGCGGCATTCCTTGCGTAGGACGGCGATCTCGTCCGTCCACCAATAAACGGATTTATAGTTTCCACCATAGGCCCGCCTGCGCATCGCCGCATCGCAGGCGCTCTCTAGCTGGCTCGCTAGCTGGTTCGCCATTTCCGCCGCACTGCCTTGCAGCTCAAAGTCCTCCAACATGACTTCGAGTGCGCCGTCGTCGAGGGCGTCCGCTCTCCAGCCTTTCGGCCACGGGCCTGTCCTCCGCCGTTGTTTGTTCCTTTCCAAGTCAAAGCAAATGGCATTGTGGTCGCTGTGGGTGTACGCGGAACTCACAATCCACCTGGCTCCTCTGACTAAACCGCTGCTGAGGAACGTAAGGTCGATCACAGATGCGGCTTCTCCTCTCACAAAAGTCGCCTCTCCCGCGTTCATGACGACTACGTCAAGAGCCGCAAGCGCGTCCATGATGATATGACCTCTCGGTGTGGTTCGGGCGCAACCCCATTCAGTTGCCCATGCGTTGAAGTCGCCGGCAATCACTACGGGGTTTCTGCCTTGCGCGTCCAGAGCAAGTCTGTCTACCACTGACTCGAACTCGTCCGCAGTTAGGCTCGGCGGCATGTTGCAACTGTACACCGTGGTCCCTCCAATGGTCGCTCTGACGTAGCAATCGCTTCTCTCTATGTTGCTCAGTTGTATAGGCTTGGTTCCGCACACCCAAAGTGCGGCACTACCAGTGGTGTCTTCGGCCCATACTCCTTGGTGCTTGCGCCTATACGGCTCGCTAAGCACTGCAACATCGACCATCTGTTCCCTAACGGCCTGCTCCAGGAGATCCTGTGCAGCCTCGCAGTGGTTGAGATTGGGTTGGAACAACCTCATCTCCTGCGCCTGGACCTCTTCTCCGCGGCTCGCTTGTAGGATGGGCATGAGCTGCATCCTGTCGGATGCTCCATATCCTTGCGGCCGCTGGCCTTACAAAGGGCACACGTGGAGGCCTTGTCGCACTCCCGTGCGTTATGGCCCTCTGTGCCGCATCTGTAGCACTTGTGGCGCCAATCATCCTTGCTACCGCATTTCTGCGCGGTGTGGCCGAACTCCATACATTTGTAACAACGTAGGGGAGTCACCTTTTCGCGCACCCGGCATGAGGTCCATCCGACTCTCAGCCTGCCAGCTTTCAGAAGGGCTGCGGCTGCCTGGGGCGACAGACTGATGACCGCTGTCTGTGTTCCACCGTACGCTTTCCTGACAGACCTGATTGCATCCACGGGAGGTCTCTACGAGAGATTGGCTGTAAACAGCGCCTCATGGACATCTTCCACCGTGGTGACTTCGTCCAGGTCTTTCACCTCCACTAGGGTTTCCTGCGTAAGCTTACGCACCTCCACACTGGTTCCCAGGACAGTGATACTGGGGTGTCTTTGGATCTGCCGCCACGCTCAACTCCAGAAGCAGTTCACCCTTGGCCGTCTTTCGGATCCTGCGGACGCTCTCTCCCAGCTCTGACAGCTGCGGGTCCCTCTTGATCTTGCGGAGGATGTCCGCGTAGCTCACCGTGCCAGTTTCCCTGATGACGATGGCATCGGGGCGCGCTGGCTTAGGCTTCCGGCCCTTCCACTTCGTTTGGGGTCTGGAACGAACTGTGGTCCACCCAACTTTTGCACCCTCCGCCTTTCCAGCCATAGGCTTATGGGTCTTAGGATTTGGCCGGGTTACCGTTTTCTCGGCCGCCAGTGTCGGGGCATCCCCCCTCCTCCTCTTAGCTACCGCTCGGCTAGTCGGACTTACTTGCTCCGGATCCCCCTTCTCACGGGGGCGCTTTGGCGTTGCGACTGCGGCCGGGAAGCTCTTCGCCTGGGCTGGGGCTGTCCGCGAAGACGCACCGGCATTGCCTTGGTTGTACACAGGAGGGCCGCCAACCTGCACCTCCTTGTCCACCTTCTCCGTCCGCCCTTCAGTCTGGACTGCCCCGTCGGCTTGCACCAGCTGTGGCACTCTCGCAGCCGTACCTGCGTCCTGCTCCTCGACGACCTGCAATCCCGGATTTTGGATGCCTTCCGCTTGATGTCGGCATGTACATTGTGCCTTGGCACAAGGAAAGCTATGAGTGCTTCAATGTGCCACTCCAGCACCGCCATTTTGCCTTTGGCAATGACCTCATCGGGAGGGATGACCGCCATTGCCGACGGATCGGCCCTCATGCCCATCACTCGCTGAAGCTCACTGGTGTCTTCCAGTGTGTTTCTCCGCACCACCGTCTTACTTATTACCGGAGGAGGGGTCCTCTGGATAGTAGACCTCCTGCCGAAGGGGTCCTTCATCGCACCGTCGTCTTTGTTTGTTTTGTTGGTATTGTTATTGTTACTATTCATTTATTGATTGGGTCCCCGCTCAGGACCATTATCTTTGCTCGTAGTGCAGTCGCCTTAATGGTCCCATGGTCATCTTTCCCGCAGCAGGAAGGCCATGCGAGGGTTGACACAAGTCCTTATGGGCGCTTATGTTCAGAGCCAGACCAGCGCTAGTCGGGAATGTTTCATCCGAGCCTGCACTGCCAATTTAATGGTGACGAGCTTCGAGCGTTTCCTGAGACCAGCCATGGTTAACGGGACGGGGGCGATTGCGGCATTAAGCTACCAGCCATTTCTGTAAGATTTCACTCTTACTGACTGAGGTGGCAGCTTACCGCAATCGTCAGCCTACAAGCATGAGCTTATTTCCTATGTTTCCGGTATGCCATAATCAAGGCCTTACCGGTCTCGGCCTTGATTTGAGGTACAACAGATCCCACGATGTCCCTTTGTGGTCCTACGATGGTCCCTCGCTGTTCCATCGTTGATCCCTCGTTGTCCCCCGTTGCCCAGACAGCCGCCCCATGAGGGGGTCATCGCTATTTCTGGGTGCGTTGCTCACTTCAGCTGGCCATCAGCGGGTGCTGGAGTGCCATTGCCCGGAGCCGCCACGTGGAGGCAGTGAGTCCTCTTGTGGGTGTCCCACACCAGGATCGCTCTAGCCCCTCCCAGTGAGGGGCAATTAGATGCTTTGCCTGACTGGTTCCCCCCTGACCCCAGATGAGACGCCATCAGAGACGCTGACAGAGGCTGCGACGCCGACTGAGACGCCGACTGAGGCAGATAGGGGTAGATATTGGCATAGAGAAAGCAGCCGCCCCCCAATCGACAGCGGCAGCGACTGAAACACCTACAGATACGCTGACAGAGGTTGCAACGCCGACTGAGATGCCGACTGAGGCAGATAGGGGTAGATATACGCATAGAGAAGGCAGCAGACCCCCCAATCGGCAGCGCCAGCGACTGAGACGCCTACAGAGACGCTGACAGAGGCTGCGACGCCGACTGAGACGACGTCTGAGGCAGATAGGGGTATATATAGGCATAGAGAAGGCATCAGACCCCTCTAATCGATAGCGGCAGCGACTGAGACGCCTTCAGAGACTCTGACAGAGGATGCGACGCCGACTGAGGCAGATAGGGTTAGATATGGGCATAGAGAAAACAGCAGACCCCCAATCGACAGCGCCAGCGACTGAGACGCCTACAGAGACGCTGACAGAGGCTGCGACGTCGACTGAGACGCCGTCTGAGGCAGATAGGGGTATATAGAGGCATAGAGAAGGCAGCAGACCCCTCTAAGCGACAGCGGCAACGACTGAGACACCTACAGAAACGCTGAGAGAGGCTGCGACGCCGACTGAGATGCCGACTGAGGCAGATAGGGGTAGATATAGGTATAGAGAAGGCAGCAGACCCCCAATCGACAGCGGCAACGACTGAGACACCTACAGAGACGCTGACAGAGGCTGCGACGCCGACGGATGCAGATTGGGTTAGATATTGGCATAGAGAAAGCAGCAGACCCCACAATCGACAGCGGCAGCGACTGAGACACCTACACAGACGCTGATAGAGGCTGCGACGCCGACTGAGGCAGATAGGGTTAGATATTGGCATAGAGAAAGCATCAGACCCCCCCAATCGACAGCGGCAGCGACTGAGACACCTACAGATACACTGACAGAGGTTGCGATGCAGACTGAGACGCCGACTGAGGCAGATAGGGGTAGATGTAGGCATAGAGAAGGCGGCAGACCCAACAATCGACAGCGGCAGCGACTGAGACACCTACAGAGATGGTGACAGAGAAGCCGACTGAGGCAGATAGTGGTATATATATGCATAGAGAAGGCAGCAGACCCCCCAATCGACAGCGGCAGCGACTGAGACGCCTACAGAGACGCCGACTGAGGTAGATAGGGGTAGATATAGGTATAGAGAAGGCAGCAGACCCCCAATCGACTGCGGCAACGACTGAGACTCCTACAGAGACGCTGACAGAGGTTGCGACGCCGACTGAGATGCCGACTGAGGCAGATAGTCGTAGATATAGGCATAGAGAAGGCAGCAGACCCAACAATCGACAGCGGCAGCGACTGAGACACCTACAGATACGCTGATAGAGGTTGCGACGCCGACTGATGCAGATAGGGTTAGATATTGGCATAGAAAAAGCAGCAGACCCCCCAATCGACAGCGGCAGCGACTGAGACACCTACAGATACGCTGATAGAGGTTGCGACGACGACTGAGACGCCGACTGAGGCAGATAGGGGTAGATATAGGCATAGAGAAGGCAGCAGACCCAACAATCGACATCGGCAGCGACTGAGACACCTACAGAGACGCTGACGGAAGCTGCGACGCCGACTGAGACGCCGACTGAGGCAGATAGGGGTAGATATAGGCATAAAGTAGGCAGCAGACCCCCAATCCACAGCGCCAGCATCTGAGACGGCCACAGAGACGCTGACAGAGGCTACGACGCCGACTAACACGCCGACTGAGGCAGATACTGGTATATATATATGCATAGAGCAGGCAGCAGACCCCCCCAATCGACAGCGGCAACGACTCAGATGCCTACAGAAACGGTGACAGAGGCTGCGACGCCGACTGAGTCAGATAGGGGTAGATATAGGCATAGAGAAGACAGCAGAACCCCAATCGACAGCGGCAACGCCTGAGACGCCTACAGAGAAGCTGACAGAGGATGCGACGCCGACTGAGGCAGATAGTGGTATATATGCATAGAGAAGGCAGCAGATCTCCCCAATCGACAGCGGCAACGACTGTGACGCCTACAGAAACGCTGACAGAGGCTGCAACGCCGACTGAGACGCCGACTGAGGCAGATAGGTTTAGATATAGGCTTAGAGAAGGCAGCAGACCCCCAAATCGACAGCGGCAGCGCCAGAGACACCTACAGATACGATGACAGACGCTGCGACGCCAACAGAGGCAGATAGGGGTAGATATTGACATACAGAAAGCAGCAGACCCCCCCATTGGACAGCGGCAGCGACTTAGACACCTACAGATACGCTGACAGAGGTTGCGACGCCGCTTGAGACGCCGACTGAGGCAGATAGGGGTAGATATAGGCATAGAAAAGGCAGCAGACCCCCAAATCGACAGCGACAGCGACTGAGACGCCTACAGAAACTCTGACAGAGGCTGCGACGCCTACTAAGGCAGATAGGGGTAGATATAGGCACAGAGAAGGCAGCAGACCCCCCAATCGATAGCGGCAGCGACTGACACGCCTAGAGAGACGCCTACAGAGACGCCGACTGAGACGCCGACTGAGGTAGATAGGATTAGATATAGGTAAAGAGAAGGCAGAACCCCCAATCGACAGCGGCAACGAATGAGATTCCTACAGAGACGCTGATAGAGGCTGCGACGCCGACTGAGGCAGAAAGGGGTAGATATAGGCATAGAGAAGGCAGCAGACCCCCCCCCCCAATCGACAGCAACAGCGACTGAGACGCCTACAGAAACGGTGACAGAGGCTGCGACGCCGACTGAATCAGACAGGGGTAGATATAGGCATAGAGAAGACAGCAGACCCCCAATCGACAGCGGCAACGCCTGAGACGCCTACTGAGAAGCTGACAGAGGATGCGACGCCGACTGAGGCAGACAGTGGTATATATGCATAGAGAAGGCAGCAGATCTCCCCAATCGACAGCGGCAACGACTGTGACGCCTACAGAAACGCTGACAGAGGCTGCAACGCCGACTGAGACGCCGACTGAGGCAGATAGGTTTAGATATAGGCTTAGAGAAGGCAGCAGACCCCCCAATCGACAGCGGCAGCGACTGAATCACCTACAGAGACGCTGACTGAGGCTGCGACGCCTACTGATGCGGATAGTGTTAGATATTGGAATAGAGAAGGCCGCAGACCCCCCCAATCGACAGCGGCAGCGACTGAGACACCTACAGACACGCTGACAGAGGTTGCGACGCCGACTGAGACGCCGACTGAGGCAGATAGAGGTACATATAGGCATAGAGAAGGCAGCAGATCCAACAATCGACAGCGTCAGCGACTGAGACACCTACAGAGACGCTGACAGAGGCTGCGACGCCGACTGAGGTAGATAGGGTTAGATATTGGCATAGAGAAAGCAGCAGACCCCCCCAATCGACAGCGGCAGCGACTGAGACACCTACAGATACGCTGACAGAGGTTGCAACGCCGACTGAGGCAGATAGGGGTAGATACAGGCATAGAGAAGGAAGCAGACCCAACAATCGACAGCGGCAGCGACTGAGACACCTACAGAGACGCTGACAGAGGCTGCGACGCCGACTGAGGCAGATATGGTTAGATATTGGCTTAGAGAAAGCAGCAGACCCCCCAATCGATAGTGGCAGCGACTGAGACGCCTCCAGAGACGCCGACTGAGACGCCGACTGAGGTAGATAGGATTAGATATAGGTATAGAGAAGGCAGAACCCCCAATCGACAGCGGCAACGAATGAGATTCCTACAGAGACGCTGATAGAGGCAGCGACACCGACTGAGACGCCGACTGAGGCAGATTGGGGTAGGTATAGGCACAGATAAGGCAGCAGACCTCCCAAATCGACAGCGGCAGCGACTGAGACGCCTACAGTGACGCTGACAGAGGCTGCAACGCCGACTGAGACGCCGGCTGAGGCAGATTGGGGTAGATATTGGCACAGAGAAGGCAGCAGAGCCCCCAATCGACAGCGGCAAAGACTGTTACCCCTACAGAGACGCTGACAGAGGCTACGACACCGACTGAGACGCCGAATGAGGCAGACAGGGGTAGATATTGGCGTAGAGAAAGCAGCAGACCCCCCCCCCAATCGACAGCGGCAGAGACTGAGACACGTACAGATACGCTGACAGAGGCTGCGACGCCGACTGAGAAGCCGACTGAGGCAGATAGGGGTAAATATAGGCATAGAGAAGACAGCATATCCCCCAATCGACTGCGACAGCGACTGAGACACCTACAGATACGCTGACAGAGGTTACGACGCCGACTGAGACGCCGACTAAAACAGATAGGGGTAGATATATGCATAGAGAAGGCAGCAGACCCCCCAATCGACAGCGCCAGCAACTGAGATGTCTACAGAGACGCTGACAGAGGCTGCGACGCCGACTGAGAAGCCGACTGAGGCAGATAGGGGTGTATATAGGTATAGAGAAGGCAGCTTACCCCCCAATCGACTGCGACAGCGACTGAGACACCTACAGATACGCTGACAGAGGTTGCGACGCCGACTGAGACGCCGACTGAGGCAGATAGGGGTAGATATAGGCATAGAGAAGGCAGCAGACCCCCAATCGACAGCGGCAGCGACTGAGACGCCTTCAGAGACGCTGACAGAGGCTGCGACGCCGACTGAGACGCCGACTGGGGCAGATAGGGGTAGATATAGGCAAAGAGAAGGCAGCAGACCCCCCAATCGACAGTTGCAACGCCTGAGACGCCTACAGAGAAGCTGAAAGAGGCTGCGACGCCGACTGAGACGCCGACTGAGGTAGATAGGGGTAGGTATAGGCACAGAGAAGGCAGCAGACCTCCCAAATCGACAGCGGCAGCGACTGAGACGCCTACAGTGACGCTGACAGAGGCTGCAACGCCGACTGAGACGACGGCTGAAGCAGATAGAGGTAGATATTGGCACAGAGAAGGCAGCAGACCCCCCAATCGACAGCGCCAGCGACTGAGAAGCCTTCAGAGACGCTGACATAGGCTGCGACGCCGACTGAGACGCCGACTGAGGCAGATAGGGTTAGATATTGACATAGAGAAAACAGCAGACCCCCAATCGACAGCGCCAGCGACTGAGACGCCTACAGAGACGCTGACAGAGGCTGCGACGTCGACTGAGACGCCGTCTGAGGCAGATAGGGGTATATAGAGGCATAGAGAAGGCAGCAGACCCCTCTAAGCGACAGCGGCAACGACTGAGACGCCTACAGAAACGCTGACAGAGGCTGCGACGCCGACTGAGATGCCGACTGAGGCAGATAGGGGTATATATATGCATAGAGAAGGCAGCAGAACCCCCAATCGACAGCGGCAGCGACTGAGACGCCTACAGAGACGCCGACTGAGGCAGATAGGGTTAGATATTGACATAGAGAAAACAGCAGACCCCCAATCGACAGCGCCAGCGACTGAGACACCTACAGAGACGCTGACAGAGGCTGCGACGCCGACGGATGCAGATAGGGTTAGATATTGGCATAGAGAAAGCAGCAGACCCCACAATCGATAGCGGCAGCGACTGAGACACCTACACAGACGCTGATAGAGGCTGCGACACCGACTGAGGCAGATAGGGTTAGATATTGGCATAGAGAAAGCATCAGACCTCCCCAATCGACAGCGGCAGCGACTGAGACACCTACAGATACACTGACAGAGGTTGCGATGCAGACTGAGACGCCGACTGAGGCAGATAGGGGTAGATGTAGGCATAGAGAAGGCAGCAGACCCAACAATCGATAGCGGCAGCGACTGAGACACCTACAGAGATGCTGACAGAGAAGCCGACTGAGGCAGATAGTGGTATATATATGCATAGAGAAGGCAGCAGAACCCCCAATCGACAGCGGCAGCGACTGAGACGCCTACAGAGACGCCGACTGAGGTAGATAGGGGTAGATATAGGTATAGAGAAGGCAGCAGAGCCCCCAATCGACTACGGCAACGACTGAGACTCCTACAGAGACGCTGACAGAGGTTGCGACGCCGACTGAGATGCCGACTGAGAAGGCAGCAGACCCAACAATCGACAGCGGCAGCGACTGAGACACCTACAGATACGCTGATAGAGGTTGCGACGCCGACTGATGCAGATAGGGTTAGATATTGGCATAGAAAAAGCAGCAGACCCCCCAATCGACAGCGGCAACGACGGAGACAACTACAGATACGCTGACAGCGGCAGCGACTGAGACACCTACAGAGACGCTGACGGAAGCTGCGACGCCGACTGAGACGCCGACTGAGGCAGATAGGGGTAGATATAGGCATAAAGTAGGCAGCAGACCCCGCAATCGACAGCGCCAGCATCTGAGACGGCCACAGAGACACTGACAGAGGCTACGACGCCGACTAACACGCCGACTGAGGCAGATACTGGTATATATATATGCATAGAGCAGGCAGCAGACCCCCCCAATCGACAGCGGCAACGACTCAGATGCCTACAGAAACGGTGACAGAGGCTGCGACGCCGACTGAGTCAGATAGGGGTAGATATAGGCATAGAGAAGACAGCAGAACCCCAATCGACAGCGGCAACGCCTGAGACGCCTACAGAGAAGCTGACAGAGGATGCGACGCCGACTGAGGAAGATAGTGGTATATATGCATAGAGAAGGCAGCAGATCTCCCCAATCGACAGCGGCAACGACTGTGACGCCTACAGAAACGCTGACAGAGGCTGCAACGCCGACTGAGACGCCGACTGAGGCAGATAGGTTTAGATATAGGCTTAGAGAAGGCAGCAGACCCCCAAATCGACAGCGGCAGCGCCTGATAGAGGCAGATAGGGGTAGATATTGACATACAGAAAGCAGCAGACCCCCCATTGGACAGCGGCAGCGACTGAGACACCTACAGATACGCTGACAGAGGTTGCGACGCCGCTTGAGACACCGACTGAGGCAGATAGGGGTAGATATAGGCATAGAAAACGCAGCAGACCCCCAAATCGACAGCGACAGCGACTGAGACGCCTACATAAACTCTGACAGAGGCTGCGACACCTACTAAGGCAGATAGGGGTAGATATAGGCACAGAGAAGGCAGCAGACCCCCCAATCGATAGCGGCAGCGACTGACACGCCTACAGAGACGCTGACAGAGGCTGCGACGCCGACTGAGGCAGATAGGGGTAGATATAGGCAAAGAGAAGGCGGCAGACCTCCCCAATCGCCAGCGGCAGCGACTGAGAAGCCTACAGAGACGCCTACAGAGACGCCGACTGAGACGCCGACTGAGGTAGATAGGATTAGATATAGGTATAGAGAAGGCAGAACCCCCAATCGACAGCGGCAACGAATGAGATTCCTACAGAGACGCTGATAGAGGCTGCGACACCGACTGAGACGCCGACTGAGGCAGATAGGGGTAGATATAGGCATAGAGAAGGCAGCAGACCCCCCCCAATCGACAGCAACAGCGACTGAGACGCCTACAGAAACGGTGACAGAGGCTGCGACGCCGACTGAATCAGACAGGGGTAGATATAGGCATAGAGAAGACAGCAGACCCCCAATCGACAGCGGCAACGCCTGAGACGCCTACAGAGAAGCTGACAGAGGATGCGACGCCGACTGAGGCAGATAGTGGTATATATGCATAGAGAAGGCAGCAGATCTCCCCAATCGACACCGGCAACGACTGTGACGCCTACAGAAACGCTGACAGGGGCTGCAACGCCGACTGAGACGCCGACTGAGGCAGATAGGTTTAGATATAGGCTTAGAGAAGGCAGCAGACCCCCCAATCGACAGCGGCAGCGACTGAATCACCTACAGAGACGCTGACTGAGGCTACGACGCCTACTGATGCAGATAGTGTTAGATATTGGAATAGAGAAGGCCGCAGACCCCCCCAATCGACAGCGGCAGCGACTGAGACACCTACAGATACGCTGACAGAGGTTGCGACGCCGACTGAGACGCCGACTGTGGCAGATAGAGGTACATGTAGGCATAGAGAAGGCAGCAGATCCAACAATCGACAGCGTCAGCGACTGAGACACCTACAGAGACGCTGACAGAGGCTGCGACGCCGACTGAGGCAGATAGGGTTAGATATTGGCATAGAGAAAGCAGCAGACCCCCCCAATCGACAGCGGCAGCGACTGAGACACCTACAGATACGCTGACAGAGGTTGCGACGCCGACTGAGGCAGATAGGGGTAGATACAGGCATAGAGAAGGAAGCAGACCCAACAATCGACAGCGGCAGCGACTGAGACACCTACAGAGACGCTGACACAGGCTGCGACGCCGACTGAGGCAGATATGGTTAGATATTGGCTTAGAGAAAGCAGCAGACCCCCCAATCGACAGTGGCAGCGACTGAGACAACTACAGATACGCTGACAGAGGTTGCGAAGCCGACTGAGACGCCAACTGAGGCAGATAGGGGTAGATATAGGAATAGAGAAGGCAATAGACCCCCCAATCGACAGCGGCAACGACTGAGACCCCTACAGAGACGCTGACAGAGGCTACGACACCGACTGAGACGTCGACTGAGGCAGATAGGGGTAGATATTGGCGTAGAGAAAGCAGCAGACCCCCCCCCCCAATCGACAGCGGCAGAGACTGAGACACGTACAGATACGCTGACAGAGGCTGCGACGCCGACTGAGACGCCGGCTGAGGCAAATTGGGGTAGATATTGGCACAGAGAAGGCAGCAGAGCCCCCAATCGACAGCGGCAAAGACTGATACCCCTACAGAGACGCTGACAGAGGCTACGACACCGACTGAGACGCCGAATGAGGCAGACAGGGGTAGATATTGGCGTAGAGAAAGCAGCAGACCCCCCCCCCCAATCGACAGCGGCAGAGACTGAGACACGTACAGATACGCTGACAGAGGCTGCGACGCCGACTGAGAAGCCGACTGAGGCAGATAGGGGTAAATATAGGCATAGAGAAGGCAGCATATCCCCCAATCGACTGCGACAGCGACTGAGACACCTACAGATACGCTGACAGAGGTTGCGACGCCGACTGAGACGCCGACTAAAACAGATAGGGGTAGATATAGGCATAGAGAAGGCAGCAAACCCCCCAATCGACAGCGCCAGCAACTGAGATGTCTACAGAGACGCTGACAGAGGCTGAGACGCCGATTGAGACGCCGTCTGAGGCAGATAGGGGTGTATATAGGTATAGAGAAGGCAGCTTACCCCCAATCGACTGCGACAGCGACTGAGACACCTTCAGATACGCTGACAGAGGTTGCGACGCCGACTGACACGCCGACTGAGGCAGATAGGGGTAGATATAGGCATAGAGAAGGCAGCAGACCCCCCAATCGACAGCGGCAGCGACTGAGACGCCTTCAGAGACGCTGACAGAGGCTGCGACGCCGACTGAGACGCCGACTGGGGCAGATAGGGGTAGATATAGGCAAAGAGAAGGCAGCATACCCCCAATCGACAGTTGCAACGCCTGAGACGCCTACAGAGAAGCTGACAGAGGCTGCGACGCCGACTGAGACGCCGACTGAGGTAGATAGGGGTAGGTATAGGCACAGAGAAGGCAGCAGACCTCCCAAATCGACAGCGGCAGCGACTGAGACGCCTACAGTGACGCTGACAGAGGCTGCAACGCCGACTGAGACGCCGGCTGAAGCAGATAGAGGTAGTTATTGGCACAGAGAAGGCAGCAGACCCCCCAATCGACAGCGCCAGCGACTGAGAAGCCTTCAGAGACGCTGACATAGGTTGCGACGCCGACTGAGACGCCGACTGAGGCAGATAGGGGTAGATATAGACATAGAGAAGGCAGCAGACCCCCCAATCGACAGCGGCAGCGACTGAGAAACCTACAGAGACGCTGACAGAGGCTGCGACGCCGACTGAGACGCCGACTGAGGCTTATTGGGGTAAATATAGGCATAGAGACGGCAGCAGAGCCCCCAATCGAGAGCGGAAACGACTGAGACGCCTACAGAGACGCTGACAGAGGCCACGACGCCGACTGAGGCGCCGACTGAGGCAGATAGGGGTAGATATAGGCATACAGAAGGCAGCAGACCCCCAATTGGCAGCGGCAGCTACTGAGACGCCTACAGAAACGCTGAAAGAGGTTGCGACGCCGACTGAGACGCCGTCTGTGGCAGATAGGGGTATATATAGGCATAGAGAAGGCAGCACAACCCTCTAATCGACAGCGGCAGCGACTGAGACGCCTTCAGAGACGCTGACAGAGGCTGCGACGCCGACTGAGGCAGATAGGGTTAGATATTGGCATAGAGAAAACAGCAAATCCCCCCCTTAATCAACAGCGGCAGCGACTGGGGCACCTACAGATACGCTGACAGGGGTTGCGACGCCGACTGAGACGTCGGCTGAGGCAGATAGGGGTAGATATAGACATAGAGAAGGCAGCAGACCACCCAATCGACAGCGGCAGCAACTGAGACGCCTTCAGAGACGCTGACAGAGGTTGCGACGCCGACTGAGGCAGATAATGGTAGGCATGGGCATAGAGAAGGCAGCAGACCCCCCAATCGACAGATCCAGCGACTGAGACGCCCACAGAGACGCTAACAGTGGCTACGACGCCGACTGAGACGCCAACTGAGGCGGATAGGGGTATATATTGGCATAGAGAAGGCCGCAGACCCCCCTAGTCGACAGTGGTAGCGACTGAGACGCCTTCAGAGACTGTGACAGAGGCTGCGACGCCGATTGAGACGCCGACTGAGGCTGATAGGGGTAAATATAGGCATAGAGAAGGCAGCAAAACCCCCAAATGGACAGCGGAAACGACTGAGACGCCTACAGAGACGCTGACAGAGGTTGCGACGCCGACTGAGACGCCGACTGAGGCAGATAGGGGTAGATATAGACATAGAGAAGGCAGCAGACCCCCCAATCGACAGCGGCAGCGACTGAGAAACCTACAGAGACGCTGACAGAGGCTGCGACGCCGACTGAGGCAGATAGGGGTAGGCATGGGCATAGAGAAGGCAGAAGACCCCCATGGCATAGAGAAGGCCGCAGACCCCCCTAATCGACAGCGGAAACGACTGAGACGCCTACAGAAACGCTGACAGAGGTTACGACGCCGACTGAGACTCCGACTGAGGCAGATAGGGGTAGATATAGGCATAGAGAAGGCAGCAGACCCCTAATTGGCAGCGGCAGCGACTGAGACGCCTACAGAAACGCTGACAGAGGCTGCGATGCCGACTGAGACGCCGACTGAGGCAGAGAGGGGTGGATATAGGCATAGAGAAGGCAGCAGACCCCCCAATCGACAGCGGCAGCGACTGAGAAGCATAAAGAGACGCTGACAGATGCTGCGACGCCGACTGAGACGTCGACTGAGGCAGATAGGGGTAGATATAGGCAGAGAGAAGACAGCAGACCCCCCAATCGACAGCGACAGCGACTGAGACGCCTTCAGAGACGCTGACAGAGGCTGCGACGCCGACTGAGGCAGATAGGGTTAGATATTGGCATAGAAAAAGCAGCAGACCCCCCCAATCGAAAGCGGCAGCGACTGAGACACCTACAGATACGCTGACAGAGGTTGCGACGCCGACTGAGACGCCGACTGAGGCAGATAGGGGTAGGTATGGGCATAGAGAAGGCAGCAGACCCCCCAATCGACAGCTCTAGCGATTGAGACGCCCACAGAGACGCTAACAGTGGTTACGACGCCGACTGAGACGCCGACTGAGGCGGATAGGGGTATATATTGGTATAGAGAAGGCAGCAGACCCCTCTAAGCGACAGCGGCAGCGACTGAGACGCCTTCAGAGACTCTGACAGAGATTGCGACGCCGATTGAGAAGTCGACTGAGGCAGATAGGGGTAGATATAGGCATAGAGATGGCAGCAGACCCCCAATCGACAGCGACAGCAACTGAGACGCCTACAGAGACGCTGACAGAGGCTGCGACGCCGACTGAGACGCCGTCTGAGGCAGATAGGGGTATATATAGGCATAGAGAAGGCATCAGACCCCTCTAATCGATAGCGGCAGCGACTGAGACGCCTTCAGAGACTCTGACAGAGATTGCGACGCCGATTAAGAAGTCGACTGAGGCAGATAGGGGTAGATATAGGCATAGAGATGGCAGCAGACCCCCAATCGACAGCGACAGCAACTGAGACGCCTACTGAAACGCTGACAGAGTTTGCGACGCCGACTGAGACGCCGATTGAGGCAGATAGGGGTAGATATAGGCATAGAGAAGGCAGCAGACCCCCCAATCGACAGCGGCAGCGACTGAGACACCTACAGATACGCTGATAGAGGTTGCGACGCCGACTGAGGCAGATAGGGGTAGATATAGGCATAGAGAAGGCAGCAGACCCCCAATCGACAGCGACAGCAACCGAGACGCCTACAGAAACGCTGAGAGAGTTTGCGACGCCGACTGAGACGCCGATTGAGGCAGATAGGGGTAGATATATGCATAGAAAAGGCAGCAGACGCCCCCAATCGACAACGGCAATGACTGAGACGCCTACAGAAACGCTGACAGAGGCTGCGACGCCGACTGAGATGCCGACTGAGGCAGATAGGGGTAGATATTGGCATAGAGAAGGCAGCAGACCCCCAATCGACAGCGGCAACGACTGAGACACCTACAGAGACGCTGACAGAGGCTGCGACGCCGACGGATGCAGATAGGGTTAGATATTGGCATAGAGAAAGCGGCAGACCCCACAATCGACAGCGGCAGCGACTGAGACACCTACACAGACGCTGATAGAGGCTGCGACGCCGACTGAGGCAGATAGGATTAGATATTGGCATAGAGAAAGCAGCAGACCCCCCCAATCGATAGCGGCAGCGACTGAGACACCTATAGATACGCTGACAGAGGTTGCGATGCAGACTGAGACGCCGACTGAGGCAGATAGGGGTAGATATAAGCATAGATAAGGCAGCAGACCCCACAATCGACAGCGGCAGCGACTGAGACACCTACAGAGATGCTGACAGAGGCTGCGACGCCGACTGAGGCAGATAGAGTTATATATTGGCATAGAGAAAGCAGCAGACCCCCCAATCGACAGCGGCAGCGACTGAGACAAATACAGATACGCTGACAGAGGTTGCTAAGCCGACTGAGACGCCGACTGAGGCAGATAGGGGTAGATACAGGCATAGAGAAGGCAGCACACCCCCCAATCGACAGCGCCAGCGACTGAGACGATCACGGAGACGCTGACAAAGGCTACGACGCCGACTGAGACGCCGACTGAGGCAGATAGGGGTATTTTTAGGCATATAGAAGGCAGCAGACCCCCCTAATCGACAGCGGCAGCGACTGAGACGCCTTCAGAGACGCTGACAGAGGCTGCGACGCCGACTGAGATGCCGACTGTGGCAGATAGGGGTAGATATAGGCATATAGAAAGCAGCAGACCTCCCCAATCAACAGCGGCAGCGACTGAGACGCCTACAGAGACGCCGACTGAGACGCCGACTGCGGTAGATACGGGTAGATGTAGGTATAGAGAAGGCAGCAGATCCCCCTATCGACAGCGGCAACGCCTGAGACGCCTACAGAGAAGCTGACAGAATCTGCCACGCCGACTGAGACGCCGACTGAGGCAGTTAGTGGTATATATATGCATAGAGAAGGCAGCAGACCCCCCAATCGACAGCGGCAGCGACTGAGACACCTACAGATAAGCTGATAGAGGTTGCGACGCCGACTGATGCAGATAGGGTTAGATATTGGCATAGAAAAAGCAGCAGACCCCCCCAATCGACAGCGGCAACGACTGAGACAACTACAGATACGCTGACAGAGGTTGCGACGCCGACTGATGCAGATAGGGTTAGATATTGGAATAGAGAATGCCGCAGACCACCCAATCGACAGCGGCAGCGACTGAGACACCTACAGATACGCTGATAGAGGTTGCGACGCCGACTGAGAAGTCGACTGAGGCATATATAGGGGTAGATATAGGCATAGAGAAGGCAGCAGACCCCCAATCGACAGCGACAGCAACTGAGACGCCTACAGAAACGCTGACAGAATTTGCGACGCCGACTGAGACGCCGATTGAGGCAGATAGGGGTAGATATATGCATAGAGAAGGCAGCAGACGCCCCCAATCGACAACGGCAACGACTGAGACGCCTACAGAAACGCTGACAGAGGCTGCGGCGCCGACTGAGATGCCGACTGAGGCAGATAGGGGTAGATATAGGAATAGAGAAGGCAGCAGACCCCCAATCGACAGCGGCAACGACTGAGACACCTACAGAGACGCTGACAGAGGCTGCGACGCCGACGGATGCAGATAGGGTTAGATATTGGCATAGAGAAAGCAGCAGACCCCACAATCGACAGCGGCAGCGACTGAGACACCTACAGAGACGCTGATAGAGGCTGCGACGCCGACTGAGGCAGATAGGGTTAGATATTGGCATAGAGAAAGCAGCAGACCCCCCCAATCGACAGCGGCAGCGACTGAGACACCTACAGATACGCTGACAGAGGTTGCGATGCAGACTGAGACGCCGACTGAGGCAGATAGGGGTAGATATAAGCATAGAGAAGGCAGCAGACCCCACAATCGACAGCGGCAGCGACTGAGACACCTACAGAGATGCTGACAGAAGCTGCGACGCCGACTGAGGCAGATAGAGTTATATATTGGCATAGAGAAAGCAGCAGACCCCCCAATCGACAGCGGCAGCGACTGAGACACCTACAGATACGCTGACAGAGGTTGCTAAGCCGACTGAGACGCCGACTGAGGCAGATAGGGGTAGATATAGGCATAGAGAAGGCAGCACACCCCCCAATCGACAGCGCCAGCGACTGAGACGATCACGGAGACGCTGACAGAGGATACGACGCCGACTGAGACGCCGACTGAGGCAGATAGGGGTATTTATAGGCATAGAGAATGCAGCAGACCCCCCTAATCGACAGCGGCAGCGACTGAGACGCCTTCAGAGACGCTGACAGAGGCTGCGACGCCGACTGAGACGCCGACTGTGGCAGATAGGGGTATATATAGGCATAGAGAAGGCAGCAGACCTCCCCAATCAACAGCGGCAGCGACTGAGACGCCTACAGAGACGCCGACTGAGACGCCGACTGAGGTAGATACGGGTAGATATAGGTATAGAGAAGGCAGAAGAACCCCCTATCGACAGCGGCAACGCCTGAGACGCCTACAGAGAAGCTGACAGAATTTGCGACGCCGACTGAGACGCCGATTGAGGCAGATAGGGGTAGATATAGGCATAGAGAAGGCAGCAGACCCCCAATCGACAGCGGCAACGACTGATACACCTACAGAGACGCTGACAAAGGCTGCGACGCCGACGGATGCAGATAGGATTAGATATTGGCATAGCGAAAGCAGCAGACCCCACAATCGACAGCGGCAGCTACTGAGACACCTACACAGACGCTGATAGAGGCTGCGACGCCGACTGAGGCAGATAGGGTTAGATATTGGCATAGAGAAAGCAGCAGACCCCCCAATCGACAGCGGCAGCGACTGAGACACCTACAGATACGCTGACAGAGGTTGCGATGCAGACTAAGACGCCGACTGAGGCAGATAGGGGTAGATATAAGCATAGAGAAGGCAGCAGACCCCACAATCGACAGCGGCAGCAACTGAGACGCCTACAGAGACGCCGACTGAGACGCCGACTGAGGTAGATAGGGGTAGATATAGGTATAGAGAAGGCAGCAGAACCCCTAATCGACTGCGGCAACGACTGAGACTCCTACAGAGACGCTGACAGAGGTTGCGACGCCGACTGAGATGCCGACTGAGGCAGATAGGAGTAGATATAGGCATAGAGAAAGCAGCAGACCTCCCCAATCAATAGCGGCAGCGACTGAGACGCCTACAGAGACGCCGACTGAGACGCCGACTGAGGTAGATACGGGTAGATATAGGTATAGAGAAGGCAGCAGATCCCCCTATCGACAGCGGCAACGCCTGAGACGCCTACAGAGAAGCTGACAGAATCTGCGACGCCGACTGAGACGCCGACTGAGGCAGATAGTGGTATATATATGCATAGAGAAGGCAGCAGACCCCCCAATCGACAGCGGCAGCGACTGAGACTCCTACAGAGACGCCGACTGAGACGCCGACTGAGGTAGATAGGGGTAGATATAGGTATAGAGAAGGCAGCAGAACCCCCAATCGACTGCGGCAACGACTGAGACTACTATAGAGACGCTGACAGAGGTTGCGACGCCGACTGAGGCAGATAATCGTAGATATAGGCATAGAGAAGGCAGCAGACCCAACAATCGACAGCGGCAGCTACTGAGACACCTACAGATAAGCTGATAGAGGTTGCGACGCCGACTGATGCAGATAGGGTTAGATATTGGAATAGAGAATGCCGCAGACCCCCCAATCGACAGCGGCAGCGACTGAGACACCTACAGATACGCTGATAGAGGTTGCGACGCCGACTGAGAAGTCGACTGAGGCAGATAGGGGTAGATATAGGCATAGAGAAGGCAGCAGAACCCCAATCGACAGCGACAGCAACTGAGACGCCTACAGAAACGCTGACAGAATTTGCGACGCCGACTGAGACGCCGATTGAGGCAGATAGGGGTAGATATAGGCATAGAGAAGGCAGCAGACCCCCAATCGACAGCGGCAACGACTGAGACACCTACAGAGACGCTGACAAAGGCTGCGACGCCGACGGATGCAGATAGGATTAGATATTGGCATAGCGAAAGCAGCAGACCCCACAATCGACAGCGGCAGCTACTGAGACACCTACACAGACGCTGATAGAGGCTGCGACGTCGACTGAGGCAGATAGGGTTAGATATTGGCATTGAGAAAGCAGCAGACCCCCCCAATCGACAGCGGCAGCGACTGAGACACCTACAGATACGCTGACAGAGGTTGCGATGCAGACTGAGACGCCGACTGAGGCAGATAGGGGTAGATATAAGCATAGAGAAGGCAGCAGACCCCACAATCGACAGCGGCAGCGACTGAGACACCTACAGAGATGCTGACAGAGGCTGCGACGCCGACTGAGGCAGATAGAGTTATATATTGGCATAGAGAAAGCAGCAGACCCCCCAATCGACAGCGGCAGCGACTGAGACACCTACAGATACGCTGACAGAGGTTGCTAAGCCGACTGAGACGCCGACTGAGGCAGATAGGGGTAGATATAGGCAGAGAGAAGGCAGCACACCCCCCAATCGACAGCGCCAGTGACTGAGACGATCACGGAGACGCTGACAGGGGCTACGACGCCGACTGAGACGCCGACTGAGGCAGATAGGGGTATTTATAGGCATAGAGAAGGCAGCAGACCCCCCTAATCGACAGCGGCCGCGACTGAGACGCCTTCAGAGACGCTGACAGAGGCTGCGACGCCGACTGAGACGCCGACTGTGGCAAATAGGGTTAGATATAGGCATAGAGAAGGCAGCAGACCTCCCCAATCAACAGCGGCAGCGACTGAGACGCCTACAGAGACGCCGACTGAGACGCCGACTGTGGTAGATACGGGTAGATATAGGTATAGAGAAGGCAGCAGAACCCCCTATCGACAGCGGCAACGCCTGAGACGCCTACAGAGAAGCTGACAGAATCTGCGACGCCGACTGAGACGCCGACGGAGGCAGATAGTGGTATATATATGCATAGAGAAGGCAGCAGACCCCCCAATCGACAGCGGCAGCGACTGAGACGCCTACAGAGACGCCGACTGAGACGCCGACTGAGGTAGATAGGGGTAGATATAGGTATAGAGAAGGCAGCAGAACCCCCAATCGACTGCGGCAACGACTGAGAATCCTACAGAGACGCTGACAGAGGTTGCGACGCCGACTGAGATGCCGACTGAGGCAGATAGTCGTAGATATAGGCATAGAGAAGGCAGCAGACCCCCCAATCGACAGCGGCAACGACTGAGAAAACTACAGATACGCTGACAGAGGTTGCGACGCCAACTGATGCAGATAGGGTTAGATATTGGAATAGAGAATGCCGCAGACCCCCCCAATGGACTGCGGCAGCGACTGAGACGGCCACAGAGACGCTGACAGAGGCTACGACGCCGACTGACACGCCGACTGAGGCAGATACTGGCATATATATATATATATATATATATATATATATATATATATATATGCATAGAGCAGGCAGCAGACCCCCCCCAATCGACAGCGGCAACGACTCAGATGCCTACAGAAACGGTGACAGAGGCTGCGATGCCGACTGAGTCAGATAGGGGTAGATATAGGCATAGAGAAGACAGCAGACCCCCAATCGACAGCGGCAACGCCTGAGACGCCTACAGAGAAGCTCACAGAGGATGCGACGCCGCCTGAGGCAGATAGTGGTATATATGCATAGAGAAGGCAGCAGATCCCCCCAATCGACAGCGGCAACGACTGTGACGCCTACAGAAACGCTGACAGAGGCTGCAACGCCGACTGAGACGCCGACTGAGGCAGATAAGTTTAGATATAGGCTTAGAGAAGGCAGCAGACCCCCCAATCGACAGCGGCAGCGACTGAATCACCTAGAGAGACGCTGACTGAGGCTGCGACGCCTACTGATGCAGATAGTGTTAGATATTGGAATAGAGAAGGCCGCAGACCCCCCCCCCAATCGATAGCGGCAGCGACTGAGACATCTACAGATACGCTGACAGAGGTTGCGACGCCGACTGAGACGCCGACTGAGGCAGATAGGGGTAGATATAGGCATAGAGAAGGCAGCAGACCCAACAATCGACAGCGGCAGCGACTGAGACACCTACAGAGACGCTGACAGAGGCTGCGACGCCGACTGAGGCAGATAGGGTTAGATATCGGCATAGAGAAAGCAGCAGACCCCCCCCAATCGACAGCGGCAGCGACTGAGACACCTACAGATACACTGACAGAGGTTGCGATGCAGACTGAGACGCCGACTGAGGCAGATAGGGGTAGATGTAGGCATAGAGAAGGCAGCAGACCCAACAATCGATAGCGGCAGCGACTGAGACACCTACAGAGATGCTGACAGAGAAGCCGACTGAGGCAGATAGTGGTATATATATGCATAGAGAAGGCAGCAGAACCCCCAATCGACAGCGGCAGCGACTGAGACGCCTACAGAGACGCCGACTGAGGTAGATAGGGGTAGATATAGGTATAGAGAAGGCAGCAGAGCCCCCAATCGACTACGGCAACGACTGAGACTCCTACAGAGACGCTGACAGAGGTTGCGACGCCGACTGAGATGCCGACTGAGAAGGCAGCAGACCCAACAATCGACAGCGGCAGCGACTGAGACACCTACAGATACGCTGATAGAGGTTGCGACGCCGACTGATGCAGATAGGGTTAGATATTGGCATAGAAAAAGCAGCAGACCCCCCAATCGACAGCGGCAACGACTGAGACAACTACAGATACGCTGACAGCGGCAGCGACTGAGACACCTACAGAGACGCTGACGGAAGCTGCGACGCCGACTGAGACGCCGACTGAGGCAGATAGGGGTAGATATAGGCATAAAGTAGGCAGCAGACCCCGCAATCGACAGCGCCAGCATCTGAGACGGCCACAGAGACACTGACAGAGGCTACGACGCCGACTAACACGCCGACTGAGGCAGATACTGGTATATATATATGCATAGAGCAGGCAGCAGACCCCCCCAATCGACAGCGGCAACGACTCAGATGCCTACAGAAACGGTTACAGAGGCTGCGACGCCGACTGAGTCAGATAGGGGTAGATATAGGCATAGAGAAGACAGCAGAACCCCAATCGACAGCGGCAACGCCTGAGACGCCTACAGAGAAGCTGACAGAGGATGCGACGCCGACTGAGGAAGATAGTGGTATATATGCATAGAGAAGGCAGCAGATCTCCCCAATCGACAGCGGCAACGACTGTGACGCCTACAGAAACGCTGACAGAGGCTGCAACGCCGACTGAGACGCCGACTGAGGCAGATAGGTTTAGATATAGGCTTAGAGAAGGCAGCAGACCCCCAAATCGACAGCGGCAGCGCCTGATAGAGGCAGATAGGGGTAGATATTGACATACAGAAAGCAGCAGACCCCCCATTGGACAGCGGCAGCGACTGAGACTCCTACAGATACGCTGACAGAGGTTGCGACGCCGCTTGAGACACCGACTGAGGCAGATAGGGGTAGATATAGGCATAGAAAACGCAGCAGACCCCCAAATCGACAGCGACAGCGACTGAGACGCCTACATAAACTCTGACAGAGGCTGCGACACCTACTAAGGCAGATAGGGGTAGATATAGGCACAGAGAAGGCAGCAGACCCCCCAATCGATAGCGGCAGCGACTGACACGCCTACAGAGACGCTGACAGAGGCTGCGACGCCGACTGAGGCAGATAGGGGTAGATATAGGCAAAGAGAAGGCGGCAGACCTCCCCAATCGCCAGCGGCAGCGACTGAGAAGCCTACAGAGACGCCTACAGAGACGCCGACTGAGACGCCGACTGAGGTAGATAGGATTAGATATAGGTATAGAGAAGGCAGAACCCCCAATCGACAGCGGCAACGAATGAGATTCCTACAGAGACGCTGATAGAGGCTGCGACACCGACTGAGACGCCGACTGAGGCAGATAGGGGTAGATATAGGCATAGAGAAGGCAGCAGACCCCCCCCAATCGACAGCAACAGCGACTGAGACGCCTACAGAAACGGTGACAGAGGCTGCGACGCCGACTGAATCAGACAGTGGTAGATATAGGCATAGAGAAGACAGCAGACCCCCAATCGACAGCGGCAACGCCTGAGACGCCTACAGAGAAGCTGACAGAGGATGCGACGCCGACTGAGGCAGATAGTGGTATATATGCATAGAGAAGGCAGCAGATCTCCCCAATCGACACCGGCAACGACTGTGACGCCTACAGAAACGCTGACAGGGGCTGCAACGCCGACTGAGACGCCGACTGAGGCAGATAGGTTTAGATATAGGCTTAGAGAAGGCAGCAGACCCCCCAATCGACAGCGGCAGCGACTGAATCACCTACAGAGACGCTGACTGAGGCTACGACGCCTACTGATGCAGATAGTGTTAGATATTGGAATAGAGAAGGCCGCAGACCCCCCCAATCGACAGCGGCAGCGACTGAGACACCTACAGATACGCTGACAGAGGTTGCGACGCCGACTGAGACGCCGACTGTGGCAGATAGAGGTACATGTAGGCATAGAGAAGGCAGCAGATCCAACAATCGACAGCGTCAGCGACTGAGACACCTACAGAGACGCTGACAGAGGCTGCGACGCCGACTGAGGCAGATAGGGTTAGATATTGGCATAGAGAAAGCAGCAGACCCCCCCAATCGACAGCGGCAGCGACTGAGACACCTACAGATACGCTGACAGAGGTTGCGACGCCGACTGAGGCAGATAGGGGTAGATACAGGCATAGAGAAGGAAGCAGACCCAACAATCGACAGCGGCAGCGACTGAGACACCTACAGAGACGCTGACACAGGCTGCGACGCCGACTGAGGCAGATATGGTTAGATATTGGCTTAGAGAAAGCAGCAGACCCCCCAATCGACAGTGGCAGCGACTGAGACAACTACAGATACGCTGACAGAGGTTGCGAAGCCGACTGAGACGCCAACTGAGGCAGATAGGGGTAGATATAGGAATAGAGAAGGCAATAGACCCCCCAATCGACAGCGGCAACGACTGAGACCCCTACAGAGACGCTGACAGAGGCTACGACACCGACTGAGACGTCGACTGAGGCAGATAGGGGTAGATATTGGCGTAGAGAAAGCAGCAGACCCCCCCCCCCAATCGACAGCGGCAGAGACTGAGACACGTACAGATACGCTGACAGAGGCTGCGACGCCGACTGAGACGCCGGCTGAGGCAAATTGGGGTAGATATTGGCACAGAGAAGGCAGCAGAGCCCCCAATCGACAGCGGCAAAGACTGATACCCCTACAGAGACGCTGACAGAGGCTACGACACCGACTGAGACGCCGAATGAGGCAGACAGGGGTAGATATTGGCGTAGAGAAAGCAGCAGACCCCCCCCCCCCCCCCCCAATCGACAGCGGCAGAGACTGAGACACGTACAGATACGCTGACAGAGGCTGCGACGCCGACTGAGAAGCCGACTGAGGCAGATAGGGGTAAATATAGGCATAGAGAAGGCAGCATATCCCCCAATCGACTGCGACAGCGACTGAGACACCTACAGATACGCTGACAGAGGTTGCGACGCCGACTGAGACGCCGACTAAAACAGATAGGGGTAGATATAGGCATAGAGAAGGCAGCAAACCCCCCAATCGACAGCGCCAGCAACTGAGATGTCTACAGAGACGCTGACAGAGGCTGAGACGCCGATTGAGACGCCGTCTGAGGCAGATAGGGGTGTATATAGGTATAGAGAAGGCAGCTTACCCCCAATCGACTGCGACAGCGACTGAGACACCTACAGATACGCTGACAGAGGTTGCGACGCCGACTGACACGCCGACTGAGGCAGATAGGGGTAGATATAGGCATAGAGAAGGCAGCAGACCCCCCAATCGACAGCGGCAGCGACTGAGACGCCTTCAGAGACGCTGACAGAGGCTGCGACGCCGACTGAGACGCCGACTTGGGCAGATAGGGGTAGATATAGGCAAAGAGAAGGCAGCATACCCCCAATCGACAGTTGCAACGCCTGAGACGCCTACAGAGAAGCTGACAGAGGCTGCGACGCCGACTGAGACGCCGACTGAGGTAGATAGGGGTAGGTATAGGCACAGAGAAGGCAGCAGACCTCCCAAATCGACAGCGGCAGCGACTGAGACGCCTACAGTAACGCTGACAGAGGCTGCAACGCCGACTGAGACGCCGGCTGAAGCAGATAGAGGTAGTTATTGGCACAGAGAAGGCAGCAGACCCCCCAATCGACAGCGCCAGCGACTGAGAAGCCTTCAGAGACGCTGACATAGGTTGCGACGCCGACTGAGACGCCGACTGAGGCAGATAGAGGTAGATATAGACATAGAGAAGGCAGCAGACCCCCCAATCGACAGCGGCAGCGACTGAGAAACCTACAGAGACGCTGACAGAGGCTGCGACGCCGACTGAGACGCCGACTGAGGCTTATTGGGGTAAATATAGGCATAGAGAAGGCAGCAGACCCCCAATTGGCAGCGGCAGCTACTGAGACGCCTACAGAAACGCTGACAGAGGTTGCGACGCCGACTGAGACGCCGTCTGTGGCAGATAGGGGTATATATAGGCATAGAGAAGGCAGCACAACCCTCTAATCGACAGCGGCAGCGACTGAGACGCCTTCAGAGACGCTGACAGAGGCTGCGACGCCGACTGAGGCAGATAGGGTTAGATATTGGCATAGAGAAAACAGCAAACCCCCCCCTTAATCAACAGCGGCAGCGACTGGGGCACCTACAGATACGCTGACAGGGGTTGCGACGCCGACTGAGACGTCGGCTGAGGCAGATAGGGGTAGATATAGACATAGAGAAGGCAGCAGACCACCCAATCGACAGCGGCAGCAACTGAGACGCCTTCAGAGACGCTGACAGAGGTTGCGACGCCGACTGAGGCAGATAATGGTAGGCATGGGCATAGAGAAGGCAGCAGACCCCCCAATCGACAGATCCAGCGACTGAGACGCCCACAGAGACGCTAACAGTGGCTACGACGCCGACTGAGACGCCAACTGAGGCGGATAGGGGTATATATTGGCATAGAGAAGGCCGCAGACCCCCCTAGTCGACAGTGGTAGCGACTGAGACGCCTTCAGAGACTGTGACAGAGGCTGCGACGCCGATTGAGACGCCGACTGAGGCTGATAGGGGTAAATATAGGCATAGAGAAGGCAGCAAAACCCCCAAATGGACAGCGGAAACGACTGAGACGCCTACAGAGACGCTGACAGAGGTTGCGACGCCGACTGAGACGCCGACTGAGGCAGATAGGGGTAGATATAGACATAGAGAAGGCAGCAGACCCCCCAATCGACAGCGGCAGCGACTGAGACACCTACAGATACGCTGATAGAGGTTGCGACGCCGACTGAGGCAGATAGGGGTAGATATAGGCATAGAGAAGGCAGCAGACCCCCAATCGACAGCGACAGCAACCGAGACGCCTACAGAAACGCTGACAGAGTTTGCGACGCCGACTGAGACGCCGATTGAGGCAGATAGGGGTAGATATATGCATAGAAAAGGCAGCAGACGCCCCCAATCGACAACGGCAATGACTGAGACGCCTACAGAAACGCTGACAGAGGCTGCGACGCCGACTGAGATGCCGACTGAGGCAGATAGGGGTAGATATTGGCATAGAGAAAGCGGCAGACCCCACAATCGACAGCGGCAGCGACTGAGACACCTACACAGACGCTGATAGAGGCTGCGACGCCGACTGAGGCAGATAGGATTAGATATTGGCATAGAGAAAGCAGCAGACCCCCCCAATCGATAGCGGCAGCGACTGAGACACCTATAGATACGCTGACAGAGGTTGCGATGCAGACTGAGACGCCGACTGAGGCAGATAGGGGTAGATATAAGCATAGATAAGGCAGCAGACCCCACAATCGACAGCGGCAGCGACTGAGACACCTACAGATACGCTGATAGAGGTTGCGACGCCGACTGAGGCAGATAGGGGTAGATATAGGCATAGAGAAGGCAGCAGACCCCCAATCGACAGCGACAGCAACTGAGACGCCTACTGAAACGCTGACAGAGTTTGCGACGCCGACTGAGACGCCGATTGAGGCAGATAGGGGTAGATATAGGCATAGAGAAAGCAGCAGACCCCCCCAATCGACAGCGGCAGCGACTGAGACAAATACAGATACGCTGACAGAGGTTGCTAAGCCGACTGAGACGCCGACTGAGGCAGATAGGGGTAGATACAGGCATAGAGAAGGCAGCACACCCCCCAATCGACAGCGCCAGCGACTGAGACGATCACGGAGACGCTGACAAAGGCTACGACGCCGACTGAGACGCCGACTGAGGCAGATAGGGGTATTTTTAGGCATATAGAAGGCAGCAGACCCCCCTAATCGACAGCGGCAGCGACTGAGACGCCTTCAGAGACGCTGACAGAGGCTGCGACGCCGACTGAGATGCCGACTGTGGCAGATAGGGGTAGATATAGGCATATAGAAAGCAGCAGACCTCCCCAATCAACAGCGGCAGCGACTGAGACGCCTACAGAGACGCCGACTGAGACGCCGACTGCGGTAGATACGGGTAGATGTAGGTATAGAGAAGGCAGCAGATCCCCCTATCGACAGCGGCAACGCCTGAGACGCCTACAGAGAAGCTGACAGAATCTGCCACGCCGACTGAGACGCCGACTGAGGCAGTTAGTGGTATATATATGCATAGAGAAGGCAGCAGACCCCCCAATCGACAGCGGCAGCGACTGAGACGCCTACAGAGACGCCGACTGAGACGCCGACTGAGGTAGATAGGGGTAGATATAGGTATAGAGAAGGCAGCAGAACCCCCAATTGACTGCGGCAACGACTGAGACTCCTATAGAGACGCTGACAGAGGTTGCGACGCCGACTGAGATGCCGACTGAGGCAGATAGTCGTAGATATAGGCATAGAGAAGGCAGCAGACCCAACAATCGACAGCGGCAGCGACTGAGACACCTACAGATAAGCTGATAGAGGTTGCGACGCCGACTGATGCAGATAGGGTTAGATATTGGCATAGAAAAAGCAGCAGACCCCCCCAATCGACAGCGGCAACGACTGAGACAACTACAGATACGCTGACAGAGGTTGCGACGCCGACTGATGCAGATAGGGTTAGATATTGGAATAGAGAATGCCGCAGACCACCCAATCGACAGCGGCAGCGACTGAGACACCTACAGATACGCTGATAGAGGTTGCGACGCCGACTGAGAAGTCGACTGAGGCATATATAGGGGTAGATATAGGCATAGAGAAGGCAGCAGACCCCCAATCGACAGCGACAGCAACTGAGACGCCTACAGAAACGCTGACAGAATTTGCGACGCCGACTGAGACGCCGATTGAGGCAGATAGGGGTAGATATATGCATAGAGAAGGCAGCAGACGCCCCCAATCGACAACGGCAACGACTGAGACGCCTACAGAAACGCTGACAGAGGCTGCGGCGCCGACTGAGATGCCGACTGAGGCAGATAGGGGTAGATATAGGCATAGAGAAGGCAGCAGACCCCCAATCGACAGCGGCAACGACTGAGACACCTACAGAGACGCTGACAGAGGCTGCGACGCCGACGGATGCAGATAGGGTTAGATATTGGCATAGAGAAAGCAGCAGACCCCACAATCGACAGCGGCAGCGACTGAGACACCTACAGAGACGCTGATAGAGGCTGCGACGCCGACTGAGGCAGATAGGGTTAGATATTGGCATAGAGAAAGCAGCAGACCCCCCCAATCGACAGCGGCAGCGACTGAGACACCTACAGATACGCTGACAGAGGTTGCGACGCCGACTGAGACGCCGACTGAGGCAGATAGGGGTAGATATAAGCATAGAGAAGGCAGCAGACCCCACAATCGACAGCGGCAGCGACTGAGACACCTACAGAGATGCTGACAGAAGCTGCGACGCCGACTGAGGCAGATAGAGTTATATATTGGCATAGAGAAAGCAGCAGACCCCCCAATCGACAGCGGCAGCGACTGAGACACCTACAGATACGCTGACAGAGGTTGCTAAACCGACTGAGACGCCGACTGAGGCAGATAGGGGTAGATATAGGCATAGAGAAGGCAGCACACCCCCCAATCGACAGCGCCAGCGACTGAGACGATCACGGAGACGCTGACAGAGGATACGACGCCGACTGAGACGCCGACTGAGGCAGATAGGGGTATTTATAGGCATAGAGAATGCAGCAGACCCCCCTAATCGACAGCGGCAGCGACTGAGACGCCTTCAGAGACGCTGACAGAGGCTGCGACGCCGACTGAGACGCCGACTGTGGCAGATAGGGGTATATATAGGCATAGAGAAGGCAGCAGACCTCCCCAATCAACAGCGGCAGCGACTGAGACGCCTACAGAGACGCCGACTGAGACGCCGACTGAGGTAGATACGGGTAGATATAGGTATAGAGAAGGCAGAAGAACCCCCTATCGACAGCGGCAACGCCTGAGACGCCTACAGAGAAGCTGACAGAATCTGCGACGCCGACTGAGACGCCGACTGAGGCAGATAGTGGTATATATATGCATAGAGAAGGCAGCAGACCCCCCAATCGACAGCGGCAGCAACTGAGACGCCTACAGAGACGCCGACTGAGACGCCGACTGAGGTAGATAGGGGTAGATATAGGTATAGAGAAGGCAGTAGAACCCCTAATCGACTGCGGCAACGACTGAGACTCCTACAGAGACGCTGACAGAGGTTGCGACGCCGACTGAGATGCCGACTGAGGCAGATAGGAGTAGATATAGGCATAGAGAAAGCAGCAGACCTCCCCAATCAATAGCGGCAGCGACTGAGACGCCTACAGAGACGCCGACTGAGGTAGATACGGGTAGATATAGGTATAGAGAAGGCAGCAGATCCCCCTATCGACAGCGGCAACGCCTGAGACGCCTACAGAGAAGCTGACAGAATCTGCGACGCCGACTGAGACGCCGACTGAGGCAGATAGTGGTATATATATGCATAGAGAAGGCAGCAGACCCCCCAATCGACAGCGGCAGCGACTGAGACTCCTACAGAGACGCCGACTGAGACGCCGACTGAGGTAGATAGGGGTAGATATAGGTATAGAGAAGGCAGCAGAACCCCCAATCGACTGCGGCAACGACTGAGACTACTATAGAGACGCTGACAGAGGTTGCGACGCCGACTGAGATGCCGACTGAGGCAGATAATCGTAGATATAGGCATAGAGAAGGCAGCAGACCCAACAATCGACAGCGGCAGCTACTGAGACACCTACAGATAAGCTGATAGAGGTTGCGACGCCGACTGATGCAGATAGGGTTAGATATTGGAATAGAGAATGCCGCAGACCCCCCAATCGACAGCGGCAGCGACTGAGACACCTACAGATACGCTGATAGAGGTTGCGACGCCGACTGAGAAGTCGACTGAGGCAGATAGGGGTAGATATAGGCATAGAGAAGGCAGCAGAACCCCAATCGACAGCGACAGCAACTGAGACGCCTACAGAAACGCTGACAGAATTTGCGACGCCGACTGAGAAGCCGATTGAGGCAGATAGGGGTAGATATAGGCATAGAGAAGGCAGCAGACCCCCAATCGACAGCGGCAACGACTGAGACACCTACAGAGACGCTGACAAAGGCTGCGACGCCGACGGATGCAGATAGGATTAGATATTGGCATAGCGAAAGCAGCAGACCCCACAATCGACAGCGGCAGCTACTGAGACACCTACACAGACGCTGATAGAGGCTGCGACGCCGACTGAGGCAGATAGGGTTAGATATTGGCATAGAGAAAGCAGCAGACCCCCCAATCGACAGCGGCAGCGACTGAGACACCTACAGATACGCTGACAGAGGTTGCGATGCAGACTAAGACGCCGACTGAGGCAGATAGGGGTAGATATAAGCATAGAGAAGGCAGCAGACCCCACAATCGACAGCGGCAGCGACTGAGACACCTACAGAGATGCTGACAGAGGCTGCGACGCCGACTGAGGCAGATAGAGTTATATATTGGCATAGAGAAAGCAGCAGACCCCCCAATCGACAGCGGCAGCGACTGAGACACCTACAGATACGCTGACAGAGGTTGCTAAGCCGACTGAGACGCCGACTGAGGCAGATAGGGGTAGATATAGGCAGAGAGAAGGCAGCACACCCCCCAATCACCAGCGCCAGTGACTGAGACGATCACGGAGACGCTGACAGAGGCTACGACGCCAACTGAGACGCCGACTGAGGCAGATAGGGGTATTTATAGGCATAGAGAAGGCAGCAGACCCCCCTAATCGACAGCGGCCGCGACTGAGACGCCTTCAGAGAAGCTGACAGAGGCTGCGACGCCGACTGAGACGCCGACTGTGGCAAATAGGGGTAGATATAGGCATAGAGAAGGCAGCAGACCTCCCCAATCAACAGCGGCAGCGACTGAGACGCCTACAGAGACGCCGACTGAGACGCCGACTGTTGTAGATACGGGTAGATATAGGTATAGAGAAGGCAGCAGAACCCCCTATCGACAGCGGCAACGACTGTGACGCCTACAGAAACGCTGACAGAGGCTGCAACGCCGACTGAGACACCGACTGAGGCAGATAAGTTTAGATATAGGCTTAGAGAAGGCAGCAGACCCCCCAATCGACAGCGGCAGCGACTGAATCACCTAGAGAGACGCTGACTGAGGCTGCGACGCCTACTGATGCAGATAGTGTTAGATATTGGAATAGAGAAGGCCGCAGACCCCTCCCCCCCCCAATCGATAGCGGCAGCGACTGAGACATCTACAGATACGCTGACAGAGGTTGCGACGCCGACTTTGACGCCGACTGAGTCAGATAGGGGTAGATATAGGCATAGAGAAGACAGCAGACCCCCAATCGACAGCGGCAACGCCTGAGACGCCTACAGAGAAGCTGACAGAGGATGCGACGCCGACTGAGGCAGATAGTGGTATATATGCATAGAGAAGGCAGCAGATCCCCCCAATCGACAGCGGCAACGACTGTGACTCCTACAGAGACGCTGACAGAGGTTGCGACGCCGACTGAGATGCCGACTGAGGCAGATAGGAGTAGATATAGGCATAGAGAAAGCAGCAGACCTCCCCAATCAATAGCGGCAGCGACTGAGACGCCTACAGAGACGCCGACTGAGACGCCGACTGAGGTAGATAGGGGTAGATATAGGTATAGAGAAGGCAGCAGAACCCCCAATCGACTGCGGCAACGACTGAGACTACTATAGAGACGCTGACAGAGGTTGCGACGCCGACTGAGATGCCGACTGAGGCAGATAGTCGTAGATATAGGCATAGAGAAGGCAGCAGACCCAACAATCGACAGCGGCAGCGACTGAGACACCTACAGATAAGCTGATAGAGGTTGCGACGCCGACTGATGCAGATAGGGTTAGATATTGGAATAGAGAATGCCGCAGACCCCCCAATCGACAGCGGCAGCGACTGAGACACCTACAGATACGCTGATAGAGGTTGCGACGCCGACTGAGAAGTCGACTGAGGCAGATAGGGGTAGATATAGGCATAGAGAAGGCAGCAGAACCCCAATCGACAGCGACAGCAACTGAGACGCCTACAGAAACGCTGACAGAATTTGCGACGCCGACTGAGACGCCGATTGAGGCAGATAGGGGTAGATATATGCATAGAGAAGGCAGCAGACGCCCCCAATCGACAACGGCAACGACTGAGACGCCTACAGAAACGCTGACAGAGGCTGCGTCGCCTACTGAGATGCCGACTGAGGCAGATAGGGGTAGATATAGGCATAGAGAAGGCAGCAGACCCCCAATCGCCAGCGGCAACGACTGAGACACCTACAGAGACGCTGACAGAGGCTGCGACGCCGACGGATGCAGATAGGATTAGATATTGGCATAGAGAAAGCAGCAGACCCCACAATCGACAGCGGCAGCTACTGAGACACCTACACAGACGCTGATAGAGGCTGCGACGTCGACTGAGGCAGATAGGGTTAGATATTGGCATTGAGAAAGCAGCAGACCCCCCAATCGACAGCGGCAGCGACTGAGACACCTACAGATACGCTGACAGAGGTTGCGATGCAGACTGAGACGCCGACTGAGGCAGATAGGGGTAGATATAAGCATAGAGAAGGCAGCAGACCCCACAATCGACAGCGGCAGCGACTGAGACACCTACAGAGATGCTGACAGAGGCTGCGACGCCGACTGAGGCAGATAGAGTTATATATTGGCATAGAGAAAGCAGCAGACCCCCCAATCGACAGCGGCAGCGACTGAGACACCTACAGATACGCTGACAGAGGTTGCTAAGCCGACTGAGACGCCGACTGAGGCAGATAGGGGTAGATATAGGCAGAGAGAAGGCAGCACACCCCCCAATCGACAGCGCCAGTGACTGAGACGATCACGGAGACGCTGACAGGGGCTACGACGCCGACTGAGACGCCGACTGAGGCAGATAGGGGTATTTATAGGCATAGAGAAGGCAGCAGACCCCCCTAATCGACAGCGGCCGCGACTGAGACGCCTTCAGAGACGCTGACAGAGGCTGCGACGCCGACTGAGACGCCGACTGTGGCAAATAGGGTTAGATATAGGCATAGAGAAGGCAGCAGACCTCCCCAATCAACAGCGGCAGCGACTGAGACGCCTACAGAGACGCCGACTGAGACGCCGACTGTGGTAGATACGGGTAGATATAGGTATAGAGAAGGCAGCAGAACCCCCTATCGACAGCGGCAACGCCTGAGACGCCTACAGAGAAGCTGACAGAATCTGCGACGCCGACTGAGACGCCGACGGAGGCAGATAGTGGTATATATATGCATAGAGAAGGCAGCAGACCCCCCAATCGACAGCGGCAGCGACTGAGACGCCTACAGAGACGCCGACTGAGACGCCGACTGAGGTAGATAGGGGTAGATATAGGTATAAAGAAGGCAGCAGAACCCCCAATCGACTGCGGCAACGACTGAGACTCCTACAGAGACGCTGACAGAGGTTGCGACGCCGACTGAGATGCCGACTGAGGCAGATAGTCGTAGATATAGGCATAGAGAAGGCAGCAGACCCCCCAATCGACAGCGGCAACGACTGAGAAAACTACAGATACGCTGACAGAGGTTGCGACGCCGACTGATGCAGATAGGGTTAGATATTGGAATAGAGAATGCCGCAGACCCCCCCAATGGACTGCGGCAGCGACTGAGACGGCCACAGAGACGCTGACAGAGGCTACGACGCCGACTGACACGCCGACTGAGGCAGATACTGGTATATATATATATATATATATATATATATATATATATGCATAGAGCAGGCAGCAGACCCCCCCAATCGACAGCGGCAACGACTCAGATGCCTACAGAAACGGTGACAGAGGCTGCGATGCCGACTGAGTCAGATAGGGGTAGATATAGGCATAGAGAAGACAGCAGACCCCCAATCGACAGCGGCAACGCCTGAGACGCCTACAGAGAAGCTCACAGAGGATGCGACGCCGCCTGAGGCAGATAGTGGTATATATGCATAGAGAAGGCAGCAGATCCCCCCAATCGACAGCGGCAACGACTGTGACGCCTACAGAAACGCTGACAGAGGCTGCAACGCCGACTGAGACGCCGACTGAGGCAGATAAGTTTAGATATAGGCTTAGAGAAGGCAGCAGACCCCCCAATCGACAGCGGCAGCGACTGAATCACCTAGAGAGACGCTGACTGAGGCTGCGACGCCTACTGATGCAGATAGTGTTAGATATTGGAATAGAGAAGGCCGCAGACCCCCCCCCCAATCGATAGCGGCAGCGACTGAGACATCTACAGATACGCTGACAGAGGTTGCGACGCCGACTGAGACGCCGACTGAGGCAGATAGGGGTAGATATAGGCATAGAGAAGGCAGCAGACCCAACAATCGACAGCGGCAGCGACTGAGACACCTACAGAGACGCTGACAGAGGCTGCGACGCCGACTGAGGCAGATAGGGTTAGATATCGGCATAGAGAAAGCAGCAGACCCCCCCCAATCGACAGCGGCAGCGACTGAGACACCTACAGATACGCTGACAGAGGTTGCGACGCCGACTACGACGCCGACTGAGGCAGATAGGGGTAGATATAGGCATAGAGAAGGCAGCAGACCCAACAAGCGACAGCGGCAGCGACTGAGACACCTACAGAGACGCTGACAAAGGCTGCGACGCCGACTGAGGCAGATATGGTTAGATATTGGCTTAGAGAAAGCAGCAGACCCCCCAATCGACAGTGGCAGCGACTGAGACAACTACAGATACGCTGACACAGGTTGCGAAGCCGACTGAGACGCCAACTGAGGCAGATAGGGGTAGATATAGGAATAGAGAAGGCAGTAGACCCCCCAATCGACAGCGCCAGCAACTGAGACGGCCACAGAGACGCTGACAGAGGCTACGACGCCGACTGACACGCCGACTGAGACAGATAGGGGTATATATAGGCATAGAGAAGGCAGCAGACCCCTCTAATTGACAGCGACAGCAACTGAGACGCCTTCAGAGACGCTGACAGAGGCTGCGACGCCGACTGAGACGCCGACTGTGGCAGATAGGAGTAGATATAGGCATAGAGAAGGCAGCAGACCTCCCCAATCAACAGCGGCGGCGACTGAGACGCCTACAGAGACGTCGACTGAGGTAGATACGGGAAGATATAGGTATAGAGAAGGCAGCAGAACCCCCTATCGACAGCGGCAATGCCTGAGACGCCTACAGAGAAGCTGACAGTATCTGCGACGCCGACTCAGATGCCGACTGAGGCAGATAGTGGTATATAAGTTAACGTATAATACATTGTATTTGTCCACACACGAGCATACAACGCAGACATTGTGTCAGCACCAACATTCCAGCGGGATCCTATTGCACTTGGGAAGGGGTAAAGGTATTTAGCAACGTTCCCACACTCATCACTCGGCGCGTGGACTACGTCAGCAGTTTATGTCTTTAGTTAAGTTATGTTAAGATCATTATTGTTTGTAAACTTCAGTCCGGTTTTGTTCATAAATAAAGTAAGACGTGTTGCTAATCCAACACGCAACCTTTTTTAAAAAATAAATTAAATTAATATTTCGTTAATTGGCGCCCGAGCAGGGACCTCTTTTGAATCCTTGCTCACATTTGCCTGAGACGATAGGTAAGTAAGGAAGAAGAGGTTTAACCCAGAAAAAGGTCCAACAATTCCGGCTCACCGTTTAGAGTGAGAAAAGGACGCGCCCTAGTAGTCAACGCAAACGGGAGGTGATCACGGGATCATCAGCAGTCTCACTGTAGTGTTTAAGAACTTTAAAAAATAAGGAAATTGTGAAGTAAATGTTTAAATTGTTTGTGAAAATAAATTATAGAATCCTAAGAATATAAAATTGTGACTTTATTAAAGAAAAAATAATAATCTAAGAAAATGAGGAAATTTATTTAAAAGAAAGGAATTATTATTAAAAGGAAAAGAATTAAATATTATTTAGAAAAAAAGAAGATTAAAAATAAGTTATAAGTGTGAAGAAATTAAAAGAAATTATCATTGACAAAAAGAATTATTAAATGAAAAGGAAAATTAAAAATAAATTATAAGTGTGAAGAAATTAAAAGAAATTATCATTGAAAGAAAGAATTATTAAATGAAAAGGAAAATTAAACATAAATAAGTGTGAAGAAATTAAAAGAATTTATCATTGAAAAAAAAAGAATTAGAAAATAAAAAATAAAATTAAAAATAAATGATAAATGTGAAGAAATATTAAGAAATTATTATTAAAAAGAAAAAAAACTGAAATTGAAAAAATTTGTTTGAGCTTAAGAAAAAACCGAAAATTAATAAGAAGAAATTGGAAAAAAGTTGTTAAAAAAAGAATAGTGAAATTGTAATTTTCGAAAGAAAAATTCATACGAAGCAAACAGCATCAACGGCATCAGTGGAAAAAAGTCATGGTGATTGTGAGGTGAGTGGCAGATTGTAAGATTACATATTGATTGCTATTTTATATTTATTCGCGAAACAAAACGTTCCTTAGTCCATCCTATTCCTTTCCTTTTTTTGTGAAAAAGTTCCGAAAAAATATTGTTAAAAGAGAGTATGTCAGTTGACAGTATCGAAGAGATTACGGACAGACTAAGTAGAACCCTCATAATGAGCCAACCACAGAGGCCTAGCACTAGTTCCAGTGGACTCTCTCAAGCTCAAAAGGAGGAAGTTAGAACTATAGTGTTGGATTACTTCAAACAGGACACCCCTGATGATGGAGGGGATCAACCTATAGGAGCAATTCGTATCGAAGAATTGGACAAAATTCCCGATATTGTTAGATCACTAAGAGAATTTTCGGGAATTGCGGGCGAATTCGGTTCTTGGCGGAAATCGGTAGAAAGGGTACTGGAGCTTTTCGAAAGCATTAAAGGTACTGGAAGATATTTTGCCATTCTCCATACAATACGGACAAAAATTACTGGGGAAGCAGACACTGCTCTTGATTCATACAGAACACCTCTGGACTGGGTCAAGAAAAGAAAGTGTCTAATGATGCATTACTCCGATAGGAGAGATATTGGTACACTTGAATATCAGATGACAACCATGTGTCAAGGACACAAAACCATAACAGAATTCTATCAAGCGGTGTACCAACGACTATCACTAATATTGGACAAGATAACTTGTCTTGAACTGGACACAGGTAGCCTTTCTTCAATGACAAACGCTTATAGAGAAAAAGCACTTGATACCTTCGTGCGTGGGCTGAAAGGCGATTTGCCAAGACTATTAAGCGTCAAGGAACCCACATCTTTGCCACAGGCATTACACATCTGTTTAAAATTGGACAATATGACTTATCGGATGCATCACGCTCACGGGCTGATACCTAAGCCAAACGCGCAGGGATACAAACCAAATCCTCAGGTATTCAACAGAAATATTTTTTATCCTGAACTCGCTCATGGGGGAGCTCCAACCAGACCACAATTGCCACCACGATTCATACCAAGGCCAATGAATGGGCCGAATATTCAGTATCAACCCCGTCAACAAAATTACCAGTTCACTAACATTAATCAAAGACCTCAAGGATTTCCGGGAAATTATCAACAATATCCTACAAATCCGGAACCGATGGAAATTGATCGGTCCATCCAATCTAGGCAGATAAATTATGCCAACAGACCGCCGGTCCACGTTCCAAGGACCAATCAACAAGGCTCAACGAAACTTTCATTTAAGAACGGAGGGTAATTGCAACAGAGGAGGCAGCGAAGTGGATAATCCAAAAATTGACAAAGAAATTGAAGGACTTGAAGGAGCTGTAGGAGGTGTACCGGATATAAATGAATACATGGATGTGGCCACTAATGAATATATTAATGAACTACCATACTATTCAGGAGAGGACGTAAAAACCTCGGACAGTCTAGTGGAAGATTTTTCTACTGAAGATCTTAATGCGGATCTTAATTTTTTTGGTTAAACAGTTCCTCGTTACCATACTTTAAGATAAGAACGGGGAACGGAAAAATACTGAAATTCCTTCTGGACACCGGTAGCAATAAGAATTATATTAAGTCTGATCTGGCAAATAATCTTCAAAAAAATTGCGACTACTTCTGCGCTAAAACAATATCTGGCAATGTTCAAATTACACACCACACCTTACTAAGGATATTTGGTGATTCTATTGCACCTATTAAATTTTTCCTTCTACCTGGATTGCGGACTTTTGATGCAATACTAGGTAATGATGCCTTGAAGGAACTTTCTACAATCATTCACACAGCTGATAATTACTTTACAATAACGAATGGTATGAAAATACCAATTTACCAATATATGTCGCAGGACGTGAACAATCTGGAAATACGTGTTGAACACCTTTCTGAGAACCAAACATCAACTATGATGAAAATCACAGAATCTCACAAGAATCTTTTTGCAGATCCTGATGAAAAATTAACTTACACAACGAGAGTACAGGGTGAAATTCGTACAATCACGGACGAGCCTACTTACACAAGAAACTATGGCTCTGAAAAATGTTGTCGAGAAAGAAATAAGCAAATTATTAAAAGACGGGATCATAAGACCATCTCATTCTCCCTATAATTCACCCATATGGGTCGTGCCGAAAAAAGAGGATGCATCTGGAAAGAGGAAGTACAGAGTCGTAGTGGATTTTAGAATATTGAATGCGGTTACTGTAGCAGACAAATATCCAATACCAGAAATTGGGGAAGTTTTATCTCAACTGGGCGGCAACAAATTCTTTACAGTAATTGATCTGAAAAGTGGTTTTCATCAAATACCGCTCAGGCAAGAAGACATCGAGAAAACGGCATTCTCAGTGAACAATGGGAAGTACGAGTTCACAAGGCTTCCGTTTGGATTAAAAAATGCCCCATCAATATTCCAGAGAGCATTGGATGATATTCTAAGAAACTTCATCGGAAGGACTTGTTATGTCTATATCGATGACATAATTATATTCAGTAAAGACGAAGAATCACATTTTAAACATTTGAAGGAAATCTTTTGTACGTTGGCAGAGGCAAATATGAGAGTGCAGTTAGATAAATGCGTCTCCTTTAAAAGAGAAGTTGAATTTCTTGGTTTCAAAGTATCTGAGAGTGGCATAAGTACAATAAAGGACAGAGTGGATGCCATGGTAAGAATTCCTTACCCTAAAATTTTGAGGCAATTAAGATCTTTTTTGGGGCTTTGCAATTACTATAGAAGATTCATAAAGGGTTATGCCGATATAGCTAAACCACTAACTGCTATGCTGAGGGGCCCAAATGGTTCAATTCCCAGGTCCGAGTCCAGCAAAGTAAAAATAGTACTCGGTTGTAAGGAAATGAAGGCAATGGATTCTTTAAAGGAGGCTTTATTATCTCGAGAAGTTATGCTTTTTTACCCAAACTACGAGAAAGAATTTCATCTAACGACCGATGCCTCCACCGTAGCCCTTGGAGCCGTGCTTAGCCAGGACAATAGGCCAATAGCATTTATTTCCAGAGTATTGTCGGAAACGGAGGAAAACTATGCTACAAATGAGAGAGAGATGCTAGCTATAGTATGAGCCCTACATATCTTCAGAAAATACCTATATGGAACTGCTAGAATTATAATTTACACTGACCACCAGCCCCAAACATATGCACTGAGTAACAAAAATAGTAATGTCAAGATGAAAAGGTGGAAGGCGATTCTCGAGGAATATAACTATGAAATTAGGTACAAACCAAGGAAATCTAACGTGGTAGCAGATGCTCTCTCTAGAACACCAATGACCAACGTGAACTCTTTAGCTGGAACCGTTCATAGCCATGAAAGTTCTGCGGAAAATTTGGTACCCAGCGTGGAGGCTCCTATAAATGCATTCAAAAATCAGATATTCCTTTGTGTGGACGAAGTGCCGTCATATCAATTCCAAACTATATTCCCTGGGTATCATAGACATACAATTGTAGAAAGGGAGTATGATCAGAATAACCTCCTAGCCTTATTGAAAAGATACTTGAACCCCTCTTTGTAATGGGTAAAATCCAGGAAATCTATCGTCTGCACTTGTTGAATTATAAGGTTCGCTTCACACAAAAATTCGTGGAGGACGTGACCTCAGAAAATGACCAGGAAAATGTCATTATTGATACTCACAACAGGGCCCACAGAAATGCAGCGGAAAATAAATTACAGATTTTGGAGAAGTGTTATTTCCCAGGCATGTTTGCCAAGATAAAGCGAATAGTGAAACTTTGCTCAACATGTAAGAAGAACAAATACGATAGGCACCCCAATGATCCGAAGTTAGGGGAAACGCCTATACCTTCATATCCCGGCCAGGTAGTGCATATTGAAATATTTTCAACAGACAAAAAATTGGTAATGACAGCCTTGGATAAATTAACCAAGTACGCACAAGTTAAATTGTTAACGGGAAAATCTATTGAGGATGTGAGAAGACCCCTAAGAGAACTCCTATTCTTCTTTAGCGTACCAAAAACTATCGTCATCTATAATGAGAAGTCTCTAAATTCAGCCACTATTCTGTTTATGATGAGGGATGAATTGAACATCGAAGTGTTCACTACTCCTCCTTACAGAAGCGAAGCAAACGGTCAAGTCGAAAGAATTCATTCAACCCTTGCTGAATTGCTAAGATGTTTAAAGGACGAAGGGGTATGCAGAAATTTCGAAGAACTCCTTGAAAAAGCAGTGAACGAGTATAATCATTCGATACACTCGACTGTTGAGAGGAAACCTGTTGATTTGTTTTTTGGGAGAACTGTAGATTTTTCTCCAGGTAGCTATGACAGAACTAGACAGTCGAATATGGAGAAAATCCAAGAAAAACAGAAACGTGGTTTAGAATATCATAACAAACGGAAACAAAACGACCAACAATACATTCCAGGTCAGACAGTCTTCGTTAAAATCAATAAGAGATTAGGGACAAAGTTATCGGAGCGATTTAAAGAAGAAATAGTAAAAGAAAACAGGAATTCTACAATAGTCACCGAAAGCGGAAGAATTGTACACAAGAGACATATTAGAAATTAATTCACAACTCCTATTTTACAGATTATTAATCTTGACGGCATTATGTGCTGGCGAAATACAAATATTGGATTGCTCGAATTCAAAATTATTGGCAATGCATTCCGGATTGGCTAAAGTCCAGACCGGAACTTTCAAGATAGTTCATATGATTGATTTACGGAGCTACGATAACCTGATCCATGAAATGGAAGATAATATTGTTCGGAATATCACCTTAAACCATCCCCTGATCCCTTACCTTAAATACACAATATCCCAAATTAAATCCTACATATCACGATTAAAACCGAATGTAAAGTCTAAACGATCACTGGATTTCCTCGGTAGTGCATGGAAATGGATTGCTGGAAGTCCAGACCGTCAGGACTTTGAGATAATTCAGAAAAAGATAGATGACGTTTTGGAAAATAATAGCAATCAAATTGTGATAAATCGTCTGTCACTAGAGAAAATAAGTAAACTCACGAACACCACAAACGAAATAATAAAAATCTTAAAAACAGAACAAAATCTTCATGATGAAAGAATATTAGAATGGAAATATAAACTTGAACTTCTAAAAGAAGATGTTGCGAATATTGAATTTGCAATTCATTTGGCAAAAGTAAATATAGTTAATTCATTTATCCTTTCATCTTTCGAAGTCGAAATCCTAAATGACATATTTAGTAAAACTAATATTCCATTTTCTAGTACTGATGAACTACTGCACTTTGCAGAAGTAAAAATCGCTCTCGAAGGTTACAATATACTTTACATATTAAGTGTTCCGACAACAGATACTGAAAATTGTATTAGATTACTAATTAAGGCTCAATCAAAAGGGAAAATATTGTAACTAGGCTAGATTATGAATACGTCCTAGACTGTAAGAATAAGAAAAGAATATTTGGATTAAAAAAGAAATGTAAAACATACAATAGTTTATCAATATGTAGTCCTGAAACTTATGACGATATCACAGATTCCCCGTGCATCCCGGTTGCAAACTTTGATAGGTGTAGGACGCACCATATAGAAGTTAGGGCCATTTGAACTTATAGCAGTGTTTGATTTGGGACTCAAGGGTAGCATAGCTATGAGCGATAGTTTAAATTGATAAGAGGCACGAGTACTTTATTGTCACAAAATATCAAGATTTTATGACGCTCCAGTAAAAAGTTACAAGCATTTGATTGTTGCAAACTTTGGTAGGTATAGGACGCACCGTATAGAAGTTAGGGCCATTTAAATGTTTATCAGTGTTTGATTTGTGACTCAAGGGTAGCATAGCTATGAGTGATAATTTAAATTCATATGAATCTCGAGTACTTATTGTCACAAAATTTCAAGGTTTTATTACGCTCCAGTAAAAAGTTACAAGCATTTGATTGTTGCAAACTTTGGTAGCTATAGGACGCACCGTATAGAAGTTAGGGCCATTTGAAGTTTTATAAGTGTTTGATTTGGGTCTCAAGGGTAGCATAGCTATGAGTGATAGCTTAAATTGATAAGTGGCTCGAGTACTTAATGTCACATTTTTTCAAGGTTTTATGACGCTCCAGTAAAAAGTTACAAGTATTTGATTGTTGCAAACTTTGATAGGTGTAGGACGCACCGTATACAGCAAAAAGTTACAAGTATTTAATTGTTGCAAACTTTGATAGAAGTTAGGGCCATTTGAAGTTTTAGCAGTGTTTGATTTGGGACTCAAGGGTAGCATAGCTATGAGCCATAGTTTAAATTGATAGGAGGCACGAGTACTTTAGTGTCACAAATTTTCAAGATTTTATGCCGCTCCAGTAAAAAGTTACAAGCATTTGATTGTTGCAAACTTTGGTAGGTATACGACGCACCGTATAGATGTTAGGGCCATTTGAAGTTTTATAAGTATTTGATTTGGGACTCAAGGGTAGCATAGCTATGAGTAATTGCTTAAATTGATAAGAGAATTTATGACGCTCCAATAAAAAGTGAAAAGCTTTTGATTGTTGCAAACTTTGATAGGTGTAGGACGCACCGTATAGAAGTTAGGGCCACTTGAAGTTTTATCAGTGTTTGATTTGGGACTCAAGGGTAGCATAGCTATGAACGAGAGCTTAAATTGATAAGAGGCTCGAGTACTTCATTATGACAAAATTTCAAGATTTTATGACGTTCCAGTAAATATTTACAAGAATTTGAATGTTGCAAACTTTGAAATGTGTAAGACGCACCGTATAGAAGTTAGGGCCATTTGAAGTTTTATCAGTGTTTGATTTGGGACACAACGGTAGCATAGCTATGAGCGATAGCTTAAATTGATAAGAGGCACGAGTACTTTATTGTCACAAAATTTCAAGATTTTAGGACGTTCCAGTAAAAAGTTACAAGCATTTGATTGTTGCAAACTTTGGAAGGTGAAGGACGCACCGTATAGAAGTTAGGGCAATTTGAAGTTCTATCAGTGTTTGATCTGGGTCTCAAGCGCAGCATAGCTATGAGTGATAGCTTAAATTGACAAGAGGCTCGAGTACTTCATTGTCACAAAATTTCAATTTATTTTGACACTCCAGTAAAAAGGTACAAGCATTTGAATGTTGCAAATTTTGATGGGTGTAGGACGCACCGTATAGAAGTTAGGGCCATTTGAAGTTTATAAGTGTTTCATTTGGGACTCAAGGGTAGCATAGCTATGAGCGATAGCTTAAATTGATACGAGGCTCGAGTACTTCATTATCACAAAATTTCAAGATTTTTTGACGCTCCAGTAAACATTTACAAGCATTTGAATGTTGCAAACTTTGAAAGGTATAGGACGCACCGTATAGATGTTACTGCCATTTGAAGTTTTATAAGTGTCTGATTTGGTACTCAAGGGTAGCATAGCTATGAGTGATAGCTTAAATTGATAAAGGGCTCGAGTACTTATTGTCACAAAATTTCAAGGTTTTATTACGCTCCAGTAAAAAGTTACAAGCATTTGATTGTTGCAAACTTTGATAGGTGTAGGACGCACCTTATAGAAGTTAGGGCCATTTGAAGTTTTAGCAGTGTTTGATTTGGGACTCAAGGGTAGCATAGCTATGAGCGATAGCTTAAATTGACAAGAGGCTCGAGTAGTTTATTGTCACAAAATTTCAAGATTTTATGACGCTCCAGTAAAAAGTTACAAGCATTTGAATGTTGCAAATTTTGATAGGTGTAGGACGCACCGTATAGAAGTTAGGGCCATTTGAAGTTTTATCAGTGTTTGATTTGGGACTCAAGGGTAGCATAGCTATGAGTGATAGCTTAAATTGTTAAGTGGCTTGAGTACTTAATGTCACAAATTTTCAAGGTTTTATGACGCTCCAGTAAAAAGTTACAAGTATTTAATTGTTGCAAACTTTGATAGGTGTAGGACGCACCGTATAGAAATTAGGGCCATTTGAAGTTTTAGCAGTGTTTGATTTGGGACTCAAGGGTAGCATAGCTATGAGCGATTGTTTAAATTGATAAGTGGCACGAGTACTTTATTGTCACAAAATTTCAAGATTTTATGACGCTCCAGTAAAAAGTTACAAGCATTTGATTGTTGCAAACTTTGGTAGGTGTAGGACGCACCGTATAGAAGTTAGGGCCATTTGAAGTTTTAGCAGTGTTTGGTTTGGGACTCAAGGGTCGCATAGCTATGCGCGATAGCTTAAATTGATAACAGGCTCGAGTACTTCATTGTCACAAAATTTATATTTATTTTGACGCTCCAGTAAAAAGTTACAAGCATTTGAATGTTGCAAATTTTGATGGGTGTAGGACGCACCGTATAGAAGTTAGGGCCATTTGAAGTTTATAAGTGTTTCATTTGGGACTCAAGGGTAGCATAGCTATGAGCGATAGCTTAAATTGATAAGAGGCTCGAGCACTTTATTATCACAAAATTTCAAGATTTTTTGACGCTCCAGTAAACATTTACAAGCATTTGAATGTTGGAAACTTTGAAAGGTGTAGGACACACCATATAGAAGTTAGGGCCATTTGAAGTTTTAGCAGTGTTTGATTTGGGACTCAAGGGTAGCATAGTTATGAGCGATAGTTTAAATTGATAAGAGGCACGAGTACTTTATTGTCACAAAATTTCAAAATTTTATGACGCTCCAGTAACAAGTTACAAGCATTTGATTGTTGCAAACTTTGGTAGGTGTAGGACGCACCGTATAGAAGTTAGGGCCATTTGAAGTTTTAGCAGTGTTTGATTTGGGACTCAAGGGTAGCATAGCTATGAGTAATTGCTTAAATTGATAAGAGGCTCGAGTACTTATTGTCACAAAATTTCAAAGTTATATTACGCTCCAGTAAAAAGTTACAAGCATTTGATTGTTGCAAACTTTGATAGGTATAGGACGCACCTCATAGAAGTTAGGGCTATTTGAAGTTATATCAGTGTTTGGTTTGGGACTCAAGGATAGCATAGCTATGAGCGATAGCTTAAATTGACAAGAGGTTCGAGTACTTTATTGTCACAAAATTTCAAGATTTTATGACGCTCCAGTAAAAAGTTACAAGCTTTTGATTATTGAAAACTTTGATATGTATAGGACGCACCGTATAGAAGATAGGGCCATTTGAAGTTTTAGCAGTGTTTGATTTGGGACTCAAGGGTAGCATAGCTATGCGCGATAGCTTAAATTGATAACAGGCTCGAGTACTTCATTATCACAAAATTTCAAGATTTTATGCCGCTCCAGTAAAAATTTACAAGCATTTGAATGTTGCAAACTTTGAAATGTGTAAGACGCACCGTATAAAAGTTAGGGCCATTTGAAGTTTATAAGTGTTTCATTTGGGACTCAAGGGTAGCATAGCTATGAGCGATAGCTTAAATTGATAAGAGGCTCGAGCACTTCATTATCACAAAATTTCAAGATTTTTTGACGCTCCAGTAAAAATTTACAAGCATTTGAATGTTGCAAACTTTCAAATGTGTAAGACGCACCGTATAGAAGTTAGGGCCATTTGAAGTTTTATCAGTGTTTGATTTGGGACTCAAGGAAAGCATAGCTATGAGTGATAACTTAAATTGATAAGAGGCTCGAGTACTTAGTGTCACAAAATTTCAAGGTTTTATTACGCTCCAGTAAAAATTTTTAAAGTATTTCATTGTTGTAAACTTTGATAGGTGTAGGACTCACCGTATAGAAGTTAGGGCCATTTGAAGTTTTAGCAGTGTTTGATTTGGGACTCAAGGGTAGCATAGTTATGAGCGATAGTTTAAATTGATAAGAGGCACGAGTACTTTATTGTCACAAAATTTCAAAATTTTATGACGCTCCAGTAACAAGTTACAAGCATTTGATTGTTGCAAACTTTGGTAGCTATAGGACGCACCGTATAGAAGTTAGGGCCATTTGAAGTTTTATAAGTGTTTGATTTGGGACTCGAGTGTAGCATAGCTATGAGTGATAGCTTAAATTGATAAGTGGCTCGAGTACTTAATGTCACATTTTTTCAAGGTTTTATGACGCTCCAGTAAAAAGTTACAAGTATTTGATTGTTGCAAACTTTGATAGGTGTAGGACGCACCGTATACAGCAAAAAGTTACAAGAATTTAATTGTTGCAAACTTTGATAGAAGTTAGGGCCATTTGAAGTTTTAGTAGTGTTTGATTTGGGACTAAAGGGTAGCATAGCTATGAGCCATAGTTTAAATTGATAGGAGGCACGAGTACTTTATTGTCACAAATTTTCAAGATTTTAAGCCGCTCCAGTAAAAAGTTACAAGCATTTGATTGTTGCAAACTTTGGTAGGTATACGACGCACCGTATAGATGTTAGGGCCATTTGAAGTTTTATAAGTATTTTATTTGGGACTCAAGGGTAGCATAGCTATGAGTAATTGCTTAAATTGATAAGAGAATTTATGACGCTCCAATAAAAAGTGAAAAGCTTTTGATTGTTGCAAACTTTGATAGGTGTAGGACGCACCGTATAGAAGTTAGGGCCACTTGAAGTTTTATCAGTGTTTGATTTGGGACTCAAGGGTAGCATAGCTATGAACGAGAGCTTAAATTGATAAGAGGCTCGAGTACTTCATTATGACAAAATTTCAAGATTTTATGACGTTCCACTAAAAATTTACAAGCATTTGAATGTTGCAAACTTTGAAATGTGTAAGACGCACCGTATAGAAATTAGGGCCATTTGAAGTTTTATCAGTGTTTGATTTGGGACTCAACGGTAGCATAGCTATGGGCGATAGCTTAAATTGATAAGAGGCACGAGTACTTTATTGTCACAAAATTCCAAGATTTTAGGACGTTCCAGTAAAAAGTTACAAGCATTTGATTGTTGCAAACTTTGGAAGGTGAAGGACGCACCGTATAGAAGTTAGGGCAATTTGAAGTTCTATCAGTGTTTGATCTGGGTCTCAAGCGTAGCATAGCTATGAGTGATAGCTTAAATTGACAAGAGGCTCGAGTACTTAATGTCACATTTTTTCAAGGTTTTATGACGCTCCAGTAAAAAGTTACAAGTATTTGATTGTTGCAAACTTTGATAGGTGTAGGACGCACCGTATACAGCAAAAAGTTACAAGTATTTAATTGTTGCAAACTTTGATAGAAGTTAGGGCCATTTGAAGTTTTAGTAGTGTTTGATTTGGGACTAAAGGGTAGCATAGCTATGAGCCATAGTTTAAATCGATAGGAGGCACGAGTACTTTATTGTCACAAATTTTCAAGATTTTAAGCCGCTAGAGTAAAAAGTTACAAGCATTTGATTGTTGCAAACTTTGGTAGGTATACGACGCACCGTATAGATGTTAGGGCCATTTGAAGTTTTATAAGTATTTTATTTGGGACTCAAGGGTAGCATAGCTATGAGTAATTGCTTAAATTGATAAGAGAATTTATGACGCTCCAATAAAAAGTGAAAAGCTTTTGATTGTTGCAAACTTTGATAGGTGTAGGACGCACCGTATAGAAGTTAGGGCCACTTGAAGTTTTATCAGTGTTTGATTTGGGACTCAAGGGTAGCATAGCTATGAACGAGAGCTTAAATTGATAAGAGGCTCGAGTACTTCATTATGACAAAATTTCAAGATTTTATGACGTTCCACTAAAAATTTACAAGCATTTGAATGTTGCAAACTTTGAAATGTGTAAGACGCACCGTATAGAAGTTAGGGCCATTTGAAGTTTTATCAGTGTTTGATTTGGGACTCAACGGTAGCATAGCTATGGGCGATAGCTTAAATTGAAAAGAGGCACGAGTACTTTATTGTCACAAAATTCCAAGATTTTAGGACGTTCCAGTAAAAAGTTACAAGCATTTGATTGTTGCAAACTTTGGAAGGTGAAGGACGCACCGTATAGAAGTTAGGGCAATTTGAAGTTCTATCAGTGTTTGATCTGGGTCTCAAGCGTAGCATAGCTATGAGTGATAGCTTAAATTGACAAGAGGCTCGAGTACTTCATTGTCACAAAATTTCAATTTATTTTGACGCTCCAGTAAAAAGTTACAAGCATTTGAATGTTGCAAATTTTGATGGGTGTAGGACGCACCGTATAGAAGTTAGGGCCATTTGAAGTTTATAAGTGTTTCATTTGGGACTCAAGGGTAGCATAGCTATGAGCGATAGCTTAATTTGATACGAGGCTCGAGTACTTCATTATCACAAAATTTCAAGATTTTTTGACGCTCCAGTAAACATTTACAAGCATTTGAATGTTGCAAACTTTGAAAGGTATAGGACGCACCGTATTGATGTTACTGCCATTTGAAGTTTTATATGTGTTTGTTTTGGGACTCAAGGGTAGCATAGCTATGAGCGATAGCTTAAATTGATAAGAGGCTCGAGTACTTCATTATCACAAAATTTCAAGATTCTATGACGCTCCAGTAAATATTTACAAGCATTTGAATGTTGCAAACTTTGAAAGGTATAGGATGCACCGTATTGATGTTACTGCCATTTGAAGTTTTATATGTGTTTGTTTTGGGACTCAAGGGTAGCATAGCTATGAGTGATAGCTAAAATTGTTAAGTGGCTCGAGTACTTAATGGCACAAAATTTCAAGGTTTTATGACGCTCCAGTAAAAAGTTACAAGTATTTAATTTTTGCAAACTTTGATAGGTGTAGGACGCACCGTATAGAAATTAGGGCCATTTGAAGTTTTAGCAGTGTTTGATTTGGGACTCAAGGGTAGCATAGCTATGAGCGATAGTTTAAATTGATAAGTGGCACGAGTACTTTATTGTCACAAAATTTCAAGATTTTATGACGCTCCAGTAAAAAGTTACAAGCATTTGATTGTTGCAAACTTTGGTAGAAATAGGACGCACCGTATAGAAGTTAGGGCTATTTGAAGTTTTATCAGTGTTTGATTTGGGACTCAAGGGTAGCATAACTATGAGCGATAGCTTAAATTGACAAGAGGCTCGAGTACTTTATTGTCACAAAATTCCAAGATTTTATGACGCTCCAATAAAAAGATACAAGCTTTTGATTGTTGCAAACTTTGATATGTATAGGACGCACCGTATAGAAGTTAGGGCCTTTTGAAACTTTAGCAGCGTTTGATTTGGGACTCAAGGGTAGCATAGCTATGAGCGATAGATTAAATTGATAAGAGGCACGATTATTTTATTGTCACGAAATTTCAAGATTTTAGGACGCTCCAGTAAAAAGTTACAAGCATTTGATTGTTGCAAACTTTGGTAGGTGTAGGACGCACCGTATAGAAGTTAGGACCATTTGAAGTTTTATCAGTGTTTGATTTGGGACTCAAGGGTAGCATAGCTATGAGTAATTGCTTAAATTGATAAGAGGCTCGAGTACTTATTGTCACAAAATTTCAACGTTATATTACGCTCCAGTAAAAAGTTACAAGCATTTGATTGTTGCAAACATTGATAGGTATAGGACGCACCTCATAGAAGTTAGGGCTATTTGAAGTTATATCAGTGTTTGGTTTGGGACTCAAGGATAGCATAGCTATGAGCGATAGCTTAAATTGACAAGAGGTTCGAGTACTTTATTGTCACAAAATTTCAAGATTTTATGACGCTCCAGTAAAAAGTTACAAGCTTTTGATTATTGAAAACTTTGATATGTATAGGACGCACCGTATAGAAGATAGGGCCATTTGAAGTTTTAGCAGTGTTTGATTTGGGACTCAAGGGTAGCATAGCTATGCGCGATAGCTTAAATTGATAACAGGCTCGAGTACTTCATTATCACAAAATTTCAAGATTTTATGACGCTCCAGTAAAAATTTACAAGCATTTGAATGTTGCAAACTTTGAAATGTGTAAGACGCACCGTATAGAAGTTAGGGCCATTTGAAGTTTTATCAGTGTTTGATTTGGTAATCAAGGGTAGCATAACTCTGAGCGATAGCTTAAATTGATAAGAGGCACGAGTACTTTATTGTCACAAAATTTCAAGATTTTAGGACGTTCCAGTAAAAAGTTACAAGCATTTGATTGTTGCAAACTTTGGAAGGTGAAGGACGCACCGTATAGAAGTTAGGGCAATTTGAAGTTCTATCAGTGTTTGATCTGGGTCTCAAGCGTAGCATACCTATGAGTGATAGCTTAAATTGACAAGAGGCTCGAGTACTTCATTGTCACAAAATTTCAATTTATTTTGACGCTCCAGTAAAAAGTTACAAGCATTTGAATGTTGCAAATTTTGATGGGTGTAGGACGCACCGTATAGAAGTTAGGGCCATTTGAAGTTTATAAGTGTTTCATTTGGGACTCAAGGGTAGCATAGCTATGAGCGATAGCTTAAATTGATACGAGGCTCGAGTACTTCATTATCACAAAATTTCAAGATTTTTTGACGCTCCAGTAAACATTTACAAGCATTTGAATGTTGCAAACTTTGAAAGGTATACGACGCACCGTATTGATGTTACTGCCAATTGAAGTTTTATATGTGTTTGTTTTGGGACTCAAGGGTAGCATAGCTATGAGCGATAGCTTAAATTGATAAGAGGCTCGAGTACTTCATTATCACAAAATTCCAAGATTTTATGACCCTCCAGTAACTATTTACAAGCATTTGAATGTTGCAAACTTTGAAATGTGTAGGACGCACCGTATAGAAGTTAGAGCCATTTGAAGTTTTATCAGTGTTTGATTTGGGACTCAAGGGTAGCATAGCTATGAGTGATAGCTTAAATTGTTAAGTGGCTCGAGTACTTAATGTCACAAAATTTCAAGGTTTTATGACGCTCCAGTAAAAAGTTACAAGTATTTAATTGTTGCAAACTTTGATAGGTGTAGGACGCATCGTATAGAAATTAGGGCCATTTGAAGTTTTAGCAGTGTTTGATTTGGGACTCAAGGGTAGCATAGCTATGAGCGATAGTTTAAATTGATAAGTGGCACGAGTACTTTATTGTCACAAAATTTCAAGGTTTTATTACGCTCCAGTAAAAAGTTACAAGCATTTGATTGTTGGAAACTTTGATATGTATAGGACGCACCGTATAGAAGTTAGGGCCTTTTGAAGTTTTAGCAGTGTTTGATTTGGGACTCAAGGGTAGCATAGCTATGAGCGATAGCTTAAATTGATAAAAGGCACGATTACTTTATTTTGCACGAAATTTCAAGATTTTAGGACGCTCCAGTAAAAAGTTACAAGCATTTGATTGTTGCAAACTTTGGTAGGTGTAGGACGCACCGTATAGAAGTTAGGACCATTTGAAGTTTTATCAGTGTTTGATTTGGGACGCAAGGGTAGCATAGCTATGAGTAATAGCTTAAATTGATAAGAGGCTCGAGTACTTTATTGTCACAAAATTTCAAGGTTTTATGATGCATCAGTAAAAAGTAACAAGCATTTGATTGTTGCAAACTTTGATAGGTATAGGACGGGCCATTTGAAGTTTTATTAGTGTTTGATTTGGGACTCAAGGGTAGCATAGCTATGAGCGATAGCTCAAATTGATAAGAGGCACGAGTATTTTATTGTCACAAAATTTCAAGATTTTATGACGCTCCAGTAAAAAGTTACAAGCATTTGATTGTTGCAAACTTTGATAGGTATAGGATGCACCGTAGAGAAGTTAGGGCCATTTGAAGTTTTATCAGTGTTTGATTTGTGACTCAAGGGTAGCATAGCTACGAGTGATAACTTAAATTGATAAGAGGCTCGAGTACTTAGAGTCACAAAATTTCAAGGTTTTATTACGCTCCAGTAAAAAGTTAAAAGCATTTGATTGTTGCAAACTCTGATAGGTATAGGACGCACCGTATAGAAGTTAGGGCCATTTGAAGTTTTATCAGTGTTTGATTTGGGACTGAAGGGTAGCATAGCTATGAGCGATAGCTTAAATTTACAAGAGGCTCGAGTACTTTATTGTCACAAAATTTCAAGATTTTATGACGCTCCAGTAAAAAGTTACAAGCTTTTGATTGTTGCAAACTTTGATATGTATAGGACGCACCGTACAGAAGTTAGGGCCATGTTTTATCAGTGTTTGATTTGGGACTCAAGGGTAGCATAGCTATGAGCGATAGCTTAAATTGATAAGAGGCTCGAGTACTTCATTATCACAAAATTTCAAGATTTTTTGACGCTCCAGTAAAAATTTACAAGCATTTGATTGTTGCAAACTTTGATATGTATAGGACGCACCGTATAGAAGTTAGGGCCATTTGATATTTTATCAGTGTTTGATTTGGGACTCAAGGGTAGCGTAGCTATGCGCGATAGCTTAAATTGATAACAGGCTCGAGTACTTCATTATCACAAAATTTCAAGATTTTATGACGCTCCAGTAAAAATTTACAAGCATTTGAATGTTGCAAACTTTGAAATGTGTAAGACGCACCGTATAGAAGTTAGGGCCATTTGAAGTTTTATCAGTGTTTGATTTGTGAATCAAGGGTAGCATAGCTCTGAGCGATAGCTTATATTGATAAGAGGCTCGAGTACTTTATTGTCACAAAATTTCAAGGTTTTATGATGCATCAGTAAAAAGTAACAAGCATTTGATTGTTGCAAACTTTGATAGGTATAGGACGCACCGTATAGAAGTTAGGGCCATTTGAAGTTTTATCAGTGTTTGAATCGGGACTCAAGGGTAGCATAGTTATGAGCGATAGCTTAAATTGATAAGAGGCACGAGTACTTTATTATCAAAAAATTTCAAGATTTTAGGACGCTCCAGTAAAAAGTTACAAGCATTTGATTGTTGCTAACTTTGGAAGGTGAAGGACGCACCGTATAGAAGTTAGGGCCATTTGAAGTTTATAAGTGTTTCGTTTGGGACTCAAGGGTAGCTATGAGCGATAGCTATGAGCGATAGCTTAAATTGATAAGAGGCTCGAGTACTTCATTATCACAAAATTTCAAGATTTTTTGACGCTCCAGTAAACATTTACAAGCATTTGAGTGTTGCAAACTTAGAAAGGTGTAGGACACACCGTATAGAAGTTAGGGCCATTTGAAGTTTTAGCAGTCTTTGATTTGGGACTCAAGGGTAGCATAGCTATGAGCGATAGCTCAAATTGATAAGAGGCACGAGTACTTTATTGTCACAAAATTTCAAGATTTTATGACGCTCCAGTAAAAAGTTACAAGCATTTGATTGTTGCAAACTTTGGTAGGTATAGGATGCACCGTATAGAAGTTAGGGCCATTTGAAGTTTTATCAGTGTTTGATTTGTGACTCAAGGGTAGCATAGCTACGAGTGATAACTTAAATTGATAAGAGGCTCGAGTACTTAGAGTCACAAAATTTCAAGGTTTTATTACGCTCCAGTAAAAAGTTAAAAGCATTTGATTGTTGCAAACTCTGATAGGTATAGGACGCACCGTATAGAAGTTAGGACCATTTGAGGTTTTATCAGTGTTTGATTTGGGACTGAAGGGTAGCATAGCTATGAGCGATAGCTTAAATTTACAAGAGGCTCGAGTACTTTATTGTCACAAAATTTCAAGATTTTATGACGCTCCAGTAAAAAGTTACAAGCTTTTGATTGTTGCAAACTTTGATATGTATAGGACGCACCGTACAGAAGTTAGGGCCATGTTTTATCAGTGTTTGATTTGGGACTCAAGGGTAGCATAGCTATGAGCGATAGCTTAAATTGATAAGAGGCTCGAGTACTTCATTATCACAAAATTTCAAGATTTTTTGACGCTCCAGTAAATATTTACAAGCATTTGAATGTTGCAAACTTTGAAAGGTGTAGGACGCACCGTATAGAAGTTAGGGCCATTTGATATTTTATCAGTGTTTGATTTGGGACTCAAGGGTAGCGTAGCTATGCGCGATAGCTTAAATTGATAACAGGCTCGAGTACTTCATTATCACAAAATTTCAAGATTTTATGACGCTCCAGTAAAAATTTACAAGCATTTGAATGTTGCAAACTTTGAAATGTGTAAGACGCACCGTATAGAAGTTAGGGCCATTTGAAGTTTTATCAGTGTTTGATTTGGGAATCAAGGGTAGCATAGCTCTGAGCGATAGCTTATATTGATAAGAGGCTCGAGTACTTTATTGTCACAAAATTTCAAGGTTTTATGATGCATCAGTAAAAAGTAACAAGCATTTGATTGTTGCAAACTTTGATAGGTATAGGACGCACCGTATAGAAGTTAGGGCCATTTGAAGTTTTATCAGTGTTTGATTTGGGACTCAAGGGTAGCATAGTTATGAGCGATAGCTTAAATTGATAAGAGGCACGAGTACTTTATTATCAAAAAATTTCAAGATTTTAGGACGCTCCAGTAAAAAGTTACAAGCATTTGATTGTTGCTAACTTTGGAAGGTGAAGGACGCACCGTATAGAAGTTAGGGCCATTTGAAGTTTATAAGTGTTTCGTTTGGGACTCAAGGGTAGCTATGAGCGATAGCTATGAGCGATAGCTTAAATTGATAAGAGGCTCGAGTACTTCATTATCACAAAATTTCAAGATTTTTTGACGCTCCAGTAAACATTTACAAGCATTTGAGTGTTGCAAACTTAGAAAGGTGTAGGACACACCGTATAGAAGTTAGGGCCATTTGAAGTTTTAGCAGTCTTTGATTTGGGACTCAAGGGTAGCATAGCTATGAGCGATAGCTCAAATTGATAAGAGGCACGAGTACTTTATTGTCACAAAATTTCAAGGTTTTATTACGCTCCAGTAAAAAGTTACAAGCATTTGATTGTTGGAAACTTTGATATGTATAGGACGCACCGTATAGAAGTTAGGGCCTTTTGAAGTTTTAGCAGTGTTTGATTTGGGACTCAAGGGTAGCATAGCTATGAGCGATAGCTTAAATTGATAAAAGGCACGATTACTTTATTTTGCACGAAATTTCAAGATTTTAGGACGCTCCAGTAAAAAGTTACAAGCATTTGATTGTTGCAAACTTTGGTAGGTGTAGGACGCACCGTATAGAAGTTAGGACCATTTGAAGTTTTATCAGTGTTTGATTTGGGACGCAAGGGTAGCATAGCTATGAGTAATAGCTTAAATTGATAAGAGGCTCGAGTACTTTATTGTCACAAAATTTCAAGGTTTTATGATGCATCAGTAAAAAGTAACAAGCATTTGATTGTTGCAAACTTTGATAGGTATAGGACGGGCCATTTGAAGTTTTATTAGTGTTTGATTTGGGACTCAAGGGTAGCATAGCTATGAGCGATAGCTCAAATTGATAAGAGGCACGAGTATTTTATTGTCACAAAATTTCAAGATTTTATGACGCTCCAGTAAAAAGTTACAAGCATTTGATTGTTGCAAACTTTGGTAGGTATAGGATGCACCGTAGAGAAGTTAGGGCCATTTGAAGTTTTATCAGTGTTTGATTTGTGACTCAAGGGTAGCATAGCTACGAGTGATAACTTAAATTGATAAGAGGCTCGAGTACTTAGAGTCACAAAATTTCAAGGTTTTATTACGCTCCAGTAAAAAGTTAAAAGCATTTGATTGTTGCAAACTCTGATAGGTATAGGACGCACCGTATAGAAGTTAGGGCCATTTGAAGTTTTATCAGTGTTTGATTTGGGACTGAAGGGTAGCATAGCTATGAGCGATAGCTTAAATTTACAAGAGGCTCGAGTACTTTATTGTCACAAAATTTCAAGATTTTATGACGCTCCAGTAAAAAGTTACAAGCTTTTGATTGTTGCAAACTTTGATATGTATAGGACGCACCGTACAGAAGTTAGGGCCATGTTTTATCAGTGTTTGATTTGGGACTCAAGGGTAGCATAGCTATGAGCGATAGCTTAAATTGATAAGAGGCTCGAGTACTTCATTATCACAAAATTTCAAGATTTTTTGACGCTCCAGTAAATATTTACAAGCATTTGAATGTTGCAAACTTTGAAAGGTGTAGGACGCACCGTATAGAAGTTAGGGCCATTTGATATTTTATCAGTGTTTGATTTGGGACTCAAGGGTAGCGTAGCTATGCGCGATAGCTTAAATTGATAACAGGCTCGAGTACTTCATTATCACAAAATTTCAAGATTTTATGACGCTCCAGTAAAAATTTACAAGCATTTGAATGTTGCAAACTTTGAAATGTGTAAGACGCACCGTATAGAAGTTAGGGCCATTTGAAGTTTTATCAGTGTTTGATTTGGGAATCAAGGGTAGCATAGCTCTGAGCGATAGCTTATATTGATAAGAGGCTCGAGTACTTTATTGTCACAAAATTTCAAGGTTTTATGATGCATCAGTAAAAAGTAACAAGCATTTGATTGTTGCAAACTTTGATAGGTATAGGACGCACCGTATAGAAGTTAGGGCCATTTGAAGTTTATCAGTTTTTGAATCGGGACTCAAGGGTAGCATAGTTATGAGCGATAGCTTAAATTGATAAGAGGCACGAGTACTTTATTATCAAAAAATTTCAAGATTTTAGGACGCTCCAGTAAAAAGTTACAAGCATTTGATTGTTGCTAACTTTGGAAGGTGAAGGACGCACCGTATAGAAGTTAGGGCCATTTGAAGTTTATAAGTGTTTCGTTTGGGACTCAAGGGTAGCTATGAGCGATAGCTATGAGCGATAGCTTAAATTGATAAGAGGCTCGAGTACTTCATTATCACAAAATTTCAAGATTTTTTGACGCTCCAGTAAACATTTACAAGCATTTGAGTGTTGCAAACTTAGAAAGGTGTAGGACACACCGTATAGAAGTTAGGGCCATTTGAAGTTTTAGCAGTCTTTGATTTGGGACTCAAGGGTAGCATAGCTATGAGCGATAGCTCAAATTGATAAGAGGCACGAGTACTTTATTGTCACAAAATTTCAAGATTTTATGACGCTCCAGTAAAAAGTTACAAGCATTTGATTGTTGCAAACTTTGGTAGGTATAGGATGCACCGTATAGAAGTTAGGGCCATTTGAAGTTTTATCAGTGTTTGATTTGTGACTCAAGGGTAGCATAGCTACGAGTGATAACTTAAATTGATAAGAGGCTCGAGTACTTAGAGTCACAAAATTTCAAGGTTTTATTACGCTCCAGTAAAAAGTTAAAAGCATTTGATTGTTGCAAACTCTGATAGGTATAGGACGCACCGTATAGAAGTTAGGACCATTTGAGGTTTTATCAGTGTTTGATTTGGGACTGAAGGGTAGCATAGCTATGAGCGATAGCTTAAATTTACAAGAGGCTCGAGTACTTTATTGTCACAAAATTTCAAGATTTTATGACGCTCCAGTAAAAAGTTACAAGCTTTTGATTGTTGCAAACTTTGATATGTATAGGACGCACCGTACAGAAGTTAGGGCCATGTTTTATCAGTGTTTGATTTGGGACTCAAGGGTAGCATAGCTATGAGCGATAGCTTAAATTGATAAGAGGCTCGAGTACTTCATTATCACAAAATTTCAAGATTTTTTGACGCTCCAGTAAATATTTACAAGCATTTGAATGTTGCAAACTTTGAAAGGTGTAGGACGCACCGTATAGAAGTTAGGGCCATTTGATATTTTATCAGTGTTTGATTTGGGACTCAAGGGTAGCGTAGCTATGCGCGATAGCTTAAATTGATAACAGGCTCGAGTACTTCATTATCACAAAATTTCAAGATTTTATGACGCTCCAGTAAAAATTTACAAGCATTTGAATGTTGCAAACTTTGAAATGTGTAAGACGCACCGTATAGAAGTTAGGGCCATTTGAAGTTTTATCAGTGTTTGATTTGGGAATCAAGGGTAGCATAGCTCTGAGCGATAGCTTATATTGATAAGAGGCTCGAGTACTTTATTGTCACAAAATTTCAAGGTTTTATGATGCATCAGTAAAAAGTAACAAGCATTTGATTGTTGCAAACTTTGATAGGTATAGGACGCACCGTATAGAAGTTAGGGCCATTTGAAGTTTTATCAGTTTTTGAATCGGGACTCAAGGGTAGCATAGTTATGAGCGATAGCTTAAATTGATAAGAGGCACGAGTACTTTATTATCAAAAAATTTCAAGATTTTAGGACGCTCCAGTAAAAAGTTACAAGCATTTGATTGTTGCTAACTTTGGAAGGTGAAGGACGCACCGTATAGAAGTTAGGGCCATTTGAAGTTTATAAGTGTTTCGTTTGGGACTCAAGGGTAGCTATGAGCGATAGCTATGAGCGATAGCTTAAATTGATAAGAGGCTCGAGTACTTCATTATCACAAAATTTCAAGATTTTTTGACGCTCCAGTAAACATTTACAAGCATTTGAGTGTTGCAAACTTAGAAAGGTGTAGGACACACCGTATAGAAGTTAGGGCCATTTGAAGTTTTAGCAGTCTTTGATTTGGGACTCAAGGGTAGCATAGCTATGAGCGATAGCTCAAATTGATAAGAGGCACGAGTACTTTATTGTCACAAAATTTCAAGATTTTATGACGCTCCAGTAAAAAGTTACAAGCATTTGATTGTTGCAAACTTTGGTAGGTATAGGATGCACCGTATAGAAGTTAGGGCCATTTGAAGTTTTATCAGTGTTTGATTTGTGACTCAAGGGTAGCATAGCTACGAGTGATAACTTAAATTGATAAGAGGCTCGAGTACTTAGAGTCACAAAATTTCAAGGTTTTATTACGCTCCAGTAAAAAGTTAAAAGCATTTGATTGTTGCAAACTCTGATAGGTATAGGACGCACCGTATAGAAGTTAGGACCATTTGAGGTTTTATCAGTGTTTGATTTGGGACTGAAGGGTAGCATAGCTATGAGCGATAGCTTAAATTTACAAGAGGCTCGAGTACTTTATTGTCACAAAATTTCAAGATTTTATGACGCTCCAGTAAAAAGTTACAAGCTTTTGATTGTTGCAAACTTTGATATGTATAGGACGCACCGTACAGAAGTTAGGGCCATATGATGTTTTATCAGTGTTTGATTTGGGACTCAAGGGTAGCATAGCTATGAGCGATAGCTTAAATTGATAAGAGGCTCGAATACTTCATTATCACAAAATTTCAAGATTTTTTGACGCTCCAGTAAATATTTACAAGCATTTGAATGTTGCAAACTTTGAAAGGTGTAGGACGCACCGTACAGAAGTTAGGGCCATTTGAAGTTTTATCAGTGTTTGATTTGGGACTCAAGGGTAGCATAGTTATGAGCGATAGCTTAAATTGATAAGAGGCACGAGTACTTTATTGTCAAAAAATTTCAAGATTTTAGGACGCTCCAGTAAAAAGTTACAAGCATTTGATTGTTGCTAACTTTGGAAGGTGAAGGACGCACCGTATGGAAGTTAGGGCCATTTGAAGTTTATAAGTGTTTCGTTTGGGACTCAAGGGTAGCTATGAGCGATAGCTATGAGCGATAGCTTAAATTGATAAGAGGCTCGAGTACTTCATTATCACAAAATTTCAAGATTTTTTGACGCTCCAGTAAATATTTACAAGCATTTGAATGTTGCAAACTTTGAAAGGTGTAGGACGCACCGTATAGAAGTTAGGGCCATTCGAAGTTTTGTCAGTGTTTTATTTGTGACTCAAGGGTAGTATAGCTACGAGAGATAACTTAAATTGATAAGAGGCTCGAGTACTTTATTGTCACAAAATTCCAAGATTTTATAATGCTCCAGTAAAAAGTTACAAGCTTTTGATTGTTGCAAACTTTGATATGTATAGGACGCACCGTACAGAAGTTAGGGCTATTTGAAGTTATATCAGTGTTTGATTTGGGACTCAAGGATAGCATAACTATGAGCGATAGCTTAAATTGACAAGAGGCTCGAGTACTTTATTGTCACAAAATTTCAAGATTATATTACGCTCCAGTAAAAAGTTACCAGCATTTGATTGTTGCAAACTCTGATTGGTATAGGATGCACCTCATAGAAGTTAGGGCTATTTGAAGTTATATCAGTGTTTTATTTGGGACTCAAGGATAGCATAGCTATGAGCGATAGCTTAAATTGACAAGAGGCTCGAGTACTTAATTGTCACAAAATTTCAAGGTTTTATGACGCTCCAGTAAAAAGTTACAAGCATTTGATTGTTGGAAACTTTGATAGGTATAGGACGCACCGTATAGAAGTTAGGGCCACTTGAAGTTTTAGCAGTGTTTGATTTGGGACTCAAGGGTAGCATAGCTATGAGTGATAGCTTAAATTGATAAGAGGCACGAGTACTTTATTGTCACGAAATTTCAAGATTTTAGGACGCTCCAGTAAAAAGTTACAAGCATTTGATTGTTGCAAACTTTGGTAGGTGGAGGACGCACCGTATAGAAGTTAGGGCCATTTGAATTTTTATAAGTGTTTGATTTGGGACTCAAGGTTTGCATAGCTATGAGTAACAGCTTAAATTGAAAAGAGGCTCTAGTACTTATTGTCACAAAATTTCAAGGTTATATTACGCTCCAGTAAAAAGTTACAAGCATTTGATTGCTGCAAACTTTGATAGGTATAGGACGCACCGCGTAGAAGTTAGGGCCATTTGAAGCTTATAAGTGTTTCATTTGGGACTCAAGGGTAGCATAGCTATGAGCGATAGCTTAAATTTACAAGAGGCACGAGTACTTTATTGTCACAAAATTCCAAGATTTTATGACGCTCCAATAAAAAGTTACAAGCTTTTGATTGTTGCAAACTTTGATAGGTGTAGGACGCACCGTATAGAAGTAAGTGCCATTTGAAGTTTTAGCAGTGTTTGATTTGGGACTCAAGGGAAGCATAGCTATGAGCGATAGTTTAAATTGATAAGAGGCACGAGTACTTTATTGTCACAAAATTTCAAGATTTTATGACGCTCCAGTAAAAAGTTACAAGCATTTGATTGTTGCAAACTTTGGTAGGTATAGGACGCACCGCATAGAAGTTAGGGCCATTTGAAGTTTTATCAGTATTTGATTTGTGACTCAAGGGTAGCATAGCTATGAGTGATAACTTAAATTCATAAGAGGCACGAGTACTTATTGTCACAAAATTTCAAGGTTTTATTACGCTCCAGTAAAAAGTTACAAGCATTTGATTGTTGCAAACTTTGATAGGTATAGGACGCACCGTATAGAAGTTAGGGCTATTAGAAGGTTTATCAGTGTTTGATTTGGGACTCAAGGGTAGCATAGCTATGTGTTTTATCAGTGTTTGATTTCGGACTCAAGGGTAGCATAGCTATGAGCGATAGCTTAAATTGACAAGAGGCTCGAGTACTTTATTGTCACAAAATTCCAAGATTTTATGACGCTCCAATAAGAAGTTACAATCATAAGCGATAGCTTAAATTGACAAGAGGCTCGAGTACTTTATTGTCACAAAATTTCAAGGTTATATTACGCTCCAGTAAAAAGTTACAAGCATTTGATTGTTGCAAACTTTGATAGGTATAGGACGCACCTCATAGAAGTTAGGGCTATTTGAAGTTATATCAGTGTTTGATTTGGGACTCAAGGATAGCATAGCTTAAATTGACAAGAGGCTCGAGTACTTTATTGTCACAAAATTTCAAGATTTTATGACGCTCCCGTAAAAAGTTACAAGCATTTGATTGTTGCAAACTTTGATAGGTATAGGACGCACCGTATAGAAATTAGGGACGTTTGAAGTTTTAGCAGTGTTTGATTTGGGACTCAAGGGTAGCATAGCTATGAGTGATAGCTTAAATTGATAAGAGGCTCGAGTACTTCATTATCACAAAATTTCAAGATTTTTTGACGCTCCAGTAAATATTTACAAGCATTTGAATGTTGCAAACTTTGAAAGGTGTAGGACGCACCGTATAGAAGTTAGGGCCATTTGAAGTTTTATCAGTGTTTGATTTGGGACTCAAGGGTAGCATAGCTATGAGCGATAGCTCAAATTGATAAGAGGCGCGAGTACTTTATTGTTACAAATTTTCAAGATTTTATGACGCTCTAGTAAAAAGTTACAAGCATTTGATTCTTGCAATCTTTGGTAGGTATAGGACGCACCGTATAGAAGTTAGGGCCATTCGAAGTTTTGTCAGTGTTTTATTTGTGACTCAAGTATAGCTACGAGAGATAACTTAAATTGATAAGAGGCTCGAGTACTTTATTGTCACAAAATTCCAAGATTTTATAACGCTCCAGTAAAAAGTTACAAGCTTTTTATTGTTGCAAACTTTGATATGTATAGGACGCACCGTACAGAAGTTAGGGCTATTTGAAGTTATATCAGTGTTTGATTTGGGACTCAAGGATAGCATAGCTATGAGCGATAGCTTAAATTGACAAGAGGCTCGAGTACTTTATTGTCACAAAATTTCAAGGTTATATTACGCTCCAGTAAAAAGTTACAAGCATTTGATTGTTGCAAACTCTGATAGGTATAGGATGCACCTCTTAGAAGTTAGGGCTATTTGAAGTTATATCAGTGTTTGATTTGGGACTCAAGGATAGCATAGCTATGACCGATAGCTTAAATTGACAAGAGGCTCGAGTACTTTATTGTCACAAAATTTCAAGGTTATATTACGATCCAGTAAAAAGTTACAAGCATTTGAATGTTGGAAACTTTGATAAGTATAGGACGTACCGTATAGAAGTTAGGGCCATTCGAAGTTTTGTCAGTGTTTTATTTGTGACTCAAGGGTAGTATAGCTACGAGAGATAACTTAAATTGATAAGAGGCTCGAGTACTTTATTGTCACAAAATTCCAAGATTTTATAATGCTCCAGTAAAAAGTTACAAGCTTTTGATTGTTGCAAACTTTGATATGTATAGGACGCACCGTACAGAAGTTAGGGCTATTTGAAGTTATATCAGTGTTTGATTTGGGACTCAAGGATAGCATAACTATGAGCGATAGCTTAAATTGACAAGAGGCTCGAGTACTTTATTGTCACAAAATTTCAAGATTATATTACGCTCCAGTAAAAAGTTACAAGCATTTGATTGTTGCAAACTCTGATTGGTATAGGATGCACCTCATAGAAGTTAGGGCTATTTGAAGTTATATCAGTGTTTTATTTGGGACTCAAGGATAGCATAGCTATGAGCGATAGCTTAAATTGACAAGAGGCTCGAGTACTTAATTGTCACAAAATTTCAAGGTTTTATGACGCTCCAGTAAAAAGTTACAAGCATTTGATTGTTGGAAACTTTGATATGTATAGGACGCACCGTATAGAAGTTAGGGCCACTTGAAGTTTTAGCAGTGTTTGATTTGGGACTCAAGGGTAGCATAGCTATGAGCGATAGCTTAAATTGATAAGAGGCACGAGTACTTTATTGTCACGAAATTTCAAGATTTTAGGACGCTCCAGTAAAAAGTTACAAGCATTTGATTGTTGCAAACTTTGGTAGGTGGAGGACGCACCGTATAGAAGTTAGGGCCATTTGAATTTTTATCAGTGTTTGATTTGGGACTCAAGGTTTGCATAGCTATGAGTAACAGCTTAAATTGAAAAGAGGCTCTAGTACTTATTGTCACAAAATTTCAAGGTTATATTACGCTCCAGTAAAAAGTTACAAGCATTTGATTGCTGCAAACTTTGATAGGTATAGGACGCACCGCGTAGAAGTTAGGGCCATTTGAAGCTTATAAGTGTTTCATTTGGGACTCAAGGGTAGCATAGCTATGAGCGATAGCTTAAATTTACAAGAGGCATGAGTACTTTATTGTCACAAAATTCCAAGATTTTATGACGCTCCAATAAAAAGTTACAAGCTTTTGATTGTTGCAAACTTTGATAGGAGTAGGACGCACCGTATAGAAGTAAGTGCCATTTGAAGTTTTAGCAGTGTTTGATTTGGGACTCAAGGGAAGCATAGCTATGAGCGATAGTTTAAATTGATAAGAGGCACGAGTACTTTATTGTCACAAAATTTCAAGATTTTATGACGCTCCAGTAAAAAGTTACAAGCATTTGATTGTTGCAAACTTTGGTAGGTATAGGACGCACCGCATAGAAGTTAGGGCCATTTGAAGTTTTATCAGTATTTGATTTGTGACTCAAGGGTAGCATAGCTATGAGTGATAACTTAAATTCATAAGAGGCACGAGTACTTATTGTCACAAAATTTCAAGGTTTTATTACGCTCCAGTAAAAAGTTACAAGCATTTGATTGTTGCAAACTTTGATAGGTATAGGACGCACCGTATAGAAGTTAGGGCTATTAGAAGGTTTATCAGTGTTTGATTTCGGACTCAAGGGTAGCATAGCTATGAGCGATAGCTTAAATTGACAAGAGGCTCGAGTACTTTATTGTCACAAAATTCCAAGATTTTATGACGCTCCAATAAAAAGTTACAAGCTTTTGATTCTTGCAAACTTTGATATGTATAGGACGCACCATATAGAAGTTGGGGCCATTTGAAGTTTTAGCAGTGTTTGATTTGGGACTCAAGGGTAGCATAGCTATGTGTTTTATCAGTGTTTGATTTCGGACTCAAGGGTAGCATAGCTATGAGCGATAGCTTAAATTGACAAGAGGCTCGAGTACTTTATTGTCACAAAATTCCAAGATTTTATGACGCTCCAATAAGAAGTTACAATCATAAGCGATAGCTTAAATTGACAAGAGGCTCGAGTACTTTATTGTCACAAAATTTCAAGGTTATATTACGCTCCAGTAAAAAGTTACAAGCATTTGATTGTTGCAAACTTTGATAGGTATAGGACGCACCTCATAGAAGTTAGGGCTATTTGAAGTTATATCAGTGTTTGATTTGGGACTCAAGGATAGCATAGCTTAAATTGACAAGAGGCTCGAGTACTTTATTGTCACAAAATTTCAAGATTTTATGACGCTCCCGTAAAAAGTTACAAGCATTTGATTGTTGCAAACTTTGATAGGTATAGGACGCACCGTATAGAAATTAGGGACGTTTGAAGTTTTAGCAGTGTTTGATTTGGGACTCAAGGGTAGCATAGCTATGAGTGATAGCTTAAATTGATAAGAGGCTCGAGTACTTCATTATCACAAAATTTCAAGATTTTTTGACGCTCCAGTAAATATTTACAAGCATTTGAATGTTGCAAACTTTGAAAGGTGTAGGACGCACCGTATAGAAGTTAGGGCCATTTGAAGTTTTATCAGTGTTTGATTTGGGACTCAAGGGTAGCATAGCTATGAGCGATAGCTCAAATTGATAAGAGGCGCGAGTACTTTATTGTTACAAATTTTCAAGATTTTATGACGCTCTAGTAAAAAGTTACAAGCATTTGATTCTTGCAAACTTTGGTAGGTATAGGACGCACCGTATAGAAGTTAGGGCCATTCGAAGTTTTGTCAGTGTTTTATTTGTGACTCAAGTATAGCTACGAGAGATAACTTAAATTGATAAGAGGCTCGAGTACTTTATTGTCACAAAATTCCAAGATTTTATAACGCTCCAGTAAAAAGTTACAAGCTTTTTATTGTTGCAAACTTTGATATGTATAGGACGCACCGTACAGAAGTTAGGGCTATTTGAAGTTATATCAGTGTTTGATTTGGGACTCAAGGATAGCATAGCTATGAGCGATAGCTTAAATTGACAAGAGGCTCGAGTACTTTATTGTCACAAAATTTCAAGGTTATATTACGCTCCAGTAAAAAGTTACAAGCATTTGATTGTTGCAAACTCTGATAGGTATAGGATGCACCTCTTAGAAGTTAGGGCTATTTGAAGTTATATCAGTGTTTGATTTGGGACTCAAGGATAGCATAGCTATGACCGATAGCTTAAATTGACAAGAGGCTCGAGTACTTTATTGTCACAAAATTTCAAGGTTATATTACGATCCAGTAAAAAGTTACAAGCATTTGATTGTTGCAAACTCTGATAGGTATAGGATGCACCTCATAGAAGTTAGGGCTATTTGAAGTTATATCAGTGTTTGATTTGGGACTCAAGGATAGCATAGCTATGAGCGATAGCTTAAATTGACAAGAGGCTCGAGTACTTTATTGTCACAAAATTTCAAGGTTTTATGATGCTCCAGTAAAAAGTTACAAGCATTTGAATGTTGGAAACTTTGATAAGTATAGGACGTACCGTATAGAAGTTAGGGCCATTTGAAGTTTTAGCAGTGTTTGATTTGGGACTCAAGGGTAGCATAGCTATGAGCGATAGCTTAAATTGACAAGGGGCTCGAGTACTTTATTGTCACAAAATTCCAAGATTTTATAACGCTCCAATGAAAAGTTACAAGCTTTTGATTGTTGCAAACTTTGATATGTATAGGACGCACCGTATAGAAGTTAGGGCCATTTGAATTTTTATCAGTGTTTGATTTGGGACTCAAGGTTTGCATAGCTATGAGTAACAGCTTAAATTGAAAAGAGGCTCTAGTACTTATTGTCACAAAATTTCAAGGTTATATTACGCTCCAGTAAAAAGTTACAAGCATTTGATTGTTGCAAACTTTGATAGGTATAGGACGCACCGCGTAGAAGTTAGGGCCATTTGAAGCTTATAAGTGTTTCATTTGGGACTCAAGGGTAGCATAGCTATGAGCGATAGCTTAAATTTACAAGAGGCACGAGTACTTTATTGTCACAAAATTCCAAGATTTTATGGCGCTCCAATAAAAAGTTACAAGCTTTTGATTGTTGCAAACTTTGATAGGTGTAGGACGCACCGTATAGAAGTTAGTGCCATTTGAAGTTTTAGCAGTGTTTGATTTGGGACTCAATGGAAGCATAGCTATGAGCGATAGTTTAAATTGATAAGAGGCTCGATTACTTTGTTGTCACCAAATTTCAAGGTTTTATGACGCTCCAGTAAAGAGTTACAAGCATTTGATTGTTGCAAACTTTGGTAGGTTAGGACGCACCGTATAGAAGTTAGGGCCATTTGAAGTTTTATCAGTGTTTGATTTGGGACTCAAGGGTAGCATAGCTATGAGTAATAGCTTAAATTGAAAAGAGGCTCGAGTACTTATTGTCACAAAATTTCCAGGTTATATTACGCTCCAGTAAAAAGTTACAAGCATATTATTGTTGCAAACTTTGATCGGTGTAGGACGCACCGTATAGAAGCAAGTGCCATTTGAAGTTTTAGCAGTGTTTGATTTGGGACTCAAGGAAAGCATAGCTATGAGCGATAGTTTAAATTGATAAGAGGCACGAGTACTTTATTGTCACAAAATTTCAAGATTTTATGACGCTCAATTAAAAAGTTACAAGCATTTGATTGTTGCAAACTTTGGTAGGTATAGGACGCACCGCATAGAAGTTAGGGACATTTGAAGTTTTATCAGTATTTGATTTGTGACTCAAGGGTAGCATAGCTATGAGTGATAACTTAAATTCATAAGAGGCACGAGTACTTATTGTCACACAATTTCAAGGTTTTATTACGCTCCAGTAAAAAGTTACAAGCATTTGATTGTTGCAAACTTTGATAGGTATAGGACGCACCGTATAGAAGTTAGGGCTATTAGAAGTTTTATCAGTGTTTGATTTCGGACTCAAGGGTAGCATAGCTATGAGCGATAGCTTAAATTGACAAGAGGCTCGAGTACTTTCTTGTCACAAAATTCCAAGATTTTATGACGCTCCAATAAAAAGTTACAAGCTTTTGATTGTTGCAAACTTTGATATGTATAGGACGCACCATATAGAAGTTGGGGCCATTTGAAGTTTTAGCAGTGTTTGATTTGGGACTCAAGGGTAGCATAGCTATGTGTTTTATCAGTGTTTGATTTCGGACTCAAGGGTAGCATAGCTATGAGCGATAGCTTAAATTGACAAGAGGCTCGAGTACTTTATTGTCACAAAATTCCAAGATTTTATGACGCTCCAATAAGAAGTTACAATCATAAGCGATAGCTTAAATTGACAAGAGGCTCGAGTACTTTATTGTCACAAAATTTCAAGGTTATATTACGCTCCAGTAAAAAGTTACAAGCATTTGATTGTTGCAAACTTTGATAGGTATAGGACGCACCTCATAGAAGTTAGGGCTATTTGAAGTTATATCAGTGTTTGATTTGGGACTCAAGGATAGCATAGCTTAAATTGACAAGAGGCTCGAGTACTTTATTGTCACAAAATTTCAAGATTTTATGACGCTCCAGTAAAAAGTTACAAGCATTTGATTGTTGCAAACTTTGATAGGTATAGGTCGCACCGTATAGAAATTAGGGACGTTTGAAGTTTTAGCAGTGTTTGATTTGGGACTCAAGGGTAGCATAGCTATGAGCGATAGCTTAAATTGATAAGAGGCTCGAGTACTTATTGTCACAAAATTTCAAGGTTATATTACGCTCCAGTAAAAAGTTACAAGCATATTATTGTTGCAAACTTTGATCGGTGTAGGACGCACCGTATAGAAGCAAGTGCCATTTGAAGTTTTAGCAGTGTTTGATTTGGGACTCAAGGAAAGCATAGCTATGAGCGATAGTTTAAATTGATAAGAGGCACGAGTACTTTATTGTCACAAAATTTCAAGATTTTATGACGCTCCAGTTACAAGCATTTGATTGTTGCAAACTTTGGTAGGTATAGGACGCACCGCATAGAAGTTAGGGCCATTTGAAGTTTTATCAGTATTTGATTTGTGACTCAAGGGTAGCATAGCTTTGAGTGATAACTTAAATTCATAAGAGGCACGAGTACTTATTGTCACAAAATTTCAAGGTTTTATTACGCTCCAGTAAAAAGTTACAAGCATTTGATTGTTGCAAACTTTGATAGGTATAGGACGCACCGTATAGAAGTTAGGGCTATTAGAAGTTTTATCAGTGTTTGATTTCGGACTCAAGGGTAGCATAGCTATGAGCGATAGCTTAAATTGACAAGAGGCTCGAGTACTTTATTGTCACAAAATTCCAAGATTTTATGACGCTCCAATAAAAAGTTACAAGCTTTTGATTGTTGCAAACTTTGATATGTATAGGACGCACCATATAGAAGTTGGGGCCATTTGAAGTTTTAGCAGTGTTTGATTTGGGACTCAAGGGTAGCATAGCTATGTGTTTTATCAGTGTTTGATTTCGGACTCAAGGGTAGCATAGCTATGAGCGATAGGTTAAATTGACAAGAGGCTCGAGTACTTTATTGTCACAAAATTCCAAGATTTTATGACGCTCCAACAAGAAGTTACAATCATAAGCGATAGCTTAAATTGACAAGAGGCTCGAGTACTTTATTGTCACAAAATTTCAAGGTTATATTACGCTCCAGTAAAAAGTTACAAGCATTTGATTGTTGCAAACTTTGATAGGTATAGGACGCACCTCATAGAAGTTAGGGCTATTTGAAGTTATATCAGTGTTTGATTTGGGACTCAAGGATAGCATAGCTTAAATTGACAAGAGGCTCGAGTACTTTATTGTCACAAAATTTCAAGATTTTACGACGCTCAAGTAAAAAGTTACAAGCATTTGATTGTTGCAAACTTTGATAGGTATAGGACGCACCGTATAGAAATTAGGGACGTTTGAAGTTTTAGCAGTGTTTGATTTGGGACTCAAGGGTAGCATAGCTATGAGCGATAGCTTAAATTGATAAGAGGCTCGAGTACTTCATTATCACAAAATTTCAAGATTTTTTGACGCTCCAGTAAATATTTACAAGCATTTGAATGTTGCAAACTTTGAAAGGTGTAGGACGCACCGTATAGAAGTTAGGGCCATTTGAAGTTTTATCAGTGTTTGATTTGGGACTCAAGGGTAGCATAGCTATGAGCGATAGCTCAAATTGATAAGAGGCACGAGTACTTTATTGTCACAAATTTTCAAGATTTTATGACGCTCTAGTAAAAAGTTACAAGCATTTGATTCTTGCAAACTTTGGTAGGTATAGGACGCACCGTATAGAAGTTAGGGCCATTCGAAGTTTTGTCAGTGTTTTATTTGTGGCTCAAGTATAGCTACGAGAGATAACTTAAATTGATAAGAGGCTCGAGTACTTTATTGTCACAAAATTGCAAGATTTTTTAACGCTCCAGTAAAAAGTTACAAGCTTTTGATTGTTGCAAACTTTGATATGTATAGGACGCACCGTACAGAAGTTAGGGCTATTTGAAGTTATATCAGTGTTTGATTTGGGACTCAAGGATAGCATAGCTATGAGCGAGAGCTTAAATTGACAAGAGGCTCGAGTACTTTATTGTCACAAAATTTCAAGGTTATATTACGCTCCAGTAAAAAGTTACAAGCATTTGATTGTTGGAAAATTTGATAAGTATAGGACGCACCTCATAGAAGTTAGGGCTATTTGAAGTTATATCAGTGTTTGATTTGGGACTCAAGGATAGCATAGCTATGAGCGATAGCTTAAATATAGAGTACTTTATTGTCACAAAATTTCAAGGTTTTATGACGCTCCAGTAAAAAGTTACAAGCATTTGATTGTTGGAAACTTTGATAGGTATAGGACGCACCTCATAGAAGTTAGGGCTATTTGAAGTTATATCAGTGTTTGATTTGGGACTCAAGGATAGCATAGCTATGAGCGATAGCTTAAATATAGAGTACTTTATTGTCACAAAATTTCAAGGTTTTATGACGCTCCAGTAAAAAGTTACAAGCATTTGATTGTTGGAAACTTTGATAGGTATAGGACGCACCGTATAGAAGTTAGGGCCACTTGAAGTTTTAGCAGTGTTTGATTTGGGACTCAAGGGTAGCATAGCTATGAGCGATAGCTTAAATTGATAAGAGGCTCGAGTACTTCATTATCACAAAATTTCAAGATTTTTTGACGCTCCAGTAAATATTTACAAGCATTTGAATGTTGCAAACTTTGAAAGGTGTAGGACGCACCGTATAGAAGTTAGGGCCATTTGAAGTTTTATCAGTGTTTGATTTGGGACTCAAGGGTAGCATAGCTATGAGCGATAGCTCAAATTGATAAGAGGCACGAGTACTTTATTGTCACAAATTTTCAAGATTTTATGACGCTCTAGTAAAAAGTTACAAGCATTTGATTGTTGCAAACTTTGGTAGGTATAGGACGCACCGCATAGAAGTTAGGGCCATTTGAAGTTTTATCAGTATTTGATTTGTGACTCAAGGGTAGCATAGCTTTTAGTGATAACTTAAATTCATAAGAGGCACGAGTACTTATTGTCACAAAATTTCAAGGTTTTATTACGCTCCAGTAAAAAGTTACAAGCATTTGATTGTTGCAAACTTTGATAGGTATAGGACGCACCGTATAGAAGTTAGGGCTATTAGAAGTTTTATCAGTGTTTGATTTCGGACTCAAGGGTAGCATAGCTATGAGCGATAGCTTAAATTGACAAGAGGCTCGAGTACTTTATTGTCACAAAATTCCAAGATTTTATGACGCTCCAATAAAAAGTTACAAGCTTTTGATTGTTGCAAACTTTGATATGTATAGGACGCACCATATAGAAGTTGGGGCCATTTGAAGTTTTAGCAGTGTTTGATTTGGGACTCAAGGGTAGCATAGCTATGTGTTTTATCAGTGTTTGATTTCGGACTCAAGGGTAGCATAGCTATGAGCGATAGGTTAAATTGACAAGAGGCTCGAGTACTTTATTGTCACAAAATTCCAAGATTTTATGACGCTCCAATAAGAAGTTACAATCATAAGCGATAGCTTAAATTGACAAGAGGCTCGAGTACTTTATTGTCACAAAATTTCAAGGTTATATTACGCTCCAGTAAAAAGTTACAAGCATTTGATTGTTGCAAACTTTGATAGGTATAGGACGCACCTCATAGAAGTTAGGGCTATTTGAAGTTATATCAGTGTTTGATTTGGGACTCAAGGATAGCATAGCTTAAATTGACAAGAGGCTCGAGTACTTTATTGTCACAAAATTTCAAGATTTTACGACGCTCCAGTAAAAAGTTACAAGCATTTGATTGTTGCAAACTTTGATAGGTATAGGACGCACCGTATAGAAATTAGGGACGTTTGAAGTTTTAGCAGTGTTTGATTTGGGACTCAAGGGTAGCATAGCTATGAGCGATAGCTTAAATTGATAAGAGGCTCGAGTACTTCATTATCACAAAATTTCAAGATTTTTTGACGCTCCAGTAAATATTTACAAGCATTTGAATGTTGCAAACTTTGAAAGGTGTAGGACGCACCGTATAGAAGTTAGGGCCATTTGAAGTTTTATCAGTGTTTGATTTGGGACTCAAGGGTAGCATAGCTATGAGCGATAGCTCAAATTGATAAGAGGCACGAGTACTATATTGTCACAAATTTTCAAGATTTTATGACGCTCTAGTAAAAAGTTACAAGCATTTGATTCTTGCAAACTTTGGTAGGTATAGGACGCACCGTATAGAAGTTAGGGCCATTCGAAGTTTTGTCAGTGTTTTATTTGTGGCTCAAGTATAGCTACGAGAGATAACTTAAATTGATAAGAGGCTCGAGTACTTTATTGTCACAAAATTGCAAGATTTTTTAACGCTCCAGTAAAAAGTTACAAGCTTTTGATTGTTGCAAACTTTGATATGTATAGGACGCACCGTACAGAAGTTAGGGCTATTTGAAGTTATATCAGTGTTTGATTTGGGACTCAAGGATAGCATAGCTATGAGCGAGAGCTTAAATTGACAAGAGGCTCGAGTACTTTATTGTCACAAAATTTCAAGGTTATATTACGCTCCAGTAAAAAGTTACAAGCATTTGATTGTTGGAAAATTTGATAAGTATAGGACGCACCTCATAGAAGTTAGGGCTATTTGAAGTTATATCAGTGTTTGATTTGGGACTCAAGGATAGCATAGCTATGAGCGATAGCTTAAATATAGAGTACTTTATTGTCACAAAATTTCAAGGTTTTATGACGCTCCAGTAAAAAGTTACAAGCATTTGATTGTTGGAAACTTTGATAGGTATAGGACGCACCGTATAGAAGTTAGGGCCACTTGAAGTTTTAGCAGTGTTTGATTTGGGACTCAAAGGTAGCATAGCTATGAGCGATAGCTTAAATTGATAAGAGGCACGAGTACTTTATTGTCACGAAATTTCAAGATTTTAGGACGCTCCAGTAAAAAGTTACAAGCATTTGATTGTTGCAAACTTTGGTAGGTGGAGGACGCACCGTATAGAAGTTAGGGCCATTTGAATTTTTATCAGTGTTTGATTTGGGACTCAAGGTTTGCATAGCTATGAGTAATAGCTTAAATTGAAAAGAGGCTCTAGTACTTATTGTCACAAAATTTCAAGGTTATATTACGCTCCAGTAAAAAGTTACAAGCATTTGATTGTTGCAAACTTTGATAGGTATAGGACGCACCGCGTAGAAGTTAGGGCCATTTGAAGTTTTAGCAGTGTTTGATTTGTGACTCAAGGGTAGCATAGCTATGAGCGATAGCTTAAATTTACAAGAGGCACGAGTACTTTATTGTCACAAAATTCCAAGATTTTATGACGCTCCAATAAAAAGTTACAAGCTTTTGATTGTTGCAAACTTTGATAGGTGTAGGACGCACCGTATAGAAGTAAGTGCCATTTGAAGTTTTAGCAGTGTTTGATTTGGGACTCAAGGGAAGCATAGCTATGAGCGATAGTTTAAATTGATAAGAGGCTGGATTACTTTGTTGTCACCAAATTTCAAGGTTTTATGACGCTCCAGTAAAGAGTTACAAGCATTTGATTGTTGCAAACTTTGGTAGGTTAGGACGCACCGTATAGAAGTTAGGGCCATTTGAATTTTTATCAGTGTTTGATTTGGGACTCAAGGTTTGCATAGCTATGAGTAATAGCTTAAATTGAAAAGAGGCTCTAGTACTTATTGTCACAAAATTTCAAGGTTATATTACGCTCCAGTAAAAAGTTACAAGCATTTGATTGTTGCAAACTTTGATAGGTATAGGACGCACCGCGTAGAAGTTAGGGCCATTTGAAGTTTTATCAGTATTTGATTTGTGACTCAAGGGTAGCATAGCTATGAGCGATAGCTTAAATTTACAAGAGGCACGAGTACTTTATTGTCACAAAATTTCAAGATTTTATGACGCTCCAGTAAAAAGTTACAAGCATTTGATTGTTGCAAACTTTGGTAGGTATAGGACGCACCGCGTAGAAGTTAGGGCCATTTGAAGTTTTATCAGTATTTGATTTGTGACTCAAGGGTAGCATAGCTTTGAGTGATAACTTAAATTCATAAGAGGCACGAGTACTTATTGTCACAAAATTTCAAGGTTTTATTACGCTCCAGTAAAAAGTTACAAGCATTTGATTGTTGCAAACTTTGATAGGTATAGGACGCACCGTATAGAAGTTAGGGCTATTAGAAGTTTTATCAGTGTTTGATTTCGGACTCAAGGGTAGCATAGCTATGAGCGATAGCTTAAATTGACAAGAGGCTCGAGTACTTTATTGTCACAAAATTCAAAGATTTTATGACGCTCCAATAAGAAGTTACAATCATAAGCGATAGCTTAAATTGACAAGAGGCTCGAGTACTTTATTGTCACAAAATTTCAAGATTTTTTGACGCTCCAGTAAATATTTACAAGCATTTGAATGTTGCAAACTTTGATAGGTATAGGACGCACTGTATAGAAGTTAGGGCTATTAGAAGTTTTATCAGTGTTTGATTTGGGACTCAAGGAAAGCATAGCTATGAGCGATAGCTTAAATTGACAAGAGGCTCGAGTACTTTATTGTCACAAAATTCCAAGATTTTATGACGCTCCAATAAAAAGTTACAAGCTTTTGATTGTTGCAAACTTTGATATGTATAGGACGCACCATATAGAAGTTGGGGCCATTTGAAGTTTTAGCAGTGTTTGATTTGGGACTCAAGGGTAGCATAGCTATGTGTTTTATCAGTGTTTGATTTCGGACTCAAGGGTAGCATAGCTATGAGCGATAGCTTAAATTGACAAGAGGCTCGAGTACTTTATTGTCACAAAATTCCAAGATTTTATGACGCTCCAATAAGAAGTTACAATCATAAGCGATAGCTTAAATTGACAAAAGGCTCGAGTACTTTATTGTCACAAAATTTCAAGGTTATATTACGCTCCAGTAAAAAGTTACAAGCATTTGATTGTTGCAAACTTTGATAGGTATAGGACGCACCTCATAGAAGTTAGGGCTATTTGAAGTTATATCAGTGTTTGATTTGGGACTCAAGGATAGCATAGCTTAAATTGACAAGAGGCTCGAGTACTTTATTGTCACAAAATTTCAAGATTTTATGACGCTCCAGTAAAAAGTTACAAGCATTTGATTGTTGCAAACTTTGATAGGTATAGGACGCACCGTATAGAAATTAGGGACGTTTGAAGTTTTAGCAGTGTTTGATTTGGGACTCAAGGGTAGCATAGCTATGAGTGATAGCTTAATTTGATAAGAGGCTCGAGTACTTCATTATCACAAAATTTCAAGATTTTTTGACGCTCCAGTAAATATTTACAAGCATTTGAATGTTGCAAACTTTGAAAGGTGTAGGACGCACCGTATAGAAGTTAGGGCCATTTGAAGTTTTATCAGTGTTTGATTTGGGACTCAAGGGTAGCATAGCTATGAGCGATAGCTCAAATTGATAAGAGGCACGAGTACTTTATTGTCACAAATTTTCAAGATTTTATGACGCTCTAGTAAAAAGTTACAAGCATTTGATTCTTGCAAACTTTGGTAGGTATAGGACGCACCGTATAGAAGTTAGGGCCATTCGAAGTTTTGTCAGTGTTTTATTTGTGGCTCAAGTATAGCTACGAGAGATAACTTAAATTGATAAGAGGCTCGAGTACTTTATTGTCACAAAATTGCAAGATTTTTTAACGCTCCAGTAAAAAGTTACAAGCTTTTGATTGTTGCAAACTTTGATATGTATAGGACGCACCGTACAGAAGTTAGGGCTATTTGAAGTTATATCAGTGTTTGATTTGGGACTCAAGGATAGCATAGCTATGAGCGATAGCTTAAATTGACAAGAGGCTCGAGTACTTTATTGTCACAAAATTTCAAGGTTATATTACGCTCCAGTAAAAAGTTACAAGCATTTGATTGTTGGAAACTTTGATAAGTATAGGACGCACCGTATAGAAGTTAGGGCCATTTGAAGTTTTAGCAGTGTTTGATTTGGGACTCAAGGGTAGCATAGCTATGAGCGATAGCTTAAATTGACAAGGGGCTCGAGTACTTTATTGTCACAAAATTCCAAGATTTTATAACGCTCCAATAAAAAGTTACAAGCTTTTGATTGTTGCAAACTTTGATATGTACAGGACGCACCGTATAGAAGTTAGGGCCATTTGAAGTTTTAGCAGTGTTTGATTTGGGACTCAAGGGTAGCATAGCTATGAGCGTTAGCTTAAATTGACAAGAGGCTCGAGTACTTTATTGTCACAAAATTTCAAGGTTATATTACGCTCCAGTAAAAAGTTACAAGCATTTGATTGTTGCAAACTTTGATAGGTATAGGACGCACCTCATAGAAGTTAGGGCTATTTGAAGTTATATCAGTGTTTGATTTGGGACTCAAGGATAGCATAGCTATGAGCGATAGCTTAAATATAGAGTACTTTATTATCACAAAATTTCAAGGTTTTATGACGCTCCAGTAAAAGTTACAAGCATTTGATTGTAGGAAACTTTGATAGGTATAGGACGCACCGTATAGAAGTTAGGGCCGCTTGAAGTTTTAGCAGTGTTTGATTTGGGACTCAAGGGTAGCATAGCTATGAGCGATAGCTTAAATTGATAAGAGGCACGAGTACTTTATTGTCACGAAATTTCAAGATTTTAGGACGCTCCAGTAAAAAGTTACAAGCATTTGATTGTTGCAAACTTTGGTAGGTGGAGGACGCACCGTATAGAAGTTAGGGCCATTTGAATTTTTATCAGTGTTTGATTTGGGACTCAAGGTTTGCATAGCTATGAGTAATAGCTTAAATTGAAAAGAGGCTCTAGTACTTATTGTCACAAAATTTCAAGGTTATATTACGCTCCAGTAAAAAGTTACAAGCATTTGATTGTTGCAAACTTTGATAGGTATAGGACGCACCGCGTAGAAGTTAGGGCCATTTGAAGTTTTATCAGTATTTGATTTGTGACTCAAGGGTAGCATAGCTATGAGCGATAGCTTAAATTTACAAGAGGCACGAGTACTTTATTGTCACAAAATTCCAAGATTTTATGACGCTCCAATAAAAAGTTACAAGCTTTTGATTGTTGCAAACTTTGATAGGTGTAGGACGCACCGTATAGAAGTAAGTGCCATTTGAAGTCTTAGCAGTGTTTGATTTGGGACTCAAGGGAAGCATAGCTATGAGCGATAGTTTAAATTGATAAGAGGCTGGATTACTTTGTTGTCACCAAATTTCAAGGTTTTATGACGCTCCAGTAAAGAGTTACAAGCATTTGATTGTTGCAAACTTTGGTAGGTTGAGACGCACCGTATAGAAGTTAGGGCCATTTGAAGTTTTATCAGTATTTGATTTGTGACTCAAAGGTCACAAAATTTCAAGGTTTTATGACGCTCCAGTAAAAAGTTACCAGCATATGATTGTTGCAAACTTTGATAGGTGTAGGACACACCGTATAGAAGTAAGTGCCATTTGAAGTTTTAGCAGTGTTTGATTTGGGACTCAAGGGAAGCATAGCTATGAGCGATAGTTTAAATTGATAAGAGGCACGAGTACTTTATTGTCACAAAATTTCAAGATTTTATGCCGCTCCAGTAAAATGTTACAAGTATTTGATTGTTGCAAACTTTGGTAGGTGGAGGACGCACCGTATAGAAGTTAGGGCCATTTGAAGTTTTATCAGTGTTTGATTTGGGATTCAAGGGTAGCATAGCTATGAGTAATAGCTTAAATTGAAAAGAGGCTCGAGTACTTATTGTCACAAACTTTCAAGGTTATATTACGCTCCAGTAAAAAGTTACAAGCATATTATTGTTGCAAACTTTGATCGGTGTAGGACGCACCGTATAGAAGCAAGTGCCATTTGAAGTTTTAGCAGTGTTTGATTTGGGACTCAAGGAAAGCATAGTTATGAGCGATAGTTTAAATTGATAAGAGGCACGAGTACTTTATTGTCACAAAATTTCAAGATTTTATGACGCTCCAGTAAAAAGTTACAAGCATTTGATTGTTCCAAACTTTGGTAGGTATAGGACGCACCGCATAGAAGTTAGGGCCATTTGAAGTTTTATCAGTATTTGATTTGTGACTCAAGGGTAGCATAGCTATGAGTGATAACTTAAATTCATAAGAGGCACGAGTACTTATTGTCACAAAATTTCAAGGTTTTATTACGCTCCAGTAAAAAGTTACCAGCATTTGATTGTTGCAAACTTTGATAGGTATAGGACGCACCGTATAGAAGTTAGGGCTATTAGAAGTTTTATCAGTGTTTGATTTCGGACTCAAGGGTAGCATAGCTATGAGCGATAGCTTAAATTGACAAGAGGCTCGAGTACTTTATTGTCACAAAATTCCAAGATTTTATGACGCTCCAATAAAAAGTTACAAGCTTTTGATTGTTGCAAACTTTGATATGTATAGGACGCACCATATAGAAGTTGGGGCCATTTGAAGTTTTAGCAGTGTTTGATTTGGGACTCAAGGGTAGCATAGCTATGTGTTTTATCAGTGTTTGATTTCGGACTCAAGGGTAGCATAGCTATGAGCGATAGCTTAAATTGACAAGAGGCTCGAGTACTTTATTGTCACAAAATTCCAAAGATTTTATGACGCTCCAATAAGAAGTTACAATCATAAGCGATAGCTTAAATTGACAAGAGGCTCGAGTACTTTATTGTCACAAAATTTCAAGGTTATATTACGCTCCAGTAAAAAGTTACAAGCATTTGATTGTTGCAAACTTTGATAGGTATAGGACGCACCTCATAGAAGTTAGGGCTATTTGAAGTTATATCAGTGTTTGATTTGGGACTCAAGGATAGCATAGCTTAAATTGACAAGAGGCTCGAGTACTTTATTGTCACAAAATTTCAAGATTTTATGACGCTCCAGTAAAAAGTTACAAGCATTTGATTGTTGCAAACTTTGATAGGTATAGGACGCACCGTATAGAAATTAGGGACGTTTGAAGGTTTAGCAGTGTTTGATTTGGGACTAAAGGGTAGCATAGATATAAGCGATAGCTTAAATTGATAAGAGGCACGAGTACTTTATTGTCATGAAATTTCAAGATTTTAGGACGCTCCAGTAAAAACTTACAAGCATTTTATTGTTGCAAACTTTGGTAGGTGTAGGACGCACCGTATAGAAGTTAGGGCCGTTTGAAGTTTTAGCATTGTTTGATTTGGGACTCAAGGGTAGCATAGCTATGCGCGATAGCATAAATTGACAAGAGGCACGAGTATTTTATTCTCCCAAAATTTCAAGGTTTTATGATGCTCCAGTAAAAAGTTACAAGCATTTGATTATTGCAAACTTTGATAGGTATTGGACGCACCGTATAGAAGTTAGGGCCAGTTGAAGTTTATAAGTGTTTCATTTGGGACTCAATTGTAGCATAGCTATGAGCGATAGCTTAAATTGATAAGAGGCTCGAGTACTTTATTGTAACAAAATTTCAAGATTTTATGACGCCCCAGTAAAAGTTACAAGCTTTTGATTATTGCAAACTTTGATAGGTATAGGACGCACCGTATAGAAGTTAGGGCCATTTGAAGCTTTAACAGTGTTTGATTTGTGACTCAAGAGTAGCATAGCTATGAGTGATAACTTAAATTCATAAGAGGCTCGAGTACTTAATGTCACAAAATTTCAAAGTTTTATTACGCTCCTGTAAAAAGTTACAAGCATTTGATTATTGCAAACTTTGATAGGTATAGGACGCACCGTATAGAAGTTAGGGATATTTGAAGTTTTATCAGTGTTTGATTTGTGACTCAATGGTAGCATAGCTATGAGTGATAGCTTAAATTGACAAGAGGCTCGAGTACTTTATTGTCACAAAATTCCAAGATTTTATGACGCTCCAATAAAAAGTTACAAGCTTTTGATTGTTGCAAACTTTGATATGTATAGGAGGCACCGTATAGAAGTTAAGGCCATTTGAAGCTTTAACAGTGTTTTATTTGGGACTCAAGGGTAGCATAGCTATGAGCGATAGCTTAAATTGACAAGAGGCTCGATTACTTTTTTGTCACAAAATTTCAAGGTTTTATGACGCTCTAGCAAAAAGGTACAAGCATATGATTGTTGCAAACTTTGATAGGTGTAGGACGCACCGTATAGAACCAAGTGCCATTTGAAGTTTTAGCAGTGTTTGATTTGGGACTCAAGGGAAGCATAGCTATGAGCGATAGTTTAAATTGATAAGAGGCACGAGTACTTTATTGTCACAATATTTCAAGATTTCATGACGCTCCAGTAAAAAGTTACAAGCATTTGATTGTTGCAAACTTTGGTAGGTGTAGGACGCACCATATAGAAGCTAGGGCCATTTGAAGTTTTATCAGTGTTTGATTTGGGACTCAAGGGTAGCATAGCTATGAGTAATAGCTTAAATTGAAAAGAGGCTCGAGTACTTATTGTCACAAAATTTCAAGGTTATATTACGCTCCAGTAAAAAGTTACAAATATTTGATTGTTGCAAACTTTGATAGGTATAGGACGCACCTCATAGAAGTTAGGGCTATTAGAAGTTTTATCAGTGTTTGATTTCGGACTCAAGGGTAGCATAGCTATGAGCGATAGCTTAAATTGACAAGAGGCTCGAGTACTTTATTGTCACAAAATTCCAAGATTTTATGACGCTCCAATAAAAAGTTACAAGCTTTTGATTGTTGCAAACTTTGATATGTATAGGACGCACCATATAGAAGTTGGGGCCATTTGAAGTTTTAGCAGTGTTTGATTTGGGACTCAAGGGTAGCATAGCTATGTGTTTTATCAGTGTTTGATTTCGGACTCAAGGGTAGCATAGCTATGAGCGATAGCTTAAATTGACAAGAGGCTCGAGTACTTTATTGTCACAAAATTCCAAAGATTTTATGACGCTCCAATAAGAAGTTACAATCGTAAGCGATAGCTTAAATTGACAAGAGGCTCGAGTACTTTATTGTCACAAAATTTCAAGGTTATATTACGCTCCAGTAAAAAGTTACAAGCATTTGATTGTTGCAAACTTTGATAGGTATAGGACGCACCTCATAGAAGTTAGGGCTATTTGAAGTTATATCAGTGTTTGATTTGGGACTCAAGGATAGCATAGCTTAAATTGACAAGAGGCTCGAGTACTTTATTGTCACAAAATTTCAAGATTTTATGACGCTCCAGTAAAAAGTTACAAGCATTTGATTGTTGCAAACTTTGGTAGGTGTAGGACGCACCGTATAGAAGTTAGGGCCGTTTGAAGTTTTAGCAGTGTTTGATTTGGGACTCAAGGGTAGCATAGCTATGCGCGATAGCATAAATTGACAAGAGGCACGAGTATTTTATTCTCCCAAAATTTCAAGGTTTTATGATGCTCCAGTAAAAAGTTACAAGCATTTGATTATTGCAAACTTTGATAGGTATTGGACGCACCGTATAGAAGTTAGGGCCAGTTGAAGTTTATAAGTGTTTCATTTGGGACTCAATTGTAGCATAGCTATGAGCGATAGCTTAAATTGATAAGAGGCTCGAGTACTTAGTGTCACAAAATTTCAAGGTTTTATGATGCTCCAGTAAAAAGTTACAAGCATTTGATTATTGCAAAATTTGATAGGTATTGGACGCACCGTATAGAAGTTAGGGCCAGTTGAAGTTTATAAGTGTTTCATTTGGGACTCAAGGGTAGCATAGCTATGAGCGATAGCTTAAACTGACAAGAGGCTCGAGTACTTTATTGTAACAAAATTTCAAGATTTTATGACGCCCCAGTAAAAGTTACAAGCTTTTGATTATTGCAAACTTTGATAGGTATAGGACGCACCGTATAGAAGTTAGGGCCATTTGAAGCTTTAACAGTGTTTGATTTGTGACTCAAGAGTAGCATAGCTATGAGTGATAACTTAAATTCATAAGAGGCTCGAGTACTTAATGTCACAAAATTTCAAAGTTTTATTACGCTCCTGTAAAAAGTTACAAGCATTTGATTATTGCAAACTTTGATAGGTATAGGACGCACCATATAGAAGTTAGGGATATTTGAAGTTTTATCAGTGTTTGATTTGTGACTCAATGGTAGCATAGCTATGAGTGATAGCTTAAATTGACAAGAGGCTCGAGTACTTTATTGTCACAAAATTCCAAGATTTTATGACGCTCCAATAAAAAGTTACAAGCTTTTGATTGTTGCAAACTTTGATATGTATAGGAGGCACCGTATAGAAGTTAAGGCCATTTGAAGCTTTAACAGTGTTTTATTTGGGACTCAAGGGTAGCATAGCTATGAGCGATAGCTTAAATTGACAAGAGGCTCGATTACTTTTTTGTCACAAAATTTCAAGGTTTTATGACGCTCTAGCAAAAAGGTACAAGCATATGATTGTAGCAAACTTTGATAGGTGTAGGACGCACTGTATAGAACCAAGTGCCATTTGAAGTTTTAGCAGTGTTTGATTTGGGACTCAAGGGAAGCATAGCTATGAGCGATAGTTTAAATTGATAAGAGGCACGAGTACTTTATTGTCACAATATTTCAAGATTTCATGACGCTCCAGTAAAAAGTTACAAGCATTTGATTGTTGCAAACTTTGGTAGGTGTAGGACGCACCATATAGAAGCTAGGGCCATTTGAAGTTTTATCAGTGTTTGATTTGGGACTCAAGGGTAGCATAGCTATGAGTAATAGCTTAAATTGAAAAGAGGCTCGAGTACTTATTGTCACAAAATTTCAAGGTTATATTACGCTCCAGTAAAAAGTTACAAATATTTGATTGTTGCAAACTTTGATAGGTATAGGACGCACCTCATAGAAGTTAGGGCTATTTGAAGTTTTATCAGTGTTTGATTTGGGACTGAAGGGTAGCATAGCTATGAGCGATAGCTTAAATTTACAAGAGGTTCGAGTACTTTATTGTGACAAAATTTCAAGATTTTACGACGCTCCAGTAAAAAGTTACAATCTTTTGATTGTTGCAAACTTTGATATGTATAGGACGCACCGTATAGAAGTTAGGGCCATATGAATTTTTATCAGTGTTTGATTTGGGACTCAAGGGTAGCATAGCTATGAGCGATAGCTTAAATTGATAAGAGGCTCGAGTAATTAGAGTCACAAAATTTCAAGGTTTTATGACGCTCCAGTAAAAAGTTACAAGCATATTATTGTTGCAAACTTTGATAGGTGTAGGACGCACCGCATAGAAGTTAGGGCCATTTGAAGTTTTATCAGTATTTGATTTGTGACTCAAGGGTAGCATAGCTATGAGTGATAACTTAAATTCATAAGAGGCACGAGTACTTTATTGTCACAAAATTTCAAGATTTTATTACGCTCCAGTAAAAAGTTACAAGCATTTGATTGTTGCAAACTTTGATAGGTATAGGACGCACCGTATAGAAGTTAGGGCTATTAGCAGTTTTATCAGTGTTTGATTTGTGACTCAATGGTAGCATAGCTATGAGTGATAGCTTAAATTGACAAGAGGCTCGAGTACTTTATTGTCACAAAATTCCAAGATTTTATGACGCTCCAATAAAAAGTTACAAGCTTTTGCTTGTTGCAAACTTTGATATGTATAGGAGGCACCGTATAGAAGTTAAGGCCATTTGAAGCTTTAACAGTGTTTTATTTGGGACTCAAGGGTAGCATAGCTATGAGCGATAGCTTAAATTGACAAGAGGCTTGATTACTTTTTTGTCACAAAATTTCAAGGTTTTATGACGCTCTAGTAAAAAGTTACAAGCATATTATTGTTGCAAACTTTGATAGGTGTAGGACGCACCGCATAGAAGTTAGGGCCATTTGAAGTTTTATCAGTATTTGATTTGTGACTCAAGGGTAGCATAGCTATGAGTGATAACTTAAATTCATAAGAGGCACGAGTACTTTATTGTCACAAAATTTCAAGATTTTATTACGCTCCAGTAAAAAGTTACAAGCATTTGATTGTTGCAAACTTTGATAGGTATAGGACGCACCGTATAGAAGTTAGGGCTATTAGCAGTTTTATCAGTGTTTGATTTCGGACTCAAGGGTAGCATAGCTATGAGCGATAGCTTAAATTGACAAGAGGCTCGAGTACTTTATTGTCACAAAATTTCAAGGTTATATTACGCTCCAGTAAAAAGTTACAAGCATTTGATTGTTGCAAACTTTGATAGGTATAGGACGCACCTCATAGAAGTTAGGGCTATTTAAAGTTATATCAGTGTTTGATTTGGGACTCAAGGATAGCATAGCTTAAATTGACAAGAGGCTCGAGTACTTTATTGTCACAAAATTTCAAGATTTTATGACGCTCAAGTAAAAAGTTACAAGCATTTGATTGTTGCAAACTTTGATAGGTATAGGACGCACCGTATAGAAATTAGGGACGTTTGAAGTTTTAGCAGTGTTTGATTTGGGACTAAAGGGTAGCATAGCTATAAGCGATAGCTTAAATTGATAAGAGGCACGAGTACTTTATTGTCATGAAATTTCAAGATTTTAGGACGCTCCAGTAAAAAGTTACAAGCATTTTATTGTTGCAAACTTTGGTAGGTGTAGGACGCACCGTATAGAAGTTAGGGCCGTTTGAAGTTTTAGCAGTGTTTGATTTGGGAGTCAAGGGTAGCATAGCTATGCGCGATAGCATAAATTGACAAGAGGCACGAGTATTTTATTCTCCCAAAATTTCAAGGTTTTATGATGCTCCAGTAAAAAGTTACAAGCATTTGATTATTGCAAACTTTGATAGGTATAGGACGCACCGTATAGAAGTTAGGGCCATTTGAAGCTTTAACAGTGTTTGATTTGTGACTCAAGAGTAGCATAGCTATGAGTGATAACTTAAATTCATAAGAGGCTCGAGTACTTAATGTCACAAAATTTCAAGGTTATATTACGCTCCAGTAAAAAGTTAGAAGCATTTGATTGTTGCAAACTTTGATAGGTATAGGACGCACCTCATAGAAGTTAGGGCTATTTAAAGTTATATCAGTGTTTGATTTGGGACTCAAGGATAGCATAGCTTAAATTGACAAGAGGCTCGAGTACTTTATTGTCACAAAATTTCAAGATTTTATGACGCTCAAGTAAAAAGTTACAAGCATTTGATTGTTGCAAACTTTGATAGGTATAGGACGCACCTCATAGAAGTTAGGGCTATTTGAAGTTTTATCAGTGTTTGATTTGGGACTGAAGGGTAGCATAGCTATGAGCGATAGCTTAAATTTACAAGAGGTTCGAGTACTTTATTGTGACAAAATTTCAAGATTTTATGACGCTCCAGTAAAAAGTTACAATCTTTTGATTGTTGCAAAATTTGATATGTATAGGACGCACCGTATAGAAGTTAGGGCCATATGAATTTTTATAAGTGTTTGACATGGGACTCAAGGGTAGCATAGCTATGAGCGATAGCTTAAATTGATAAGAGGCTCGAGTAATTAGAGTCACAAAATTTCAAGGTTTTATGACGCTTCAGTAAAAAGTTACAAGCATATTATTGTTGCAAACTTTGATAGGTGTAGGACGCACCGTATAGAAGCAAGTGCCATTTGAAGTTTTACCAGTGTTTGATTTATGACTCAAGGGAAGCATAGCTATGAGCGATAGTTTAAATTGATAAGAGGCACGAGTACTTTATTGTCACAAAATTTCCATATTTTATGACGCTCCAATAAAAAGTTACAAGCTTTTGATTGTTGCAAACTTTGATAGGTATAGGACGCACCGTATAGAAGTTAGGGCCATTTGAAGCTTTAACAGTGTTTGATTTGTGACTCAAGAGGAGCATAGCTATGAGTGATAACTTAAATTCATAAGAGGCTCGAGTACTTATTGTCACAAAATTTCAAGGTTTTATTACGCTCCTGTAAAAAGTTACAATCTTTTGATTGTTGCAAACTTTGATATGTATAGGACGCACCGTATAGAAGTTAGGGCCATATGAATTTTTATCAGTGTTTGATTTGGGACTCAAGGGTGGCATAGCTATGAGCGATAGCTTAAATTGACAAGAGGCTCGAGTACTTTTTTGTCACAAAATTTCAAGGTTTTATGACGCTCCAGTAAAAAGTTACAAGCATATTATTGTTGCAAACTTTGATAGGTGTAGGACGCACCGCATAGAAGTTAGGGCCATTTGAAGTTTTATCAGTATTTGATTTGTGACTCAAGGGTAGCATAGCTATGAGTGATAACTTAAATTCATAAGAGGCACGAGTACTTTATTGTCACAAAATTTCAAGATTTTATTACGCTCCAGTAAACAGTTACAAGCATTTGATTGTTGCAAACTTTGATAGGTATAGGACGCACCGTATAGAAGTTAGGGCTATTAGCAGTTTTATCAGTGTTTGATTTCGGACTCAAGGGTAGCATAGCTATGAGCGATAGCTTAAATTGACAAGAGGCACGAGTATTTTATTGTCCCAAAATTTCAAGGTTTTATGATGCTCCAGTAAAAAGTTACAAGCATATGATTATTGCAAACTTTGATAAGTATTGGACGCACCGTATAGAAGTTAGGGCCAGTTGAAGTTTATAAGTGTTTCATTTGGGACTCAAGGGTAGTATAGCTATGAGCGATAGCTTAAATTGATAAGAGGCTCGAGTACTTAGTGTCACAAAATTTCAAGGTTTTATGATGCTCCAGTAAAAAGTTACAAGCATTTGATTATTGCAAACTTTGATAGGTATTGGACGCACCGTATAGAAGTTAGGGCCAGTTGAAGTTTATAAGTGTTTCATTTGGGACTCAAGGGTAGCATAGCTATGAGCGATAGCTTAAACTGACAAGAGGCTCGAGTACTTTATTGTAACAAAATTTCAAGATTTTATGACGCCCCAGTAAAAGTTACAAGCTTTTGATTATTGCAAACTTTGATAGGTATAGGACGCACCGTATAGAAGTTAGGGCCATTTGAAGCTTTAACAATGTTTGATTTGTGACTCAAGAGTAGCATAGCTATGAGTGATAACTTAAATTCATAAGAGGCTCGAGTACTTAATGTCACAAAATTTCAAGGTTTTATTACGCTCCAGTAAAAAGTTACAAGCATTTGATTGTTGCAAACTTTGATAGGTATAGGACGCACCGTATAGAAGTTAGGGATATTAGCAGTTTTATCAGTGTTTGATTTCGGACTCAAGGGTAGCATAGCTATGAGCGATAGCTTAAATTGACAAGAGGCTCGAGTACTTTATTGTCACAAAATTTCAAGGTTATATTACGCTCCAGTAAAAAGTTACAAGCATTTGATTGTTGCAAACTTTGATAGGTATAGGACGCACCTCATAGAAGTTAGGGCTATTTAAAGTTATATCAGTGTTTGATTTGGGACTCAAGGATAGCATAGCTTAAATTGACAAGAGGGTCGAGTACTTTATTGTCACAAAATTTCAAGATTTTATGACGCTCAAGTAAAAAGTTACAAGCATTTGATTGTTGCAAACTTTGATAGGTATAGGACGCACCGTATAGAAATTAGGGACGTTTGAAGTTTTAGCAGTGTTTGATTTGGGACTCAAGGGTAGCATAGCTATGCGCGATAGCATAAATTGACAAGAGGCACGAGTATTTTATTGTCCCAAAATTTCAAGGTTTTATGATGCTCCAGTAAAAAGTTACAAGCATTTGATTATTGCAAACTTTGATAAGTATTGGACGCACCGTATAGAAGTTAGGGCCAGTTGAAGTTTATAAGTGTTTCATTTGGGACTCAAGGGTAGCATAGCTATGAGCGATAGCTTAAACTGACAAGAGGCTCGAGTACTTTATTGTAACAAAATTTCAAGATTTTATGACGCCCCAGTAAAAGTTACAAGCTTTTGATTATTGCAAACTTTGATAGGTATAGGACGCACCGTATAGAAGTTAGGGCAATTTGAAGCTTTAACAGTGTTTGATTTGTGACTCAAGAGTAGCATAGCTATGAGTGATAACTTAAATTCATAAGAGGCTCGAGTACTTAATGTCACAAAATTTCAAAGTTTTATTACGCTCCTGTAAAAATTTACAAGCATTTGATTGTTGCAAACTTTGATAGGTATAGGACGCACCGTATAGAAGTTAGGGCTATTTGAAGTTTTATCAGTGTTTGATTTGTGACTCAAGGGTAGCATAGCTATGAGTGATAGCTTAAATTGACAAGAGGCTCGAGTACTTTATTGTCACAAAATTCCAAGATTTTATGACGCTCCAATAAAAAGTTACAAGCTTTTGATTGTTGCAAACTTTGATATGTATAGGAGGCACCGTATAGAAGTTAAGGCCATTTGAAGCTTTAACAGTGTTTTATTTGGGACTCAAGGGTAGCATAGCTATGAGCGATAGCTTAAATTGACAAGAGGCTCGATTACTTTTTTGTCACAAAATTTCAAGGTTTTATGACGCTCTAGTAAAAAGTTACAAGCATATGATTGTTGCAAACTTTGATAGGTGTAGGACGCACCGTATAGAATCAAGTGCCATTTGAAGTTTTAGCAGTGTTTGATTTGGGACTCAAGGGAAGCATAGCTATGAGCGATATTTTAAATTGATAAGAGGCACGAGTACTTTATTGTCACAATATTTCAAGATTTTATGACGCTCCAGTAAAAAGTTACAAGCGTTTGATTGTTGCAAACTTTGGTAGGTGTAGGACGCACCATATAGAAGTTAGGGCCATTTGAAGTTTTATCAGTGTTTGATTTGGGACTCAAGGATAGCATAGCTATGAGTAATAGCTTAAATTGAAAAGAGGCTCGAGTACTAATTGTCACAAAATTTCAAGGTTATATTACGCTCCAGTAAAAAGTTACAAATATTTGATTGTTGCTAACTTTGATAGGTATAGGACGCACCTCATAGAAGTTAGGGCTATTTGAAGTTTTATCAGTGTTTGATTTGGGACTGAAGGGTAGCATAGCTATGAGCGATAGCTTAAATTTACAAGAGGTTCGAGTACTTTATTGTGACAAAATTTCAAGATTTTATGACGCTCCAGTAAAAAGTTACAATCTTTTGATTGTTGCAAACTTTGATATGTATAGGACGCACCGTATAGAAGTTAGGGCCATATGAATTTTTATCAGTGTTTGACATGGGACTCAAGGGTAGCATAGCTATGAGCGATAGCTTAAATTGATAAGAGGCTCGAGTAATTAGAGTCACAAAATTTCAAGGTTTTATGACGCTCCAGTAAAAAGTTACAAGCATATTATTGTTGCAAACTTTGATAGGTGTAGGACGCACCGTATAGAAGCAAGTGCCATTTGAAGTTTTAGCAGTGTTTGATTTGGGACTCAAGGGAAGCATAGCTATGAGCGATAGTTTAAATTGATAAGAGGCACGAGTACTTTATTGTCACAAAATTTCAATATTTTATGACACTCCAATAAAAAGTTACAAGCTTTTGATTGTTGCAAACTTTGATAGGTATAGGACGCACCGTATAGAAGTTAGGGCCATTTGAAGCTTTAACAGTGTTTGATTTGTGACTCAAGAGTAGCATAGCTATGAGTGATAACTTAAATTCATAAGAGGCTCGAGTACTTATTGTCACAAAATTTCAAGGTTTTATTACGCTCCTGTAAAAAGTTACAATCTTTTGATTGTTGCAAACTTTGATATGTATAGGACGCACCGTATAGAAGTTAGGGCCATATGAATTTTTATCAGTGTTTGATTTGGGACTCAAGGGTAGCATAGCTATGAGCGATAGCTTAAATTGACAAGAGGCTCGAGTAGTTTTTTGTCACAAAATTTCAAGGTTTTATGACGCTCCAGTAAAAAGTTACAAGCAAATTATTGTTGCAAACTTTGATAGGTGTAGGACGCACCGCATAGAAGTTAGGGCCATTTGAAGTTTTATCAGTATTTGATTTGTGACTCAGGGGTAGCATAGCTATGAGTGATAACTTAAATTCATAAGAGGCACGAGTACTTTATTGTCACAAAATTTCAAGATTTTATTACGCTCCAGTAAAAAGTTACAAGCATTTGATTGTTGCAAACTTTGATAGGTATAGGACGCACCGTATAGAAGTTAGGGCTATTAGCAGTTTTATCAGTGTTTGATTTCGGACTCAAGGGTAGCATAGCTATGAGCGATAGCTTAAATTGACAAGAGGCTCGAGTACTTTATTGTCACAAAATTTCAAGATTTTTTGACGATCCAGTAAAAAGTTACAAGCTTTTGATTATTGTAAACTTTGATAGGTATAGGACGCATCGTATAGAAGTTAGGGCCATTTGAAGTTTTACCAGTGTTTGATTTCGGACTCAAGAGTAGCATAGCTATGAGCGATAGCTTAAATTGACAAGAGGCTCGAGTACTTTATTGTCACAAAATTTCAAGGTTATATTACGCTCCAGTAAAAAGTTACAAGCATTTGATTGTTGCAAACTTTGATAGGTATAGGACTCACCTCATAGAAGTTAAGGCTATTTGAAGTTATATCAGTGTTTGATTTGTGACTCAAGGATAGCATAGCTTAAATTGACAAGAGGCTCGAGTACTTTATTGTCACAAAATTTCAAGATTTTATGACGCTCCAGTAAAAAGTTACAAGCATTTGATTGTTGCAAACTTTGATAGGTATAGGACGCACCGTATAGAAATTAGGGACGTTTGAAGTTTTAGCAGTGTTTGATTTGGGACTAAAGGGTAGCATAGCTATAAGCGATAGCTTAAATTGATAAGAGGCACGAGTACTTTATTGTCATGAAATTTCAAGATTTTAGGACGCTCCAGTAAAAAGTTACAAGCATTTTATTGTTGCAAACTTTGGTAGGTGTAGGACGCACCGTATAGAAGTTAGGGCCGTGTGAAGTTTTAGCAGTGTTTGATTTGGGACTCAAGGGTAGCATAGCTATGCGCGATAGCATAAATTGACAAGAGGCACGAGTATTTTATTGTCCCAAAATTTCAAGGTTTTATGATGCTCCAGTAAAAAGTTACAAGCATTTGATTATTGCAAACTTTGATAAGTATTGGGCGCACCGTATAGAAGTTAGGGCCAGTTAAAGTTTATAAGTGTTTTTTATTTGGGACTCAAGGGTAGCATAGCTATGAGCGATAGCTTAAATTGATAAGAGGCTCGAGTGTGTCACAAAATTTCAAGGTTTTATGATGCTCCAGTAAAAAGTTACAAGCATTTGATTATTGCAAACTTTGATAGGTATTGGACGCACCGTATAGAAGTTAGGGCCAGTTGAAGTTTATAAGTGTTTCATTTGGGACTCAAGGGTAGCATAGCTATGAGCGATAGCTTAAACTGACAAGAGGCTCGGGTACTTTATTGTAACAAAATTTCAAGATTTTATGACGCCCCAGTAAAAGTTACAAGCTTTTGATAATTGTAAACTTTGATAGGTATAGGACGCACCGTATAGAAGTTAGGGCCATTTGAAGCTTTAACAGTGTTTGATTTGTGACTCAAGAGTAGCATAGCTATGAGTGATAACTTAAATTCATAAGAGGCTCGAGTACTTAATGTCACAAAATTTCAAGGTTTTATTACGCTCCAGTAAAAAGTTACAAATATTTGATTGTTGCTAACTTTGATAGGTATAGGACGCACCTCATAGAAGTTAGGGCTATTTGAAGTTTTATCAGTGTTTGATTTGGGACTGAAGGGTAGCATAGCTATGAGCGATAGCTTAAATTTACAAGAGGTTCGAGTACTTTATTGTGACAAAATTTCAAGATTTTATGACGCTCCAGTAAAAAGTTACAATCTTTTGATTGTTGCAAACTTTGATATGTATAGGACGCACCGTATAGAAGTTAGGGCCATATGAATTTTTATCAGTGTTTGACATGGGACTCAAGGGTAGCATAGCTATGAGCGATAGCTTAAATTGATAAGAGGCTCGAGTAATTAGAGTCACAAAATTTCAAGGTTTTATGACGCTCCAGTAAAAAGTTACAAGCATATTATTGTTGCAAACTTTGATAGGTGTAGGACGCACCGTATAGAAGCAAGTGCCATTTGAAGTTTTAGCAGTGTTTGATTTGGGACTCAAGGGAAGCATAGCTATGAGCGATAGTTTAAATTGATAAGAGGCACGAGTACTTTATTGTCACAAAATTTCAATATTTTATGACGCTCCAATAAAAAGTTACAAGCTTTTGATTGTTGCAAACTTTGATAGGTATAGGACGCACCGTATAGAAGTTAGGGCCATTTGAAGCTTTAACAGTGTTTGATTTGTGACTCAAGAGTAGCATAGCTATGAGTGATAACTTAAATTCATAAGAGGCTCGAGTACTTATTGTCACAAAATTTCAAGGTTTTATTACGCTCCTGTAAAAAGTTACAATCTTTTGATTGTTGCAAACTTTGATATGTATAGGACGCACCGTATAGAAGTTAGGGCCATATGAATTTTTATCAGTGTTTGATTTGGGACTCAAGGGTAGCATAGCTATGAGCGATAGCTTAAATTGACAAGAGGCTCGAGTAGTTTTTTGTCACAAAATTTCAAGGTTTTATGACGCTCCAGTAAAAAGTTACAAGCAAATTATTGTTGCAAACTTTGATAGGTGTAGGACGCACCGCATAGAAGTTAGGGCCATTTGAAGTTTTATCAGTATTTGATTTGTGACTCAGGGGTAGCATAGCTATGAGTGATAACTTAAATTCATAAGAGGCACGAGTACTTTATTGTCACAAAATTTCAAGATTTTATTACGCTCCAGTAAAAAGTTACAAGCATTTGATTGTTGCAAACTTTGATAGGTATAGGACGCACCGTATAGAAGTTAGGGCTATTAGCAGTTTTATCAGTGTTTGATTTCGGACTCAAGGGTAGCATAGCTATGAGCGATAGCTTAAATTGACAAGAGGCTCGAGTACTTTATTGTCACAAAATTTCAAGATTTTTTGACGATCCAGTAAAAAGTTACAAGCTTTTGATTATTGTAAACTTTGATAGGTATAGGACGCATCGTATAGAAGTTAGGGCCATTTGAAGTTTTACCAGTGTTTGATTTCGGACTCAAGAGTAGCATAGCTATGAGCGATAGCTTAAATTGACAAGAGGCTCGAGTACTTTATTGTCACAAAATTTCAAGGTTATATTACGCTCCAGTAAAAAGTTACAAGCATTTGATTGTTGCAAACTTTGATAGGTATAGGACTCACCTCATAGAAGTTAAGGCTATTTGAAGTTATATCAGTGTTTGATTTGTGACTCAAGGATAGCATAGCTTAAATTGACAAGAGGCTCGAGTACTTTATTGTCACAAAATTTCAAGATTTTATGACGCTCCAGTAAAAAGTTACAAGCATTTGATTGTTGCAAACTTTGATAGGTATAGGACGCACCGTATAGAAATTAGGGACGTTTGAAGTTTTAGCAGTGTTTGATTTGGGACTAAAGAGTAGCATAGCTATAAGCGATAGCTTAAATTGATAAGAGGCACGAATACTTTATTGTCATGAAATTTCAAGATTTTAGGACGCTCCAGTAAAAAGTTACAAGCATTTTATTGTTGCAAACTTTGGTAGGTGTAGGACGCACCGTATAGAAGTTAGGGCCGTGTGAAGTTTTAGCAGTGTTTGATTTGGGACTCAAGGGTAGCATAGCTATGCGCGATAGCATAAATTGACAAGAGGCACGAGTATTTTATTGTCCCAAAATTTCAAGGTTTTATGATGCTCCAGTAAAAAGTTACAAGCATTTGATTATTGCAAACTTTGATAAGTATTGGGCGCACCGTATAGAAGTTAGGGCCAGTTGAAGTTTATAAGTGTTTTTTATTTGGGACTCAAGGGTAGCATAGCTATGAGCGATAGCTTAAATTGATAAGAGGCTCGAGTGTGTCACAAAATTTCAAGGTTTTATGATGCTCCAGTAAAAAGTTACAAGCATTTGATTATTGCAAACTTTGATAGGTATTGGACGCACCGTATAGAAGTTAGGGCCAGTTGAAGTTTATAAGTGTTTCATTTGGGACTCAAGGGTAGCATAGCTATGAGCGATAGCTTAAACTGACAAGAGCCTCGGGTACTTTATTGTCACAAAATTCCAAGATTTTATGACGCTCCAATAAAAAGTTACAAGCTTTTGATTGTTGCAAACTTTGATATGTATAGGAGGCACCGTATAGAAGTTAAGGCCATTTGAAGCTTTAACAGTGTTTTATTTGGGACTCAAAAGTAGCATAGCTATGAGTGATAGCTTAAATTGATAAGAGGCACGAGTACTTTATTGTCACAATATTTCCAGATTTTATGACGCTCCAGTAAAAAGTTACAAGCATTTGATTGTGGCAAACTTTGGTAGGTGTAGGACGCACCATATAGAAGTTAGGGCCATTTGAAGTTTTATCAGTGTTTGATTTGGGACTCAAGGGTAGCATAGCTATGAGTAATGGCTTAAATTGAAAAGAGGCTCGAGTACTTATTGTCACAAAATTTCAAGGTTATATTACGCTCCAGTAAAATGTTACAAATATTTGATTGTTGCAAACTTTGATAGGTATAGGACGCACCTCATAGAAGTTAGGGCTATTTGAAGTTTTATCAGTGTTTGATTTGGGACTCAAGGGTAGCATAGCTATGAGCGATAGCTTAAATTTACAAGAGGCTCGAGTACTTTATTGTGACAAAATTTCAAGATTTTATGACGCTCCAGTAAAAAGTTACAATCTTTTGATTGTTGCAAACTTTGATATGTATAGGAGGCACCGTATAGAAGTTAAGGCCATTTGAAGCTTTAACAGTGTTTTATTTGGGACTCAAAAGTAGCATAGCTATGAGTGATAGCTTAAATTGATAAGAGGCACGAGTACTTTATTGTCACAATATTTCCAGATTTTATGACGCTCCAGTAAAAAGTTACAAGCATATTATTGTTGCAAACTTTGATAGGTGTAGGACGCACCGTATAGAAGCAAGTGCCATTTGAAGTTTTAGCAGTGTTTGATTTGGGACTCAAGGGAAGCATAGCTATGAGCGATAGTTTAAATTGATAAGAGGCACGAGTACTTTATTGTCACAAAATTTCAATATTTTATGACGCTCCAATAAAAAGTTACAAGCTTTTGATTGTTGCAAACTTTGATAGGTATAGGACGCACCGTATAGAAGTTAGGGCCATTTGAAGCTTTAACAGTGTTTGATTTGTGACTCAAGAGTAGCATAGCTATGAGTGATAACTTAAATTCATAAGAGGCTCGAGTACTTATTGTCACAAAATTTCAAGGTTTTATTACGCTCCTGTAAAAAGTTACAAGCATTTGATTGTTGCTAACTTTGATATGTATAGGACGCACCGTATAGAAGTTAGGGCCATATGAATTTTTATCAGTGTTTGACATGGGACTCAAGGGTAGCATAGCTATGAGCGATAGCTTAAATTGATAAGAGGCTCGAGTAATTAGAGTCACAAAATTTCAAGGTTTTATGACGCTCCAGTAAAAAGTTACAAGCATATTATTGTTGCAAACTTTGATAGGTGTAGGACGCACCGTATAGAAGCAAGTGCCATTTGAAGTTTTAGCAGTGTTTGATTTGGGAGTCAAGGGTAGCATAGCTATGAGCGATAGCTTAAATTGATAAGAGGCACGAGTACTTTATTGTCACGAAATTTCAAGATTTTAGGACGCTCCAGTAAAAAGTTACAAGCATTTGATTGTTGCAAACTTTGGTAGGTGGAGGACGCACCGTATAGAAGTTAGGGCCATTTGAATTTTTATCAGTGTTTGATTTGGGACTCAAGGGTTGCATAGCTATGAGTAATAGCTTAAATTGAAAAGAGGCTCTAGTACTTATTGTCACAAAATTTCAAGGTTATATTACGCTCCAGTAAAAAGTTACAAGCATTTGATTGTTGCAAACTTTGATTGGTATAGGACGCACCGTATAGAAGTTAGGGCCATTTGAAGCTTATAAGTGTTTTATTTGGGACTCAAGGGTAGCATAGCTATGAGTGATAACTTAAATTCATAAGAGGCTCGAGTACTTATTGTCACAAAATTTCAAGGTTTTATTACGCTCCAGTAAAAAGTCACAAGCATTTGATTGTTGCAAACTTTGATTGGTATAGGACGCACCGTATAGAAGTTAGGGCTATTTGAAGTTTTATCAGTGTTTGATTTCGGATTCAAGGGTAGCATAGCTATGAGCGATAGCTTAAATTGACAAGAGGCTCGAGTACTTCATTATCACAAAATTTCAAGATTTTTTGGCGCTCCAGTAAACATTTACAAGCATTTGAATGTTGCAAACTTTGAAAGGTGTAGGATGCACCGTATAGAAGTTAGGGCCATTTGAAAATTCATCAGTGTTTGATTTGGGACTCAAGGGTAGCATAGCTATGAGCGATGGCTCAAATTGATAAGAGGCACGAGTTCGTTATTGTCACAAAATTTCACGATTTTATGACGCTCCAGTAAAAAGTCACAAGCATTTGATTGTTGCAAACTTTGATTGGTATAGGACGCACCGTATAGAAGTTAGGGCTATTTGAAGTTTTATCAGTGTTTGATTTCGGATTCAAGGGTAGCATAGCTATGAGCGATAGCTTAAATTGACAAGAGGCTCGAGTACTTCATTATCACAAAATTTCAAGATTTTTTGGCGCTCCAGTAAACATTTACAAGCATTTGAATGTTGCAAACTTTGAAAAGTGTAGGACGCACCGTATAGAAGTTAGGGCCATTTGAAAATTCATCAGTGTTTGATTTGTGACTCAAGGGTAGCATAGCTACGAGTGATAACTTAAATTGATAAGAGGCTCGAGTACTTAGAGTCACAAAATTTCAAGGTTTGATTACGCTCCAGTAAAAAGTTAAAAGCATTTGATTGTTGCAAACTTTGATAGGTATAGGACGCACCGCGTAGAAGTAAGGGCCATTTGAAGCTTATAAGTGTTTCATTTGGGACTCAAGGGTAGCATAGCTATGAGCGATAGCTTAAATTTACAAGAGGCACGAGTACTTTATTGTCACAAAATTCCAAGATTTTATGACGCTCCAATAAAAAGTTACAAGCTTTTGATTGTTGCAAACTTTGATATGTATAGGACGCACCGTACAGAAGTTAGGGCTATTTGAAGTTTTAGCAGTGTTTGATTTGGGACTCAAGGGTAGCATAGCTATGAGCGATAGCTTATATTGACAAGATGCTCGAGTACTTTTTTGTCACAAAATTTCAAGGTTTTATGACGCTCCAGTAAAAAGTTACAAGCATATGATTGTTGCAAACTTTGATAGGTGTAGGACACACCGTATAGAAGTAAGTGCCATTTGAAGTTTTAGCAGTGTTTGATTTGGGACTCAAGGGAAGCATAGCAATGAGCGATAGTTTAAATTGATAAGAGGCACGAGTACTTTATTGTCACAAAATTTCAAGATTTTAAGCCGCTCCAGTAAAATGTTACAAGTATTTGATTGTTGCAAACTTTGGTAGGTGGAGGACGCACCGCATAGAAGTTAGGGCCATTTGAAGTTTTATCAGTATTTGATTTGTGACTCAAGGGTAGCATAGCTATGAGTGATAACTTAAATTCATAAGAGGCCCGAGTACTTATTGTCACAAAATTTCAAGGTTTTATTACGCTCCAGTAAAAAGTTACAAGCATTTGATTGTTGCAAACTTTGATAGGTATAGGACGCACCGTATAGAAGTTAGGGCTATTAGATGTTTTATCAGTGTTTGATTTCGGACTCAAGGGTAGCATAGCTATGAGCGATAGCTTAAATTGACAAGAGGCTCGAGTACTTTATTGTCACAAAATTCCAAGATTTTATGACGCTCCAATAAAAAGTTATAAGCTTTTGATTGTTTAAAACTTTGACATGTATAGGACGCACCATATAGAAGTTGGGGCCATTTGAAGTTTTAGCAGTGTTTGATTTGGGACTCAAGGGTAGCATAGCTATGTGTTTTATCAGTGTTTGATTTCGGACTCAAGGGTAGCATAGCTATGAGCGATAGCTTAAATTGACAAGAGGCTCGAGTACTTTATTGTCACAAAATTCCAAGATTTTATGACGCTCCAATAAGAAGTTACAATCATAAGCGATAGCTTAAATTGACAAGAGGCTCGAGTACTTTATTGTCACAAAATTTCAAGGTTATATTACGCTCCAGTAAAAAGTTACAAGCATTTGATTGTTGCAAACTTTGATAGGTATAGGACGCACCTCATAGAAGTTAGGGCTATTTGAAATTATGTCAGTGTTTGATTTGGGACTCAAAGATAGCATAGCTTAAATTGACAAGAGGCTCGAGTACTTTATTGTCACAAAATTTCAAGATTTTATGACGCTCCAGTAAAAAGTTACAAGCATTTGATTGTTGCAAACTTTGATAGGTATAGGACGCACCGTATAGAAATTAGGGACGTTTGAAGTTTTAGCAGTGTTTGATTTGGGACTAAAGGGTAGCATAGCTATAAGCGATAGCTTAAATTGATAAGAGGCACGAGTACTTTATTGTCATGAAATTTCAAGATTTTAGGACGCTCCAGTAAAAACTTACAAGCATTTTATTTTTGCAAACTTTGGTAGGTGTAGGACGCACCGTATAGAAGTTAGGGCCGTTTGAAGTTTTAGCAGTCTTTGATTTGGGACTCAAGGGTAGCATAGCTATGCGCGATAGCATAAATTGACAAGAGGCACGAGTATTTTATTCTCCCAAAATTTCAAGGTTTTATGATGCTCCAGTAAAAAGTTACAAGCATTTGATTATTGCAAACTTTGATAGGTATTGGACGCACCGTATAGAAGTTAGGGCCAGTTGAAGTTTATAAGTGTTTCATTTGGGACTCAATTGTAGCATAGCTATGAGCGATAGCTTAAATTGATAAGAGGCTCGAGTACTTAGTGTCACAAAATTTCAAGGTTTTATGATGCTCCAGTAAAAAGTTACAAGCATTTGATTGTTGCAAACTTTGGTAGGTATAGGACGCACCGTATAGAAGTTAGGGCCACTTGAAGTTTTATCAGTGTTTGATTTGTGACTCAAGGGTAGCATAGCTACGAGTGATAACTTAAATTGATAAGAGGCTCGAGTACTTAGAGTCACAAAATTTCAAGGTTTGATTACGCTCCAGTAAAAAGTTAAAAGCATTTGATTGTTGCAAACTTTGATAGGTATAGGACGCACCGCGTAGAAGTTAGGGCCATTCGAAGCTTATAAGTGTTTCATTTGGGACTCAAGGGTAGCATAGCTATGAGCGATAGCTTAAATTTACAAGAGGCACGAGTACTTTATTGTCACAAAATTCCAAGATTTTATGACGCTCCAATAAAAAGTTACAAGCTTTTGATTGTTGCAAACTTTGATATGTATAGGACGCACCGTACAGAAGTTAGGGCTATTTGAAGTTTTAGCAGTGTTTGATTTGGGACTCAAGGGTAGCATAGCTATGAGCGATAGCTTATATTGACAAGATGCTCGAGTACTTTTTTGTCACAAAATTTCAAGGTTTTATGACGCTCCAGTAAAAAGTTACAAGCATATGATTGTTGCAAACTTTGATAGGTGTAGGACACACCGTATAGAAGTAAGTGCCATTTGAAGTTTTAGCAGTGTTTGATTTGGGACTCAAGGGAAGCATAGCTATGAGCGATAGTTTAAATTGATAAGAGGCACGAGTACTTTATTGTCACAAAATTTCAAGATTTTAAGCCGCTCCAGTAAAATGTTACAAGTATTTGATTGTTGCAAACTTTGGTAGGTGGAGGACGCACCGCATAGAAGTTAGGGCCATTTGAAGTTTTATCAGTATTTGATTTGTGACTCAAGGGTAGCATAGCTATGAGTGATAACTTAAATTCATAAGAGGCCCGAGTACTTATTGTCACAAAATTTCAAGGTTTTATTACGCTCCAGTAAAAAGTTACAAGCATTTGATTGTTGCAAACTTTGATAGGTATAGGACGCACCGTATAGAAGTTAGGGCTATTAGATGTTTTATCAGTGTTTGATTTCGGACTCAAGGGTAGCATAGCTATGAGCGATAGCTTAAATTGACAAGAGGCTCGAGTACTTTATTGTCACAAAATTCCAAGATTTTATGACGCTCCAATAAAAAGTTATAAGCTTTTGATTGTTGAAAACTTTGACATGTATAGGACGCACCATATAGAAGTTGGGGCCATTTGAAGTTTTAGCAGTGTTTGATTTGGGACTCAAGGGTAGCATAGCTATGTGTTTTATCAGTGTTTGATTTCGGACTCAAGGGTAGCATAGCTATGAGCGATAGCTTAAGTTGACAAGAGGCTCGAGTACTTTATTGTCACAAAATTCCAAGATTTTATGACGCTCCAATAAGAAGTTACAATCATAAGCGATAGCTTAAATTGACAAGAGGCTCGAGTACTTTATTGTCACAAAATTTCAAGGTTATATTACGCTCCAGTAAAAAGTTACAAGCATTTGATTGTTGCAAACTTTGATAGGTATAGGACGCACCTCATAGAAGTTAGGGCTATTTGAAGTTATGTCAGTGTTTGATTTGGGACTAAAAGATAGCATAGCTTAAATTGACAAGAGGCTCGAGTACTTTATTGTCACAAAATTTCAAGATTTTATGACGCTCCAGTAAAAAGTTACAAGCATTTGATTGTTGCAAACTTTGATAGGTATAGGACGCACCGTATAGAAATTAGGGACGTTTGAAGTTTTAGCAGTGTTTGATTTGGGACTAAAGGGTAGCATAGCTATAAGCGATAGCTTAAATTGATAAGAGGCACGAGTCCTTTATTGTCATGAAATTTCAAGATTTTAGGACGCTCCAGTAAAAACTTACAAGCATTTTATTTTTGCAAACTTTGGTAGGTGTAGGACGCACCGTATAGAAGTTAGGGCCGTTTGAAGTTTTAGCAGTCTTTGATTTGGGACTCAAGGGTAGCATAGCTATGCGCGATAGCATAAATTGACAAGAGGCACGAGTATTTTATTCTCCCAAAATTTCAAGATTTTAAGCCGCTCCAGTAAAATGTTACAAGTATTTGATTGTTGCAAACTTTGGTAGGTGGAGGACGCACCGCATAGAAGTTAGGGCCATTTGAAGTTTTATCAGTATTTGATTTGTGACTCAAGGGTAGCATAGCTATGAGTGATAACTTAAATTCATAAGAGGCCCGAGTACTTATTGTCACAAAATTTCAAGGTTTTATTACGCTCCAGTAAAAAGTTACAAGCATTTGATTGTTGCAAACTTTGATAGGTATAGGACGCACCGTATAGAAGTTAGGGCTATTAGAAGTTTTATCAGTGTTTGATTTCGGACTCAAGGGTAGCATAGCTATGAGCGATAGCTTAAATTGACAAGAGGCTCGAGTACTTTATTGTCACAAAATTCCAAAATTTTATGACGCTCCAATAAAAAGTTATAAGCTTTTGATTGTTGAAAACTTTGATATGTATAGGACGCACCATATAGAAGTTGGGGCCATTTGAAGTTTTAGCAGTGTTTGATTTGGGACTCAAGGGTAGCATAGCTATGTGTTTTATCAGTGTTTGATTTCGGACTCAAGGGTAGCATAGCTATGAGCGATAGCTTAAATTGACAAGAGGCTCGAGTACTTTATTGTCACAAAATTCCAAGATTTTATGACGCTCCAATAAGAAGTTACAATCATTAGCGATAGCTTAAATTGACAAGAGGCTCGAGTACTTTATTGTCACAAAATTTCAAGGTTATATTACGCTCCAGTAAAAAGTTACAAGCATTTGATTGTTGCAAACTTTGATAGGTATAGGACGCACCTCATAGAAGTTAGGGCTACTTGAAGTTATATCAGTGTTTGATTTGGGACTCAAGGATAGCATAGCTTAAATTGACAAGAGGCTCGAGTACTTTATTGTCACAAAATTTCAAGATTTTGTGACGCTCCAGTAAAAAGTTACAAGCATTTGATTGTTGCAAACTTTGATAGGTATAGGACGCACCGTATAGAAATTAGGGACGTTTGAAGTTTTAGCAGTGTTTGATTTGGGACTAAAGGGTAGCATAGCTATAAGCGATAGCTTAAATTGATAAGAGGCACGAGTACTTTATTGTCATGAAATTTCAAGATTTTAGGACGCTCCAGTAAAAACTTACAAGCATTTTATTGTTGCAAACTTTGGTAGGTGTAGGACGCACCGTATAGAAGTTAGGGCCGTTTGAAGTTTTAGCAGTCTTTGATTTGGGACTCAAGGGTAGCATAGCTATGCGCGATAGCATAATTTGACAAGAGGCACGAGTATTTTATTCTCCCAAAATTTCAAGGTTTTATGATGCTCCAGTAAAAAGTTACAAGCATTTGATTATTGCAAACTTTGATAGGTATTGGACGCACCGTATAGAAGTTAGGGCCAGTTGAAGTTTATAAGTGTTTCATTTGGGACTCAATTGTAGCATAGCTATGAGCGATAGCTTAAATTGATAAGAGGCTCGAGTACTTAGTGTCACAAAATTTCAAGGTTTTATGATGCTCCAGTAAAAAGTTACAAGCATTTGATTGTTGCAAACTTTGGTAGGTATAGGACGCACCGTATAGAAGTTAGGGCCATTTGAAGTTTTATCAGTGTTTGATTTGTGACTGAAGGGTAGCATAGCTACGAGTGATAACTTAAATTGATAAGAGGCTCGAGTACTTAGAGTCACAAAATTTCATGGTTTGATTACGCTCCAGTAAAAAGTTAAAAGCATTTGATTGTTGCAAACTTTGATAGGTATAGGACGCACCGCGTAGAAGTTAGGGCCATTTGAAGCTTATAAGTGTTTCATTTGGGACTCAAGGGTAGCATAGCTATGAGCGAGAGCTTAAATTTACAAGAGGCACGAGTACTTTATTGTCACAAAATTCCAAGATTTTATGACGCTCCAATAAAAAGTTACAAGCTCTTGATTGTTGCAAACTTTGATATGTATAGGACGCACCGTACAGAAGTTAGGGCTATTTGAAGTTTTAGCAGTGTTTGATTTGGGACTCAAGGGTAGCATAGCTATGAGCGGTAGCTTATATTGACAAGATGCTCGAGTACTTTTTTGTCACAAAATTTCAAGGTTTTATGACGCTCCAGTAAAAAGTTACAAGCATATGATTGTTGCAAACTTTGATAGGTGTAGGACACACCGTATAGAAGTAAGTGCCATTTGAAGTTTTTGCAGTGTTTGATTTGGGACTCAAGGGAAGCATAGCTATGAGCGATAGTTTAAATTGATAAGAGGCACGAGTACTTTATTGTCACAAAATTTCAAGATTTTAAGCCGCTCCAGTAAAATGTTACAAGTATTTGATTGTTGCAAACTTTGGTAGGTGGAGGACGCACCGCATAGAAGTTAGGGCCATTTGAAGTTTTATCAGTATTTGATTTGTGACTCAAGGGTAGCATAGCTATGAGTGATAACTTAAATTCATAAGAGGCCCGAGTACTTATTGTCACAAAATTTCAAGGTTTTATTACGCTCCAGTAAAAAGTTACAAGCATTTGATTGTTGCAAACTTTGATAGGTATAGGACGCACCGTATAGAAATTAGGGACGTTTGAAGTTTTAGCAGTGTTTGATTTGGGACTAAAGGGTAGCATAGCTATAAGCGATAGCTTAAATTGATAAGAGGCACGAGTACTTTATTGTCATGAAATTTCAAGATTTTAGGACGCTCCAGTAAAAACTTACAAGCATTTTATTGTTGCAAACTTTGGTAGGTGTAGGACGCACCGTATAGAAGTTAGGGCCGTTTGTAGTTTTAGCAGTCTTTGATTTGGGACTCAAGGGTAGCATAGCTATGCGCGATAGCATAAATTGACAAGAGGCACGAGTATTTTATTCTCCCAAAATTTCAAGGTTTTATGATGCTCCAGTAAAAAGTTACAAGCATTTGATTATTGCAAACTTTGATAGGTATTGGACGCACCGTATAGAAGTTAGGGCCAGTTGAAGTTTATAAGTGTTTCATTTGGGACTCAATTGTAGCATAGCTATGAGCGATAGCTTAAATTGATAAGAGGCTCGAGTACTTAGTGTCACAAAATTTCAAGGTTTTATGATGCTCCAGTTAAAAGTTACAAGCATTTGATTGTTGCAAACTTTGGTAGGTATAGGACGCACCGTATAGAAGTTAGGGCCATTTGAAGTTTTATCAGTGTTTGATTTGTGAGTCAAGGGTAGCATAGCTACGAGTGATGACTTAAATTGATAAGAGGCTCGAGTACTTAGAGTCACAAAATTTCAAGGTTTGATTACGCTGCAGTAAAAAGTTAAAAGCATTTGATTGTTGCAAACTTTGATAGGTATAGGACGCACCGCGTAGAAGTTAGGGCCATTTGAAGCTTATAAGTGTTTCATTTGGGACTCAATGCTAGCATAGCTATGAGCGATAGCTTAAATTTACAAGAGGCACGAGTACTTTATTGTCACAAAATTCCAAGATTTTATGACGCTCCAATAAAAAGTTACAAGCTTTTGATTGTTGCAAACTTTGATATGTATAGGACGCACCGTACAGAAGTTAGGGCTATTTGAAGTTTTAGCAGTGTTTGATTTGGGACTCAAGGGTAGCATAGCTATGAGCGATAGCTTATATTGACAAGATGCTCGAGTACTTTTTTGTCACAAAATTTCAAGGTTTTATGACGCTCCAGTAAAAAGTTACAAGCATATGATTGTTGCAAACTTTGATAGGTGTAGGACACACCGTATAGAAGTAAGTGCCATTTGAAGTTTTAGCAGTGTTTGATTTGGGACTCAAGGGAAGCATAGCTATGAGCGATAGTTTAAATTGATAAGAGGCACGAGTACTTTATTGTCACAAAATTTCAAGATTTTAAGGCGCTCCAGTAAAATGTTACAAGTATTTGATTGTTGCAAACTTTGGTAGGTGGAGGACGCACCGCATAGAAGTTAGGGCCATTTGAAGTTTTATCAGTATTTGATTTGTGACTCAAGGGTAGCATAGCTATGAGTGATAACTTAAATTCATAAGAGGCCCGAGTACTTATTGTCACAAAATTTCAAGGTTTTATTACGCTCCAGTAAAAAGTTACAAGCATTTGATTGTTGCAAACTTTGATATTTATAGGACGCACCGTATAGAAGTTAGGGCTATTAGAAGTTTTATCAGTGTTTGATTTCGGACTCAAGGGTAGCATAGCTATGAGCGATAGCTTAAATTGACAAGAGGCTCGAGCACTTTATTGTCACAAAATTCCAAGATTTTATGACGCTCCAATAAAAAGTTTTAAGCTTTTGATTGTTGAAAACTTTGATATGTATAGGACGCACCATATAGAAGTTGGGGCCATTTGAAGTTTTAGCAGTGTTTGATTTGGGACTCAAGGGTAGCATAGCTATGTGTTTTATCAGTGTTTGATTTCGGACTCAAGGGTAGCATAGCTATGAGCGATAGCTTAAATTGACAAGAGGCTCGAGTACTTTATTGTCACAAAATTCCAAGATTTTATGACGCTCCAATAAGAAGTTACAATCATAAGCGATAGCTTAAATTGACAAGAGGCTCGAGTACTTTATTGTCACAAAATTTCAAGGTTATATTACGCTCCAGTAAAAAGTTACAAGCATTTGATTGTTGCAAACTTTGATAGGTATAGGACGCACCTCATAGAAGTTAGGGCTATTTGAAGTTATATCAGTGTTTGATTTGGGACTCAAGGATAGCATAGCTTAAATTGACAAGAGGCTCGAGTACTTTATTGTCACAAAATTTCAAGATTTTATGACGCTCCAGTAAAAAGTTACAAGCATTTGATTGTTGCAAACTTTGATAGGTATAGGACGCACCGTATAGAAATTAGGGACGTTTGAAGTTTTAGCAGTGTTTGATTTGGGACTAAAGGGTAGCATAGCTATAAGCGATAGCTTAAATTGATAAGAGACACGAGTACTTTATTGTCATGAAATTTCAAGATTTTAGGACGCTCCAGTAAAAACTTACAAGCATTTTATTGTTGCAAACTTTGGTAGGTGTAGGACGCACCGTATAGAAGTTAGGGCCGTTTGAAGTTTTAGCAGTCTTTGATTTGGGACTCAAGGGTAGCATAGCTATGCGCGATAGCATAAATTGACAAGAGGCACGAGTATTTTATTCTCCCAAAATTTCAAGGTTTTATGATGCTCCAGTAAAAAGTTACAAGCATTTGATTATTGCAAACTTTGATAGGTATTGGACGCACCGTATAGAAGTTAGGGCCAGTTGAAGTTTATAAGTGTTTCATTTGGGACTCAAGGGTAGCATAGCTATGAGCGATAGCTTAAACTGACAAGAGGCTCGAGTACTTTATTGTCACAAAATTTCAAGATTTTATGACGCCCCAGTAAAAAGTTACAAGCTTTTGATTATTGCAAACTCTGATAGGTATAGGACGCACCGTATAGAAGTTAGGGCCATTTGAAGCTCTAACAGTGTTTGATTTGTGACTTAAGAGTAGCATAGCTATGAGTGATAACTTAAATTCATAAGAGGCTCGAGTACTTATTGTCACAAAATTTCAAGGTTTTATTACGCTCCTGTAAAAAGTTACAAGCATTTGATTATTGCAAACTTTGATAGGTATAGCACACACCGTATAGAAGTTAGGGCTATTTGAAGTTTTATCAGTGTTTGATTCGTGACTCAAGGGTAGCATAGCTATGAGTGATAGCTTAAATTCACAAGAGGCTCGAGTACTTTATTGTCACAACATTCCAAGATTTTATGACGCTCCAATAAAAAGTTACAAGCTTTTGATTCTTGCAAACTTTGATATGTATAGGAGGCACCGTATAGAAGTTAAGGCCATTTGAAACTTTAACAGTGTTTGATTTGGGACTCAAGGGTAGCATAGCTATGAGCGATAGCTTAAATTGACAAGAGACTCGATTACTTTTTTGTCACAAAATTTCAAGGTTTTATGACGCTCCAGTAAAAAGTTACAAGCATATGATTGTTGCAAACTTTGATAGGTGTAGGACGCACCGTATAGAAGTTAGGGCCATTTGAAGTTTTAGCAGTGTTTTGATTTGGGACTCAAGGGTAGCATAGCTATGCGCGATAGCATAAATTGACAAGAGGCACGAGTATTTTATTCTCCCAAAATTTCAAGGTTTTATGATGCTCCAGTAAAAAGTTACAAGCATTTGATTATTGCAAACTTTGATAGGTATAGGACGCACCGTATAGAAGTTAGGGCCATTTGAAGTTTTATCAGTGTTTGATTTGTGACTCAAGGGTAGCATAGCTACGAGTGATAACTTAAATTGATAAGAGGCTCGAGTACTTAGAGTCACAAAATTTCAAGGTTTGATTACGCTGCAGTAAAAAGTTAAAAGCATTTGATTGTTGCAAACTTTGATAGGTATAGGACGCACCGCGTAGAAGTTAGGGCCATTTGAAGCTTATAAGTGTTTCATTTGGGACTCAAGGCTAGCATAGCTATGAGCGATAGCTTAAATTTACAAGAGGCACGAGTACTTTATTGTCACAAAATTCCAAGATTTTATGACGCTCCAATAAAAAGTTACAAGCTTTTGATTGTTGCAAAATTTTATATGTATAGGACGCACCGTACAGAAATTTAGGGCTATTTGAAGTTTTAGCAGTGTTTGATTTGGGACTCAAGGGTAGCATAGCTATGAGCGATAGCTTATATTGACAAGATGCTCGAGTACTTTTTTGTCACAAAATTTCAAGGTTTTATGACGCTCCAGTAAAAAGTTACAAGCATATGATTGTTGCAAACTTTGATAGGTGTAGGACACACCGTATAGAAGTAAGTGCCATTTGAAGTTTTAGCAGTGTTTGATTTGGGACTCAAGGGAAGCATAGCTATGAGCGATAGTTTAAATTGATAAGAGGCACGAGTACTTTATTGTCACAAAATTTCAAGATTTTAAGGCGCTCCAGTAAAATGTTACAAGTATTTGATTGTTGCAAACTTTGGTAGGTGGAGGACGCACCGCATAGAAGTTAGGGCCATTTGAAGTTTTATCAGTATTTGATTTGTGACTCAAGGGTAGCATAGCTATGAGTGATAACTTAAATTCATAAGAGGCCCGAGTACTTATTGTCACAAAATTTCAAGGTTTTATTACGCTCCAGTAAAAAGTTACAAGCATTTGATTGTTGCAAACTTTGATAGGTATAGGACGCACCGTATAGAAGTTAGGGCTATTGGAAGTTTTATCAGTGTTTGATTTCGGACTCAAGGGTAGCATAGCTATGAGCGATAGCTTAAATTGACAAGAGACTCGAGTACTTTATTGTCACAAGATTCCAAGATTTTATGACGCTCCAATAAAAAGTGTTAAGCTTTTGATTGTTGAAAACTTTGATATGTATAGGACGCACCATATAGAAGTTGGGGCCATTTGAAGTTTTAGCAGTGTTTGATTTGGGACTCAAGGGTAGCATAGCTATGTGTTTTATCAGTGTTTGATTTCGGACTCAAGGGTAGCATAGCTATGAGCGATAGCTTAAATTGACAAGAGGCTCGAGTACTTTATTGTCACAAAATTCCAAGATTTTATGACGCTCCAATAAGAAGTTACAATCATAAGCGATAGCTTAAATTGACAAGAGGCTCGAGTACTTTATTGTCACAAAATTTCAAGGTTATATTACGCTCCAGTAAAAAGTTACAAGCATTTGATTGTTGCAAACTTTGATAGGTATAGGATGCACCTCATAGAAGTTAGGGCTATTTGAAGTTATATCAGTGTTTGATTTGGGACTCAAGGATAGCATAGCTTAAATTGACAAGAGGCTCGAGTACTTTATTGTCACAAAATTTCAAGATTTTATGACGCTCCAGTAAAAAGTTACAAGCATTTGATTGTTGCAAACTTTGATAGGTATAGGACGCACCGTATAGAAATTAGGGACGTTTGAAGTTTTAGCAGTGTTTGATTTGGGACTAAAGGGTAGCATAGCTATAAGCGATAGCTTAAATTGATAAGAGACACGAGTACTTTACTGTCATGAAATTTCAAGATTTTAGGACGCTCCAGTAAAAACTTACAAGCATTTTATTGTTGCAAACTTTGGTAGGTGTAGGACGCACCGTATAGAAGTTAGGGCCGTTTGAAGTTTTAGCAGTCTTTGATTTGGGACTCAAGGGTAGCATAGCTATGCGCGATAGCATAATTTGACAAGAGGCACGAGTATTTTATTCTCCCAAAATTTCAAGGTTTTATGATGCTCCAGTAAAAAGTTACAAGCATTTGATTATTGCAAACTTTGATAGGTATTGGACGCACCGTATAGAAGTTAGGGCCAGTTGAAGTTTATAAGTGTTTCATTTGGGACTCAATTGTAGCATAGCTATGAGCGATAGCTTAAATTGATAAGAGGCTCGAGTACTTAGTGTCACAAAATTTCAAGGTTTTATGATGCTCCAGTAAAAAGTTACAAGCATTTGATTATTGCAAACTTTGATAGGTATAGGACGCACCGTATAGAAGTTAGGGCCATTTGAAGCTCTAACAGTGTTTGATTTGTGACTCAAGAGTAGCATAGCTATGAGTGATAACTTAAATTCATAAGAGGCTCGAGTACTTATTGTCACAAAATTTCAAGGTTTTATTACGCTCCTGTAAAAAGTTACAAGCATTTGATTGTTGCAAACTTTGATAGGTATAGCACACACCGTATAGAAGTTAGGGCTATTTGAAGTTTTATCAGTTTTTGATTCGTGACTCAAGGGTAGCATAGCTATGAGTGATAGCTTAAATTCACAAGAGGCTCGAGTACTTTATTGTCACAACATTCCAAGATTTTATGACGCTCCAATAAAAAGTTACAAGCTTTTGATTGTTGCAAACTTTGATATGTATAGGAGGCACCGTATAGAAGTTAAGGCCATTTGAAACTTTAACAGTGTTTGATTTGGGACTCAAGGGTAGCATAGCTATGAGCGATAGCTTAAATTGACAAGAGACTCGATTACTTTTTTGTCACAAAATTTCAAGGTTTTATGACGCTCCAGCAAAAAGTTACAAGCATATGATTGTTGCAAACTTTGATAGGTGTAGGACGCACCGTATAGAATCAAGTGCCATTTGAAGTTTTAGCAGTGTTTGATTTGGGACTAAAGGGTAGCATAGCTATAAGCGATAGCTTAAATTGATAAGAGACACGAGTACTTTATTGTCATGAAATTTCAAGATTTTAGGACGCTCCAGTAAAAACTTACAAGCATTTTATTGTTGCAAACTTTGGTAGGTGTAGGACGCACCGTATAGAAGTTAGGGCCGTTTGAAGTTTTAGCAGTCTTTGATTTGGGACTCAAGGGTAGCATAGCTATGCGCGATAGCTTATATTGACAAGATGCTCGAGTACTTTTTTGTCACAAAATTTCAAGGTTTTATGACGCTCCAGTAAAAAGTTACAAGCATATGATTGTTGCAAACTTTGATAGGTGTAGGACACACCGTATAGAAGTAAGTGCCATTTGAAGTTTTAGCAGTGTTTGATTTGGGACTCAAGGGAAGCATAGCTATGAGCGATAGTTTAAATTGATAAGAGGCACGAGTACTTTATTGTCACAAAATTTCAAGATTTTAAGGCGCTCCAGTAAAATGTTACAAGTATTTGATTGTTGCAAACTTTGGTAGGTGGAGGACGCACCGCATAGAAGTTAGGGCCATTTGAAGTTTTATCAGTATTTGATTTGTGACTCAAGGGTAGCATAGCTATGAGTGATAACTTAAATTCATAAGAGGCCCGAGTACTTATTGTCACAAAATTTCAAGGTTTTATTACGCTCCAGTAAAAAGTTACAAGCATTTGATTATTGCAAACTTTGATAGGTATAGGACGCACCGTATAGAAGTTAGGGCTATTGGAAGTTTTATCAGTGTTTGATTTCGGACTCAAGGGTAGCATAGCTATGAGCGATAGCTTAAATTGACAAGAGACTCGAGTACTTTATTGTCACAAGATTCCAAGATTTTATGACGCTCCAATAAAAAGTGTTAAGCTTTTGATTGTTGAAAACTTTGATATGTACAGGACGCACCATATAGAAGTTGGGGCCATTTGAAGTTTTAGCAGTGTTTGATTTGGGACTCAAGGGTAGCATAGCTATGTGTTTTATCAGTGTTTGATTTCGGACTCAAGGGTAGCATAGCTATGAGCGATAGCTTAAATTGACAAGAGGCTCGAGTACTTTATTGTCACAAAATTCTAAGATTTTATGACGCTCCAATAAGAAGTTACAATCATAAGCAATAGCTTAAATTGACAAGAGGCTCGAGTACTTTATTGTCACAAAATTTCAAGGTTATATTACGCTCCAGTAAAAAGTTACAAGCATTTGATTGTTGCAAACTTTGATAGGTATAGGATGCACCTCATAGAAGTTAGGGCTATTTGAAGTTATATCAGTGTTTTATTTGGGACTCAAGGATAGCATAGCTTAAATTGACAAGAGGCTCGAGTACTTTATTGTCACAAAATTTCAAGATTTTATGACGCTCCAGTAAAAAGTTACAAGCATTTGATTGTTGCAAACTTTGATAGGTATAGGACGCACCGTATAGAAATTAGGGACGTTTGAAGTTTTAGCAGTGTTTGATTTGGGACTAAAGGGTAGCATAGCTATAAGCGATAGCTTAAATTGATAAGAGACACGAGTACTTTACTGTCATGAAATTTCAAGATTTTAGGACGCTCCAGTAAAAACTTACAAGCATTTTATTGTTGCAAACTTTGGTAGGTGTAGGACGCACCGTATAGAAGTTAGGGCCGTTTGAAGTTTTAGCAGTCTTTGATTTGGGACTCAAGGGTAGCATAGCTATGCGCGATAGCATAAATTGACAAGAGGCACGAGTATTTTATTCTCCCAAAATTTCAAGGTTTTATGATGCTCCAGTAAAAAGTTACAAGCATTTGATTATTGCAAACTTTGATAGGTATTGGACGCACCGTATAGAAGTTAGGGCCAGTTGAAGTTTATAAGTGTTTCATTTGGGACTCAATTGTAGCATAGCTATGAGCGATAGCTTAAATTGATAAGAGGCTCGAGTACTTAGTGTCACAAAATTTCAAGGTTTTATGATGCTCCAGTAAAAAGTTACAAGCATTTGATTATTGCAAACTTTGATAGGTATTGGACGCACCGTATAGAAGTTAGGGCCAGTTGAAGTTTATAAGTGTTTCATTTCGGACTCAAGGGTAGCATAGCTATGAGCGATAGCTTAAACTGACAAGTGGCTCGAGTACTTTATTGTCACAAAATTTCAAGATTTTATGACGCCCCAGTAAAAAGTTACAAGCTTTTGATTATTGCAAACTTTGATAGGTATAGGACGCACCGTATAGAAGTTAGGGCCATTTGAAGCTCTAACAGTGTTTGATTTGTGACTCAAGAGTAGCATAGCTATGAGTGATAACTTAAATTCATAAGAGGCTCGAGTACTTATTGTCACAAAATTTCAAGGTTTTATTACGCTCCTGTAAAAAGTTACAAGCATTTGATTGTTGCAAACTTTGATAGGTATAGCACACACCGTATAGAAGTTAGGGCTATTTGAAGTTTTATCAGGTTTTGATTCGTGACTCAAGGGTAGCATAGCTATGAGTGATAGCTTAAATTCACAAGAGGCTCGAGTACTTTATTGTCACAACATTCCAAGATTTTATGACGCTCCAATAAAAAGTTACAAGCTTTTGATTGTTGCAAACTTTGATATGTATAGGAGGCACCGTATAGAAGTTAAGGCCATTTGAAACTTTAACAGTGTTTGATTTGGGACTCAAGGGTAGCATAGCTATGAGCGATAGCTTAAATTGACAAGAGACTCGATTACTTTTTTGTCACAAAATTTCAAGGTTTTATGACGCTCCAGCAAAAAGTTACAAGCATATGATTGTTGCAAACTTTGATAGGTGTAGGACGCACCGTATAGAATCAAGTGCCATTTGAAGTTTTAGCAGTGTTTGATTTGGGACTAAAGGGTAGCATAGCTATAAGCGATAGCTTAAATCGATAAGAGACACGAGTACTTTATTGTCATGAAATTTCAAGATTTTAGGACGCTCCAGTAAAAACTTACAAGCATTTTATTGTTGCAAACTTTGGTAGGTGTAGGACGCACCGTATAGAAGTTAGGGCCGTTTGAAGTTTTAGCAGTCTTTGATTTGGGACTCAAGGGTAGCATAGCTATGCGCGATAGCATAAATTGACAAGAGGAACGAGTATTTTATTCTCCCAAAATTTCAAGGTTTTATGATGCTCCAGTAAAAAGTTACAAGCATTTGATTATTGCAAACTTTGATAGGTATTGGACGCACCGTATAGAAGTTAGGGCCAGTTGAAGTTTATAAGTGTTTCATTTGGGACTCAATTGTAGCATAGCTATGAGCGATAGCTTAAATTGATAAGAGGCTCGAGTACTTAGTGTCACAAAATTTCAAGGTTTTATGATGCTCCAGTAAAAAGTTACAAGCATTTGATTATTGCAAACTTTGATAGGTATTGGACGCACCGTATAGAATCAAGTGCCATTTGAAGTTTTAGCAGTGTTTGATTTGGTACTCAAGGGAAGCATAGCTATGAGCGATAGTTTAAATTGATAAGAGGCACGAGTACTTTATTGTCACAATATTTCAAGATTTTATGACGCTCCAGTAAAAAGTTCCAAGCATTTGATTGTTGCAAACTTTGGTAGGTGTAGGACGCACCATATAGAAGTTAGGGCCATTTGAAGTTTTATCAGTGTTTGATTTGGGACTCAAGGGTAGCATAGCTATGAGTAATTGCTTAAATTGAAAAGAGGCTCGAGTACTTATTGTCACAAAATTTCAAGATTTTATGACGCCCCAGTAAAAAGTTACAAGCTTTTGATTATTGCAAACTTTGATAGGTATAGGACGCACCGTATAAAGTTAGGGCCATTTGAAGCTCTAACAGTGTTTGATTTGTGACTCAAGAGTAGCATAGCTATGAGTGATAACTTAAATTCATAAGAGGCTCGAGTACTTTATTGTCACAAAATTTCAAGATTTTATGACGCCCCAGTAAAAAGTTACAAGCTTTTGATTATTGCAAACTTTGATAGGTATAGGACGCACCGTATAGAAGTTAGGGCCATTTGAAGCTCTAACAGTGTTTGATTTGTGACTCAAGAGTAGCATAGCTATGAGTGATAACTTAAATTCATAAGAGGCTCGAGTACTTATTGTCACAAAATTTCAAGGTTTTATTACGCTCCTGTAAAAAGTTACAAGCATTTGATTGTTGCAAACTTTGATAGGTATAGCACACACCGTATAGAAGTTAGGGCTATTTGAAGTTTTATCAGTGTTTGATTCGTGACTCAAGGGTAGCATAGCTATGAGTGATAGCTTAAATTCACAAGAGGCTCGAGTACTTTATTGTCACAACATTCCAAGATTTTATGACGCTCCAATAAAAAGTTACAAGCTTTTGATTGTTGCAAACTTTGATATGTATAGGAGGCACCGTATAGAAGCTAAGGCCATTTGAAACTTTAACAGTGTTTGATTTGGGACTCAAGGGTAGCATAGCTATGAGCGATAGCTTAAATTGACAAGAGACTCGATTACTTTTTTGTCACAAAATTTCAAGGTTTTATGACGCTCCAGTAAAAAGTTACAAGCATATGATTGTTGCAAACTTTGATAGGTGTAGGACGCACCGTATAGAATCAAGTGCCATTTGAAGTTTTAGCAGTGTTTGATTTGGGACTCAAGGGAAGCATAGCTATGAGCGATAGTTTAAATTGATAAGAGGCACGAGTACTTTATTGTCATGAAATTTCAAGATTTTAGGGCTCTCCAGTAAAAAGTTACAAGCATTTTATTGTTGCAAACTTTGGTAGGTGTAGGACGCACCGTATAGAAGTTAGGGCCATTTGAAGTTTTAGCAGTGTTTTTATTTGGGACTCAAGGGTAGCATAGCTATGCGCGATAGCATAAATTGACAAGAGGCACGAGTATTTTATTCTCCCAAAATTTCAAGGTTTTATGATGCTCCAGTAAAAAGTTACAAGCATTTGATTATTGCAAACTTTGATAGGTATAGGACGCACCGTATAGAAGTTAGGGCCATTTGAAGTTTTATCAGTGTTTGATTTGTGACTCAAGGGTAGCATAGCTACGAGTGATAACTTAAATTGATAAGAGGCTCGAGTACTTAGAGTCACAAAATTTCAAGGTTTGATTACGCTGCAGTAAAAAGTTAAAAGCATTTGATTGTTGCAAACTTTGATAGGTATAGGACGCACCGCGTAGAAGTTAGGGCCATTTGAAGCTTATAAGTGTTTCATTTGGGACTCAAGGCTAGCATAGCTATGAGCGATAGCTTAAATTTACAAGAGGCACGAGTACTTTATTGTCACAAAATTCCAAGATTTTATGACGCTCCAATAAAAAGTTACAAGCTTTTGATTGTTGCAAACTTTGATATGTATAGGACGCACCATATAGAAGATGGGGCCATTTGAAGTTTTAGCAGTGTTTGATTTGGGACTCAAGGGTAGCATAGCTATGTGTTTTATCAGTGTTTGATTTCGGACTCAAGGGTAGCATAGCTATGAGCGATAGCTTAAATTGACAAGAGGCTCGAGTACTTTATTGTCACAAAATTCCAAGATTTTATGACGCTCCAATAAGAAGTTACAATCATAAGCGATAGCTTAAATTGACAAGAGGCTCGAGTACTTTATTGTCACAAAATTTCAAGGTTATATTACGCTCCAGTAAAAAGTTACAAGCATTTGATTGTTGCAAACTTTGATAGGTATAGGACGCACCTCATAGAAGTTAGGGCTATTTGAAGTTATATCAGTGTTTGATTTGGGACTCAAGGATAGCAATACTTAAATTGACAAGAGGCTCGAGTACTTTATTGTCACAAAATTTCAAGATTTTATGACGCTCCAGTAAAAAGTTACAAGCATTTGATTGTTGCAAACTTTGATAGGTATAGGACGCACCGTATAGAAATTAGGGACGTTTGAAGTTTTAGCAGTGTTTGATTTGGGACTAAAGGGTAGCATAGCTATAAGCGATAGCTTAAATTGATAAGAGACACGAGTACTTTATTGTCATGAAATTTCAAGATTTTAGGACGCTCCAGTAAAAACTTACAAGCATTTTATTGTTGCAAACTTTGGTAGGTGTAGGACGCACCGTATAGAAGTTAGGGCCGTTTGAAGTTTTAGCAGTCTTTGATTTGGGACTCAAGGGTAGCATAGCTATGCGCGATAGCATAAATTGACAAGAGGCACGAGTATTTTATTCTCCCAAAATTTCAAGGTTTTATGATGCTCCAGTAAAAAGTTACAAGCATTTGATTATTGCAAACTTTGATAGGTATTGGACGCACCGTATAGAAGTTAGGGCCAGTTGAAGTTTATAAGTGTTTCATTTGGGACTCAATTGTAGCATAGCTATGAGCGATAGCTTAAATTGATAAGAGGCTCGAGTACTTAGTGTCACAAAATTTCAAGGTTTTATGATGCTCCAGTAAAAAGTTACAAGCATTTGATTATTGCAAACTTTGATAGGTATTGGACGCACCGTATAGAAGTTAGGGCCAGTTGAAGTTTATAAGTGTTTCATTTGGGACTCAAGGGTAGCATAGCTATGAGCGATAGCTTAAACTGACAAGAGGCTCGAGTACTTTATTGTCACAAAATTTCAAGATTTTATGACGCCCCAGTAAAAAGTTACAAGCTTTTGATTATTGCAAACTTTGATAGGTATAGGACGCACCGTATAGAAGTTAGGGCCATTTGAAGCTCTAACAGTGTTTGATTTGTGACTCAAGAGTAGCATAGCTATGAGTGATAACTTAAATTCATAAGAGGCTCGAGTACTTATTGTCACAAAATTTCAAGGTTTTATTACGCTCCTGTAAAAAGTTACAAGCATTTGATTGTTGCAAACTTTGATAGGTATAGCACACACCGTATAGAAGTTAGGGCTATTTGAAGTTTTATCAGTGTTTGATTCGTGACTCAAGGGTAGCATAGCTATGAGTGAAAGCTTAAATTCACAAGAGGCTCGAGTACTTTATTGTCACAACATTCCAAGATTTTATGACGCTACAATAAAAAGTTACAAGCTTTTGATTGTTGCAAACTTTGATATGTATAGGAGGCACCGTATAGAAGTTAAGGCCATTTGAAACTTTAACAGTGTTTGATTTGGGACTCAAGGGTAGCATAGCTATGAGCGATAGCTTAAATTGAGAAGAGACTCGATTACTTTTTTGTCACAAAATTTCAAGGTTTTATGACGCTCCAGTAAAAAGTTACAAGCATATGATTGTTGCAAACTTTGATAGGTGTAGGACGCACCGTATAGAATCAAGTGCCATTTGAAGTTTTAGCAGTGTTTGATTCGTGACTCAAGGGTAGCATAGCTATGAGTGATAGCTTAAATTCACAAGAGGCTCGAGCACTTTATTGTCACAACATTCCAAGATTTTATGACGCTCCAATAAAAAGTTACAAGCTTTTGATTGTTGCAAACTTTGATATGTATAGGAGGCACCGTATAGAAGTTAAGGCCATTTGAAACTTTAGCAGTGTTTGATTTGGGAGTCAAGGGTAGCATAGCTATGAGCGATAGCTTAAATTGACAAGAGACTCGATTACTTTTTTGTCACAAAAGTTCAAGGTTTTATGACGCTCCAGTAAAAAGTTACAAGCATATGATTGTTGCAAACTTTGATAGGTGTAGGACGCACCGTATAGAATCAAGTGCCATTTGAAGTTTTAGAAGTATTTGATTTGGGACTCAAGGGAAGCATAGCTATGAGCGATAGTTTAAATTGATAAGAGGCACGAGTACTTTATTGTCATGAAATTTCAAGATTTTAGGGCTCTCCAGTAAAAAGTTACAAGCATTTTATTGTTGCAAACTTTGGTAGGTGTAGAACGCACCGTATAGAAGTTAGGGCCATTTGAAGTTTTAGCAGTGTTTTGATTTGGGACTCAAGGGTAGCATAGCTATGCGCGATAGCATATATTGACAAGAGGCACGAGTATTTTATTCTCCCAAAATTTCAAGGTTTTATGATGCTCCAGTAAAAAGTTACAAGCATTTGATTATTGCAAACTTTGATAGGTATTGGACGCACCGTATAGAAGTTAGGGCCAGTTGAAGTTTATTAGTGTTTCATTTGGGACTCAAGGGTAGCATAGCTATGAGCGATAGCTTAAACTGACAAGAGGCTCGAGTACTTTATTGTCACAAAATTTCAAGATTTTATGATGCCCCAGTAAAAGTTACAAGCTTTTGATTATTGCAAACTTTGATAGGTATAGGACGCACCGTATAGAAGTTAGGGCCATTTGAAGCTTTAACAGTGTTTGATTTGTGACTCAAGAGTAGCATAGCTATGAGTGATAACTTAAATTCATAAGAGGCTCGAGTATTTATTGTCACAAAATTTCAAGGTTTTATTAGGTTCCTGTAAAAAGTTACAAGCATTTGATTGTTGCAAACTTTGGTAGGTATAGGACGCACCGTATAGAAGTTAGGGCTATTTGAAGTTTTATCAGTGTTTGATTTGTGACTCAAGGGTACCATAGCTATGAGTGATAGCTTAAATTGACAAGAGGCTCGAGTACTTAATTGTCACAAAATTCCAAGATTTTATGACGCTCCAATAAAAAGTTACAAGCTTTTGATTGTTGCAAACTATGATATATATAGGAGGCCCCGTATAGAAGTTAAGGCCATTTGAAGCTTTAACAGTGTTTGATTTGGGACTCAAGGGTAGCATAGCTATGAGCGATAGCTTAAATTTACAAGAGGCTCGAGTACTTTATTGTGACAAAATTTCAAGATTTTATGACGCTCCAGTAAAAAGTTACAATCTTTTGATTGTTGCAAACTTTGATATGTATAGGACGCACCGTATAGAAGTTAGGGCCATATGAATTTTTATCAGTGTTTGATTTGGGACTCAAGGGTAGCATAGCTATGAGCGATAGCTTCAATTGACAAGAGGCTCGAGTACTTTTTTGTCACAAAATTTCAAGGTTTTATGACGCTCCAGTAAAAAATTACAAGCATATTATTGTTGCAAACTTTGATAGGTGTAGGACGCACCGTATAGAAGCAAGTGCCATTTGAAGTTTTAGCAGTGTTTGATTTGGGACTCAAGGGAAGCATAGCTATGACCGATAGTTTAAATTGATAAGAGGCACGAGTACTTTATTGTCACAAAATTTCAAGATTTTATGACGCTCCAGTAAAAAGTTACAAGCATTTGATTGTTGCAAACTTTGGTAGGTATAGGACGCACCGCATAGAAGTTAGGGCCATTTGAAGTTTTATCAGTATTTGATTTGTGACTCAAGGGTAGCATAGCTATGAGTGATAACTTAAATTCATAAGAGGCCCGAGTACTAATTGTCACAAAATTTCAAGGTTTTATTACGCTCCAGTAAAAAGTTACAAGCATTTGATTGTTGCAAACTTTGATAGGTATAGGACGCACCGTATAGAAGTTAGGGCTATTAGAAGTTTTATCAGTGTTTGATTTCGGACTCAAGGGTAGCATAGCTATGAGCGATAGCTTAAATTGACAAGAGGCTCGAGTACTTTATTGTCACAAAATTTCAAGATTTTTTGACGATCCAGTAAAAAGTTACAAGCTTTTGATTATTGCAAACTTTGATAGGTATAGGACGCACCGTATAGAAGTTAGGGCCATTTGAAGTTTTACCAGTGTTTGATTTCGGACTCAAGAGTAGCATAGCTATGAGCGATAGCTTAAATTGACAAGAGGCTCGAGTACTTTATTGTCACAAAATTTCAAGGTTATATTACGCTCCAGTAAAAAGTTACAAGCATTTGATAGTTGCAAACTTTGATAGGTATAGGACGCACCGTATAGAAATTAGGGCTATCTGAAGTTATATCAGTGTTTGATTTGGGACTCAATGATAGCATAGCTTAAATTGACAAGAGGCTCGAGTACTTTATTGTCACAAAATTTCAAGATTTTATGACGCTCCAGTAAAAAGTTACAAGCATTTGATTGTTGCAAACTTTGATAGGTATAGGACGCACCGTATAGAAATTAGGGACGTTTGAAGTTTTAGCAGTGTTTGATTTGGGACTAAAGGGTAGCATAGCTATAAGCGATAGCTTAAATTGATAAGAGGCACGAGTACTTTATTGTCATGAAATTTCAAGATTTTAGGACGCTCCAGTAAAAAGTTACAAGCATTTTATTGTTGCAAACTTTGGTAGGTGTAGGACGCACCGTATAGAAGTTAGGGCCGTGTGAAGTTTTAGCAGTGTTTGATTTGGGACTCAAGGGTAGCATAGCTATGCGCGATAGCATAAATTGACAAGAGGCACGAGTATTTTATTGTCCCAAAATTTCAAGGTTTTACGATGCTCGAGTAAAAAGTTACAAGCATTTGATTATTGCAAACTTTGATAAGTATTGGACGCACCGTATAGGAGTTAGGGCCAGTTGAAGTTTATAAGTGTTTCATTTGGGACTCAAGGGTAGCATAGCTATGAGCGATAGCTTAAATTGATAAGAGGCTCGAGTACTTAGTGTCACAAAATTTCAAGGTTTTATGATGCTCCAGTAAAAAGTTACAAGCATTTGATTATTGCAAACTTTGATAGGTATTGGACGCACCGTATAGAAGTTAGGGCCAGTTGAAGTTTATAAGTGTTTCATTTGGGACTCAAGGGTAGCATAGCTATGAGCGATAGCTTAAACTGACAAGAGGCTCGAGTACTTTATTGTCACAAAATTTCAAGATTTTATGACGCCCCAGTAAAAGTTACAAGCTTTTGATTATTGCAAACTTTGATAGGTATAGGACGCACCGTATAGAAGTTAGGGCCATTTGAAGCTTTAACAGTGTTTGATTTGTGACTCAAGAGTAGCATGGCTATGAGTGATAACTTAAATTCATAAGAGGCTCGAGTACTTATTGTCACAAAATTTCAAGGTTTTATTACGCTCCTGTAAAAAGTTATAAGCATTTGATTGTTGCAAACTTTGATAGGTATAGGACGCACCGTATAGAAGTTAGGGCTATTGGAAGTTTTATCAGTGTTTGATTTGTGACTCAAGGGTAGCATAGCTATGAGTGATAGCTTAAATTGACAAGAGGCTCGAGTACTTTATTGTCACAAAATTCCAAGATTTTATGACACTCCAATAAAAAGTTACAAGCTTTTGATTGTTGCAAACTTTGATATGTATAGGAGGCACCGTATAGAACTTAAGGCCATTTGAAGCTTTAACAGTGTTTTATTTGGGACTCAAGGGTAGCATAGCTATGAGCGATAGCTTAAATTGACAAGAGGCTCGATTACTTTTTTGTCACAAAATTTCAAGGTTTTATGACGCTCCAGTAAAAAGTTACAAGCATATGATTGTTGCAAACTTTGATAGGTGTAGGACGCACCGTATAGAATCAAGTGCCATTTGAAGTTTTAGCAGTGTTTGATTTGGTACTCAAGGGAAGCATAGCTATGAGCGATAGTTTAAATTGATAAGAGGCACGAGTACTTTATTGTCACAATATTTCAAGATTTTATGACGCTCCAGTAAAAAGTTCCAAGCATTTGATTGTTGCAAACTTTGGTAGGTGTAGGACGCACCATATAGAAGTTAGGGCCATTTGAAGTTTTATCAGTGTTTGATTTGGGACTCAAGGGTAGCATAGCTATGAGTAATAGCTTAAATTGAAAAGAGGCTCGAGTACTTATTGTCACAAAATTTCAAGGTTATATTACGCTCCAGTAAAAAGTTACAAATATTTGATTGTTGCAAACTTTGATAGGTACAGGACGTACCTCATAGAAGTTAGGGCTATTTGAAGTTTTATCAGTGTTTGATTTGGGACTGAAGGGTAGCATAGCTATGAGCGATAGCTTAAATTTACAAGAGGCTCGACTACTTTATTGTGACAAAATTTCAAGATTTTATGACGCTCCAGTAAAAAGTTACAAACTTTTGATTGTTGCAAACTTTGATATGTATAGGACTCACCGTATAGAAGTTAGGGCCATATGAATTTTTATCAGTGTTTGACATGGGACTCAAGGGTAGCATAGCTATGAGCGATAGCTTAAATTGATAAGAGGCTCGAGTAATTAGAGTCACAAAATTTCAAGGTTTTATGACGCTACAGTAAAAAGTTACAAGCATATTATTGTTGCAAACTTTGATAGGTGTAGGACGCACCGTATAGAATCAAGTGCCATTTGAAGTTTTAGCAGTGTTTGATTTGGGACTCAAGGGAAGCCTAGCTATGAGCGATAGTTTAAATTGATAAGAGGCACGAGTACTTTATTGTCATGAAATTTCAAGATTTTAGGGCTGTCCAGTAAAAAGTTACAAGCATTTTATTGTTGCAAACTTTGATAGGTATAGGACGCACCGTATAGAAGTTAGGGCCATTTGAAGCTTTAACAGTGTTTGATTTGTGACTCAAGAGTAGCATAGCTATGAGTGATAACTTAAATTCATAAGAGGCTCGAGTACTTATCGTCACAAAATTTCAAGGTTTTATTACGCTCCTGTAAAAAGTTACAAGCATTGGATTGTTGCAAACTTTGGTAGGTATAGGACGCACCGTATAGAAGTTAGGGCCAGCTGAAGTTTATAAGTGTTTCATTTGGGACTCAATTGTAGCATAGCTATGAGCGATAGCTTAAATTGATAAGAGGCTCGAGTACTTAGTGTCACAAAATTTCAAGGTTTTATGTTGCTCCAGTAAAAAGTTACCAGCATTTGATTATTGCAAACTTTGATAGGTATTGGACGCACCGTATAGAAGTTAGGGCCAGTTGAAGTTTATAAGTGTTTCATTTGGGACTCAAGGGTAGCATAGCTATGAGCGATAGCTTAAACTGACAAGAGGCTCGAGTACTTTATTGTCACAAAATTTCAAGATTTTATGATGCCCCAGTAAAAGTTACAAGCTTTTGATTATTGCAAACTTTGATAGGTATAGGACGCACCGTATAGAAGTTAGGGCCATTTGAAGCTTTAACAGTGTTTGATTTGTGACTCAAAAGTAGCATAGCTATGAGTGATAACATAAATTCATAAGAGGCTCGAGTACTTATTGTCACAAAATTTCAAGGTTTTATTACGCTCCTGTAAAAAGTTACAAGCATTTTATTGTTGCAAACTTTGATAGGTATAGGACGCACCGTATAGAAGTTAGGGCCATATGAATTTTTATCACTGTTTGATTTGGGACTCAAGGGTAGCATAGCTATGAGCGATAGCTTAAATTTACAAGAGGCTCGAGTACTTTATTGTCACAAAATTTCAAGATTTTATGACGCCCCAGTAAAAGTTACAAGCTTTTGATTATTGCAAACTTTGATAGGTATAGGACGCACCGTATAGAAGTTAGGGCCATTTGAAGCTTTAACAGTGTTTGATTTGTGACTCAAGAGTAGCATGGCTATGAGTGATAACTTAAATTCATAAGAGGCTCGAGTACTTATTGTCACAAAATTTCAAGGTTTTATTACGCTCCTGTAAAAAGTTATAGGCATTTGATTGTTGCAAACTTTGATAGGTATAGGACGCACCGTATAGAAGTTAGGGCTATTTGAAGTTTTATCAGTGTTTGATTTGTGACTCAAGGGTAGCATAGCTATGAGTGATAGCTTAAATTGACAAGAGGCTCGAGTACTTTATTGTCACAAAATTCCAAGATTTTATGACGCTCCAATAAAAAGTTACAAGCTTTTGATTGTTGCAAACTTTGATATGTATAGGAGGCACCGTATAGAACTTAAGGCCATTTGAAGCTTTAACAGTGTTTTATTTGGGACTCAAGGGTAGCATAGCTATGAGCGATAGCTTAAATTGACAAGAGGCTCGATTACTTTTTTGTCACAAAATTTCAAGGTTTTATGACGCTCCAGTAAAAAGTTACAAGCATATGATTGTTGCAAACTTTGATAGGTGTAGGACGCACCGTATAGAATCAAGTGCCATTTGAAATTTTAGCAGTTTTGATTTGGTACTCAAGGGAAGCATAGCTATGAGCGATAGTTTAAATTGATAAGAGGCACGAGTACTTTATTGTCACAATATTTCCAGATTTTATGACGCTCCAGTAAAAAGTTACAAGCATTTGATTGTTGCAAACTTTGGTAGGTGTAGGACGCACCATATAGAAGTTAGGGCCATTTGAAGTTTTATCAGTGTTTGATTTGGGACTCAAGGGTAGCATAGCTATGAGTAATAACTTAAATTGAAAAGAGGCTCGAGTACTTATTGTCACAAAATTTCAAGGTTATATTACGCTCCAGTAAAAAGTTACAAATATTTGATTGTTGCAAACTTTGATAGGTATAGGACGCACCTCATAGAAGTTAGGGCTATTTGAAGCTTTATCAGTGTTTGATTTGGGACTGAAGGGTAGCATAGCTATGAGCGATAGCTTAAATTTACAAGAGGCTCGACTACTTTATTGTGACAAAATTTCAAGATTTTATGACGCTCCAGTAAAAAGTTACAATCTTTTGATTGTTGCAAACTTTGGTAGGTATAGGACGCACCGTATAGAAGTTAGGGCCATATGAATTTTTATCAGTGTTTGATTTGGGACTCAAGGGTAGCATAGCTATGAGCGATAGCTTAAATTGACAAGAGGCTCGAGTACTTTTTTGTCACAAAATTTCAAGGTTTTATGACGCTCCAGTAAAAAGTTACAAGCATATTATTGTTGCAAACTTTGATAGGTGTAGGACGCACCGTATAGAAGCAAGTGCCATTTGAAGTTTTAGCAGTGTTTGATTTGGGACTCAAGGGAAGCATAGCTATGAGCGATAGTTTAAATTGATAAGAGGCACGAGTACTTTATTGTCACAAAATTTCAAGATTTTATGACGCTCCAGTAAAAAGTTACAAGCATTTGATTGTTGCAAACTTTCGTAGGTATAGGACGCACCGCATAGAAGTTAGGGCCATTTGAAGTTTTATCAGTATTTGATTTGTGACTCAAGGGTAGCATAGCTTTGAGTGATAACTTAAATTCATAAGAGGCCCGAGTACTTATTGTCACAAAATTTCAAGTTTTTATTACGCTCCAGTAAAAAGTTACAAGCATTTGATTGTTGCAAACTTTGATAGGTATAGGACGCACCGTATAGAAGTTAGGGCTATTAGAAGTTTTATCAGTGTTTGATTTCGGACTCAAGGGTAGCATAGCTATGAGCGATAGCTTAAATTGACAAGAGGCTCGAGTACTTTATTGTCACAAAATTTCAAGACTTTATGACGCTCCAGTCAAAAGTTACAAGCATTTGATTGTTGCAAACTTTGATATGTATAGGAGGCACCGTATAGAAGTTAAGGCCATTTGAAACTTTAACAGTGTTTTATTTGGGACTCAAGGGTAGCATAGCTATGAGCGATAGCTTAAATTGACAAGAGGCTCGATTACTTTTGTGTCACAAAATTTCAAGGTTTTATGACGCTCCAGTAAAAAGTTACAAGCATATGATTGTTGCAAACTTTGATAGGTGTAGGACGCACCGTATAGAATCAAGTGCCATTTGAAGTAGTGTTTGATTTGGGACTCAAGGGAAGCATAGCTATGAGCGATAGTTTAAATTGATAAGAGGCACGAGTATTTTATTGTCACAATATTTCAAGATTTTATGACGCTCCAGTAAAAAGTTACAAGCATTTGATTGTTGCAAACTTTGGTAGGTGTAGGACGCACCATATAGAAGTTAGGGCCATTTGAAGTTTTATCAGTGTTTGATTTGGGACTCAAGGGTAGCATAGCTATGAGTAATAGCTTAAATTGAAAAGAGGCTCGAGTACTTATTGTTACAAAATTTCAAGGTTATATTACGCTCCAGTAAAAAGTTACAAATATTTGATTGTTGCAAACTTTGATAGGTATAGGACGCACCTCATAGAAGTTAGGGCTATTTGAAGTTTTATCAGTGTTTGATTTGGGACTGAAGGGTAGCATAGCTATGAGCGATAGCTTAAATTTACAAAAGGCTCGAGTACTTTATTGTGACAAAATTTCAAGATTTTATGACGCTCCAGTAAAAAGTTACAATCTTTTGATTGTTGCAAACTTTGATATGTATAGGACTCACGGTATAGAAGTTAGGGCCATATGAATTTTTATCAGTGTTTGACATGGGACTCAAGGGTAGCATAGCTATGAGCGATAGCTTAAATTGATAAGAGGCTCGAGTAATTAGAGTCACAAAATTTCAAGGTTTTATGACGCTCCAGTAAAAAGTTACAAGCACATTATTGTTGCAAACTTTCATAGGTGTAGGACGCACCGTATAGAAGCAAGTGCCATTTGAAGTTTAAGCAGTGTTTGATTTGGGACTCAAGGGAAGCATAGCTATGAGCGATAGTTTAAATTGATAAGAGGCACGAGTACTTTATTGTCACAAAATTTCAAGATTTTATGACGCTCCACTAAAAAGTTACAAGCTTTTGATTGTTGCAAACTTTGATAGGTATAGGACGCACCGTATAGAAGTTAGGGCCATTTGAAGCTTTAACAGTGTTTGATTTGTGACTCAAGAGTAGCATAGCTATGAGTGATAACTTAAATTCATAAGAGGCTCGAGTACTTATTGTCACAAAATTTCAAGGTTTTATTACGCTCCTGTAAAAAGTTACAAGCATTTGATTGTTGCAAACTTTGGTAGTTATAGGACGCACCGCATAGAAGTTAGGGCCATTTGAAGTTTTATCAGTATTTGATTTGTGACTCAAGGGTAGCATAGCTATGAGTGATAACTTAAATTCATAAGAGGCCCGAGTACTTATTGTCACAAAATTTCAAGGTTTTATTGCGCTCCAGTAAAAAGTTACAAGCATTTGATTGTTGCAAACTTTGATAGGTATAGGACGCACCGTATAGAAGTTAGGGCTATTAGAAGTTTTATCAGTGATTGATTTCGGACTCAAGGGTAGCATAGCTATGAGCGATAGCTTAAATTGACAAGAGGCTCGAGTACTTTATTGTGACAAAATTTCAAGATTTTATGACGCTCCAGTAAAAAGTTACAATCTTTTGATTGTTGCAAACTTTGATATGTATAGGACGCACCGTATAGAAGTTAGGGTCATATGAATTTTTATCAGTGTTTGACATGGGACTCAAGGGTAGCATAGCTATGAGCGATAGCTTAAATTGATAAGAGGCTCGAGTAATTAGAGTCACAAAATTTCAAGGTTTTATGACGCTCCAGTAAAAAGTTACAAGCATATTATTGTTGCAAACTTTGATAGGTGTAGGACGCTCCGTATAGAAGCAAGTGCCATTTGAAGTTTTAGCAGTGTTTGATTTGGGACTCAAGGGAAGCATAGCTATGAGCGATAGTTTAAATTGATAAGAGGCACGAGTACTTTATTGTCACAAAATTTCAAGATTTTATGACGCTCCAATAAAAAGTTACAAGCTTTTAATTGTTGCAAACTTTGATAGGTATAGGACGCACCGTGTAGAAGATAGGGCCATTTGAAGCTTTAACAGTGTTTGATTTGTGACTCAAGAGTAGCATAGCTATGAGTGATAACTTAAATTCATAAGAGGCTCGAGTACTTATTGTCACAAAATTTCAAGGTTTTATTACGCTCCTGTAAAAAGTTACAAGCATTTGATTGTTGCAAACTTTGGTAGGTGTAGGACGCACCGCATAGAAGTTAGGGCCATTTGAAGTTTTATCAGTATTTGATTTGTGACTCAAGGGTAGCATAGCTATGAGTGATAACTTAAATTCATAAGAGGCCCGAGTACTTATTGTCACAAAATTTCAAGGTTTTATTACGCTCCAGTAAAAAGTTACAAGCATTTGATTGTTGCAAACTTTGATAGGTATAGGACGCACCGTATAGAAGTTAGGGCTATTAGAAGTTTTATCAGTGTTTGATTTCGGACTCAAGGGTAGCATAGCTATGAGCGATAGCTGAAATTGACAAGAGGCTCGAGTACTTTATTGTCACAAAATTCCAAGATTTTATGACGCTCCAATAAAAAGTTACAAGCTTTTGATTGTTGCAAACTTTGATATGTATAGGACGCACCGTATAGAAGTTGGGGCCATTTGAAGTTTTAGCAGTGTTTGATTTGGGACTCAAGGGTAGCATAGCTATGTGTTTTATCAGTGTTTGATTTCGGACTCAAGGGTAGCATAGCTATGAGCGATAGCTTAAATTGACAAGAGGCTCGAGTACTTAGTGTCACAAAATTTCAAGGTTTTATGATGCTCCTGTAAAAAGTTACAAGCATTTGATTGTTGCAAACTTTGATAGGTATAGGATGCACCGTATAGAAGTTAGGGCCATGTGAAGCTTTAACAGTGTTTGATTTGTGACTCAAGAGTAGCATAGCTATGAGAGATAACTTAAATTCATAAGAGGCTCGAGTACTTATTGTCACAAAATTTCAAGGTTTTATTACGCTCCTGTAAAAAGTTACAAGCATTTGATTGTTGCAAACTTTGGTAGGTATAGGACGCACCGCATAGAAGTTAGGGCCATTTGAAGTTTTATCAGTATTTGATTTGTGACTCAAGGGTAGCATAGCTATGAGTGATAACTTAAATTCATAAGAGGCCCGAGTACTTATTGTCACAAAATTTCAAGGTTTTATTACGCTCCAGTAAAAAGTTACAAGCATTTGATTGTTGCAAACTTTGATAGGTATAGGACGCACCTCATAGAAGTTAGGGCTATTTGAAGTTTTATCAGTGTTTGATTTGGGACTGAAGGGTAGCATAGCTATGAGCGATAGCTTAAATTTACAAGAGGCTCGAGTACTTTATTGTGACAAAATTTCAAGATTTTATGACGCTCCAGTAAAAAGTTACAATCTTTTGATTGTTGCAAACTTTGATATGTATAGGACTCACCGTATATAAGTTAGGGCCATATGAATTTTTATCAGTGTTTGACATGGGACTCAAGGGTAGCATAGCTATGAGCGATAGCTTAAATTGATAAGAGGCTCGAGTTTGACATGGGACTCAAGGGTAGCATAGCTATGAGCGATAGCTTAAATTGATAAGAGGCTCGAGTAATTAGAGTCACAAAATTTCAAGGTTTTATGACGCTCCAGTAAAAAGTTACAAGCATATTATTGTTGCAAACTTTGATAGGTGTAGGACGCTCCGTATAGAAGCAAGTGCCATTTGAAGTTTTAGCAGTGTTTGATTTGGGACTCAAGGGAAGCATAGCTATGAGCGATAGTTTAAATTGATAAGAGGCACGAGTACTTTATTGTCACAAAATTTCAAGATTTTATGACGCTCCAATAAAAAGTTACAAGCTTTTAATTGTTGCAAACTTTGATAGGTATAGGACGCACCGTGTAGAAGATAGGGCCATTTGAAGCTTTAACAGTGTTTGATTTGTGACTCAAGAGTAGCATAGCTATGAGTGATAACTTAAATTCATAAGAGGCTCGAGTACTTATTGTCACAAAATTTCAAGGTTTTATTACGCTCCTGTAAAAAGTTACAAGCATTTGATTGTTGCAAACTTTGGTAGGTATAGGACGCACCGCATAGAAGTTAGGGCCATTTGAAGTTTTATCAGTATTTGATTTGTGACTCAAGGGTAGCATAGCTATGAGTGATAACTTAAATTCATAAGAGGCCCGAGTACTTATTGTCACAAAATTTCAAGGTTTTATTACGCTCCAGTAAAAAGTTACAAGCATTTGATTGTTGCAAACTTTGATAGGTATAGGACGCTCCGTATAGAAGTTAGGGCTATTAGAAGTTTTATCAGTGTTTGATTTCGGACTCAAGGGTAGCATAGCTATGAGCGATAGCTGAAATTGACAAGAGGCTCGAGTACTTTATTGTCACAAAATTCCAAGATTTTATGACGCTCCAATAAAAAGTTACAAGCTTTTGATTGTTGCAAACTTTGATATGTATAGGACGCACCGTATAGAAGTTGGGGCCATTTGAAGTTTTAGCAGTGTTTGATTTGGGACTCAATGGTAGCATAGCTATGTGTTTTATCAGTGTTTGATTTCGGACTCAAGGGTAGCATAGCTATGAGCGATAGCTTAAATTGACAAGAGGCTCGAGTACTTAGTGTCACAAAATTTCAAGGTTTTATGATGCTCCTGTAAAAAGTTACAAGCATTTGATTGTTGCAAACTTTGATAGGTATAGGATGCACCGTATAGAAGTTAGGGCCATTTGAAGCTTTAACAGTGTTTGATTTGTGACTCAAGAGTAGCATAGCTATGAGAGATAACTTAAATTCATAAGAGGCTCGAGTACTTATTGTCACAAAATTTCAAGGTTTTATTACGCTCCTGTAAAAAGTTACAAGCATTTGATTGTTGCAAAGTTTGGTAGGTATAGGACGCACCGCATAGAAGTTAGGGCCATTTGAAGTTTTATCAGTATTTGATTTGTGACTCAAGGGTAGCATAGCTATGAGTGATAACTTAAATTCATAAGAGGCCCGAGTACTTATTGTCACAAAATTTCAAGGTTTTATTACGCTCCAGTAAAAAGTTACAAGTATTTGATTGTTGCAAACTTTGATAGGTATAGGACGCACCTCATAGAAGTTAGGGCTATTTGAAGTTTTATCAGTGTTTGATTTGGGACTGAAGGGTAGCATAGCTATGAGCGATAGCTTAAATTTACAAGAGGCTCGAGTACTTTATTGTGACAAAATTTCAAGATTTTATGACGCTCCAGTAAAAAGTTACAATCTTTTGATTGTTGCAAACTTTGATATGTATAGGACTCACCGTATATAAGTTAGGGCCATATGAATTTTTATCAGTGTTTGACATGGGACTCAAGGGTAGCATAGCTATGAGCGATTGCTTAAATTGATAAGAGGCTCGAGTAATTAGAGTCAAAAAATTTCAAGGTTTTATGACGCTCCAGTAAAAAGTTACAAGCATATTATTGTTGCAAACTTTGATAGGTGTAGGACGCACCGTATAGAAGCAGTGCCATTTGAAGTTTTAGCAGTGTTTGATTTGGGACTCAAGGGAAGCATAGCTATGAGCGATAGTTTAAATTGATAAGAGGCACGAGGACTTTATTGTCACAAAATTTCAAGATTTTATGACGCTCCACTAAAAAGTTACAAGCTTTTGATTGTTGCAAACTTTGATAGGTATAGGACGCACCGTATAGAAGTTAGGGCCATTTGAAGCTTTAACAGTGTTTGATTTGTGACTCAAGAGTAGCATAGCTATGAGTGATAACTTAAATTCATAAGAGGCTCGAGTACTTATTGTCACAAAATTTCAAGGTTTTATTACGCTCCTGTAAAAAGTTACAAGCATTTGATTGTTGCAAACTTTGGCAGTTATAGGACGCACCGCATAGAAGTTAGGGCCATTTGAAGTTTTATCAGTATTTGATTTGTGACTCAAGGGTAGCATAGCTATGAGTGATAACTTAAATTCATAAGAGGCCCGAGTACTTATTGTCACAAAATTTCAAGGTTTTATTACGCTCCAGTAAAAAGTTACAAGCATTTGATTGTTGCAAACTTTGATAGGTATAGGACGCACCGTATAGAAGTTAGGGCTATTAGAAGTTTTATCAGTGATTGATTTCATACTCAAGGGTAGCATAGCTATGAGCGATAGCTTAAATTGACAAGAGGCTCGAGTACTTTATTGTGACAAAATTTCAAGATTTTATGACGCTCCAGTAAAAAGTTACAATCTTTTGATTGTTGCAAACTTTGATATGTATAGGACGCACCGTATAGAAGTTAGGGTCATATGAATTTTTATCAGTGTTTGACATGGGACTCAAGGGTAGCATAGCTATGAGCGATAGCTTAAATTGATAAGAGGCTCGAGTAATTAGAGTCACAAAATTTCAAGGTTTTATGACGCTCCAGTAAAAAGTTACAAGCATATTATTGTTGCAAACTTTGATAGGTGTAGGACGCTCCGTATAGAAGCAAGTGCCATTTGAAGTTTTAGCAGTGTTTGATTTGGGACTCAAGGGAAGCATAGCTATGAGCGATAGCTTAAATTGACAAGAGGCTCGAGTACTTAGTGTCACAAAATTTCAAGGTTTTATGATGCTCCTGTAAAAAGTTACAAGCATTTGATTGTTGCAAACTTTGATAGGTATAGGATGCACCGTATAGAAGTTAGGGCCATTTGAAGCTTTAACAGTGTTTGATTTGTGACTCAAGAGTAGCATAGCTATGAGAGATAACTTAAATTCATAAGAGGCTCGAGTACTTATTGTCACAAAATTTCAAGGTTTTATTACGCTCCTGTAAAAAGTTACAAGCATTTGATTGTTGCAAACTTTGGTAGGTATAGGACGCACCGCATAGAAGTTAGGGCCATTTGAAGTTTTATCAGTATTTGATTTGTGACTCAAGGGTATCATAGCTATGAGTGATAACTTAAATTCATAAGAGGCCCGAGTACTTATTGTCACAAAATTTCAAGGTTTTATTACGCTCCAGTAAAAAGTTACAAGCATTTGATTGTTGCAAACTTTGATAGGTATAGGACGCACCGTATAGAAGTTAGGGCTATTAGAAGTTTTATCAGTGTTTGATTTCGGACTCAAGGGTAGCATAGCTATGAGCGATAGCTTAAATTGACAAGAGGCTCGAGTACTTTATTGTCACAAAATTCCAAGATTTTATGACGCTCCAATAAAAAGTTACAAGCTTTTGATTGTTGCAAACTTTGATATGTATAGGACGCACCGTATAGAAGTTGGGGCCATTTGAAGTTTTAGCAGTGTTTGATTTGGTACTCAAGGGTAGCATAGCTATATGTTTTATCAGTGTTTGATTTCGGACTCAAGAGTAGCATAGCTATGAGCGAAAGCTTAAATTGACAAGAGGCTCGAGTACTTTATTGTCACAAAATTCCAAGATTTTATGACGCTCCAATAAGAAGTTACAATCATAAGCGATAGCTTAAATTGACAAGAGGCTCGAGTACTTTATTGTCACAAAATTTCAAGGTTATATTACGCTCCAGTAAAAAGTTACAAGCATTTGATTGTTGCAAACTTTGATAGGTATAGGACGCACCTCATAGAAGTTAGGGCTATTTGAAGTTATATCAGTGTTTGATTTGGGACTCAAGGATAGCATAACTATGAGCGATAGCTTAAATTGACAAGAGGCTCGAGTACTTTATTGTCACAAAATTTCAAGATTTTTTGACGCTCCAGTAAAAAGTTACAAGCTTTTGATTATTGCAAACTTTGATAGGTATAGGACGCACCGTATAGAAGTTAGGGCCATTTGAAGTTTTACCAGTGTTTGATTTCGGACTCAAGGGTAGCATAGCTATGAGCGATAGCTTAAATTGACAAGAGGCTCGAGTACTTTATTGTGACAAAATTTCAAGGTTATATTACGCTCCAGTAAAAAGTTACAAGCATTTGATTGCTGCAAACTTTGATAGGTATAGGACGCACCTCATTGAAGTTAGGGCTATTTGAAGTTATATCAGTGTTTGATTTGGGACTCAAGGATAGCATAACTATGAGCGATAGCTTAAATTGACAAGAGGCTCGAGTACTTTAATGTCACAAAATTTCAAGATTCTTTGACGCTCCAATAAAAAGTTACAAGCTTTTGATTGTTGCAAACTTTGATATGTATAGGAGGCACCGTATAGAAGTTAAGGCCATTTGAAACTTTAACAGTGTTTTATTTGGGACTCAAGGGTAGCATAGCTATGAGCGATAGCTTAAATTGACAAGAGGCTCGATTACTTTTTTGTCACAAAATTTCAAGGTTTTATGACGCTCCAGTAAAAAGTTACAAGCATATGATTGTTGCAAACTTTGATAGGTGTAGGACGCACCGTATAGAATCAAGTGCCATTTGAAGTTTTAGCAGTGTTTGATTTGGGACTCAAGGGAAGCATAGCTATGAGCGATAGTTTAAATTGATAAGAGGCACGAGTACTTTATTGTCACAATATTTCAAGATTTTATGACGCTCCAGTAAAAAGTTACAAGCATTTGATTGTTGCAAACTTTGGTAGGTGTAGGACGCACCATATAGAAGTTAGGGCCATTTGAAGTTTTATCAGTGTTTGATTTGGGACTCAAGGGTAGCATAGCTATGAGTAATAGCTTAAATTGAAAAGAGGCTCGAGTACTTATTGTCACAATATTTCAAGATTTTATGACGCTCCAGTAAAAAGTTACAAGCATTTGATTGTTGCAAACTTTGGTAGGTGTAGGACGCACCATATAGAAGTTAGGGCTATTTGAAGTTTTATCAGTGTTTGATTTGGGACTGAAGGGTAGCATAGCTATGAGCGATAGCTTAAATTTACAAGAGTACTTTATTGTGACAAAATTTCAAGATTTTATGACGCTCCAGAAAAAAGTTACAATCTTTTGATTGTTGCAAACTTTGATATGTATAGGACTCACCGTATAGAAGTTAGGGCCATATGAATTTTTATCAGTGTTTGACATGGGACTCAAGGGTAGCATAGCTATGAGCAATAGCTTAAATTGATAAGAGGCTCGAGTAATTAGAGTCACAAAATTTCAAGGTTTTATGACGCTCCAGTAAAAAGTTACAAGCATATTATTGTTGCAAACTTTGACAGGTGTAGGACGCACCGTATAGAAGCAAGTGCCATTTGAAGTTTTAGCAGTGTTTGATTTGGGACTCAAGGGAAGCATAGCTATGAGCGATAGTTTAAATTGATAAGAGGCACGAGTACTTTATTGTCACAAAATTTCAAGATTTTATGACGCTCCACTAAAAAGTTACAAGCTTTTGATTGTTGCAAACTTTGATAGGTATAGGACGCACCGTATAGAAGTTAGGGCCATTTGAAGCTTTAACAGTGTTTGATTTGTGACTCAAGAGTAGCATAGCTATGAGTGATAACTTAAATTCATAAGAGGCTCGAGTACTTATTGTCACAAAATTTCAAGGTTTTATTACGCTCCTGTAAAAAGTTACAAGCATTTGATTGTTGCAAACTTTGATAGGTATAGGACGCACCGTATAGAAGTTAGGGCTATTAGAAGTTTTATCAGTGATTGATTTCGGACTCAAGGGTAGCATAGCTATGAGCGATAGCTTAAATTGTCAAGAGGCTCGAGTACTTTATTGTGACAAAATTTCAAGATTTTATGACGCTCCAGTAAAAAGTTACAATCTTTTGATTGTTGCAAACTTTGATATGTATAGGACGCACCGTATAGAAGTTAGGGTCATATGAATTTTTATCAGTGTTTGACATGGGACTCAAGGGTAGCATAGCTATGAGCGATAGCTTAAATTGATAAGAGGCTCGAGTAATTAGAGTCACAAAATTTCAAGGTTTTATAACGCTCCAGTAAAAAGTTACAAGCATATTATTGTTGCAAACTTTGATAGGTGTAGGACGCTTTGTATAGAAGCAAGTGCCATTTGAAGTTTTAGCAGTGTTTGATTTGGGACTCAAGGGAAGCATAGCTATGAGCGATAGTTTAAATTGATAAGAGGCACGAGTACTTTATTGTCACAAAATTTCAAGATTTTATGACGCTCCAATAAAAAGTTACAAGCTTTTAATTGTTGCAAACTTTGATAGGTATAGGACGCACCGTATAGAAGATAGGGCCATTTGAAGCTTTAACAGTGTTTGATTTGTGACTCAAGAGTAGCATAGCTATGAGTGATAACTTAAATTCATAAGAGGCTCGAGTACTTATTGTCACAAAATTTCAAGGTTTTATTACGCTCCTGTAAAAAGTTACAAGCATTTGATTGTTGCAAACTTTGGTAGGTATAGGACGCACCGCATAGAAGTTAGGGCCATTTGAAGTTTTATCAGTATTTGATTTGTGACTCAAGGGTAGCATAGCTATGAGTGATAACTTAAATTCATAAGAGGCCCGAGTACTTATTGTCACAAAATTTCAAGGTTTTATTACGCTCCAGTAAAAAGTTACAAGCATTTGATTGTTGCAAACTTTGATAGGTATAGGACGCACCGTATAGAAGTTAGGGCTATTAGAAGTTTTATCAGTGTTTGATTTCGGACTCAAGGGTAGCATAGCTATGAGCGATAGCTGAAATTGACAAGAGGCTCGAGTACTTTATTGTCACAAAATTCCAAGATTTTATGACGCTCCAATAAAAAGTTACAAGCTTTTGATTGTTGCAAACTTTGATATGTATAGGACGCACCGTATAGAAGTTGGGGCCATTTGAAGTTTTAGCAGTGTTTGATTTGGGACTCAAGGGTAGCATAGCTATGTGTTTTATCAGTGTTTGATTTCGGACTCAAGGGTAGCATAGCTATGAGCGATAGCTTAAATTGATAAGAGGCTCGAGTACTTAGTGTCACAAAATTTCAAGGTTTTATGATGCTCCTGTAAAAAGTTACAAGCATTTGATTGTTGCAAACTTTGATAGGTATAGGATGCACCGTATAGAAGTTAGGGCCATTTGAAGCTTTAACAGTGTTTGATTTGTGACTCAAGAGTAGCATAGCTATGATAGATAACTTAAATTCATAAGAGGCTCGAGTACTTATTGTCACAAAATTTCAAGGTTTTATTACGCTCCTGTAAAAAGTTACAAGCATTTGATTGTTGCAAACTTTGGTAGGTATAGGACGCACCGCATAGAAGTTAGGGCCATTTGAAGTTTTATCAGTATTTGATTTGTGACTCAAGGGTAGCATAGCTATGAGTGATAACTTTAATTCATAAGAGGCCCGAGTACTTATTGTCACAAAATTTCAAGGTTTTATTACGCTCCAGTAAAAAGTTACAAGCATTTGATTGTTGCAAACTTTGATAGGTATAGGACGCACCGTATAGAAGTTAGGGCTATTAGAAGTTTTATCAGTGTTTGATTTCGGACTCAAGGGTAGCATAGCTATAAGCGATAGCTTAAATTGACAAGAGGCTCGAGTACTTTATTGTCACAAAATTCCAAGATTTTATGACGCTCCAATAAAAAGTTACAAGCTTTTGATTGTTGCAAACTTTGATATGTATAGGACGCACCGTATAGAAGTTGGGGCCATTTGAAGTTTTAGCAGTGTTTGATTTGGTACTCAAGGGTAGCATAGCTATGTGTTTTATCAGTGTTTGATTTCGGACTCAAGAGTAGCATAGCTATGAGCGATAGCTTAAATTGACAAGAGGCTCGAGTACTTTATTGTCACAAAATTCCAAGATTTTATGACGCTCCAATAAGAAGTTACAATCATAAGCGATAGCTTAAATTGACAAGAGGCTCGAGTACTTTATTGTCACAAAATTTCAAGGTTATATTACGCTCCAGTAAAAAGTTACAAGCATTTGATTGTTGCAAACTTTGATAGGTATAGGACGCACCTCATAGAAGTTAGGGCTATTTGAAGTTATATCAGTGTTTGATTTGGGACTCAAGGATAGCATAACTATGAGCGATAGCTTAAATTGACAAGAGGCTCGAGTACTTTATTGTCACAAAATTTCAAGATTTTATGACGCTCCAGTAAAAAGTTACAAGCATTTGATTGTTGCAAACTTTGATAGGTATAGGACGCACCGTATAGAAATTAGGGACGTTTGAAGTTTTAGCAGTGTTTGATTTGGGACTAAAGGGTAGCATAGCCAGGAGCGATAGCTTAAATTGATAAGAGGCTCGAGTACTTAGTGTCACAAAATTTCAAGATTTTATGACGCTCCAGTGAAAAGTTACAAGCATTTGATTGTTGCAAACTTTGGTAGGTATAGGACGCACCGTATAGAAGTTAGGGCCATTTGAAGTTTTATCAGTGTTTGATTTGTGACTCAAGAGTAGCATAGCTATGTGTGATAACTTAAATTCATAAGAGGCTCGAGTACTTATTGTCACAAAATTTTAAGGTTTTATTACGCTCCTGTAAAAAGTTACAATCATTTGATTGTTGCAAACTTTGATAGGTATAGGACGCACCGTATAGAAGTTAGGGCTATTTGAAGTTTTATCAGTGTTTGATTTGTGACTCAAGGGTAGGATAGCTATGAGTGATAGCTTAAATTGACAAGAGGCTCGAGTTCTTTATTGTCACAAAATTCCAAGATTTTATGACGCTCCAATAAAAAGTTACAAGCTTTTGATTGTTGCAAACTTTGATATGTATAGGAGGCACTGTATAGAAGTTAGGGCCATTTGAAGCTTTAACAGTGTTTGATTTGGGACTCAAGGGTAGCATAGCTATGAGCGATAGCTTAAATTTACAAGAGGCTCGAGTACTTTATTGTGACAAAATTTCAAGATTTTATGACGCTCCAGTAAAAAGTTACAAGCTTTTGATTGTTGCAAACTTTGATATGTATAGGACGCACCGTATAGAAGTTAGGGCCATATGAAGTTTTATCAGTGTTTGATTTGGGACTCAAGGGTAGCATAGCTATGAGCGATAGCTTAAATTGACAAGAGGCTCGTGTACTTTTTGTCACAAAATTTCAAAATTTTATGACGCTCAAGTAAAAACTTACAAGCATATGATTGTTGCAAACTGTGATAGGTGTAGGACGCACCGTATAGAAGCAAGTGCCATTTGAAGTTTTAGCAGTGTTTGATTTGGGAGTCAGGGGAAGCATAGCTATGAGCGATAGTTTAAATTGATAAGAGGCACGAGTACTTCATTATCACCAAATTTCAAGATTTTATGACGATCCAGTAAAAATTTACAAGCATTTGAATGTTGCAAACTTTGAAATGTGTAAGACGCACCGTATAGAAGTTAGGGCCATTTGAAGTTTTATCAGTGTTTGATTTGGGACTCAAGGGTAGCATAGCTATGAGCGATAACTTATATTGATAAGAGGCTCGAGTACTTTATTGTCACAAAATTTCAAGGTTTTATGTTGCATCAGTAACAAGTAACAAGCATTTGATTGTTGCAAACTTTGATAGGTATAGGACGCACCGTATAGAAGTTAGGGCCATTTGAAATTTTATCAGTGTTTGATTTGGGACTCAGGGGTAGCATAGCTATGAGCGATAGCTTAAATAGATAAGAAGCATGAGTACTTTATTGTCACAAAATTTCAAGATTTTAGGACGCTCCAGTAAAAAGTTACAAGCATTTGATTGTTGCAAACTTTGGTAGGTGAAGGACGCACCGTATAGAAGTTAGGTCCATTTGAAGTTTTATCAGTGTTTGATTTGGGACTCAAGCGTATCATAGCTATGAGTGATAGCTTAAATTGACAAGAGGCTCGAGTATTTTATTGTCACAAAATTTCAAGGTTTTTTGACGCTCCAGTAAAAAGTTACAAGCATTTGATTGTTGCAAACTTTGATAGGTATACGACGCAACGCATAGAAGTCAGGGCCATTTGAAGTTTTAGCAGTGTTTGGTTTGGGACTCAAGGGTAGCATAGCTATGAGCGATAGCTTAAATTGATAAGAGGCTCGAGTACTTCATTCTCACAAAATTTCAAGATTTTATGACGCTCCAGTAAAAATTTGCAAGAATTTGAATGTTGCAAACTTTGAAATGTGTAGGACGCACCGTATAGAAGTTAGGGCCATTTGAAGTTTTATCGGTGTTTGATTTGAGACTCAAGGGTAGCTTAGCTATGAGCGAAAGCTTATATTGTTAAGGGGCTCGAGTACTTTTTTGTCACCAAATTTCAGGGTTTTATGATGCTTCAGTAAAAAGTTGCAAGCATTTGATTGTTGCAAACTTTGATAGGTTTAGGACGCACCGTATAGAACTTAGGGCCATTTGAAATTTTATCAGTGTTTGATTTGGCACTCAAGAGTAGCATAGCTATGAGCGATAGCTTAAATTGATAAGAGGGACGAGTACTTTATTGTCACAAAATTTCAAGGTTTTATTACGCTCCAGTAAAAAGTTACAAGCATTTGATTGTTGCAAACTTTGATAGGTATAGGACGCACCTCATAGAAGTTAAGGCCATTTGAAGTTTTATCAGTGTTTGATTTGGGACTCAAGGGTAGCATAGCTATGAGTGATTGCTTAAATTGATAAGAAGCTCGAGTACTTATTGTCACAAAATTTCAAGGTTTTATTGCGCTCCAGTAAAAAGTTACAAGCTTTTGATTATTGCAAACTTTGATAGGTATAGGACGCACCGTATAGAAGTTAGGGTCATATGAATTTTTATCAGTGTTTGACATGGGACTCAAGGGTAGCATAGCTATGAGCGATAGCTTAAATTGATAAGAGGCTCGAGTAATTAGAGTCACAAAATTTCAAGGTTTTATGACGCTCCAGTAAAAAGTAACAAGCATATTATTGATGCAAACTTTGATAGGTGTAGGACGCACCGTATAGAAGCAAGTGCCATTTGAAGTTTTAGCAGTGTTAGATTTGGGACTCAATGGAAGCATAGCTATGAGCGATTGTTTAAATTGATAAGAGGCACGAGTACTTTGTTGTCACAAAATTTCAAGATTTTATGACGCTCCAATAAAAAGTTACAAGCTTTTAATTGTTGCAAACTTTGATAGGTATAGGACGCACCGTATAGAAGATAGGGCCATTTGAAGCTTTAACAGTGTTTGATTTGTGACTCAAGAGTAGCATAGCTATGAGTGATAACTTAAATTCATAAGAGGCTCGAGTACTTATTGTCACAAAATTTCAAGGTTTTATTACGCTCCTGTAAAAAGTTACAAGCATTTGATTGTTGCAAACTTTGGTAGGTATAGGACGCACCGCATAGAAGTTAGCGCCATTTGAAGTTTTATCAGTATTTGATTTGTGACTCAAGGGTAGCATAGCTATGAGTGATAACTTAAATTCATAAGAGGCCCGAGTACTTATTGTCACAAAATTTCAAGGTTTTATTACGCTCCAGTAAAAAGTTACAAGCATTTGATTGTTGCAAACTTTGATAGGTATAGGACGCACCGTATAGAAGTTAGGGCTATTAGAAGTTTTATCAGTGTTTGATTTCGGACTCAAGGGTAGCATAGCTATGAGCGATAGCTGAAATTGACAAGAGGCTCGAGTACTTTATTGTCACAAAATTCCAAGATTTTATGACGCTCCAATAAAAAGTTACAAGCTTTTGATTGTTGCAAACTTTGATATGTATAGGACGCACCGTATAGAAGTTGGGGCCATTTGAAGTTTTAGCAGTGTTTGATTTGGGACTCAAGGGTAGCATAGCTATGTGTTTTATCAGTGTTTGATTTCGGACTCAAGGGTAGCATAGCTATGAGCGATAGCTTAAATTGACAAGAGGCTCGAGTACTTAGTGTCACAAAATTTCAAGGTTTTATGATGCTCCTGTAAAAACTTACAAGCATTTGATTGTTGCAAACTTTGATAGGTATAGGATGCACCGTATAGAAGTTAGGGCCATTTGAAGCTTGAACAGTGTTTGATTTGTGACTCAAGAGTAGCATAGCTATGAGAGATAACTTAAATTCATAAGAGGCTCGAGTACTTATTGTCACAAAATTTCAAGGTTTTATTACGCTCCAGTAAAAAGTTACAAGCATTTGATTGTTGCAAACTTTGATAGGTATAGGACGCACCGTATAGAAGTTAGGGCTATTAGAAGTTTTATCAGTGTTTGATTTCGGACTCAAGGGTAGCATAGCTATGAGCGATAGCTTAAATTGACAAGAGGCTCGAGTACTTTATTGTCACAAAATTCCAAGATTTTATGACGCTCCAATAAAAAGTTACAAGCTTTTGATTGTTGCAAACTTTGATATGTATAGGACGCACCGTAAAGAAGTTGGGGCCATTTGAAGTTTTAGCAGTGTTTGATTTGGTACTCAAGGGTAGCATAGCTATGTGTTTTATCAGTGTTTGATTTCGGACTCAAGGGTAGCATAGCTATGAGCGATAGCTTAAATTGACAAGAGGCTCGAGTACTTTATTGTCACAAAATTCCAAGATTTTATGACGCTCCAATAAGAAGTTACAATCATAAGCGATAGCTTAAATTGACAAGAGGCTCGAGTACTTTATTGTCACAAAATTTCAAGGTTATATTACGCTCCAGTAAAAAGTTACAAGCATTTGATTGTTGCAAACTTTGATAGGTATAGGACGCACCTCATAGAAGTTAGGGCTATTTGAAGTTATATCAGTGTTTGATTTGGGACTCAAGGATAGCATAACTATGAGCGATAGCTTAAATTGACAAGAGGCTCGAGTACTTTATTGTCAGAAAATTTCAAGATTTTTTGACGCTCCAGTAAAAAGTTACAAGCTTTTGATTATTGCAAACTTTGATAGGTATAGGACGCACCGTATAGAAGTTAGGGCCATTTGAAGTTTTACCAGTGTTTGATTTCGGACTCAAGAGTAGCATAGCTATGAGCGATAGCTTAAGTTGACAAGAGGCTCGAGTACTTTATTGTGACAAAATTTCAAGGTTATATTACGCTCCAGTAAAAAGTTACAAGCATTTGATTGTTGCAAACTTTGATAGGTATAGGACGCACCTCATAGAAGTTAGGGCTATTTGAAGTTATATCAGTGTTTGATTTGGGACTCAAGGATAGCATAGCTTAAATTGACAAGAGGCTCGAGTACTTTATTGTCACAAAATTTCAAGGTTTTATTACGCTCCAGTGAAAAGTTACAAGCATTTGATTGTTGCAAACTTTGATAGGTATAGGACGCACCGTATAGAAATTAGGGACGTTTGAAGTTTTAGCAGTGTTTGATTTGGGACTAAAGGGTAGCATAGCTATGAGCGATAGCTCAAATTGATAAGAGGCTCGAGTACTTAGTGTCACAAAATTTCAAGGTTTTATGACGCTCCAGTGAAAAGTTACAAGCATTTGATTGTTGCAAACTTTGGTAGGTATAGGACGCACCGTATAGAAGTTAGGGCCATTTGAAGTTTTATCAGTGTTTGATTTGTGACTCAAGAGTAGCATAGCTATGTGTGATAACTTAAATTCATAAGAGGCTCGAGTACTTATTGTCACAAAATTTCAAGGTTTTATTACGCTCCTGTAAAAAGTTAAAATCATTTGATTGTTGCAAACTTTGATAGGTATAGGACGCACCGTATAGAAGTTAGGGCTATTCGAAGTTTTATCAGTGTTTGATTTATGACTCAAGGGTAGCATAGCTATGAGCGATAGCTTAAATTTACAAGAGGCTCGAGTACTTTATTGTGACAAAATTTCAAGATTTTATGACGCTCCAGTAAAAAGTTACAAGCTTTCGATTGTTGCAAACTTTGATATGTATAGGACGCACCGTATAGAAGTTAGGGCCATATGAAGTTTTATCAGTGTTTGATTTGGGACTCAAGGGTAGCATAGCTATGAGCGATAGCTTAAATTGACAAGAGGCTCGTGTACTTTTTTGTCACAAAATTTCAAAATTTTATGACGCTCAAGTAAAAAGTTACAAGCATATGATTGTTGCAAACTTTGGTAGGTGTAGGACACACCGTATAGAAGCAAGTGCCATTTGAAGTTTTAGCAGTGTTTGATTTGGGAGTCAGGAGAAGCATAGCTATGAGCGATAGTTTAAATTGATAAGAGGCACGAGTACTTCATTATCACCAAATTTCAAGATTTTATGACGATCCAGTAAAAATTTACAAGCATTTGAATGTTGCAAACTTTGAAATGTGTAAGACGCACCGTATAGAAGTTAGGGCCATTTGAAGTTTTATCAGTGTTTGATTTGGGACTCAAGGGTAGCATAGCTTAAATTGATAAGAGGCTCGAGTACTTCATTATCACCAAATTTCAAGATTTTATGACGCTCCAGTAAAAATTTACAAGCATTTGAATGTTGCAAACTTTGAAATGTGTAAGACGCACCGTATAGAAGTTAGGGCCATTTGAAGTTTTATCAGTGTTTGATTTGGGACTCAAGGGTAGCATAGCTATGAGCGATAACTTATATTGATAAGAGGCTCGAGTACTTTATTGTCACAAAATTTCAAGGTTTTATGTTGCATCAGTAACAAGTAACAAGCATTTGATTGTTGCAAACTTTGATAGGTATAGGACGCACCGTATAGAAGTTAGGGCCATTTGAAATTTTATCAGTGTTTGATTTGGGACTCAGGGGTAGCATAGCTATGAGCGATAGCTTAAATAGATAAGAAGCACGAGTACTTTATTGTCACAAAATTTCAAGATTTTAGGACGCTCCAGTAAAAAGTTACAAGCATTTGATTGTTGCAAACTTTGGTAGGTGAAGAACGCACCGTATAGAAGTTAGGACCACTTGAAGTTTTATCAATGTTTGATTTGGGACTCAAGGGTAGCATAGCTATGAGCGATAGCTTAAATTGATAAGAGGCTCGAGTACTTCATTATCACCAAATTTCAAGATTTTATGACGCTCCAGTAAAAATTTGCAAGAATTTGAATGTTGCAAACTTTGAAATGTGTAGGACGCACCGTATAGAAGTTAGGGCCATTTGAAGTTTTATCGGTGTTTGATTTTAAACTCAAGGGTAGCTTAGCTATGAGCGAAAGCTTATATTGTTAAGGGGCTCGAGTACTTTTTTGTCACAAAATTTTAGGGTTTTATGATGCTTCAGTAAAAAGTTGCAAGCATTTGATTGTTGCAAACTTTGATAGGTTTAGGACGCACCATATAGAACTTAGGGCCATTTGAAATTTTATCAGTGTTTGATTTGGCACTCAAGAGTAGCAAAGCTATGAGCGATAGCTTAAATTGATAAGAGGGAAGAGTACTTTATTGTCACAAAATTTCAAGGTTTTATTACGCTCCAGTAAAAAGTTACAAGCATTTGATTGTTGCAAACTTTGATAGGTATAGGACGCACCTCATAGAAGTTAAGGCCATTTGAAGTTTTATCAGTGTTTGATTTGGGACTCAAGGGTAGCATAGCTATGAGTGATTGCTTAAATTGATAAGAGGCTCGAGTACTTATTGTCACAAAATTTCAAGGTTTTATTACGCTCCAGTAAAAAGTTACAAGCTTTTGATTATTGCAAACTTTGATAGGTATAGGACGCAGAAGAAGTTAGGGCCATTTGAAGTTTTAGCAGTATTGGATTTGGGACTCAAGGGTAGCATAGCTATGAGCGATAGCTTAAATTGATAAGAGGCACGAGTACTTTATTGTCATGAAATTTCAAGATTTTAGGACACTCCAGTAAAAAGTTACAAGCATTTGATTGTTGCAAACTTTGGTAGGTGTAGGACGCAACTTATAGAAGTTAGGGCCATTTGAAGTTTTAGCAGTGTTTGATTTGGGACTCAAGGGTAGCATAGCTATGAGTTTTATCCGTGTTTGATTTCGGACTCAAGGGTAGCATAGCTATGAGCGATAGCTTAAATTCACAAGAGGCTCGAGTACTTTATTGTCACAAAATTCCAAGATCTTATGACGCTCCAATAAAATGTTACAATCATAAGCGATAGCTTAAATTAACAAGAGGCTCGAGTACTTTATTGTAACAAAATTTCAAGGTTATATTACGCTCCAGTAAGAAGTTACAAGCATTTGATTGTTGCAAACTTTGATAGGTATAGGACGCACCTCATAGAAGTTAGGGCTATTTGAAGTTATATCAGAGTTTGATTTGGGACTCAAGGATAGCATAGCTATGAGCGATAGCTTAAATTGACAAGAGGCTCGAGTACTTTATTGTCACAAAATTTCAAGATTTTATGACACTCCAGTAAAAAGTTACAAGCTTTTGATTATTGCAAACTTTGATACGTATAGGACGCACCGTATAGAAGTTAGGGCTATTTGAAGTTATATCAGAGTTTGATTTGGGACTCAAGGGTAACATAGCTATGCGCGATAGCATAAGTTGACAAGAGGCACGAGTATTTTATTGTCACAAAATTTCAAGATTTTTTGACGCTCCAGTAAAAAGTTACAAGCATTTGATTGTTGCAAACTTTGATAGGTGTAGGACGCACCGTATAGAAGTTAGGACCACTTGAAGTTTTATCAATGTTTGATTTGGGACTCAAGGGTAGCATAGCTATGAGCGATAGCTTAAATTGATAAGAGGCTCGAGTACTTCATTATAACCAAATTTCAAGATTTTATGACGCTTAGCGATAACTTATGACGCTAAGCGATAACTTATATTGATAAGAGGCTCGAGTACTTTATTGTCACAAAATTTCAAGGTTTTATGTTGCATCAGTAACAAGTAACAAGCATTTGATTGTTGCAAACTTTGATAGGAATAGGACGCACCGTATAGAAGTTAGGGCCATTTGAAATTTTATCAGTGTTTGATTTGGGACTCAGGGGTAGCATAGCTATGAGCGATAGCTTAAATAGATAAGAAGCACGAGTACTTTATTGTCACAAAATTTCAAGATTTTAGGACGCTCCAGTAAAAAGTTACAAGCATTTGATTGTTGCAAACTTTGGTAGGTGAAGGACGCACCGTATAGAAGTTAGGTCCATTTGAAGTTTAAGCAGTATTGGATTTGGGACTCAAGGGTAGCATAGCTATGAGCGATAGCTTAAATTGATAAGAGGCACGAGTACTTTATTGTCATGAAATTTCAAGATTTTAGGACGCTCCAGTAAAAAGTTACAAGCATTTGATTGTTGCAAACTTTGGTAGGTGTAGGACGCACCGTATAGAAGTTAGGGCTATTTGAAGTTTTATCAGTGTTTGATTTCGGACTCAAGGGTAGCATAGCTATGTGCGATAGCTTAAATTGACAAGAAGCACGAGTATTTTACTGTCTCAAAATTTCAAGGTTTTATGACGCTCCAGTAAAAAGTTACAAGCTTTTGATTATTGCAAACTTTGATACGTATAGGACGCACCGTATAGAAGTTAGGGCCATTTGAAGTTTTAGCAGTGTTTGATTTGGGACTCAAGGGTAGCATAGCTATGAGTTTTATCATTGTTTGATTTCGGACTCAAGGGTAGCATAGCTATGAGCGATAGCTTAAATTGACAAGAGGCTCGAGTACTTGATTGTCACAAAATTCCAAGATCTTATGACGCTCCAATAAAAAGTTACAATCATAAGCGATAGCTTAAATTAACAAGAGGCTCGAGTACTTTATTGTAACAAAATTTCAAAGTTATATTACTCTCCAGTAAAAAGTTACAAGAATTTGATTGTTGCAAACTTTGATAGGTATAGGACGCACCTCATAGAAGTTAGGGCTATTTGAAGTTATATCAGTGTTTGATTTGGGACTCAAGGGTAGCATAGCTATGAGCGATAGCTTAAATTGATAAGAGGATCGAGTACTTCATTATCACCAATTTTCAAGATTTTATGACGCTCCAGTAAAAATTTACAAGCATTTGAATGTTGCAAACTTTGAAATGTGTAAGACGCACCGTATAGAAGTTAGGGCTATTTGAAGTTTTATCAGTGTTTGATTTCGGACTCAAGGGTAGCATAGCTATGTGCGATAGCTTAAATTGACAAGAGGCTCGAGTACTTTATTGTCACAAAATTCCAAGATTTTATGACGCTCCAATAAAAAGTTACAAGCTTTTGATTGTTGCAAACTTTGATATGTATAGGACGCACCTTATAGAAGTTAGGGCCATTTGAAGTTTTAGCAGTGTTTGATTTGGGACTCAAGGGTAGCATAGCTATGAGTTTTATCATTGTTTGATTTCGGACTCAAGGGTAGCATAGCTATGAGCGATAGCTTAAATTGACAAGAGGCTCGAGTACTTGATTGTCACAAAATTCCAAGATCTTATGACGCTCCAATAAAAAGTTACAATCATAAGCGATAGCTTAAATTAACAAGAGGCTCGAGTACTTTATTGTAACAAAATTTCAAAGTTATTTTACTCTCCAGTAAAAAGTTACAAGCATTTGATTGTTGCAAACTTTGATAGGTATAGGACGCACCTCATAGAAGTTAGGGCTATTTGAAGTTATATCAGTGTTTGATTTGGGACTCAAGGGTAGCATAGCTATGAGCGATAGCTTAAATTGACAAGAGGCTCGAGTACTTTATTGTCACAAAATTTCAAGATTTTATGACGCTCCAGTAAAAAGTTACAAGCTTTTGATTATTGCAAACTTTGATACGTATAGGACGCACCGTATAGAAGTTAGGGCCATTTGAAGTTTTAGCAGTGTTTGATTTGGTTCTCAAGGGTAGCATAGCTATGAGCGATAGCTTAAATTGATAAGAGGCACGAGTACTTTATTGTCATGAAATTTCAAGATTTTAGGACGCTCCAGTAAAAAGTTACAAGGATTTGATTGTTGCAAACTTTGGTAGGTGCAACCGTATAGAAGTTAGGGCAGTTTGAAGTTTTAGCAGTGTTTGATTTGGGACTCAAGGGTAACATAGCTATGCGCGATAGCATAAGTTGACAAGAGGCACGAGTATTTTATAGCCACAAAATTTCAAGATTTTTTGACGCTCCAGTAAAAAGTTACAAGCATTTGATTGTTGCAAACTTTGATAGGTGTAGGACGCACCGTATAGAAGTTAGGACCACTTGAAGTTTTATCAATGTTTGATTTGGGACTCAAGGTTAGCATAGCTATGAGCGATAGCTTAAATTGATAAGAGGCTCGAGTACTTCATTATAACCAAATTTGAAGATTTTATGACGCTCCAGTAAAAAGTTACAAGCATTTGAATGCTGCAAACTTTGAAATGTGTAAGACGCACCGTATAGAAGTTAGGGCCATTTGAAGTTTTATCAGTGTTTGATTTGTGACTCAAGGGTAGCATAGCTATGAGCGATAACTTATATTGATAAGAGGCTCGAGTACTTTATTGTCACAAAATTTCAAGGTTTTATGATGCATCAGTAACAAGTAACAAGCATTTGATTGTTGCAAACTTTGATAGGTATAGGACGCACCGTATAGAAGTTAGGGCCATTTGAAATTTTATCAGTGTTTGATTTGGGACTCAAGGGTAGCATAGCTATGAGCGATAGCTTAAATAGATAAGAAGCACGAGTACTTTATTGTCACAAAATTTCAAGATTTTAGGACGCTCCAGTAAAAAGTTACAAGCATTTGATTGTTGCAAACTTTGGTAGGTGAAGGACGCACCGTATAGAAGTTAGGTCCATTTGAAGTTTTATCAGTGTTTGATTTGGGACTCAAGCGTATCATACCTATGAGTGATAGCTTAAATAGATAAGAGGCACGAGTACTTTATTGTCACAAAATTTCAAGATTTTTTGACGCTCCAGTAAAAAGTTAGGGCCATTTACAAGCATTTGATTGTTGCAAACTTTGGTAGGTGTAGGACGCACCGTATAGAAGTTAGGGCAGTTTGAAGTTTCAGCAGTGTTTGATTTGGGACTCAAGGGTAACATAGCTATGCACGATAGCATAAGTTGACAAGAGGCACGAGTATTTTATAGTCACAAAATTTCAAGGTTTTATGACGCTCCAGTAAAAATTTACAAGCATTTGAATGTTGCAAACTTTGAAATGTGTAAGACGCACCGTATAGAAGTTAGGGCCATTTGAAGTTTTATCAGTGTTTGATTTGGGACTCAAGGGTAGCATAGCTATGAGCGATAACTTATATTGATAAGAGGCTCGCGTACTTTATTGTCACAAAATTTCAAGGTTTTATGATGCATCAGTAACAAGTAACAAGCATTTGATTGTTGCAAACTTTGATAGGTATAGGACGTACCGTATAGAAGTTAGGGCCATTTGAAATTTTATCAGTGTTTGATTTGGGACTCAAGGGTAGCATAGCTATGAGCGATAGCTTAAATAGATAAGAAGCATGAGTACTTTATTGTCACAAAATTTCAAGATTTTAGGACGCTCCAGTAAAAAGTTACAAGCATTTGATTGTTGCAAACTTTGGTAATGGAAGGACGCACCGTATAGAAGTTAGGTCCATTTGAAGTTTTATCAGTGTTTGATTTGGGACTCAAGCGTATCATAGCTATGAGTGATAGCTTAAATTGACAAGAGGCTCGAATACTTTATTGTCACAAAATTTCAAGATTTTTTGACGCTCCAGTAAAAAGTTACAAGCATTTGATTGTTGCAAACTTTGATAGGTGTAGGACGCACCGTATGGAAGTTAGGGCCATTTGAAGTTTTAGCAGTGTTTGGTTTGGGACTAAAGGGTATCATAGCTATGAGCGATAGCTTAAATTGATAAGAGGCTCGAGTACTTCATTATCACAAAATTTCAAGACGCTCCAGTAAAAATTTGCAAGAATTTGAATGTTGCAAACTTTGAAATGTGTAGGACGCACCGTATAGAAGTTAGGTCCGTTTGAAGTTTTAGCAGTGTTTGATTTGGGACTCAGGGGTAGCATGGCTATGCGCGATAGCATAAATTGACATGAGGCACGAGTAATTTATTGTCTCAAAATTTCAAGGTTTTATGACGCTCCAGTAAAAAGTTACAAGCATTTGATTGTTGCAAACTTTGATAAGTGTAGGACGCACCGTATAGAAGTTAGGACCACTTGAAGTTTTATCAGTGTTTGATTTGGGACTCAAGGGTAGCATAGCTATTAGCGCTAGCTTAAATTGATAAGAGGCTCGAGTACTTCATTATCACGAAATTTCAAGATATTATGACGCTCCAGTAAAAATTTACAAGCATTTGAATGTTGCAAACTTTGAAATGTGTAAGACGCACCGTATAGAAGTTAGGGCCATTTGAAGTTTTATCAGTGTTTGATTTGGGACTCAAGGTAGCATAGGTATGAGCGATAACTTATATTGATAAGAGGCTCGAGTACTTTATTGTCACAAAATTTCAAGGTTTTATGATGCATCAGTAAAAAGTTACAAGCATTTGATTGTTGCAAACTTTGATAGGTATAGGATGCACCGTATAGAAGTTAGGGCCATTTGAAGTTTTATCAGTGTTTGATTTGGGACTCAAGCGTAGCATAGCTATGAGTGATAGCTTAAATTGACAAGAGGCTCGAGTACTTAATTGTCACAAAATTTCAATGTATTTTGTAGCTCCAGTATAAAGTTACAAGCATTTCAATGTTGTTTATTTTGATAGGTGTAGGACGCACCGTATAGAAGTTAGGGCCATTTCAAGTTTATCAGTGATAAGTATAAGACGCACCGTATAGAAGTTAATGCTATTTGAAGTTTTATCAGTGTTTGAGCGATAGCTTAAATTGACAAGAGGCTCGAGTACTTTATTGTCAGAAAATTTCAAGATTTTATGACGCTTTTGATTGTTGCAAACTTTGATAGGTGTAGGACGCACTGTATAGAAATTAGGGCCATTTGAAGTTTTATCAGTGTTTGATTTGGGACTCAAGGGTAGCATAGCTATGAGCGAAAGCTTAAATTGATAAGAGGCACGAGTCCTTTATTGTCACAAAATTTTAAGATTTTATGATGCTTCAGTAAAAGTTACAAGCATTTGATTGTTGCAAACTTTGGTAGTTGAAGGACGCACCGTATAGAAGTTAGGGCCATTTGAAGTTTTTTCAGAGTTTGATTTGGGACTCAAGGGTAGCAAAGCTATGAGTGATAACTTAAATTGATAAGAGGCTCGATTACTTATAGACACAAAATTTCAAGGTTTTATGACGTTTCAATAAAAAGTTACAAGCATTTGATTGTTGCAAACTTTGATAGGTATAGGACGCACCGTATAGAAGTTAGGGCCATTTGAAGTTTTATCAGTGTTTGATTTGGGACTCAAGCGTAGCATAGCTATGAGTGATAGCTTAAATTGACAAGAGGCTCGAGTACTTCATTGTCACAAAATTTCAATGTATTTTGACGCTCCAGAAAAAGTTACAAGCATTTCAATGTTTGCAAATTTTGATAGGTGTAGGACGCACCGTATAGAAGTTAGGGCCATTTGAAGTTTATCAGTGATAGGTATTAGAAGCACCGTATAGAAGTTAGGGCTATTTGAAGTTTTGTCAGTGTTTGATTTGGGACTCAAGGGTAGCATAGCTATGAGAGATAGCTTAAATTGACAAGAGGCTGGAGTACTTTATTGTCACAAAATTTCAAGGTTTTATGACGCTTCAGTAAAAATGTACAAGCATTTGATTGTTGCAAACTTTGATAGATATAGGACGCACCGTATAGAAGTTAGGGCCATTCGAAATTTTATCAGTGTTTGATTTGGGACTCAAGGGTAGCATAGCTATGAGCGATAGCTTAAATTGATAAGAGGCACGAGTACTTTATTGTCACGAAATTTCAAGATTTTAGGACGCTCCAGTAAAAAGTTACAAGCATTTGAATGTTGCAAACTATGGTATTTGTAGGACGCACCGTATAGAAGTTAGGGCCATTTGAAGTTTTAACAGTGTTTGGTTTGGTTCTCAAGGGTAGCATAGTTATATGCGATAACTTAAACTGACAAGAGGCTCGAGTACTTTATTGTGACAGGATTTCAAGGTTTTATGACGCTCCACTAAAAAGATACAAGCATTTGATTGTTGCCAACTTTGATAGGTATAGAACGCACCGTATAGAAGTTAGGGCCATTTGAGGTTTTAGCAGTGTTAGATTTGGGACTCAAGGGTAGCATAGCTATGAGCGATAGCTTAAATTGATAAGAGGCACGAGTACTTTATTGTCATGAAATTTTAAGATTTTAGGACGCTCCAGTAAAAAGTTACAAGCATTTGATTGTTGCAAACTTTGGTAGGTGTAGGACGCACCGTATATAAGTTAGGGCCATATGAATTTTTATCAGTGTTTGATTTGGGACTCAAGGGTAGCATAGCTATGAGCGATAGCTTAAGTTGATAAGAGGGACGAGTACTTTATTGTCACGAAATTTCAAGATTTTAGGACGCTCCAGTAAAAAGTTACAAGCATTTGATTGTTGCAAACTTTGGTAGGTGTAGGACGCACCGTATAGAAATTAGGGCCATTTGAAGTTTTATCAGTGTTTGATTTGGGACTCAAGGGTAGCATAGCTATGAGCGATAGCTTAAATTGATAAGAGGCTCGAGTACTTAATCTCACAAAATTTCTAGGTTTTATGACGCTCCAGTAAAAAGTTACAAGCATTTGATTGTTGCAAACTTTGATAGGTGTAGGACGCACCGTATAGAAGTTAGGGCCATTTGAAGTTTATCAGTGATAGGTATTAGACGCACCGAATAGAAGTTAGGGCTATTTGAAGTTTTATCAGTGTTTGATTTGGGACTCAAGGGTAGCATAGCTATGAGCGATAGCTTAAATTGACAAGAGGCTGGAGTACTTTATTGTCACAAAATTTCAAGGTTTTATGACGCTTCATTAAAAATGTACAAGCATTTGATTGTTGCAAACTTTGATATTTGTAGGACGCACCGTATAGAAGTTAGGGCCATTTGAAGTTTTAGCAGTGTTTGGTTTGGGACCCAAGGGTAGCATAGCTATGAGCGATAGCTTAAAGTGACAAGAGGCTCGAGTACTTTATTGTCACAGAATTTCAAGATTTTATGACGCTCCAGTAAAAAGTTAGAAGCATTTGATTGTTGCAAACTTTGATAGGTGTAGGACGCACCGTATAGAAGTAAGGGCCATTTGAAGTTTTATCAGTGTTTGATTTGGGACTCAAGGGTAGCATAGCTATGAGCGATTGCTTAAATTGACAAGATTCTCCAGTACTTTATTGTCACAAAATTTCAATGTTTTATGACGCTCCAGTAAAAAGTTACAAGTATTTGATTGTTCCAAACTTTGATAGGTGTAGGACGCACCGTGTAGAAGTTAGGGCCATTTGAAGTTTTAGCAGTATTAGATTTGGGACTCAATTTTATGATGCTTCAGTAAAAAGTTAAAAGCATTTGATTGTTGCAAACTTTGATAGGTATAGGACGCACCGTATAGAAGTTAGGGTCATTTGAAATTTTATTAGTGTTTGATTTGGGACTCAAGGGTAGCACAGCTATGAGCGATAGCTTAAATTGATAAGAGACACGAGCACTTTATTGTCACGAAATTTCAAGATTTTAGGACGCTCCAGTAAAAAGTTACAAGCATTTGATTGTTGCAAACTATGGTAGGTGTAGGACGCACCGTATAGAAGTTAGGGCCATTTGAAGTTTTAGCAGTGTTTGGTTTGGTTCTCAAGGGTAGCATAGTTATGAGCGATAACTTAAAGTGACAAGAGGCTCGAGTACTTTATTGTCACAGGATTTCAAGATTTTATGACGCTACACTAAAAAGATACAAGCATTTGATTGTTGCCAACTTTGATAGGTATAGAACGCACCGCATAGAAGTTAGGGCCATTTGAGGTTTTAGCACTGTTAGATTTGGGACTCAAGGGTAGCATAGCTATGAGCGATAGCTTTAATTGATAAGAGGCACGAGTACTTTATTGTCATGAAATTTCAAGATTTTAGGACACTCCAGTAAAAAGTTACAAGCATTTGATTGTAGCAAACTTTGAAATGTGTAAGACGCACCGTATAGAAGTTAGGGCCATTTGAAGTTTTATCAGTGTTTGATTTGGGACTCAAGGTAGCATAGCTATGAGCGATAACTTATATTGATAAGAGGCTCGAGTACTTTATTGTCACAAAAATTCAAGGTTTTATGATGCATCAGTAAAAAGTAACAAGCATTTGATTGTTGCAAACTTTGATAGGTATAGGACGCACCCTATAGAAGTTAGGGCCATTTGAAATTTTATCAATGTTTGATTTGGGACTCAAGGGTAGCATAGCTATGAGCGATAGCTTAAATAGATAAGAAGCACGAGTACTTTATTGTCACAAAATTTCAATTTATTTTGACGCTCCAGTAAAAAGTTACAAGCATTTGAATGTTGCAAATTTTGATAGGTGTAGGACGCACCGTATAGAAATTAGGGCAATTTGAAGTTTATAAGTGTTTCATTTGGGACTCAAGGGTAGCATTGCGATGAGCGATAGCTTAAATTGATAAGAGGCACGATGACTTTATTGTCATGAAATTTCAAGATTTTAGGACGCTCCAGTAAGAAGTTACAAGCATTTGATTTTTGTAATCTTTGGTAGGTGAAGGACGCACCGTATAGAAGTTAGGTCCATTTGAAATTTTATCAGTGTTTGATTTGGGACTCAAGCGTATCATAGCTATGAGTGATAGCTTAAATTGACAAGAGGCTCGAGTACTTCATTGTCACAAAATTTCAATTTATTTTGACGCTCCAGTAAAAAGGTACAAGCATTTGAATGTTGCAAATTTTGATAGGTGTAGGACGCACCGTATAGAAATTAGGGCAACTTGAAGTTTATAAGTGTTTCATTTGGGACTCAAGGGTAGCATAGCTATGAGCGATAGCTTAAATTGATAAGAGGCTCGAGTATTTCATTATCACAAAATTTCAAGATTTTTTGACGCTCCAGTAAAAATTTACAAGCATTTCAATGTTGCAAACTTTGAAAGGTGTAGGACGCACCATGTAGAAGTTAGGGCCATTTGAAGTTTTATCAGTGTTTGATTTGGGACTCAAGGGTAGCATAGCTATGAGCGATTGCTTAAATTGATAAGAGGCACGAGTACTTTATTGTCACAGAATTTCAAGATTTTATGACGCTCCAGTAAAAAGTTACAAGCATTTGATTGTTGCAAACTTTGGTAGGTAGAGGACGCACCGTATAGAAGTTAGGGCCATTTGAAGTTTTATCAGTGTTTTATTTGGGACTCAAGGGTAGCATAGCTATGAGCGATAGCTTAAATTTACAAGAGGCACGAGTACTTTATTGCCACAAAATTTCAAGATTTTATGACGCTCCAGTAAAAAGTTACAAGCATATGATTGTTGCCAACTTTGATAGGTGTAGGACGCACCGTATAGAAGTAAGGGCCATTTGAAGTTTTAGCAGTGTTTGACTTGGGACTCAAGGTTAGCATAGCTATGCGCGATAGCTTAAATTGACAAGAGGCACGAGTACTTTATTGTCACAAAATTTCAAGGTTTTATGACGCTCCAGTAAAAATATACCAGCATTTGAATGTAACAAACTTTGATAGGTTTAGGGCGCACCGTATAGAAGTTGGGGCCATATGAATTTATATCAGTGTTTGATTTTGGATTCAAGGGTAGCATAGCTATGAGCGATAGCTTAAATTGATAAGTGGCTCGAGTACTTAATGTAAAAAAATTTCAAGATTTTATGACGCTCCAGTAAAAAGTTACAAGCATTTGATTGTTGCAAACTTTGATAGGTATAGGATGCACCGTATAGAAGTTAGGGCCATTTGAAGTTTTATCAGTGTTTGATTTGGGACTCAAGCGTAGCATAGCTATGAGTGATAGCTTAAATTGACAAGAGGCTCGAGTACTTAATTGTCACAAAATTTCAATGTATTTTGAAGCTCCAGTATAAAGTTACAAGCATTTCAATGTTGTTTATTTTGATAGGTGTAGGACGCACCGTATAGAAGTTAGGGCCATTTGATGTTTATCAGTGATAGGTATAAGACGCACCGTATAGAAGTGAATGCTATTTGAAGTTTTATCAGTGTTTGATTTGGGACTCAAGGGTAGCATAGCTATGAGCGATAGCTTAAATTGACAAGAGGCTGGAGTACTTTATTGTCACAAAATTTCAAGGTTTTATGACGCTTCATTAAAAATGTACAAGCATTTGATTGTTGCAAACTTTGATAGGTGTAGGACGCACCGTATAGAAGTTAGGGCCATTTGAAGTTTTAGCAGTGTTTGGTTTGGGACCCAAGGGTAGCATAGCTATGAGCGATAGCTTAAAGTGACAAGAGGCTCGAGTACTTTATTGTCACAGAATTTCAAGATTTTATGACGCTCCAGTAAAAAGTTAGAAGCATTTGATTGTTGCAAACTTTGATAGGTGTAGGACGCACCGTATAGAAGTAAGGGCCATTTGAAGTTTTATCAGTGTTTGATTTGGGACTCAAGGGTAGCATAGCTATGAGCGATTGCTTAAATTGACAAGATTCTCCAGTTCTTTATTGTCACAAAATTTCAATGTTTTATGACGCTCCAGTAAAAAGTTACAAGTATTTAATTGTTCCAAACTTTGATAGGTGTAGGACGCACCGTGTAGAAGTTAGGGCCATTTGAAGTTTTAGCAGTATTAGATTCGGGACTCAATTTTATGATGCTGCAGTAAAAAGTTACAAGCATTTGATTGTTGCAAACTTTGATAGGTATAGGACGCACCGTATATAAGTTAGGGCCATTTGAAATTTTATCAGTGTTTGATTTGGGACTCAAGGGTAGCATAGCTATGAGCGATAGCTTAAATTGATAAGAGACACGAATACTTTATTGTCACGAAATTTCAAGATTTTAGGACGCTCCAGTAAAAAGTTACAAGCATTTGATTGTTGCAAACTATGGTAGGTGTAGGACGCACCGTATAGAAGTTAGGGCCATTTGAAGTTTTAGCAGTGTTTGGTTTGGTTCTCAAGGGTAGCATAGTTATGAGCGATAACTTAAACTGACAAGAGGCTCGAGTACTTTATTGTCACACGATTTCAAGATTTTATGACGCTCCACTAAAAAGATACAAGCATTTGATTGTTGCCAACTTTGATGGGTATAGAACGCACCGTATAGAAGTTAGGGCCATTTGAGGTTTTAGCAGGTGTTAGATTTGGGACTCAAGGGTAGCATAGCTATGAGCGATAGCTTAAATTGATAAGAGGCACGAGTACTTTATTGTCATGAAATTTCAAGATTTTAGGACGCTCCAGTAAAAAGTTACAAGCATTTGATTGTAGCAAACTTTTAAATGTGTAAGGCGCACCGTATAGAAGTTAGGGCCATTTGAAGTTTTATCAGTGTTTGATTTGGGACTCAAGGTAGCATAGCTATGAGCGATAACTTATATTGATAAGAGGCTCGAGTACTTTATTGTCACAAAAATTCAAGGTTTTATGATGCATCAGTAAAAAGTAAGAAGCATTTGATTGTTGCAAACTTTGATAGGTATAGGACGCACCCTATAGAAGTTAGGGCCATTTGAAATTTTATCAATGTTTGATTTGGGACTCAAGGGTAGCATAGCTATGAGCGATAGCTTAAATAGATAAGAAGCACGAGTACTTTATTGTCACAAAATTTCAATTTATTTTGACGCTCCAGTAAAATGTTACAAGCATTTGAATGTTGCAAATTTTGATAGGTGTAGGACGCACCGTATAGAAATTAGGGCAATTTGAAGTTTATAAGTGTTTCATTTGGGACTCAAGGGTAGCATTGCGATGAGCGATAGCTTAAATTGATAAGAGGCACGAGGACTTTATTGTCATGAAATTTCAAGATTTTAGGACGCTCCAGTAAAAATTTACAAGCATTTCAATGTTGCAAACTTTGAAAGGTGTAGGACGCACCATGTAGAAGTTAGGGCCATTTGAAGTTTTATCAGTGTTTGATTTGGGACTCAAGGGTAGCATTGCTATGAGCGATAGCTTAAATTGATAAGAGGCACGAGTACTTTATTGTCACAGAATTTCAAGATTTTATGACGCTCCAGTAAAAAGTTACAAGCATTTGATTGTTGCAAACTTTGGTAGGTAGAGGACGCACCGTATAGAAGTTAGGGCCATTTGAAGTTTTATCAGTGTTTGATTTGGGACTCAAGGGTAGCATAGCTATGAGCGATAGCTTAAATTGACAAGAGGCTCGAGTACTTTATTGCCACAAAATTTCAAGATTTTATGACGCTCCAGTAAAAAGTTACAAGCATATGATTGTTGCCAACTTTGATAGGTGTAGGACGCACCGTATAGAAGTAAGGGCCATTTGAAGTTTTAGCAGTGTTTGACTTGGGACTCAAGGTTAGCATAGCTATGCGCGATAGCTTAAATTGACAAGAGGCACGAGTACTTTATTGTCACAAAATTTCAAGGTTTTATGACGCTCCAGTAAAAATATACCAGCATATGAATGTAACAAACTTTGATAGGTTTAGGGCGCACCGTATAGAAGTTGGGGCCATATGAATTTATATCAGTGTTTGATTTTGGATTCAAGGGTAGCATAGCTATGAGCGATAGCTTAAATTGATAAGTGGCTCGAGTACTTAATGTAAAAAAATTTCAAGATTTTATGACGCTCCAGTAAAAAGTTGCAAGCATTTGATTGTTGCAAACTTTGATAGGTATAGGATGCACCGTATAGAAGTTAGGGCCATTTGAAGTTTTATCAGTGTTTGATTTGGGACTCAAGCGTAGCATAGCTATGAGTGATAGCTTAAATTGACAAGAGGCTCGAGTACTTAATTGTCACAAAATTTCAATGTATTTTGAAGCTCCAGTATAAAGTTACAAGCATTTCAATGTTGTTTATTTTGATAGGTGTAGGACGCACCGTATATAAGTTAGGGCCATTTGAAATTTTATCAGTGTTTGATTTGGGACTCAAGGGTAGCATAGCTATGAGCGATAGCTTAAATTGATAAGAGACACGAATACTTTATTGTCACGAAATTTCAAGATTTTAGGACGCTCCAGTAAAAAGTTACAAGCATTTGATTGTTGCAAACTATGGTAGGTGTAGGACGCACCGTATAGAAGTTAGGGCCATTTGAAGTTTTAGCAGTGTTTGGTTTGGTTCTCAAGGGTAGCATAGTTATGAGCGATAACTTAAACTGACAAGAGGCTCGAGTACTTTATTGTCACACGATTTCAAGATTTTATGACGCTCCACTAAAAAGATACAAGCATTTGATTGTTGCCAACTTTGATAGGTATAGAACGCACCGTATAGAAGTTAGGGCCATTTGAGGTTTTAGCAGGTGTTAGATTTGGGACTCAAGGGTAGCATAGCTATGAGCGATAGCTTAAATTGATAAGAGGCACGAGTACTTTATTGTCATGAAATTTCAAGATTTTAGGACGCTCCAGTAAAAAGTTACAAGCATTTGATTGTAGCAAACTTTGAAATGTGTAAGGCGCACCGTATAGAAGTTAGGGCCATTTGAAGTTTTATCAGTGTTTGATTTGGGACTCAAGGTAGCATAGCTATGAGCGATAACTTATATTGATAAGAGGCTCGAGTACTTTATTGTCACAAAAATTCAAGGTTTTATGATGCATCAGTAAAAAGTAAGAAGCATTTGATTGTTGCAAACTTTGATAGGTATAGGACGCACCCTATAGAAGTTAGGGCCATTTGAAATTTTATCAATGTTTGATTTGGGACTCAAGGGTAGCATAGCTATGAGCGATAGCTTAAATAGATAAGAAGCACGAGTACTTTATTGTCACAAAATTTCAATTTATTTTGACGCTCCAGTAAAATGTTACAAGCATTTGAATGTTGCAAATTTTGATAGGTGTAGGACGCACCGTATAGAAATTAGGGCAATTTGAAGTTTATAAGTGTTTCATTTGGGACTCAAGGGTAGCATTGCGATGAGCGATAGCTTAAATTGATAAGAGGCACGAGGACTTTATTGTCATGAAATTTCAAGATTTTAGGACGCTCCAGTAAAAATTTACAAGCATTTCAATGTTGCAAACTTTGAAATGTGTAGGACGCACCATGTAGAAGTTAGGGCCATTTGAAGTTTTATCAGTGTTTGATTTGGGACTCAAGGGTAGCATAGCTATGAGCGATTGCTTAAATTGATAAGAGGCACGAGTACTTTATTGTCACAGAATTTCAAGATTTTATGACGCTCCAGTAAAAAGTTACAAGCATTTGATTGTTGCAAACTTTGGTAGGTAGAGGACGCACCGTATAGAAGTTAGGGCCATTTGAAGTTTTATCAGTGTTTTATTTGGGACTCAAGGGTAGCATAGCTATGAGCGATAGCTTAAATTTACAAGAGGCTCGAGTACTTTATTGCCACAAAATTTCAAGATTTTATGACGCTCCAGTAAAAAGTTACAAGCATATGATTGTTGCCAACTTTGATAGGTGTAGGACGCACCGTATAGAAGTAAGGGCCATTTGAAGTTTTAGCAGTGTTTGACTTGGGACTCAAGGTTAGCATAGCTATGCGCGATAGCTTAAATTGACAAGAGGCACGAGTACTTTATTGTCACAAAATTTCAAGGTTTTATGACGCTCCAGTAAAAATATACCAGCATATGAATGTAACAAACTTTGATAGGTTTAGGGCGCACCGTATAGAAGTTGGGGCCATATGAATTTATATCAGTGTTTGATTTTGGATTCAAGGGTAGCATAGCTATGAGCGATAGCTTAAATTGATAAGTGGCTCGAGTACTTAATGTAAAAAAATTTCAAGATTTTATGACGCTCCAGTAAAAAGTTGCAAGCATTTGATTGTTGCAAACTTTGATAGATATAGGATGCACCGTATAGAAGTTAGGGCCATTTGAAGTTTTATCAGTGTTTGATTTGGGACTCAAGCGTAGCATAGCTATGAGTGATAGCTTAAATTGACAAGAGGCTCGAGTACTTAATTGTCACAAAATTTCAATGTATTTTGAAGCTCCAGTATAAAGTTACAAGCATTTCAATGTTGTTTATTTTGATAGGTGTAGGACGCACCGTATATAAGTTAGGGCCATATGAAGTTTATCAGTGATAGGTATAAGACGCACCGTATAGAAGTAAATGCTATTTGAAGTTTTATCAGTGTTTGATTTGGGACTCAAGGGTAGCATAGCTATGAGCGATAGCTTAAATTGACAAGAGGCTGGAGTACTTTATTGTCACAAAATTTCAAGGTTTTATGACGCTTCATTAAAAATGTACAAGCATTTGATTGTTGCAAACTTTGATAGGTGTAGGACGCACCGTATAGAAGTTAGGGCCATTTGAAGTTTTAGCAGTGTTTGGTTTGGGACACAAGGGTAGCATAGCTATGAGCGATAGCTTAAAGTGACAAGAGGCTCGAGTACTTTATTGTCACAGAATTTCAAGATTTTATGACGCTCCAGTAAAAAGTTAGAAGCATTTGATTGTTGCAAACTTTGATAGTGTAGGACGCACCGTATAGAAGTAAGGGCCATTTGAAGTTTTATCAGTGTTTGATTTGGGACTCAAGGGTAGCATAGCTATGAGCGATTGCTTAAATTGACAAGATTCTCCAGTTCTTTATTGTCACAAAATTTCAATGTTTTATGACGCTCCAGTAAAAAGTTACAAGTATTTAATTGTTCCAAACTTTGATAGGTGTAGGACGCACCGTGTAGAAGTTAGGGCCATTTGAAGTTTTAGCAGTATTAGATTCGGGACTCAATTTTATGATGCTTCAGTAAAAAGTTACAAGCATTTGATTGTTGCAAACTTTGATAGGTATAGGACGCACCGTATATAAGTTAGGGCCATTTGAAATTTTATCAGTGTTTGATTTGGGACTCAAGGGTAGCATAGCTATGAGCGATAGCTTAAATTGATAAGAGACACGAATACTTTATTGTCACGAAATTTCAAGATTTTCGGACGCTCCAGTAAAAAGTTACAAGCATTTGATTGTTGCAAACTATGGTAGGTGTAGGACGCACCGTATAGAAGTTAGGGCCATTTGAAGTTTTAGCAGTGTTTGGTTTGGTTCTCAAGGGTAGCATAGTTATGAGCGATAACTTAAACTGACAAGAGGCTCGAGTACTTTATTGTCACACGATTTCAAGATTTTATGACGCTCCACTAAAAAGATACAAGCATTTGATTGTTGCCAACTTTGATAGGTATAGAACGCACCGTATAGAAGTTAGGGCCATTTGAGGTTTTAGCAGGTGTTAGATTTGGGACTCAAGGGTAGCATAGCTATGAGCGATAGCTTAAATTGATAAGAGGCACGAGTACTTTATTGTCATGAAATTTCAAGATTTTAGGACGCTCCAGTAAAAAGTTACAAGCATTTGATTGTAGCAAACTTTGAAATGTGTAAGGCGCACCGTATAGAAGTTAGGGCCATTTGAAGTTTTATCAGTGTTTGATTTGGGACTCAAGGTAGCATAGCTATGAGCGATAACTTATATTGATAAGAGGCTCGAGTACTTTATTGTCACAAAAATTCAAGGTTTTATGATGCATCAGTAAAAAGTAAGAAGCATTTGATTGTTGCAAACTTTGATAGGTATAGGACGCACCCTATAGAAGTTAGGGCCATTTGAAATTTTATCAATGTTTGATTTGGGACTCAAGGGTAGCATAGCTATGAGCGATAGCTTAAATAGATAAGAAGCACGAGTACTTTATTGTCACAAAATTTCAATTTATTTTGACGCTCCAGTAAAATGTTACAAGCATTTGAATGTTGCAAATTTTGATAGGTGTAGGACGCACCGTATAGAAATTAGGGCAATTTGAAGTTTATAAGTGTTTCATTTGGGACTCAAGGGTAGCATTGCGATGAGCGATAGCTTAAATTGATAAGAGGCACGAGGACTTTATTGTCATGAAATTTCAAGATTTTAGGACGCTCCAGTAAAAATTTACAAGCATTTCAATGTTGCAAACTTTGAAAGGTGTAGGACGCACCATGTAGAAGTTAGGGCCATTTGAAGTTTTATCAGTGTTTGATTTGGGACTCAAGGGTAGCATAGCTATGAGCGATAGCTTAAATTGATAAGAGGCACGAGTACTTTATTGTCACAGAATTTCAAGATTTTATGACGCTCCAGTAAAAAGTTACAAGCATTTGATTGTTGCAAACTTTGGTAGGTAGAGGACGCACCGTATAGAAGTTAGGGCCATTTGAAGTTTTATCAGTGTTTTATTTGGGACTCAAGGGTAGCATAGCTATGAGCGATAGCTTAAATTTACAAGAGGCTCGAGTACTTTATTGCCACAAAATTTCAAGATTTTATGACGCTCCAGTAAAAAGTTACAAGCATATGATTGTTGCCAACTTTGATAGGTGTAGGACGCACCGTATAGAAGTAAGGGCCATTTGAAGTTTTAGCAGTGTTTGACTTGGGACTCAAGGTTAGCATAGCTATGCGCGATAGCTTAAATTGACAAGAGGCACGAGTACTTTATTGTCACAAAATTTCAAGGTTTTATGACGCTCCAGTAAAAATATACCAGCATATGAATGTAACAAACTTTGATAGGTTTAGGGCGCACCGTATAGAAGTTGGGGCCATATGAATTTATATCAGTGTTTGATTTTGGATTCAAGGGTAGCATAGCTATGAGCGATAGCTTAAATTGATAAGTGGCTCGAGTACTTAATGTAAAAAAATTTCAAGATTTTATGACGCTCCAGTAAAAAGTTGCAAGCATTTGATTGTTGCAAACTTTGATAGGTATAGGATGCACCGTATAGAAGTTAGGGCCATTTGAAGTTTTATCAGTGTTTGATTTGGGACTCAAGCGTAGCATAGCTATGAGTGATAGCTTAAATTGACAAGAGGCTCGAGTACTTAATTGTCACAAAATTTCAATGTATTTTGAAGCTCCAGTATAAAGTTACAAGCATTTCAATGTTGTTTATTTTGATAGGTGTAGGACGCACCGTATATAAGTTAGGGCCATTTGAAATTTTATCAGTGTTTGATTTGGGACTCAAGGGTAGCATAGCTATGAGCGATAGCTTAAATTGATAAGAGACACGAATACTTTATTGTCACGAAATTTCAAGATTTTAGGACGCTCCAGTAAAAAGTTACAAGCATTTGATTGTTGCAAACTATGGTAGGTGTAGGACGCACCGTATAGAAGTTAGGGCCATTTGAAGTTTTAGCAGTGTTTGGTTTGGTTCTCAAGGGTAGCATAGTTATGAGCGATAACTTAAACTGACAAGAGGCTCGAGTACTTTATTGTCACACGATTTCAAGATTTTATGACGCTCCACTAAAAAGATACAAGCATTTGATTGTTGCCAACTTTGATAGGTATAGAACGCACCGTATAGAAGTTAGGGCCATTTGAGGTTTTAGCAGGTGTTAGATTTGGGACTCAAGGGTAGCATAGCTATGAGCGATAGCTTAAATTGATAAGAGGCACGAGTACTTTATTGTCATGAAATTTCAAGATTTTAGGACGCTCCAGTAAAAAGTTACAAGCATTTGATTGTAGCAAACTTTGAAATGTGTAAGGCGCACCGTATAGAAGTTAGGGCCATTTGAAGTTTTATCAGTGTTTGATTTGGGACTCAAGGTAGCATAGCTATGAGCGATAACTTATATTGATAAGAGGCTCGAGTACTTTATTGTCACAAAAATTCAAGGTTTTATGATGCATCAGTAAAAAGTAAGAAGCATTTGATTGTTGCAAACTTTGATAGGTATAGGACGCACCCTATAGAAGTTAGGGCCATTTGAAATTTTATCAATGTTTGATTTGGGACTCAAGGGTAGCATAGCTATGAGCGATAGCTTAAATAGATAAGAAGCACGAGTACTTTATTGTCACAAAATTTCAATTTATTTTGACGCTCCAGTAAAATGTTACAAGCATTTGAATGTTGCAAATTTTGATAGGTGTAGGACGCACCGTATAGAAATTAGGGCAATTTGAAGTTTATAAGTGTTTCATTTGGGACTCAAGGGTAGCATTGCGATGAGCGATAGCTTAAATTGATAAGAGGCACGAGGACTTTATTGTCATGAAATTTCAAGATTTTAGGACGCTCCAGTAAAAATTTACAAGCATTTCAATGTTGCAAACTTTGAAAGGTGTAGGACGCACCATGTAGAAGTTAGGGCCATTTGAAGTTTTATCAGTGTTTGATTTGGGACTCAAGGGTAGCATTGCTATGAGCGATAGCTTAAATTGATAAGAGGCACGAGTACTTTATTGTCACAGAATTTCAAGATTTTATGACGCTCCAGTAAAAAGTTACAAGCATTTGATTGTTGCAAACTTTGGTAGGTAGAGGACGCACCGTATAGAAGTTAGGGCCATTTGAAGTTTTATCAGTGTTTTATTTGGGACTCAAGGGTAGCATAGCTATGAGCGATAGCTTAAATTTACAAGAGGCTCGAGTACTTTATTGCCACAAAATTTCAAGATTTTATGACGCTCCAGTAAAAAGTTACAAGCATATGATTGTTGCCAACTTTGATAGGTGTAGGACGCACCGTATAGAAGTAAGGGCCATTTGAAGTTTTAGCAGTGTTTGACTTGGGACTCAAGGTTAGCATAGCTATGCGCGATAGCTTAAATTGACAAGAGGCACGAGTACTTTATTGTCACAAAATTTCAAGGTTTTATGACGCTCCAGTAAAAATATACCAGCATATGAATGTAACAAACTTTGATAGGTTTAGGGCGCACCGTATAGAAGTTGGGGCCATATGAATTTATATCAGTGTTTGATTTTGGATTCAAGGGTAGCATAGCTATGAGCGATAGCTTAAATTGATAAGTGGCTCGAGTACTTAATGTAAAAAAATTTCAAGATTTTATGACGCTCCAGTAAAAAGTTGCAAGCATTTGATTGTTGCAAACTTTGATAGGTATAGGATGCACCGTATAGAAGTTAGGGCCATTTGAAGTTTTATCAGTGTTTGATTTGGGACTCAAGCGTAGCATAGCTATGAGTGATAGCTTAAATTGACAAGAGGCTCGAGTACTTAATTGTCACAAAATTTCAATGTATTTTGAAGCTCCAGTATAAAGTTACAAGCATTTCAATGTTGTTTATTTTGATAGGTGTAGGACGCACCGTATATAAGTTAGGGCCATATGAAGTTTATCAGTGATAGGTATAAGACGCACCGTATAGAAGTAAATGCTATTTGAAGTTTTATCAGTGTTTGATTTGGGACTCAAGGGTAGCATAGCTATGAGCGATAGCTTAAATTGACAAGAGGCTGGAGTACTTTATTGTCACAAAATTTCAAGGTTTTATGACGCTTCATTAAAAATGTACAAGCATTTGATTGTTGCAAACTTTGATAGGTGTAGGACGCACCGTATAGAAGTTAGGGCCATTTGAAGTTTTAGCAGTGTTTGGTTTGGGACCCAAGGGTAGCATAGCTATGAGCGATAGCTTAAAGTGACAAGAGGCTCGAGTACTTTATTGTCACAGAATTTCAAGATTTTATGACGCTCCAGTAAAAAGTTAGAAGCATTTGATTGTTGCAAACTTTGATAGGTGTAGGACGCACCGTATAGAAGTAAGGGCCATTTGAAGTTTTATCAGTGTTTGATTTGGGACTCAAGGGTAGCATAGCTATGAGCGATTGCTTAAATTGACAAGATTCTCCAGTTCTTTATTGTCACAAAATTTCAATGTTTTATGACGCTCCAGTAAAAAGTTACAAGTATTTAATTGTTCCAAACTTTGATAGGTGTAGGACGCACCGTGTAGAAGTTAGGGCCATTTGAAGTTTTAGCAGTATTAGATTCGGGACTCAATTTTATGATGCTTCAGTAAAAAGTTACAAGCATTTGATTGTTGCAAACTTTGATAGGTATAGGACGCACCGTATATAAGTTAGGGCCATTTGAAATTTTATCAGTGTTTGATTTGGGACTCAAGGGTAGCATAGCTATGAGCGATAGCTTAAATTGATAAGAGACACGAATACTTTATTGTCACGAAATTTCAAGATTTTAGGACGCTCCAGTAAAAAGTTACAAGCATTTGATTGTTGCAAACTATGGTAGGTGTAGGACGCACCGTATAGAAGTTAGGGCCATTTGAAGTTTTAGCAGTGTTTGGTTTGGTTCTCAAGGGTAGCATAGTTATGAGCGATAACTTAAACTGACAAGAGGCTCGAGTACTTTATTGTCACACGATTTCAAGATTTTATGACGCTCCACTAAAAAGATACAAGCATTTGATTGTTGCCAACTTTGATAGGTATAGAACGCACCGTATAGAAGTTAGGGCCATTTGAGGTTTTAGCAGGTGTTAGATTTGGGACTCAAGGGTAGCATAGCTATGAGCGATAGCTTAAATTGATAAGAGGCACGAGTACTTTATTGTCATGAAATTTCAATTTATTTTGACGTTCCAGTAAAATGTTACAAGCATTTGAATGTTGCAAATTTTGATAGGTGTAGGACGCACCGTATAGAAATTAGGGCAATTTGAAGTTTATAAGTGTTTCATTTGGGACTCAAGGGTAGCATTGCGATGAGCGATAGCTTAAATTGATAAGAGGCACGAGGACTTTATTGTCATGAAATTTCAAGATTTTAGGACGCTCCAGTAAAAATTTACAAGCATTTCAATGTTGCAAACTTTGAAAGGTGTAGGACGCACCATGTAGAAGTTAGGGCCATTTGAAGTTTTATCAGTGTTTGATTTGGGACTCAAGGGTAGCATAGCTATGAGCGATTGCTTAAATTGATAAGAGGCACGAGTACTTTATTGTCACAGAATTTCAAGATTTTATGACGCTCCAATAAAAAGTTACAAGCATTTGATTGTTGCAAACTTTGGTAGGTATAGGACGCACCCTATAGAAGTTAGGGCCATTTGAAATTTTATCAATGTTTGATTTGGGACTCAAGGGTAGCATAGCTATGAGCGATAGCTTAAATAGATAAGAAGCACGAGTACTTTATTGTCACAAAATTTCAATTTATTTTGACGTTCCAGTAAAATGTTACAAGCATTTGAATGTTGCAAATTTTGATAGGTGTAGGACGCACCGTATAGAAATTAGGGCAATTTGAAGTTTATAAGTGTTTCATTTGGGACTCAAGGGTAGCATTGCGATGAGCGATAGCTTAAATTGATAAGAGGCACGAGGACTTTATTGTCATGAAATTTCAAGATTTTAGGACGCTCCAGTAAAAATTTACAAGCATTTCAATGTTGCAAACTTTGAAAGGTGTAGGACGCACCATGTAGAAGTTAGGGCCATTTGAAGTTTTATCAGTGTTTGATTTGGGACTCAAGGGTAGCATAGCTATGAGCGATTGCTTAAATTGATAAGAGGCACGAGTACTTTATTGTCACAGAATTTCAAGATTTTATGACGCTCCAATAAAAAGTTACAAGCATTTGATTGTTGCAAACTTTGGTAGGTAGAGGACGCACCGTATAGAAGTTAGGGCCATTTGAAGTTTTATCAGTGTTTTATTTGGGACTCAAGGGTAGCATAGCTATGAGCGATAGCTTAAATTTACAAGAGGCTCGAGTACTTTATTGCCACAAAATTTCAAGATTTTATGACGCTCCAGTAAAAAGTTACAAGCATATGATTGTTGCCAACTTTGATAGGTGTAGGACGCACCGTATAGAAGTAAGGGCCATTTGAAGTTTTAGCAGTGTTTGACTTGGGACTCAAGGTTAGCATAGCTATGCGCGATAGCTTAAATTGACAAGAGGCACGAGTACTTTATTGTCACAAAATTTCAAGGTTTTATGACGCTCCAGTAAAAATATACCAGCATTTGAATGTAACAAACTTTGATAGGTTTAGGGCGCACCGTATAGAAGTTGGGGCCATATGAATTTATATCAGTGTTTGATTTTGGATTCAAGGGTAGCATAGCTATGAGCGATAGCTTAAATTGATAAGTGGCTCGAGTACTTAATGTAAAAAAATTTCAAGATTTTATGACGCTCCAGTAAAAAGTTGCAAGCATTTGATTGTTGCAAACTTTGATAGGTATAGGATGCACCGTATAGAAGTTAGGGCCATTTGAAGTTTTATCAGTGTTTGATTTGGGACTCAAGCGTAGCATAGCTATGAGTGATAGCTTAAATTGACAAGAGGCTCGAGTACTTAATTGTCACAAAATTTCAATGTATTTTGAAGCTCCAGTATAAAGTTACAAGCATTTCAATGTTGTTTATTTTGATAGGTGTAGGACGCACCGTATATAAGTTAGGGCCATATGTAGTTTATCAGTGATAGGTATAAGACGCACCGTATAGAAGTAAATGCTATTTGAAGTTTTATCAGTGTTTGATTTGGGACTCAAGGGTAGCATAGCTATGAGCGATAGCTTAAATTGACAAGAGGCTGGAGTACTTTATTGTCACAAAATTTCAAGGTTTTATGACGCTTCATTAAAAATGTACAAGCATTTGATTGTTGCAAACTTTGATTGGTGTAGGACGCACCGTATAGAAGTTAGGGCCATTTGAAGTTTTAGCAGTGTTTGGTTTGGGACCCAAGGGTAGCATAGCTATGAGCGATAGCTTAAAGTGACAAGAGGCTCGAGTACTTTATTGTCACAGAATTTCAAGATTTTATGACGCTCCAGTAAAAAGTTAGAAGCATTTGATTGTTGCAAACTTTGATAGGTGTAGGACGCACCGTATAGAAGTAAGGGCCATTTGAAGTTTTATCAGTGTTTGATTTGGGACTCAAGGGTAGCATAGCTATGAGCGATTGCTTAAATTGACAAGATTCTCCAGTTCTTTATTGTCACAAAATTTCAATGTTTTATGACGCTCCAGTAAAAAGTTACAAGTATTTAATTGTTCCAAACTTTGATAGGTGTAGGACGCACCGTGTAGAAGTTAGGGCCATTTGAAGTTTTAGCAGTATTAGATTTGGGACTCAATTTTATGATGCTTCAGTAAAAAGTTACAAGCATTTGATTGTTGCAAACTTTGATAGGTATAGGACGCACCGTATAGAAGTTAGGGCCATTTGAAATTTTATCAGTGTTTGATTTGGGACTCAAGGGTAGCATAGCTATGAGCGATAGCTTAAATTGATAAGAGACACGAATACTTTATTGTCACGAAATTTCAAGATTTTAGGACGCTCCAGTAAAAAGTTACAAGCATTTGATTGTTGCAAACTATGGTAGGTGTAGGGCGCACCGTATAGAAGTTAGGGCCATTTGAAGTTTTAGCAGTGTTTGGTTTGGTTCTCAAGGGTAGCATAGTTATGAGCGATAACTTAAACTGACAAGAGGCTCGAGTACTTTATTGTCACAGGATTTCAAGATTTTATGACGCTCCACTAAAAAGATACAAGCATTTCATTGTTGCCAACTTTGATAGGTATAGAACGCACCGTATAGAAGTTAGGGCCATTTGAGGTTTTAGCAGGTGTTAGATTTGGGACTCAAGGGTAGCATAGCTATGAGCGATAGCTTAAATTGATAAGAGGCACGAGTACTTTATTGTCATGAAATTTCAAGATTTTAGGACGCTCCAGTAAAAAGTTACAAGCATTTGATTGTAGCAAACTTTGAAATGTGTAAGGCGCACCGTATAGAAGTTAGGGCCATTTGAAGTTTTATCAGTGTTTGATTTGGGACTCAAGGTAGCATAGCTATGAGCGATAACTTATATTGATAAGAGGCTCGAGTACTTTATTGTCACAAAAATTCAAGGTTTTATGATGCATCAGTAAAAAGTAAGAAGCATTGGATTGTTGCAAACTTTGATAGGTATAGGACGCACCCTATAGAAGTTAGGGCCATTTGAAATTTTATCAATGTTTGATTTGGGACTCAAGGGTAGCATAGCTATGAGCGATAGCTTAAATAGATAAGAAGCACGAGTACTTTATTGTCACAAAATTTCAATTTATTTTGACGCTCCAGTAAAATGTTACAAGCATTTGAATGTTGCAAATTTTGATAGGTGTAGGACGCACCGTATAGAAATTAGGGCAATTTGAAGTTTATAAGTGTTTCATTTGGGACTCAAGGGTAGCACTGCGATGAGCGATAGCTTAAATTGATAAGAGGCACGAGGACTTTATTGTCATGAAATTTCAAGATTTTAGGACGCTCCAGTAAAAAGTTACAAGCATTTCAATGTTGCAAACTTTGAAAGGTGTAGGACGCACCATGTAGAAGTTAGGGCCATTTGAAGTTTTATCAGTGTTTGATTTGGGACTCAAGGGTAGCATAGCTATAAGCGATAGCTTAAATTGATAAGAGGCACGAGTACTTTATTGTCACAGAATTTCAAGATTTTATGACGCTCCAGTAAAAAGTTACAAGCATTTGATTGTTGCAAACTTTGGTAGGTAGAGGACGCACCGTATAGAAGTTAGGGCCATTTGAAGTTTTATCAGTGTTTTATTTGGGACTCAAGCGTAGCATAGCTATGAGTGATAGCTTAAATTGACAAGAGGCTCGAGTACTTTATTGCCACAAAATTTCAAGATTTTATGACGCTCCAGTAAAAAGTTACAAGCATATGATTGTTGCAAACTTTGATAGGTGTAGGACGCACCGTATAGAAGTAAGGGCCATTTGAAGTTTTAGCAGTGTTTGACTTGGGACTCAAGGTTAGCATAGCTATGCGCGATAGCTTAAATTGACAAGAGGCACGAGTATTTTATTGTCACAAAATTTCAAGGTTCTATGACGCTCCAGTAAAAATATACCAGCATTTGAAAGTTACAAACTTTGATAGGTTTAGGGCGCACCGTATAGAAGTTGGGGCCATATGAATTTATATCAGTGTTTGATTTTGGACTCAAGGGTAGCATAGCTATGAGCGATAGCTTAAATTGATAAGTGGCTCGAGTACTTAATGTCAAAAAATTTCAAGATTTTATGACGCTCCAGTAAAAAGTTACAAGCATTTGATTGTTGCAAACTTTGATAGGTATAGGATGCACCGTATAGAAGTTAGGGCCATTTGAAGTTTTATCAGTGTTTGATTTGGGACTCAAGCGTAGCATAGCTATGAGTGATAGCTTAAATTGACAAGAGGCTCGAGTACTTAATTGTCACAAAATTTCAATGTATTTTGAAGCTCCAGTATAAAGTTACAAGCATTTCAATGTTGTTTATTTTGATAGGTGTAGGACGCACCGTATAGAAGTTAGGGCCATTTGATGTTTATCAGTGATAGGTATAAGACGCACCGTATAGAAGTAAATGCTATTTGAAGTTTTATCAGTGTTTGATTTGGGACTCAAGGGTAGCATAGCTATGAGTGATAGCTTAAATTGATAAGAGGCTCGATTACTTATAGACACAAAATTTCAAGGTTTTATGACGCTTCAATAAAAAGTTACAAGCATTTGATTGTTGCACACTTTGATAGGTGTAGGATGCACCGTATATAAGTTAGGGCCATTTGAAATTTTAGCAGTGTTTGGTTTGTTTCTCAAGGGTAGCATAGCTATGAGTGATAGCTTAAATTGATAAGAGGCTCGAGTAATTAGAGTCACAAAATTTCAAGGTTTTATGACGCTCCAGTAAAAAGTTACAAGCATTTGATTTTTGCAAACTTTGATAGGTATAGGATGTACCGTATAGAAGTTAGTGCCATTTGAAGTTTTATCAGTGTTTGATTTGGGACTCAAGGGTAGCATAGCTATGAGCGATAGCTTAAATTGATAAGAGACTCGAGTACTTAATGTCACAAAATTTCTAGGTTTTATGACGCTCCAGTAAAAAGTTACAAGCATTTGATTGGTGCAAACTTTGATAGGTATAGGACGCACCGTATAGAAGTTAGGGCCATTCGAAGTTTTAGCAGTGTTTGGTTTGGGACCCAAGGGTATCATAGCTATGAGCGATAGCTTAAAGTGACAAGAGGCGCGAGAACTTTATTGTCACAGAATTTCAAGATTTTATGACGCTCCAGTAAAAAGTTAGAAGCATTTGATTGTTGCAAACTTTGATAGGTGTAGGACGCACCGTATAGAAGTAAGGGCCATTTTAAGTTTTATCAGTGTTTGATTTGGGACTCAAGGGTAGCATAGCTATGAGCGATAGCTTAAATTGACAAGATTGTCGAGTACTTTATTGTCACAAAATTTCAAGGTTTTATGACGCTCCAGTAAAAAGTTACAAGTATTTGATTGTTCCAAACTTTGATAGGTGTAGGACGCACCGTGTAGAAGTTAGGGCCATTTGAAGTTTTAGCAGTGTTTGATTTCGGACTCAATTTTATGATGCTTCAGTAAAAAGTTACAAACATTTGATTGTTGCAAACTTTGATAGGTATAGGACGCACCGTATAGAAGTTAGGGCCATTTGAAATTTTATCAGTGTTTGATTTGGGACTCAAGGGTAGCATAGCTATGAGCGATAGCTTAAATTGATAAGAGGCACGAGTACTTTATTGTCACGAAATTTCAAGATTTTAGGACGCTCCAGTAAAAAGTTACAAGCATTTGATTGTTGCAAACTATGGAGGGTGTAGGACGCACCGTATAGAAGTTAGGGCCATTTGAAGATTTAGCAGTGTTTGGTTTGGTTCTCAAGGGTAGCATAGTTATCAGCGATAGCTTAAAGTGACAAGAGGCTCGAGTACTTTATTGTCACAGGATTTCAATATTTTATGACGCTTCAGTAAAAAGTTACAAACATTTGATTGTTGCCAACTTTGATAGGTATAGGACGCACCGTATAGAAGTTAGGGCCATTTGAGGTTTTAGCAGTGTTAGATTTGGTTCTCAAGGGTAGCATAGTTATGAGCGATAGCTTAAACTGACAAGAGGCTCGAGTACTTTATTGTCACAGAATTTCAAGATTTTATGACGCTTTTGATTGTTGCAAACTTTGATAGGTGTAGGACGCACCGTATAGAAGTAACGGCCATTTGAAGTTTTATTAGTGTTTGATTTGGGTCTCAAGGGTAGTATAGCTATGAGCGATAGCTTAAATTGACAAGAGGATCGAGTACTTTATTGTCAGAAAATTTCAAGCTTTTATGACGCTCCAGTAAAAATTTACCAGCATTTGAATGTTGCAAACTTTGATAGGTGTAGGACGCACCGTATATAAGTTAGGGCCATATGAAGTTTTATCAGTGTTTGATTTGGGACCAAGGGAAGCATAGCTATGAGCGATAGCTTAAATTGATAAGTGGCTCGAGTACTTAATGTCACAAAATTTCAAGGTTTTATGACGCTCCAGTAAAAAGTTACAAGCATTTGATTGTTGCAAACTTTGATAGGTATAGGATGCACCGTATAGAAGTTAGGGCCATTTGAAGTCTTATCAGTGTTTGGTTTGGGATTCAAGGGTAGCATAGCTATGAGCGATAGCTTAAATTGATAAGTGGCTCGAGTACTTAATGTCAAAAAATTTCAAGATTTTATGACGCTCCAGTAAAAAGTTACAAGCATTTGATTGTTGCAAACTTTGATAGGTATAGGATGCACCGTATTGAAGTTAGGGCCATTTGAAGTTTTATCAGTGTTTGATTTGGGACTCAAGCGTAGCATAGCTATGAGTGATAGCTTAAATTGACAAGAGGCTCGAGTACTTAATTGTCACAAAATTTCAATGTATTTTGAAGCTCCAGTATAAAGTTACAAGCATTTCAATGTTGTTTATTTTGATAGGTGTAGGACGCACCGTATAGAAGTTAGGGCCATTTGATGTTTATCAGTGATAGGTATAAGACGCACCGTATAGAAGTTAATGCTATTTGAAGTTTTATCAGTGTTTGATTTGGGACTCAAGGGTAGCATAGCTATGAGTGATAGCTTAAATTGATAAGAGGCTCGATTACTTATAGACACAAAATTTCAAGGTTTTATGACGCTTCAATAAAAAGTTACAAGCATTTGATTGTTGCACACTTTGATAGGTGTAGGATGCACCGTATATAAGTTAGGGCCATTTGAAATTTTAGCAGTGTTTGGTTTGTTTCTCAAGGGTAGCATAGCTATGAGTGATAGCTTAAATTCATAAGAGGCTCGAGTAGAGTCACAAAATTTCAAGGTTTTATGACGCTCCAGTAAAAAGTTACAAGCATTTGATTTTTGCAAACTTTGATAGGTATAGGATGCACCGTATAGAAGTTAGTGCCATTTGAAGTTTTATCAGTGTTTGATTTGGGACTCAAGGGTAGCATAGCTATGAGCGATAGCTTAAATTGATAAGAGACTCGAGTACTTAATGTCACAAAATTTCTAGGTTTTATGACGCTCCAGTAAAAAGTTACAAGCATTTGATTGGTGCAAACTTTGATAGGTATAGGACGCACCGTATAGAAGTTAGGGCCATTCGAAGTTTTAGCAGTGTTTGGTTTGGGACCCAAGGGTAGCATAGCTATGAGCGATAGCTTAAAGTGACAAGAGGCGCGAGTACTTTATTGTCACAGAATTTCAAGATTTTATGACGCTCCAGTAAAAAGTTAGAAGCATTTGATTGTTGCAAACTTTGATAGGTGTAGGACGCACCGTATAGAAGTAAGGGCCATTTGAAGTTTTATCAGTGTTTGATTTGGGACTCAAGGGTAGTATAGCTATGAGCGATAGCTTAAATTGACAAAAGGGTCGAGTACTTTATTGTCAGAAAATTTCAAGATTTTATGACGCTCCAGTAAAAATTTACCAGCATTTGAATGTTGCAAACTTTGATAGGTGTAGGACGCACCGTATATAAGTTAGGGCCATATGAAGTTTTATCAGTGTTTGATTTGGGACCAAGGGAAGCATAGCTATGAGCGATAGCTTAAATTGATAAGAGGCACGAGTACTTTATTGTCACGAAATTTCAAGATTTTAGGACGCTCCAGTAAAAAGTTACAAGCATTTGATTGTTGCAAACTATGGAGGGTGTAGGACGCACCGTATAGAAGTTAGGGCCATTTGAAGATTTAGCAGTGTTTGGTTTGGTTCTCAAGGGTAGCATAGTTATCAGCGATAGCTTAAAGTGACAAGAGGCTCGAGTACTTTATTGTCACAGGATTTCAATATTTTATGACGCTTCAGTAAAAAGTTACAAACATTTGATTGTTGCCAACTTTGATAGGTATAGAACGCACCGTATAGAAGTTAGGGCCATTTGAGGTTTTAGCAGTGTTAGATTTGGTTCTCAAGGGTAGCATAGTTATGAGCGATAGCTTAAACTGACAAGAGGCTCGAGTACTTTATTGTCACAGAATTTCAAGATTTTATGACGCTTTTGATTGTTGCAAACTTTGATAGGTGTAGGACGCACCGTATAGAAGTAACGGCCATTTGAAGTTTTATTAGTGTTTGATTTGGGACTCAAGGGTAGCATAGCTATGAGCGATAGCTTAAATTGACAAGATTGTCGAGTACTTTATTGTCACAAAATTTCAAGGTTTTATGACGCTCCAGTAAAAAGTTACAAGTATTTGATTGTTCCAAACTTTGATAGGTGTAGGACGCACCGTGTAGAAGTTAGGGCCATTTGAAGTTTTAGCAGTGTTTGATTTGGGACTCAATTTTATGATGCTTCAGTAAAAAGTTACAAACATTTGATTGTTGCAAACTTTGATAGGTATAGGACGCACCGTATAGAAGTTAGGGCCATTTGAAAATTTATCAGTGTTTGATTTGGGACTCAAGGGTAGCATAGCTATGAGCGATAGCTTAAATTGATAAGAGGCACGAGTACTTTATTGTCACGAAATTTCAAGATTTTAGGACGCTCAAGTAAAAAGTTACAAGCATTTGATTGTTGCAAACTATGGAGGGTGTAGGACGCACCGTATAGAAGTTAGGGCCATTTGAAGATTTAGCAGTGTTTGGTTTGGTTCTCAAGGGTAGCATAGTTATCAGCGATAGCTTAAAGTGACAAGAGGCTCGAGTACTTTATTGTCACAGGATTTCAATATTTTATGACGCTTCAGTAAAAAGTTACAAACATTTGATTGTTGCCAACTTTGATAGGTATAGAACGCACCGTATAGAAGTTAGGGCCATTTGAGGTTTTAGCAGTGTTAGATTTGGTTCTCAAGGGTAGCATAGTTATGAGCGATAGCTTAAACTGACAAGAGGCTCGAGTACTTTATTGTCACAGAATTTCAAGATTTTATGACGCTTTTGATTGTTGCAAACTTTGATAGGTGTAGGACGCACCGTATAGAAGTAACGGCCATTTGAAGTTTTATTAGTGTTTGATTTGGGTCTCAAGGGTAGTATAGCTATGAGCGATAGCTTAAATTGACAAGAGGATCGAGTACTTTATTGTCAGAAAATTTCAAGCTTTTATGACGCTCCAGTAAAAATTTACCAGCATTTGAATGTTGCAAACTTTGATAGGTGTAGGACGCACCGTATATAAGTTAGGGCCATATGAAGTTTTATCAGTGTTTGATTTGGGACCAAGGGAAGCATAGCTATGAGCGATAGCTTAAATTGATAAGTGGCTCGAGTACTTAATGTCACAAAATTTCAAGGTTTTATGACGCTCCAGTAAAAAGTTACAAGCATTTGATTGTTGCAAACTTTGATAGGTATAGGATGCACCGTATAGAAGTTAGGGCCATTTGAAGTCTTATCAGTGTTTGGTTTGGGATTCAAGGGTAGCATAGCTATGAGCGATAGCTTAAATTGATAAGTGGCTCGAGTACTTAATGTCAAAAAATTTCAAGATTTTATGACGCTCCAGTAAAAAGTTACAAGCATTTGATTGTTGCAAACTTTGATAGGTATAGGATGCACCGTATAGAAGTTAGGGCCATTTGAAGTTTTATCAGTGTTTGATTTGGGACTCAAGCGTAGCATAGCTATGAGTGATAGCTTAAATTGACAAGAGGCTCGAGTACTTAATTGTCACAAAATTTCAATGTATTTTGAAGCTCCAGTATAAAGTTACAAGCATTTCAATGTTGTTTATTTTGATAGGTGTAGGACGCACCGTATAGAAGTTAGGGCCATTTGATGTTTATCAGTGATAGGTATAAGACGCACCGTATAGAAGTTAATGCTATTTGAAGTTTTATCAGTGTTTGATTTGGGACTCAAGGGTAGCATAGCTATGAGTGATAGCTTAAATTGATAAGAGGCTCGATTACTTATAGACACAAAATTTCAAGGTTTTATGACGCTTCAATAAAAAGTTACAAGCATTTGATTGTTGCACACTTTGATAGGTGTAGGATGCACCGTATATAAGTTAGGGCCATTTGAAATTTTAGCAGTGTTTGGTTTGTTTCTCAAGGGTAGCATAGCTATGAGTGATAGCTTAAATTCATAAGAGGCTCGAGTAGAGTCACAAAATTTCAAGGTTTTATGACGCTCCAGTAAAAAGTTACAAGCATTTGATTTTTGCAAACTTTGATAGGTATAGGATGCACCGTATAGAAGTTAGTGCCATTTGAAGTTTTATCAGTGTTTGATTTGGGACTCAAGGGTAGCATAGCTATGAGCGATAGCTTAAATTGATAAGAGACTCGAGTACTTAATGTCACAAAATTTCTAGGTTTTATGACGCTCCAGTAAAAAGTTACAAGCATTTGATTGGTGCAAACTTTGATAGGTATAGGACGCACCGTATAGAAGTTAGGGCCATTCGAAGTTTTAGCAGTGTTTGGTTTGGGACCCAAGGGTAGCATAGCTATGAGCGATAGCTTAAAGTGACAAGAGGCGCGAGTACTTTATTGTCACAGAATTTCAAGATTTTATGACGCTCCAGTAAAAAGTTAGAAGCATTTGATTGTTGCAAACTTTGATAGGTGTAGGACGCACCGTATAGAAGTAAGGGCCATTTGAAGTTTTATCAGTGTTTGATTTGGGACTCAAGGGTAGTATAGCTATGAGCGATAGCTTAAATTGACAAGAGGATCGAGTACTTTATTGTCAGAAAATTTCAAGATTTTATGACGCTCCAGTAAAAATTTACCAGCATTTGAATGTTGCAAACTTTGATAGGTGTAGGACGCACCGTATATAAGTTAGGGCCATATGAAGTTTTATCAGTGTTTGATTTGGGACCAAGGGAAGCATAGCTATGAGCGATAGCTTAAATTGATAAGTGGCTCGAGTACTTAATGTCACAAAATTTCAAGGTTTTATGACGCTCCAGTAAAAAGTTACAAGCATTTGATTGTTGCAAACTTTGATAGGTATAGGATGCACCGTATAGAAGTTAGGGCCATTTGAAGTCTTATCAGTGTTTGGTTTGGGATTCAAGGGTAGCATAGCTATGAGCGATAGCTTAAATTGATAAGTGGCTCGAGTACTTAATGTCAAAAAATTTCAAGATTTTATGACGCTCCAGTAAAAAGTTACAAGCATTTGATTGGTGCAAACTTTGATAGGTATAGGACGCACCGTATAGAAGTTAGGGCCATTCGAAGTTTTAGCAGTGTTTGGTTTGGGACCCAAGGGTAGCATAGCTATGAGCGATAGCTTAAAGTGACAAGAGGCGCGAGTACTTTATTGTCACAGAATTTCAAGATTTTATGACGCTCCAGTAAAAAGTTAGAAGCATTTGATTGTTGCAAACTTTGATAGGTGTAGGACGCACCGTATAGAAGTAAGGGCCATTTGAAGTTTTATCAGTGTTTGATTTGGGACTCAAGGGTAGCATAGCTATGAGCGATAGCTTAAATTGACAAGATTGTCGAGTACTTTATTGTCACAAAATTTCATGGTTTTATGACGCTCCAGTAAAAAGTTACAAGTATTTGATTGTTCCAAACTTTGATAGGTGTAGGACGCACCGTGTAGAAGTTAGGGCCATTTGAAGTTTTAGCAGTGTTTGATTTGGGACTCAATTTTATGATGCTTCAGTAAAAAGTTACAAGCATTTGATTGTTGCAAACTTTGATAGGTATAGGACGCACCGTATAGAAGTTAGGGCCATTTGAAATTTTATCAGTGTTTGTTTTGGGACTCAAGGGTAGCATAGCTATGAGCGATAGCTTAAATTGATAAGAGGCACGAGTACTTTATTGTCACGAAATTTCAAGATTTTAGGACGCTCCAGTAAAAAGTTACAAGCATTTGATTGTTGCAAACTATGGTAGGTGTAGGACGCACCGTATAGAAGTTAGGGCCATTTGAAGTTTTAGCAGTGTTTGGTTTGGTTCTCAAGGGTAGCATAGTTATCAGCGATAGCTTAAAGTGACAAGAGGCTCGAGTACTTTATTGTCACAGGATTTCAATATTTTATGACGCTTCAGTAAAAAGTTACAAACATTTGATTGTTGCCAACTTTGATAGGTATAGAACGCACCGTATAGAAGTTAGGGCCATTTGAGGTTTTAGCAGTGTTAGATTTGGTTCTCAAGGGTAGCATAGTTATGAGCGATAGCTTAAACTGACAAGAGGCTCGAGTACTTTATTGTCACAGAATTTCAAGATTTTATGACGCTTTTGATTGTTGCAAACTTTGATAGGTGTAGGACGCACCGTATAGAAGTAACGGCCATTTGAAGTTTTATTAGTGTTTGATTTGGGTCTCAAGGGTAGTATAGCTATGAGCGATAGCTTAAATTGACAAGAGGATCGAGTACTTTATTGTCAGAAAATTTCAAGATTTTATGACGCTCCAGTAAAAATTTACCAGCATTTGAATGTTGCAAACTTTGATTGGTGTAGGACGCACCGTATATAAGTTAGGGCCATATGAAGTTTTATCAGTGTTTGATTTGGGACCAAGGGTAGCATAGCTATGAGCGATAGCTTAAATTGATAAGTGGCTCGAGTACTTAATGTCACAAAATTTCAAGGTTTTATGACGCTCCAGTAAAAAGTTACAAGCATTTGATTGTTGCAAACTTTGATAGGTGTAGGACGCACCGTATAGAAGTAAGGGCCATTTGAAGTTTTATCAGTGTTTGATTTGGGACTCAAGGGTAGCATAGCTATGAGCGATAGCTTAAATTGACAAGATTGTCGAGTACTTTATTGTCACAAAATTTCAAGGTTTTATGACGCTCCAGTAAAAAGTTACAAGTATTTGATTGTTCCAAACTTTGATAGGTGTAGGACGCACCGTGTAGAAGTTAGGGCCATTTGAAGTTTTAGCAGTGTTTGATTTGGGACTCAATTTTATGATGCTTCAGTAAAAAGTTACAAGCATTTGATTGTTGCAAACTTTGATAGGTATAGGACGCACCGTATAGAAGTTAGGGCCATTTGAAATTTTATCAGTGTTTGTTTTGGGACTCAAGGGTAGCATAGCTATGAGCGATAGCTTAAATTGATAAGAGGCACGAGTACTTTATTGTCACGAAATTTCAAGATTTTAGGACGCTCCAGTAAAAAGTTACAAGCATTTGATTGTTGCAAACTATGGTAGGTGTAGGACGCACCGTATAGAAGTTAGGGCCATTTGAAGTTTTAGCAGTGTTTGGTTTGGTTCTCAAGGGTAGCATAGTTATCAGCGATAGCTTAAAGTGACAAGAGGCTCGAGTACTTTATTGTCACAGGATTTCAATATTTTATGACGCTTCAGTAAAAAGTTACAAACATTTGATTGTTGCCAACTTTGATAGGTATAGAACGCACCGTATAGAAGTTAGGGCCATTTGAGGTTTTAGCAGTGTTAGATTTGGTTCTCAAGGGTAGCATAGTTATGAGCGATAGCTTAAACTGACAAGAGGCTCGAGTACTTTATTGTCACAGAATTTCAAGATTTTATGACGCTTTTGATTGTTGCAAACTTTGATAGGTGTAGGACGCACCGTATAGAAGTAACGGCCATTTGAAGTTTTATTAGTGTTTGATTTGGGTCTCAAGGGTAGTATAGCTATGAGCGATAGCTTAAATTGACAAGAGGATCGAGTACTTTATTGTCAGAAAATTTCAAGATTTTATGACGCTCCAGTAAAAATTTACCAGCATTTGAATGTTGCAAACTTTGATTGGTGTAGGACGCACCGTATATAAGTTAGGGCCATATGAAGTTTTATCAGTGTTTGATTTGGGACCAAGGGTAGTATAGCTATGAGCGATAGCTTAAATTGATAAGTGGCTCGAGTACTTAATGTCACAAAATTTCAAGGTTTTATGACGCTCCAGTAAAAAGTTACAAGCATTTGATTGTTGCAAACTTTGATAGGTATAGGATGCACCGTATAGAAGTTAGGGCCATTTGAAGTTTTATCAGTGTTTGATTTGGGACTCAAGCGTAGCATAGCGTAGTGATAGCTTAAATTGACAAGAGGCTCGAGTACTTAATTGTCACAAAATTTCAATGTATTTTGAAGCTCCAGTATAAAGTTACAAGCACTTCAATGTTGTTTATTTTGATAGGTGTAGGACGCACCGTATAGAAGTTAGGGCCATTTGATGTTTATCAGTGATAGGTATAAGACGCACCGTATAGAAGTTAATGCTATTTGAAGTTTTATCAGTGTTTGATTTGGGACTCAAGGGTAGCATAGCTATGAGTGATAGCTTAAATTGATAAGAGGCTCGATTACTTATAGACACAAAATTTCAAGGTTTTATGACGCTTCAATAAAAAGTTACAAGCATTTGATTGTTGCACACTTTGATAGGTGTAGGATGCACCGTATATAAGTTAGGGCCATTTGAAATTTTAGCAGTGTTTGGTTTGTTTCTCAAGGGTAGCATAGCTATGAGTGATAGCTTAAATTGATAAGAGGCTCGAGTAATTTGAGTCACAAAATTTCAAGGTTTTATGACGCTCCAGTAAAAAGTTACAAGCATTTGATTTTTGCAAACTTTGATAGGTATAGGATGCACCGTATAGAAGTTAGTGCCATTTGAAGTTTTATCAGTGTTTGATTTGGGACTCAAGGGTAGCATAGCTATGAGCGATAGCTTAAATTGATAAGAGACTCGAGTACTTAATGTCACAAAATTTCTAGGTTTTATGACGCTCCAGTAAAAAGTTACAAGCATTTGATTGGTGCAAACTTTGATAGGTATAGGACGCACCGTATAGAAGTTAGGGCCATTCGAAGTTTTAGCAGTGTTTGGTTTGGGACCAAAGGGTAGCATAGCTATGAGCGATAGCTTAAAGTGACAAGAGGCGCGAGTACTTTATTGTCACAGAATTTCAAGATTTTATGACGCTCCAGTAAAAAGTTAGAAGCATTTGATTGTTGCAAACTTTGATAGGTGTAGGACGCACCGTATAGAAGTAAGGGCCATTTGAAGTTTTATCAGTGTTTGATTTGGGACTCAAGGGTAGCATAGCTATGAGCGATAGCTTAAATTGACAAGATTGTCGAGTACTTTATTGTCACAAAATTTCAAGGTTTTATGACGCTCCAGTAAAAAGTTACAAGTATTTGATTGTTCCAAACTTTGATAGGTGTAGGACGCACCGTGTAGAAGTTAGGGCCATTTGAAGTTTTAGCAGTGTTTTATTTGGGACTCAATTTTATGATGCTTCAGTAAAAAGTTACAAGCATTTGATTGTTGCAAACTTTGATAGGTATAGGACGCACCGTATAGAAGTTAGGGCCATTTGAAATTTTATCAGTGTTTGTTTTGGGACTCAAGGGTAGCATAGCTATGAGCGATAGCTTAAATTGATAAGAGGCACGAGTACTTTATTGTCACGAAATTTCAAGATTTTAGGACGCTCCAGTAAAAAGTTACAAGCATTTGATTGTTGCAAACTATGGTAGGTGTAGGACGCACCGTATAGAAGTTAGGGCCATTTGAAGTTTTAGCAGTGTTTGGTTTGGTTCTCAAGGGTAGCATAGTTATCAGCGATAGCTTAAAGTGACAAGAGGCTCGAGTACTTTATTGTCACAGGATTTCAATATTTTATGACGCTTCAGTAAAAAGTTACAAACATTTGATTGTTGCCAACTTTGATAGGTATAGAACGCACCGTATAGAAGTTAGGGCCATTTGAGGTTTTAGCAGTGTTAGATTTGGTTCTCAAGGGTAGCATAGTTATGAGCGATAGCTTAAACTGACAAGAGGCTCGAGTACTTTAATGTCACAGAATTTCAAGATTTTATGACGCTTTTGATTGTTGCAAACTTTGATAGGTGTAGGACGCACCGTATAGAAGAAACGGCCATTTGAAGTTTTATTAGTGTTTGATTTGGGTCTCAAGGGTAGTATAGCTATTAGCGATAGCTTAAATTGACAAGAGGATCGAGTACTTTATTGTCAGAAAATTTCAAGATTTTATGACGCTCCAGTAAAAATTTACCAGCATTTGAATGTTGCAAACTTTGATAGATGTAGGACGCACCGTATATAAGTTAGGGCCATATGAAGTTTTATCAGTGTTTGATTTGGGACCAAGGGTAGCATAGCTATGAGCGATAGCTTAAATTGATAAGTGGCTCGAGTACTTAATGTCACAAAATTTCAAGGTTTTATGACGCTCCAGTAAAAAGTTACAAGCATTTGATTGTTGCAAACTTTGATAGGTATAGGATGCACCGTATAGAAGTTAGGGCCATTTGAAGTCTTATCAGTGTTTGGTTTGGGACTCAAGGGTAGCATAGCTATGAGCGATAGCTTAAATTGATAAGTGGCTCGAGTACTTAATGTCAAAAAATTTCAAGATTTTATGACGCTCCAGTAAAAAGTTACAAGCATTTGATTGTTGCAAACTTTGATAGGTATAGGATGCACCGTATAGAAGTTAGGGCCATTTGATGTTTATCAGTGATAGGTATAAGACGCACCGTATAGAAGTTAATGCTATTTGAAGTTTTATCAGTGTTTGATTTGGGACTCAAGGGTAGCATAGCTATGAGTGATAGCTTAAATTGATAAGAGGCTCGATTACTTATAGACACAAAATTTCAAGGTTTTATGACGCTTCAATAAAAAGTTACAAGCATTTGATTGTTGCACACTTTGATAGGTGTAGGATGCACCGTATATAAGTTAGGGCCATTTGAAATTTTAGTAGTGTTTGGTTTGTTTCTCAAGGGTAGCATAGCTATGAGTGATAGCTTAAATTGATAAGAGGCTCGAGTAATTAGAGTCACAAAATTTCAAGGTTTTATGACGCTCCAGTAAAAAGTTAGAAGCATTTGATTGTTGCAAACTTTGATAGGTGTAGGACGCAACGTATAGAAGTAAGGGCCATTTGAAGTTTTATCAGTGTTTGATTTGGGACTCAAGGGTAGCATAGCTATGAGCGATAGCTTAAATTGACAAGATTCTCGAGTACTTTATTGTCACAAAATTTCAAGGTTTTATGACGCTCCAGTAAAAAGTTACAAGTATTTGATTGTTCCAAACTGTGATAGGTGTAGGACGCACCGTGTAGAAGTTAGGGCCATTTGAAGTTTTAGCAGTGTTTGATTTGGGACTCAATTTTATGATGCTTCAGTAAAAAGTTACAAGCATTTGATTGTTGCAAACTTTGATAGGTATAGGACGCACCGTATAGAAGTTAGGGCCATTTGAAATTTTATCAGTGTTTGATTTGGGACTCAAGGGTAGCATAGCTATGAGCGATAGCTAAAATTGATAAGAGGCACGAGTACTTTATTGTCACGAAATTTCAAGATTTTAGGACGCTCCAGTAAAAAGTTACAAGCATTTGATTGTTGCAAACTATGGTAGGTGTAGGACGCACCGTATAGAAGTTAGGGCCATTTGAGGTTTTAGCAGTGTTAGATTTGGTTCTCAAGGGTAGCATAGTTATGAGCGATAGCTTAAACTGACAAGAGGCTCGAGTACTTTATTGTCACAGAATTTCAAGATTTTATGACGCTTTTATTGTTGCAAACTTTGATAGGTGTAGGACGCACCGTATAGAAGTATCGGCCATTTGAAGTTTTATTAGTGTTTGATTTGGGTCTCAAGGGTACTATAGCTATGAGCGATAGCTTAAATTGACAAGAGGATCGAGTACTTTATTGTCAGAAAATTTCAAGATTTTATGACGCTCCAGTAAAAATTTACCAGCATTTGAATGTTGCAAACTTTGATAGGTGTAGGACGCACCGTATATAAGTTAGGGCCATATGAAGTTTTATCAGTGTTTGATTTGGGACCAAGGGTAGCATAGCTATGAGCGATAGCTTAAATTGATAAGTGGCTCGAGTACTTAATGTCACAAAATTTCAAGGTTTTATGACGCTCCAGTAAAAAGTTACAAGCATTTGATTGTTGCAAACTTTGATAGGTATAGGATGCACCGTATAGAAGTTAGGGCCATTTGAAGTCTTATCAGTGTTTGGTTTGGGACTCAAGGGTAGCATAGCTATGAGCGATAGCTTAAATTGATAAGAGGTACGAGTACTTTATTGTCACAAAATTTCAAGGTTTTATGACGCTCCAGAAAAAAGTTACAAGCATTTGATCTTTGCAAACTTTGATAGGTATAGGACGCACCGTATAGAAGTTAGTGCCATTTGAAGTTTTATCAGTGTTTGATTTGGGACTCAAGGGTAGCATAGCTATGAGCGATAGCTTAAATTGATAAGAGACTCGAGTACTTAATGTCACAAAATTTCTAGGTTTTATGACGCTCCAGTAAAAAGTTACAAGCATTTGATTGGTGCAAACTTTGATAGGTATAGGACGCACCGTATGGAAGTTAGGGCCATTCGAAGTTTTAGCAGAGTTTGGTTTGGGACCCAAGGGTAGCATAGCTATGAGCGATAGCTTAAAGTGACAAGAGGCTCGAGTACTTTATTGTCACGGATTTCAAGATTTTATGACGCTCCAGTAAAAAGTTAGAAGCATTTGATTGTTGCAAACTTTGATAGGTGTAGGACGCACCGTATAGAAGTAAGGGCCATTTAAAGTTTTATCAGTGTTTGATTTGGGACTCAAGGGTAGCATAGCTATGAGCGATAGCTTAAATTGACAAGATTCTCGAATACTTGATTGTCACAAAATTTCAAGGTTTTATGACGCTCCAGTAAAAAGTTACAAGTATTTGATTGTTCCAAACTTTGATAGGTGTAGGACGCACCGTGTAGAAGTTAGGGCCATTTCAAATTTTATCAGTGTTTGATTTGGGACTCAAGGGTAGCATAGCTATGAGCGATAGCTTAAATTGATAAGAGGCACGAGTACTTTATTGTCACGAAATTTCAAGATTTTAGGATGCTCCAGTAAAAAGTTACAAGCATTTGATTGTTGCAAACTATGGTAGGTGTAGGACGCACCGTATAGAAGTTAGGGCCATTTGAGGTTTTAGCAGTGTTAGATTTGGTTCTCAAGGGTAGCATAGTTATGAGCGATAGCTTAAACTGACAAGAGGCTCGAGTACTTTATTGTCACAGAATTTCAAGATTTTATGACGCTTTTGATTGTTGCAAACTTTGATAGGTGTAGGACGCACCGTATAGAAGTAACGGCCATTTGAAGTTTTATTAGTGTTTGATTTGGGTCTCAAGGGTACTATAGCTATGAGCGATAGCTTAAATTGACAAAAGGATCGAGTACTTTATTGTCAGAAAATTTCAAGATTTTATGACGCTCCAGTAAAAATTTACCAGCATTTGAATGTTGCAAACTTTGATAGGTGTAGGACGCACCGTATATAAGTTAGGGCCATATGAAGTTTTATCAGTGTTTGATTTGGGACCAAGGGTAGCATAGCTATGAGCGATAGCTTAAATTGATAAGTGGCTCGAGTACTTAATGTCACAAAATTTCAAGGTTTTATGACGCTCCAGTAAAAAGTTACAAGCATTTGATTGTTGCAAACTTTGATAGGTATAGGATGCACCGTATAGAAGTTAGGGCCATTTGAAGTCTTATCAGTGTTTGGTTTGGGACTCAAGGGTAGCATAGCTATGAGCGATAGCTTAAATTGATAAGAGGTACGAGTACTTTATTGTCACAAAATTTCAAGGTTTTATGACGCTCCAGTAAAAAGTTACAAGCATTTGATTTTTGCAAACTTTGATAGGTATAGGACGCACCGTATAGAAGTTAGTGCCATTTGAAGTTTTATCAGTGTTTGATTTGGGACTCAAGGGTAGCATAGCTATGAGCGATAGCTTAAATTGATAAGAGACTCGAGTACTTAATGTCACAAAATTTCTAGGTTTTATGACGCTCCAGTAAAAAGTTACAAGCATTTGATTGGTGCAAACTTTGATAGGTATAGGACGCATCGTATAGAAGTTAGGGCCATTCGAAGTTTTAGCAGTGTTTGGTTAGGGACCCAAGGGTAGCATAGCTATGAGCGATAGCTTAAAGTGACAAGAGGCTCGAGTACTTTATTGTCACGGATTTCAAGATTTTATGACGCTCCAGTAAAAAGTTAGAAGCATTTGATTGTTGCAAACTTTGATAGGTATAGGACGCACCGTATAGAAGTAAGGGCCATTTAAAGTTTTATCAGTGTTTGATTTGGGACTCAAGGGTAGCATAGCTATGAGCGATAGCTTAAATTGACAAGATTCTCGAGTACTTTATTGTCACAAAATTTCAAGGTTTTATGACGCTCCAGTAAAAAGTTACAAGTATTTGATTGTTCCAAACTTTGATAGGTGTAGGACGCACCGTGTAGAAGTTAGGGCCATTTGAAATTTTATCAGTGTTTGATTTGGGACTCAAGGGTAGCATAGCTATGAGCGATAGCTTAAATTGATGAGACACGAGTACTTTATTGTCACGAAACTTCAAGATTTTAGGATGCTCCAGTAAAAAGTTACAAGCATTTGATTGTTGCAAACTATGGTAGGTGTAGGACGCACCGTATAGAAGTTAGGGCCATTTGAAGTTTTAGCAGTGTTTGGTTTGGTTCTCAAGGGTAGCATAGTTATGAGCGATAGCTTAAAGTGACAAGAGGCTCGAGTACTTTATTGTCACAGGATTTCAATATTTTTTGACGCTTCAGTAAAAAGTTACAAACATTTGATTGTTGCCAACTTTGATAGGTATAGAACGCACCGTATAGAAGTTAGGGCCATTTGAGGTTTTAGCAGTGTTAGATTTGGTTCTCAAGGGTAGCATAGTTATGAGCGATAGCTTAAACTGACAAGAGGCTCGAGTACTTTATTGTCACAGAATTTCAAGATTTTATGACGCTTTTGATTGTTGCAAACTTTGATAGGTGTAGGACGCACCGTATAGAAGTAACGGCCATTTGAAGTTTTATTAGTGTTTGATTTGGGTCTCAAGGGTAGTATAGCTATGAGCGATAGCTTAAATTGACAAGAGGATCGAGTACTTTATTGTCAGAAAATTTCAAGATTTTATGACGCTCCAGTAAAAATTTTCCAGCATTTGAATGTTGCAAACTTTGATAGGTGTAGGACGCACCGTATATAAGTTAGGGCCATATGAAGTTTTCTCAGTGTTTGATTTGGGACCAAGGGTAGCATAGCTATGAGCGATAGCTTAAATTGATAAGTGGCTCGAGTACTTAATGTCACAAAATTTCAAGGTTTTATGACGCTCCAGTAAAAAGTTACAAGCATTTGATTGTTGCAAACTTTGGTAGGTATAGGATGCACCGTATAGAAGTTAGGGCCATTTGAAGTCTTATCAGTGTTTGGTTTGGGACTCAAGGGTAGCATAGCTTTGAGCGATAGCTTAAATTGATAAGAGGTACGAGTACTTTATTGTCACAAAATTTCAAGATTTTAGGACGCTCCAGTAAAAAGTTACAAGCATTTGATTGTTGCAAAATTTGGTAGTTGAAGGACGCACCGTATAGAAGGTAGGGCCATTTGAAGTTTTTCAGAGTTTGATTTGGGACTCAAGGGTAGCATAGCTATGAGTGATAGCTTAAATTGATAAGAGGCTCGATTACTTATAGACACAAAATTTCAAGGTTTTATGACGGTCCAGTAAAAATTTACCAGCATTTGAATGTTGCAAACTTTGATAGGTTTAGGGCGCACCGTATAGAAGTTAGGGCCATATGAAGTTATATCAGTGTTTGATTTTGGACTCAAGGGTAGCATAGCTATGAGCGATAGCTTAAATTGACAAGATTCTCGAGTACTTGATTGTCACAAAATTTCAAGGTTTTATGACGCTCCAGTAAAAAGTTACAAGTATTTGATTGTTCCAAACTTTGATAGGTGTAGGACGCACCGTGTAGAAGTTAGGGCCATTTGAAATTTTATCAGTGTTTGATTTGGGACTCAAGGGTAGCATAGCTATGAGCGATAGCTTAAATTGATAAGAGGCACGAGTACTTTATTGTCACGAAATTTCAAGATTTTAGGATGCTCCAGTAAAAAGTTACAAGCATTTGATTGTTGCAAACTATGGTAGGTGTAGGACCCACCGTATAGAAGTTAGGGCCATTTGAGGTTTTAGCAGTGTTAGATTTGGTTCTCAAGGGTAGCATAGTTATGAGCGATAGCTTAAACTGACAAGAGGCTCGAGTACTTTATTGTCAGAAAATTTCAAGATTTTATGACGCTCCAGTAAAAATTTACCAGCATTTGAATGTTGCAAACTTTGATAGGTGTAAGACGCACCGTATATAAGTTAGGGCCATATGAAGTTTTATCAGTGTTTGATTTGGGACCAAGGGTAGCATAGCTATGAGCGATAGCTTAAATTGATAAGTGGCTCGAGTACTTAATGTCACAAAATTTCAAGGTTTTATGACGCTCCAGTAAAAAGTTACAAGCATTTGATTGTTGCAAACTTTGATAGGTATAGGATGCACCGTATAGCAGTTAGGGCCATTTGAAGTCTAATCAGTGTTTGGTTTGGGACTCAAGGGTAGCATAGCTATGAGCGATAGCTTAAATTGATAAGAGGTACGAGTACTTTATTGTCACAAAATTTCAAGGTTTTATGACGCTCCAGTAAAAAGTTACAAGCATTTGATTTTTGCAAACTTTGATAGGTATAGGACGCACCGTATAGAAGTTAGTGCCATTTGAAGTTTTATCAGTGTTTGATTTGGGACTCAAGGGTAGCATAGCTATGAGCGATAGCTTAAATTGATAAGAGACTCGAGTACTTAATGTCACAAAATTTTAGGTTTTATGACGCTCCAGTAAAAAGTTACAAGCATTTGATTGGTGCAAACTTTGATAGGTATAGGACGCATCGTATAGAAGTTAGGGCCATTCGAAGTTTTAGCAGTGTTTGGTTTGGGACCCAAGGGTAGCATAGCTATGAGCGATAGCTTAAAGTGACAAGAGGCTCGAGTACTTTATTGTCACGGATTTCAAGATTTTATGACGCTCCAGTAAAAAGTTAGAAGCATTTGATTGTTGCAAACTTTGATAGGTATAGGACGCACCGTATAGAAGTAAGGGCCATTTAAAGTTTTATCAGTGTTTGATTTGGGACTCAAGGGTAGCATAGCTATGAGCGATAGCTTAAATTGATAAGAGGTACGAGTACTTTATTGTCACAAAATTTCAAGATTTTAGGACGCTCCAGTAAAAAGTTACAAGCATTTGATTGTTGCAAAATTTGGTAGTTGAAGGACGCACCGTATAGAAATTAGGGCCATTTGAAGTTTTTCAGAGTTTGATTTGGGACTCAAGGGTAGCATAGCTATGAGTGATAGCTTAAATTGATAAGAGGCTCGATTACTTATAGACACAAAATTTCAAGGTTTTATGACGGTCCAGTAAAAATTTACCAGCATTTGAATGTTGCAAACTTTGATAGGTTTAGGGCGCACCGTATAGAAGTTAGGGCCATATGAAGTTATATCAGTGTTTGATTTTGGACTCAAGGGTAGCATAGCTATGAGCGATAGCTTAAATTGACAAGAGGCTCGAGTACTTAATTGTCACAAAATTTCAATGTATTTTGAAGCTCCAGTATAAAGTTACAAGCATTTCAATGTTGTTTATTTTGATAGGTGTAGGACGCACCGTATAGAAGTTAGGGCCATTTGAAGTTTATCAGTGAGAACCAAACCAAACACTGCTAAAACTTCAAATGGCCCTAACTTCTATACGGTGCGTCCTACACCTACCATAGTTTGCAACAATCAAATGCTTGTAACTTTTTACTGGAGCATCCTAAAATCTTGAAATTTCGTGACAATAAAGTACTCGTGTCTCATCAATTTAAGCTATCGCTCATAGCTATGCTACCCTTGAGTCCCAAATCAAACACTGATAAAATTTCAAATGGCCCTAACTTCTACACGGTGCGTCCTACACCTATCAAAGTTTGGAACAATCAAATACTTGTAACTTTTTACTGGAGCGTCATAAAACCTTGAAATTTTGTGACAATAAAGATTCTCGAGTACTTTATTGTCACAAAATTTCAAGGTTTTATGACGCTCCAGTAAAAAGTTACAAGTATTTGATTGTTCCAAACTTTGATAGGTGTAGGACGCACCGTGTAGAAGTTAGGGCCATTTGAAATTTTATCAGTGTTTGATTTGGGACTCAAGGGTAGCATAGCTATGAGCGATAGCTTAAATTGATGAGACACGAGTACTTTATTGTCACGAAATTTCAAGATTTTAGGATGCTCCAGTAAAAAGTTACAAGCATTTGATTGTTGCAAACTATGGTAGGTGTAGGACGCACCGTATAGAAGTTAGGGCCATTTGAAGTTTTAGCAGTGTTTGGTTTGGTTCTCAAGGGTAGCATAGTTATGAGCGATAGCTTAAAGTGACAAGAGGCTCGAGTACTTTATTGTCACAGGATTTCAATATTTTTTGACGCTTCAGTAAAAAGTTACAAACATTTGATTGTTGCCAACTTTGATAGGTATAGAACGCATCGTATAGAAGTTAGGGCCATTTGAGGTTTTAGCAGTGTTAGATTTGGTTCTCAAGGGTAGCATAGTTATGAGCGATAGCTTAAACTGACAAGAGGCTCGAGTACTTTATTGTCACAGAATTTCAAGATTTTATGACGCTTTTGATTGTTGCAAACTTTGATAGGTGTAGGACGCACCGTATAGAAGTAACGGCCATTTGAAGTTTTATTAGTGTTTGATTTGGGTCTCAAGGGTAGTATAGCTATGAGCGATAGCTTAAATTGACAAGAGGATCGAGTACTTTATTGTCAGAAAATTTCAAGATTTTATGACGCTCCAGTAAAAATTTTCCAGCATTTGAATGTTGCAAACTTTGATAGGTGTAGGACGCACCGTATATAAGTTAGGGCCATATGAAGTTTTCACAGTGTTTGATTTGGGACCAAGGGTAGCATAGCTATGAGCGATAGCTTAAATTGATAAGTGGCTCGAGTACTTAATGTCACAAAATTTCAAGGTTTTATGACGCTCCAGTAAAAAGTTACAAGCATTTGATTGTTGCAAACTTTGATAGGTATAGGATGCACCGTATAGAAGTTAGGGCCATTTGAAGTCTTATCAGTGTTTGGTTTGGGACTCAAGGGTAGCATAGCTATGAGCGATAGCTTAAATTGATAAGAGGTACGAGTACTTTATTGTCACAAAATTTCAAGATTTTAGGACGCTCCAGTAAAAAGTTACAAGCATTTGATTGTTGCAAAATTTGGTAGTTGAAGGACGCACCGTATAGAAATTAGGGCCATTTGAAGTTTTTCAGAGTTTGATTTGGGACTCAAGGGTAGCATAGCTATGAGTGATAGCTTAAATTGATAAGAGGCTCGATTACTTATAGACACAAAATTTCAAGGTTTTATGACGGTCCAGTAAAAATTTACCAGCATTTGAATGTTGCAAACTTTGATAGGTTTAGGGCGCACCGTATAGAAGTTAGGGCCATATGAAGTTATATCAGTGTTTGATTTTGGACTCAAGGGTAGCATAGCTATGAGCGATAGCTTAAATTGACAAGAGGCTCGAGTACTTAATTGTCACAAAATTTCAATGTATTTTGAAGCTCCAGTATAAAGTTACAAGCATTTCAATGTTGTTTATTTTGATAGGTGTAGGACGCACCGTATAGAAGTTAGGGCCATTTGAAGTTTATCAGTGATAGGTATATGACGCACCGTATAGAAGTTAATGCTATTTGAAGTTTTATCAGTGTTTGATTTGGGACTCAAGGGTAGCATAGCTATGGGCGATAGCTTAAATTGACAAAAGGCTCGAGTACTTTATTGTCAGAAAATTTTAAGATTTTATGACGCTTTTGATTGTTACAAACTTTGATAGGTGTACGACGCACTGTATAGAAATTAGGGCCATTTGAAGTTTTATCAGTGTTTGATTTGGGACTCAAGGGTAGCATAGCTATGAGCGAGAGCTTAAATTGATAAGAGGCACGAGTCCTTTATTGTCACAAAATTTCAAGATTTTATGATGCTTCAGTAAAAGTTACAAGCATTTGATTGTTGCAAACTTTGATAGGTATAGGACGCACCGTATAGAAGTTAGGGTCATTTGAAATTTTATCAGTGTTTGATTTGGGACTCAAGGGTAGCTTAGCTATGAGCGAAAGCTTAAATTGATAAGAGGCACGAGTACTTTATTGTCACAAAATTTCAAGATTTTAGGACGCTCCAGTAAAAAGTTACAAGCATTTGATTTTTGCAAACTTTGGTAGTTGAAGGACGCACCGTATAGAAGTTAGGGCCATTTGAAGTTTTTTCAGAGTTTGATTTGGGACTCAAGGGTAGCATAGCTATGAGTGATAGCTTAAATTGATAAGAGGCTCGATTACTTATAGACACAAAATTTCAAGGTTTTATGACGCTTCAATAAAAAGTTACAAGCATTTGATTGTTGCACACTTTGATAGGTGTAGGATGCACCGTATATAAGTTAGGGCCATTTGAAAATTTAGCAGTGTTTGGTTTGTTGCTCAAGGGTAGCATAGCTATGAGGGATAGCTTAAATTGACAAGATTCTCGAGTACTTTATTGTCACAAAATTTCAAGGTTTTATGACGCTCCAGTAAAAAGTTATAAGTATTTGATTGTTCCAAACTTTGATAGGTGTAGGACGCACCGTGTAGAAGTTAGGGCCATTTGAAGTTTTAGCAGTGTTTGATTTGGGACTCAATTTTATGATGCTTCAGTAAAAGTTACAAGCATTTGATTGTTGCAAACTTTGATAGGTATAGGACGCACCGTATAGAAGTTAGGGCCATTTGAAATTTTATCAGTGTTTGATTTGGGACTCAAGGGTAGCATAGCTATGAGCGATAGCTTATATTGACAAGAGGCTGGAGTACTTTATTGTCACAAAATTTCAAGGTTTTATGACGCTTCAGTAAAAATGTACAAGCATTTGATTGTTGCAAACTTTGATAGGTGTAGGACGCACCGTATAGAAGTTAGGGCCATTTGAAGTTTTAGCAGTGTTTGGTTTGGGACCCAAGGGTAGCATAGCTATGAGCGATAGCTTAAAGTGACAAGAGGCTCGAGTACTTTATTGTCACAGAATTTCAAGATTTTATGACGCTCCAGTAAAAAGTTAGAAGCATTTGATTGTTGCAAACTTTGATAGGTGTAGGACGCACCGTATAGAAGTAAGGGCCATTTGAAGTTTTATCAGTGTTTGATTTGGGACTCAAGGGTAGCATAGCTATGAGGGATAGCTTAAATTGACAAGATTCTCGAGTACTTTATTGTCACAAAATTTCAAGGGTTTATGACGCTCCAGTAAAAAGTTATAAGTATTTGATTGTTCCAAACTTTGATAGGTGTAGGACGCACCGTGTAGAAGTTAGGGCCATTTGAAGTTTTAGCAGTGTTTGATTTGGGACTCAATTTTATGATGCTTCAGTAAAAGTTACAAGCATTTGATTGTTGCAAACTTTGATAGGTATAGGACGCACCGTATAGAAGTTAGGGCCATTTGAAATTTTATCAGTGTTTGATTTGGGACTCAAGGGTAGCATAGCTATGAGCGATAGCTTAAATTGATAAGAGGCACGAGTACTTTATTGTCACGAAATTTCAAGATTTTAGGACGCTCCAGTAAAAAGGTACAAGCATTTGATTGTTGCAAACTATGGTAGGTGTAGGACGCACCGTATAGAAGTTAAGGCCATTTGAAGTTTTAGCAGTGTTTGGTTTGGTTCTCAAGGGTAGCATAGTTATGAGCGATAACTTAAACTGACAAGAAGCTCGAGTACTTTATTGTCACAGGATTTCAAGATTTTATGACGCTCCACTAAAAAGATACAAGCATTTGATTGTTGCCAACTTTGATAGGTATAGAACGCACCGTATAGAAGTTAGGGCCATTTGAGGTTTTAGCAGTGTTAGATTTGGGACTCAAGGGTAGCATAGCTATGAGCGATAGCTTAAATTGATAACACGCTCGTGTACTTATTGTCACAAAATTTCAAGGTTTTATGACGCTTCAGTAAAAAGTTACAAGCATTTGATTGTTGCAAACTTTGATAGGTGTAGGACGCACCGTATAGAAGTTAGGGCAATTTGAAGTTTTAGCAGTGTTTGGTTTGGTTCTCAAGGGTAGCATAGTTATGAGCGATAGCTTAAACTGACAAGAGGCTCGAGTACTTTATTGTCACAGAATTTCAAGATTTTATGACGCTTTTGATTGTTGCAAACTTTGATAGGTGTAGGACGCACCGTATAGAAGTAACGGCCATTTGAAGTTTTATTAGTGTTTGATTTGGGTCTCAAGGGTAGTATAGCTATGAGCGATAGCTTAAATTGACAAGAGGATCGAGTACTTAATGTCACAAAATTTCAAGGTTTTATGACGCTCCAGTAAAAAGTTACAAGCATTTGATTGTTGCAAACTTTGATAGGTGTAGGACGCACCGTATAGAAGTTAGGGCCATTTGAAGTTTTTTCATAGTTTGATTTGGGACTCAAGGGTAGCATAGCTATGAGTGATAGCTTAAATTGATAAGAGGCTCGATTACTTATAGACACAAAATTTCAAGGTTTTATGACGCTTCAATAAAAAGTTACAAGCATTTGATTGTTGCACACTTTGATAGGTGTAGGATGCACCGTATATAAGTTAGGGCCATTTGAAATTTTAGCAGTGTTTGGTTTGTTTCTCAAGGGTAGCATAGCTATGAGTGATCGCTTAAATTGATAAGAGGCTCGAGTAATTAGAGTCACAAAATTTCAAGGTTTTATGACGCTCCAGTAAAAAGTTACAAGCATTTGATTGTTGCAAACTCTGATAGGTATAGGACGCACCGTATAGCAGTTAGTGCCATTTGAAGTTTTATCAGTGTTTGATTTGGGACTCAAGGGTAGCATAGCTATGAGCGATAGCTTAAATTGATAAGAGGCTCGAGTACTTAATGTCACAAAATTTCTAGGTTTTATGACGCTCCAGTAAAAAGTTACAAGCATTTGATTGTTGCAAACTTTGATAGGTATAGGACGCACCGTATAGAAGTTAGGGTCATTTGAAGTTTTATCAGTGTTTGATTTGGGACTCAAGCGTAGCATAGCTATGAGTGATAGCTTAAATTGACACGAGGCTCGAGTACTTCATTGTCACAAAATTTCAATGTATTTTGACGCTCCAGTAAAAAGTTACAAGTATTTCAATGTTTGCAAATTTTGATAGGTGTAGGACGCACCGTATAGAAGTTAGGGCCATTTGAAGTTTATCAGTGATAGGTATTAGACGCAACGTATAGAAGTTAGGGCTATTTGAAGTTTTATCAGTGTTTGATTTGGGACTCAAGGGTAGCATAGCTATGAGCGATAGCTTAAATTGACAAGAGGCTGGAGTACTTTATTGTCACAAAATTTCAAGGTTTTATGACGCTTCAGTAAAAATGTACAAGCATTTGATTGTTGCAAACTTTGATAGATGTAGGACGCACCGTATAGAAGTTAGGGCTATTTGAAGTTTTATCAGTGTTTGATTTGGGACTCAAGGGTAGCATAGCTATGAGCGATAGCTTAAATTGACAAGAGGCTGGAGTACTTTATTGTCACAAAATTTCAAGGCTTTATGACGCTTCAGTAAAAATGTACAAGCATGTGATTGTTACAAACTTTGATAGATGTAGGACGCACCGTATAGAAGTTAGGGCCATTTGAAGTTTTATCAGTGTTTGATTTGGGACTCAAGGGTACCATAGCTATGAGCGATAGCTTAAATTGACAAGATTCTCGAGTACTTTATTGTCACAAATTTTCAAGGTTTTATGACGCTCCAGTAAAAAGTTACAAGTATTTGATTGTTCCAAACTTTGATAGGTGTAGGACGCACCGTGTAGAAGTTAGGGCCATTTGAAGTTTAGCAGTGTTTGATTTGGGACTCAATTTTATGATGCTTCAGAAAAAAGTTACAAGCATTTGATTGTTGCAAACTTTGATAGGTATAGGACGCACCGTATAGAAGTTAAGGCCATTTGAAATTGTATCAGTGTTTGATTTGGGACTCAAGGGTAGCATAGCTATGAGCGATAGCTTAAATTGATAAGAGGCACGAGTACTTTATTGTCTCGAAATTTCAAGATTTTAGGACGCTCCAGTAAAAAGTTACAAGCATTTGATTGTTGCAAACTATGGTAGGTGTAGGACGCACCGTATAGAAGTTAGGGCCATTTGAAGTTTTAGCAGTGTTTGGTTTGGTTCTCAAGGGTAGCATAGTTATGAGCGATAGCTTAAACTGACAAGAGGCTCGAGTAATTTATTGTCACAGAATTTCAAGATTTTATGACGCTTTTGATTGTTGCAAACTTTGATAGGTGTAGGACGCACCGTATAGAAGTAACGGCCATTTGAAGTTTTATTAGTGTTTGATTTGGGTCTCAAGGGTAGTATAGCTATGAGCGATAGCTTAAATTGACAAGAGGATCGAGTACTTTATTGTCAGAAAATTTCAATATTTTATGACGCTCCAGTAAAAATTTACCAGCATTTGAATGTTGCAAACTTTGATAGGTGTAGGACGCACCGTATATAAGTTAGGGCCATATGAAGTTTTATCAGTGTTTGATTTGGGACCAAGGGTAGCATAGCTATGAGCGATAGCTTAAATTGATAAGTGGCTCGAGTACTTAATGTCACAAAATTTCAAGGTTTTATGATGCTCCAGTAAAAAGTTACAAGCATTTGATTGTTGCAAACTTTGATAGGTGTAGGACGTACCGTATAGAAGTTAGGGCCATTTGAAGTTTTATCAGTGTTTGATTTGGGAGTCAAGGGTAGCATAGCTGTAATTGATAGCTTAAATTGATAAGTGGCTCGAGTACTTAATGTCACAAAATTTCAAGGTTTTATGACGCTCTAGTAAAAAGTTACAAGTATTTGATTGTTGCAAACTTTGATAGGTGTAGGACGCACCGTATAGAAATTAGGGCCACTTGAAGTTATATTAGTGTTTGGTTTCGTTCTCAAGGGTAGCATAGTTATGAGCGATAGCTTAAACTGACAAGAGGCTCTAGTACTTTATTTTCACAGAAATTCAAGATTTTATGACGCTCCACTAAAAAGATACAAGCATTTGATTGTTGCCAACTTTGATAGGTGTAGGACGCACCGTATAGAAGTTAAGGCCATTTGAAATTTTATCAGTGTTTGATTTGGGACTCAAGGGTAGCATAGCTATGAGCGATAGCTTAAATTGATAAGAGGCACGAGTACTTTATTGTCTCGAAATTTCAAGATTTTAGGACGCTCCAGTAAAAAGTTACAAGCATTTGATTGTTGCAAACTATGGTAGGTGTAGGACGCACCGTATAGAAGTTAGGGCCATTTGAAGTTTTAGCAGTGTTTGGTTTGGTTCTCAAGGGTAGCATAGTTATGAGCGATAGCTTAAACTGACAAGAGGCTCGAGTAATTTATTGTCACAGAATTTCAAGATTTTATGACGCTTTTGATTGTTGCAAACTTTGATAGGTGTAGGACGCACCGTATAGAAGTAACGGCCATTTGAAGTTTTATTAGTGTTTGATTTGGGTCTCAAGGGTAGTATAGCTATGAGCGATAGCTTAAATTGACAAGAGGATCGAGTACTTTATTGTCAGAAAATTTCAAGATTTTATGACGCTCCAGTAAAAATTTACCAGCATTTGAATGTTGCAAACTTTGATAGGTGTAGGACGCACCGTATATAAGTTAGGGCCATATGAAGTTTTATCAGTGTTTGATTTGGGACCAAGGGTAGCATAGCTATGAGCGATAGCTTAAATTGATAAGTGGCTCGAGTACTTAATGTCACAAAATTTCAAGGTTTTATGACGCTCCAGTAAAAAGTTACAAGCATTTGATTGTTGCAAACTTTGATAGGTGTAGGACGCACCGTATAGAAGTTAGGGCCATATGAAGTTTTATGATTGTTTGATTTCGGACTCAAGGGTAGCATAGCTATGAGCGATAGCTTAAATTGATAAGTGGCTCGAGTACTTATTGTCAAAAATTTCAAGGTTTTATTACGCTCCAGTAAAAAGTTACAAGCATTTGATTGTTGCAAACTTTGATAGGTGTAGGACGCACCGTATGGAAGTAAGGGCCATTTGAAGTTTTATTAGTGTTTGATTTGGGACTCAATGGTAGTATAGCTATGAGCGATAACATAAATTGACAAGAGGCTCGAGTACTTTATTGTCACAAAATTTCAAGGTTTTATGAAGCTCCAGTAAAAATTTACAGGCATTTGAATGTTGCAAACTTTGATAGGTGTAGGACGTACCGTATAGAAGTTAGGGCCATTTGAAGTTTTATCAGTGTTTGATTTGGGAGTCAAGGGTAGCATAGCTGTAATTGATAGCTTAAATTGATAAGTGGCTCGAGTACTTAATGTCACAAAATTTCAAGGTTTTATGACGCTCTAGTAAAAAGTTACAAGTATTTGATTGTTGCAAACTTTGATAGGTGTAGGACGCACCGTATAGAAATTAGGGCCACTTGAAGTTATATTAGTGTTTGGTTTCGTTCTCAAGGGTAGCATAGTTATGAGCGATAGCTTAAACTGACAAGAGGCTCTAGTACTTTATTTTCACAGAAATTCAAGATTTTATGACGCTCCACTAAAAAGATACAAGCATTTGATTGTTGCCAACTTTGATAGGTGTAGGACGCACCGTATAGAAGTTAGGGCCATTTGAGGTTTTAGCAGTGTTTGATTTGGGACTCAAGGGTAGCATAGCTATGAGGGATAGCTTAAATTGACAAGAGGCTTGAGTACTTTATTGTCACAAAATTTCAAGGTTTTATGACGCTCCAGTAATAATATACTCGGGATAATGATCCGTTGGAGTTTTAGATTGCAAAAACCAAATCCGTTCTTTATTCACATACTTTCTTTGAGACCCGTGGGTTGACTGCCGATGACAATGTTTATGTTATGAAGTAGAGCATATAGTACTATAGTTCATATAAAGCTTACAGTACTACAGTTCATATAAATCTTACATTATAACTTATAATCTACTAATGACACAAAGTCATATGTCTAAAAGTATGCAATAGAACTCTCTATATAACATGCCCCTCAAAAAAAAATTTTTTTATTCATTGATATTATTATAAATAATCAATATGGTACAGTTTTGTAAATTAATTATTTTTTTAATTTTTTTTTTATGATTGTTAATTTGTTTCGAGTTCAATTTATTACATTCAATTACTTAATTGATTTAAATTCTTGTTCATATGTTAAAATATTATGTTGTAAATCGGTTACTTAGATCTCTTTAGTTTAGTCATTGATCTCGTTTCTCTCATAAATGCCTCATTACTTCTGTTATTATTTTCATTGTTAAAATGGTTAGTTGACATTTCATTTACATGTACGTTATGATTATTGTTTACATTTGGCTCTATTTGTTCCATATGCATTTTGGTTATGAATAACAATGTTTTCACTTACACAATTTTCGTTCCTGTTTGATGATTCAACTGATTGATTTGAACACGTAGGAACATTATGATGAGGATCCATAGAAACATTGCAAGCTACTCCACTACTTTCTGCACCTGACCTTATTTGATCCGTATGTCGCTTTATTATTCGATTATTAGGAAGAATACAATGATATGAACGTGGTCCGATTTGTTTCGTTACTTTAGAAGGAGCCCAAGTTTTTTATTAGGATTGGTGTAGTCACGAATATAGACACTCTGCTCTTCCTGAAATTGAACATTCCTTTTCCTTTATAGCGCGCTATACTTTTTTCTTCATTTGATAAGATATTTTCTCTTACCAGAGGAGGTTTTATAAAGTCGAACCTAGTTCTTATTGATCTGCCAAGAAAAATATGTGCTGGACTCTCATCGGTAGTGCAATGTTTCGTGTTACGATAATCCATTAAGAAACGATTTAAGACAACGTCAATACTTTCGTTGCTTATAGAATTTAAAGTTGCATATATTGATTTTTTTAATGTTTTTATAAAATTCTCTGCCTGACCATTAGTTGATGGATTACCAGGAGCTGTTAATATATGATGTATTTTGTTGTTGTGAATGAATTTTTTGAATTCGTCTGAAACAAATTGTCTTCCATTATCTGAAACTAATGTGTGAGGAATCCCAAAACGACAAAAGGTTTCTCTCAATTTTGTGACTAAAAATTAGACGTGATGTCTTCAGTTTTAAAAACTTCGACCCATTTTGAGTAAGAGTATATTATTACGAAAAGATAAAAATTGTTGATTGGGCCTGCAAAGTCTTTGCCAAACAAAATTGGTTGGTGACCACGGTATTAGGAAACTCATTTCTGGACTAGGCAATTGTTGTTGACAAGAAATACATGATTTTATTAAGTTCTCGATATAAGCATCTAATTTAGGCCACCAGAAAAATGATCTGGCCAATGCTTTGGTCCTAACTACGCCTAGATGTGACTGAAGAAGAAGTTGTAAAATGGGATTTCTGAGTTTTAAAGGTATTATGACATCAAACAATCGCGGTCCACCGTTAGTTCAGTGTCTTTATTGACAAAAGCTATGAATTCATCACCTTTTAACTCTTTGGCTAATCCCTTTTTTACAGCCTCGCATATTTTTGATGGTGTCGGATCACGTCTTGTTTCTCGACCTAGGTCTTTGAAATCAAGATTCAATACATTATCACCTTCAATATAATTGATAAAAGATTTATCAAAGTTGTCGTTTTTGTTAACGTTAGCTTGTGGCATTCGTGACAAATTGTCAGCGTCGTTTAAACATCCTTTTACATATTCAATATTATATTGGGATCCTGAAAGTAGGAATGCCCATCTTTGCATACGGGCTTCTGCCATAATTGGTAAGCCTTGAGTGTCGCCGAAAATTTACGTCAAAGGTTTATGATCTGTTCTTAACATGAAATTGTTCCCTATTAGATATTGTTTAAGTTTTGTTACGCAGAAGATTATTGCAAGTGCTTCTTTTTCAAGTGTGCTATAATTTTGTTCTGTCTTGGACAGAGCTCTAGACACAAATGCAATGGGTTAGAGAATATTATTTTCAAAGGTATGTGATAATATGCCTGCAATGGCATTATTCGAAGCGTCGGTGGTGAGTATGATAGGCATTTTAGGATTAAAATGTACTAATACTTTATCTGACGTAATGTCATTTTTTATTGTGTCATAGGCTTTTTGACATTGCTCTGACCATTCAAATCTAATTCCTTTTTGTACTAAACGATAGAACGGTTTCATTTTATCAGCAAATTTGTCATTAAATTTTGAGTAATAGTTAACCATTCCTATACATGCTCTTAATTCAGATACATCATTGGGATGTGCTTCGACACGTTCTTTATTTTTACGTAAGCCATGTTTGTCTATTGTGAATCCCAGGTAAGATATTTTGGTTTTAAAAAATTCACATTTGGTATTGTTAAGTTTAAATCCTGCTATTTGTAATTTACTTAAGACAGCCTTTTAGTTTTGCAAGTGCTGCGTCATATCTTTACCAGAAACCGTGATATCATCTTGATCTGCAACTGTGTGTGGTATGTCACGTAGCAAAGATTACATGGTTTTTTGCAATATTACTGCGGCTGGTTTTACACCCAATGGTAACCTTTTCATTTTAAACGTGCCTATGTGCGTAGACCAAGTACAAAGCAATTGTGATTTGTCATCTAATATTAATTGATTATAGGCTTTAGATAAATCAAGTTTAGTGAAAATTTCACCTCCCTGTAGAGATGCAAAAATTTCGCCTATTAGGGATAATAAGTATTTAAAATCACTTAAATATTTATTTATCGTGATTTTATAGTAACCACATATGCGCAACTCGCCATTTAGTTTTAATATCGGAACTAATGGTGTTTCCCAGTCCGAACTGTCTATTTGTTTTAAAACATCTTGTTCAACAAGTTCGCGCAAATTTTTTTCAATTTTTACTTTCCAGGCTAAATGTGACTTTGAAATGTGTAGGACGCACCGTATAGAAGTTAGGGCCATTTGAAGTTTTATCAGTGTTTGATTTGGGACTCAAGGGTAGCATAGATATGAGCGAGAGCTTAAATTGATAAGAGGCACGAGTCCTTTATTGTCACAAAATTTAAAGGTTTTATGATGCTTCAGTAAAAAGTTGCAAGCATTTGATTGTTGCAAACTTTGATAGCTATAGGATGCACCGTATAGAAGTTAGGGCCATGTGAAATTTTATCAGTATTTGATTTGGGACTCAAGGGTAGCATAGCTATGAGCGATAGCTTAAATTGATAAGAGGCACGAGTACTTTATTGTCACAAAATTTCAAGATTTTACGACGCTCCAGTAAAAACTTACAAGCATTTGATTGTTGCAAACTTTGGTAGTTGAAAGACGCACCGTATAGAAGTTAGGGCCATTTGAAGTTTTTTCAGAGTTTGATTTGCGACTCAAGGGTAGCATAGCTATGAGTGATAGCTTAAATTGATAAGAGGCTCGATTACTTATAGACACAAAATTTCAAGGTTTTATGACGCTTCAATTAAAAGTTACTAGCATTTGACTGTTGCACACTTTGATAGGTGTAGGACGCACCGTATATAAGTTAGGGCTATTTGAAATTTTAGCAGTGTTTGGTTTGTTTCTCAAGGGTAGCATAGCTATGAGTGATAGCTTAAATTGATAAGAGGCTCGAGTACTTAGATTCACAAAATTTCAAGGTTTTATGACGCTCCATTAAAAAGTTACAAGCATTGATAGTTGCAAACTTTGATAGGTGTAGGACGCACTGTATAGAAATTAGGGCCACTTCAAGTTTTATCAGTGTTTGATTTGGGACTCAAGGGTAGCATAGCTATGAGCGATAGCTTAAATTGATAAGAGGCTCGAGTACTTAATGTCACAAAAATTCTACGTTTTATGACGCTCCAGTAAAAAGTTGCTAGTATTTGATTGTTCCAAACTTTGATAGGTGTAGGACGCACCGTATAGAAGTTAGGGCCATTTGAAGTTTTAGCAGTGTTTGGTTTGGGACCCAAGGGTAGCATAGCTATGAGCGATAGCTTAAAGTGACAAGAGGCTCGAGTACTTTATTGTCATAGAATTTCAAGAATTTATGACGCTCCAGTAAAAAGTTAGAAGCATTTGATTGTTGCAATCTTTGATAGGTGTAGGACGCACCGTATAGAAGTAAGGGCCATTTGAAGCTTTATCAGTGTTTGATTTGGGACTCAAGGGTAGCATAGCTATGAGCGATAGCTTAAATTGACAAGAGGCTGGAGTACTTTATTGTCACAAAATTTCAAGGTTTTATGACGCTTCAGTAAAAATTTACACGCATTTGATTGTTGCAAACTTTGATTGGTGTAGGACGCACCGTATAGAAGTTAGGGCCATTTGAAGTTTTAGCAGTATTTGGTTTGGGACCCAAGGGTAGCATAGCTATGAGCGATAGCTTAAAATGACAAGAGGCTCGAGTACTTTATTGTCATAGAATTCCAAGATTTTATGACGCTCCAGTAAAAAGTTAGAAGCATTTGATTGTTGCAAACTTTGATAGGTATAGGACGCACCGTATAGAAGTTAGGGCCATTTGAAGTTTTTTAAGAGTTTGATTTGGGACTCAAGGGTAGCATAGCTATGAGTGATAGCTTAAATTGATAAGTGGCTCGATTACTTATAGACACAAAATTTCAAGGTTTTATGACGCTTCAATTAAAAGTTACTAGCATTTGATTGTTGCACACTTTGATAGGTGTAGGACGCACCGTATATAAGTTAGGGCTATTTGAAATTTTAGCAGTGTTTGGTTTGTTTCTCAAGGGTAGCATAGCTATGAGTGATAGCTTAAATTGATAAGAGGCTCGAGTACTTAGAGTCACAAAATTTCAAGGTTTTATGACGCTCCATTAAAAAGTTACAAGCATTGATAGTTGCAAACTTTGATAGGTGTAGGACGCACTGTATAGAAATTAGGGCCATTTCAAGTTTTATCAGTGTTTGATTTGGGACTCAAGGGTAGCATAGCTATGAGAGATAGCTTAAATTGATAAGAGGCTCGAGTACTTAATGTCACAAAATTTCTACGTTTTATGACGCTCCAGTAAAAAGTTGCTAGTATTTGATTGTTCCAAACTTTGATAGGTGTAGGACGCACCGTATAGAAGTTAGGGCCATTTGAAGTTTTAGCAGTGTTTGGTTTGGGACCCAAGGGTAGCATAGCTATGAGCGATAGCTTAAAGTGACAAGAGGCTCCAGTACTTTATTGTCATAGAATTTCAAGATTTTATGACGCTCCAGTAAAAAGTTAGAAGCATTTGATTGTTGCAAACTTTGATAGGTGTAGGACGCACCGTATAGAAGTAAGGGCCATTTGAAGCTTTATCAGTGTTTGATTTGGGACTTAAGGGTAGCATAGCTATGAGCGATAGCTTAAATTGACAAGAGGCTGGAGTACTTTATTGTCACAAAATTTCAAGGTTTTATGACGCTTCAGTAAAAATTTACACGCATTTGATTGTTGCAAACTTTGATTGGTGTAGGACGCACCGTATAGAAGTTAGGGCCATTTGAAATTTTAGCAGTGTTTGGTTTGGGACCCAAGGGTAGCATAGCTATGAGCGATAGCTTAAAATGACAAGAGGCTCGAGTACTTTATTGTCATAGAATTCCAAGATTTTATGACGCTCCAGTAAAAAGTTAGAAGCATTTGATTGTTGCAAACTTTGATTGGTGTAGGACGCACCGTATAGAAGTTAGGGCCATTTGAAGTTTTTTCAGAGTTTGATTTGGGACTCAAGGGTAGCATAGCTATGAGTGATAGCTTAAATTGATAAGAGGGTCGATTACTTATAGACACAAAATTTCTAGGTTTTATGACGCTTCAATAAAAAGTTACAAGCATTTGATTGTTGCACACTTTGATAGGTGTAGGACGCACCGTACATAAGTTAGGGCCATTTGAAATTTTAGCAGTGTTTGGTTTGTTTCTCAAGGGTAGCATAGCTATGAGTGATAGCTTAAATTGATAAGAGGCTCGAGTACTTAGGGTCACAAAATTTCAAGGTTTTATGACGCTCCATTAAAAAGTTACAAGCATTGATTGTTGCAAACTTTGATAGGTGTAGGACGCACTGTAAAGAAATTAGGGCCATTTCAAGTTTTATCAGTGTTTGATTTGGGACTCAAGGGTAGCATAGCTATGAGCGATAGCTTAAATTGATAAGAGGCTCGAGTACTTAATGTCACAAAATTTCTAGGTTTTATGACGCTCCAGTAAAAAGTTACAAGCATTTGATTGTTGCAAACTTTGATAGGTGTAGGACGCACCGTATAGAAGTTAGGGCCACTTGATGTTTTATCAGTGTTTCATTTGGGACTTAAGGGTAGCATAGCTATGAGCGATAACTTAAATTGATAATAGGCTCGATTACTTCATTATCTCAAAATTTCAAGACTTTATGACGCTCCAGTAAAAATTTCAAACATTTGAATGTTGCAAACTTTGAAATGTGTAGGACGCACCGTATAGAAGTTAGGGCCATATGAAGTTTTATGAGTGTTTGATTTCGGACCCAAGGGTAGCATAGCTATGAGCGATAGCTTAAATTGATATGTGGCTCGAGTACTTATTGTCACAAAATTTCAAGGTTTTATTACGCTCCAGTAAAAAGTTACAAGCATTAGATTGTTGCAAACTTTGATAGGTGTAGGACGCACCGTATAGAAGTAAGGGCCATTTGAAGTTTTATTAGTGTTTGGTTTGGTTCTCAAGGGTAGCATAGTTATGAGCGATAGCTTAAACTGACAAGAGGCTCTAGTACTTTATTGTCACAGAAATTCAAGATTTTATGACGCTCCACTGAAAAGATACAAGCATTTGATTGTTGCCAACTTTGATAGGTATAGGACACACCGTATAGAAGTTAGGGCCATTTGAGGTTTTAGAAGTGTTTGAAGAGTTTTATGAGTGTTTGATTTCGGACCCAAGGGTAGCATAGCTATGAGCGATAACTTAAATTGACAAGAGGCTCGAGTACTTTATTGTCACAAAATTTCAAGGTTTTATGAAGCTCCAGTAAAAATTTACAGGCATTTGAATGTTGCAAACTTTGATAGGTGTAGGACGCACCGTATAGAAGTTAGGGCCACTTGAAGTTTTATTAGTGTTTGGTTTGGTTCTCAAGGGTAGCATAGTTATGAGCGATAGCTTAAACTGACAAGAGGCTCTAGTACTTTATTGTCACAGAAATTCAAGATTTTATGACGCTCCACTGAAAAGATACAAGCATTTGATTGTTGCCAACTTTGATAGGTATAGGACGCACCGTATAGAAGTTAGGGCCATTTGAGGTTTTAGAAGTGTTTGATTTGGGACTCAAGGGTAGCATAGCTATGAGCGAAAACTTAAATTGACAAGAGGCTCGAGTATTTTATTGTCACAAAATTTCAAGTATTTTTGACGCTCCAGTAAAAAGCTACAAGCATTTAATTGTTGCAAACTCTGATAAGTGTACGACGCACCGTATAGAAGTTAGAGCCACTTGAAGTTTTATCAGTGTTTCATTTGGGACTCAAGGGTAGCATAGCTATGAGCGATAGCTTAAATTGATAAGAGGGTCGAGTACCTTATTGTCACAAAATTTAAAGATTTTAGGACGCTCCACTAAAAAGTTACAAGAATTTGATTGTTACAAACTTTGGTAAGTGTAGGACGCACCGTATAGAAGTTAGGGCCATTTGAAGTTTTATCAGTGTTTGATTTGGGACACAAGGGTAGCATAGCTATGAGTGATAGCTTAAATTGATAAGACGCTCGTGTACTTATTGTCACAAAATTTCAAGGTTTAATGACACTTCAGTTAAAAGTTACAAGCATTTGATTGTTGCAACTTTGATTGGTGTGGGACGCACCGTATAGAAGTTAGGGCAATTTGAAGTTATAGTAGTGTTTGGTTTGGTTCTCAAGGGTAGCATAGTTATGAGCGATAGCTTAAATTGACGAGAAGCTCGAGTATTTATTGTCACAGAATTTCAAGATTTTATGACGCTCCACTAAAAAGATACAAGCATTTGATTGTTGCCAACTTTGATAGGTATAGGACGCACCGTATAGAAGTTAGGGCCATTTGAGGTTTTAGCAGTGTTTGATTAGCGACTCAAGGGTAGCATAGCTATGAGCGATAGCTTAAATTGACAAGAGGCTCGAGTATTTTATTGTCACAAAATTTCAAGTATTTTTGACGCTCTAGTAAAAAGCAACAAGCATTTGATTGTTGCAAGCTTTGATAGGTGTAGGACGCACTGTATAGAAGTTAGGGCCACTTGAAGATTTATCAGTGTTTCATTTGGGAATCAAGGGTAGCATAGCTATGAGCGATAGCTTAAATTGATAAGAGGCTCGAGTACTTTATTGTCACAAAATTTCAAGATTTTAGGACGCTCCAGTAAAAAGATACAAGAATTTGATGGTTGCAAACTTTGGTAGGTGTAGGACGCACCGTATAGAAGTTAGGGCCATTTGAAGTTTTCTCAGTGTTTGATTTGGGACACAAGGGTAGCATAGCTATGTGTGATAGCTTAAATTGATAAGACGCTCGTGTACTTATTGTCACAAAATTTCAAGGTTTTATGACGCTTCAGTAAAAAGTTACAAGCATTTGAATGTTGCAAACTTTGATAGGTGTGGGGCCATTTGAAGTTTTAGCAGTATTTGGTTTGGATCTCAAGGGGAGCATAGTTAAACTGACAAGAGGCTCGAGTACTTTATTGTCACAGAATTTCAAGATTTTATGACGCTCCAGTAAAAATTTCAAACATTTGAATGTTGCAAACTTTGAAATGTGTAGGACGCACCGTATAGAAGTTAGGGCCATTTGAAGTTTTATCAGTGTTTGATTTGGGACTCAATGGTACCATAGCTATGAGCGATAGCTTAAATTGATAAGAGGCACGAGTACTTTATTGTCATGAAGTTTCAAGATTTTACGACGCTCCAGTAAAAAGTTACAAGCATTTGATTGTTGAAAACTTTGATAGGTGTAGGACGCACCGTATAGAAGTTAGGGCAATTTGAAGTTTTAGCAGTGTTTGGTTTGGTTCTCAAGGGTAGCATAGTTATGAGCGATAGCTTAAACTGACAAGAGGCTCGAGTACTTTATTGTCACAGAAGTTCAAGATTTTATGACGCTTTTGATTGTTGCAAACTTTGATAGGTGTAGGACGCACCGTATAGAAGTAACTGCCATTTGAAGTTTTATTAGTGTTTGATTTGGGTCTCAAGGGTAGTATAGCTATGAGCGATAGCTTAAATTGACAAGAGGATCGAGTACTTTATTGTCACAAAATTTCAAGACTTTATGACGCTCCAGTAAAAATTTACCAGCATTTGAATATTGCAAACTTTGATAGGTATAGGACGCACCGTATATAAGTTAGGGCCATATGAAGTTTTATCAGTATTTGATTTGGGACCAAGGGTAGCATAGCTATGAGCGATAGCTTAAATTGATGAGTGGCTCGAGTACTTAATGTCACAAAATTTCAAGGTTTTATGACGCTCCAGTAAAAAGTTACAAGCATTTGATTGTTGCAAACTTTGATAGGTGTAGGACGCACCGTATAGAAGTTAGGGCCATATGAAGTTTTATGAGTGTTTGATTTCGGACCCAAGGGTAGCATAGCTATGAGCGATAGCTTAAATTGAAAAGTAGCTCGAGTACTTATTGTCACAAAATTTCAAGGTTTTATGACGCTCCAGTAAAAAGTTACAAGCATTTGATTGTTGCAAACTTTGATAGGTGTAGGACGCACCGTATAGAAGTTAGGGAAACTTGAAGTTTTATTAGTGTTTGGTTTGGTTCTCAAGGGTAGCATAGTTATAAGCGATAGCTTAAACTGACAAGAGGCTCTAATACTTTATTGTCACAGAAATTCAAGATTTTATGACGCTCCACTAAAAAGATACAAGCATTTGATTGTTGCCAACTTTGATAGGTATAGGACGCACCGTATAGAAGTTAGGGCCATTTGAGGTTTTAGCAGTGTTTGATTTGGGACTCAAGGGTAGCATAGCTATGAGCGATAGCTTAAATTGACAAGAGGCTCGAGTATTTTATTGTCACAAAATTTCAAGTATTTTTGACGCTCCAGTAAAAAGCTACAAGCATTTGATTGTTGCAAACTTTGATAGGTATAGGACGCACCGTATATAAGTTAGGGCCATATGAAGTTTTATCAGTATTTGATTTGGGACCAAGGGTAGCATAGCTATGAGCGATAGCTTAAATTGATAAGAGGGTCGAGTACCTTATTGTCACAAAATTTAAAGATTTTAGGACGCTCGACTAAAAAGTTACAAGAATTTGATTGTTGCAAACTTTGGTAGGTGTAGGACGCACCGTATAGAAGTTAGGGCCATTTGAAGTTTTATCAGTGTTTGATTTGGGACACAAGGGTAGCATAGCTATGAGCGATAGCTTAAATTGATAAGAGGGTCGAGTACCTTATTGTCACAAAATTTAAAGATTTTAGGACGCTCCACTAAAAAGTTACAAGAATTTGATTGTTGCAAACTTTGAAATGTGTAGGACGCGCTGTATAGAGGTTAGGGCCATTTGAAATTTTATCAGTGTTTGATTTGGGACTCAAGGGTAGCATAGCTATGAGCGATAGCTTAAATTGACAAGAGGCTCGAGTAATTTATTGTCACACAATTTCCAGATTTTATGACGCTCCAGTAAAAATTTCCTGGCATTTGAATGTTGCAAACTTTGATAGGTGTAGGACGCACCGTATAGAAGTTAGGGCCATTTGAAGTTTTATCAGTGTTTGATTTGGGACTCAATGGTAGCATAGCTATGAGCGATAGCTTAAATTGATAAGAGGCACGAGTACTTTATTGTCTATAAGTTATTGTTTGTAAGTTACAAGAATTTGATTGTTGCAAACTTTGGTAGGTGTAGGACGCACCGTATAAAAGTTAGGGCCATTTGAAGTTTTATCAATGTTTGATTTGGGACTCAAGGGTAGCATAGCTATGAGTGATAGCTTAAATTGATAAGACGCTCGTGTACTTATTGTCACAAAATTTCAAGGTTTTATGACGCTTCAGTAAAAAGTTACAAGCATTTCATTGTTGCAAACTTTGATAGGTGTAGGACGCACCGTATAGAAGTTAGGGCAATTTGAAGTTTTAGCAGTGTTTGGTTTGGTTCTCAAGGGTAGCATAGTTATGAGCGATAGCTTAAATTGACAAGAGGCTCGAGTATTTATTGTCACAGAATTTCAAGATTTTATGACGCTCCACTAAAAAGATACAAGCATATGATTGTTGCCAACTTTGATAGGTATAGGACGCACCGTATAGAAGTTAGGGCCATGTGATGTTTTAGCAATGTTTGATTAGGGACTCAAGGGTAGCATAGCTATGAGCGATAGCTTAAATTGACAAGAGGCTCGAGTATTTTATTGTCACAAAATTTCAAGATTTTAGGACGCTCCAGTAAAAAGATACAAGAGTTTGATGGTTGCAAACTTTGGTAGGTGTAGGACGCACCGTATAGAAGTTAGGGCCATTTGAGGTTTTCTCAGTGTTTGATTTGGGACACAAGGGTAGCATAGCTATGTGTGATAGCTTAAATTGATAAGACGCTCGTGTACTTATTGTCACAAAATTTCAAGGTTTTATGACGCTTCAGTAAAAAGTTACAAGCATTTGAATATTGCAAACTTTGATAGGTGTGGGGCCATTTGAAGTTTTAGCAGTGTTTGGTTTGGATCTCAAGGGTAGCATAGTTAAACTGACAAGAGGCTCGAGTACTTTATTGTCACAAAATTTCAAGTATTTTTGACGCTCCAGTAAAAAGCAACAAGCATTTGATTGTTGCAAACTTTGATAGGTGTAGGACGCACTGTATAGAAGTTAGGGCCACTTGAAGTTTTATCAGTGTTTCATTTAAGACTCAAGGGTAGCATAGCTATGAGCGATAGCTTAAATTGATAAGAGGCTCGAGTACTTTATTGTCACAAAATTTCAAGATTTTAGGACGCTCCAGTAAAAAGATACAAGAGTTTGATGGTTGCAAACTTTGGTAGGTGTAGGACGCACCGTATAGAAGTTAGGGCCATTTGAAGTTTTATCAGTGTTTGATTTGGGACTCAATGGTAGCATAGCTATGAGCGATAGCTTAAATTGATAAGAGGCACGAGTGCTTTATTGTCTATAAGTTATTGTTTGTAAGTTACAAGAATTTGATTGTTGCAAACTTTGGTAGGTGTAGGACGCACCGTATAGAAGTTAGGGCCATTTGAAGTTTTATCAATGTTTGATTTGGGACTCAAGGGTAGCATAGCTATGAGTGATTGCTTAAATTGATAAGACGCTCGTGTACTTATTGTCACAAAATTTCAAGGTTTTATGACGCTTCAGTAAAAAGTTACAACCATTTCATTGTTGCAAACTTTGATAGGTGTAGGACGCACCGTATAGAAGTTAGGGCAATTTGAAGTTTTAGCAGTGTTTGGTTTGGTTCTCAAGGGTAGCATAGTTATGAGCGATAGCTTAAACTGACAAGAGGCTCGAGTACTTTATTGTCACAGAATTTCAAGATTTTATGACGCTTTTGATTGTTGCAAACTTTGATATGTGTAGGACGCACCGTATAGAAGTAACGGCCATTTGAAGTTTTATTAGTGTTTGATTTGGGTCTCAAGGGTAGTATAGCTATGAGCGATAGCTTAAATTGACAAGAGGATCGAGTACTTTATTGTCACAAAATTTCAAGATTTTATGACGCTCCAGTAAAAATTTAGCAGCATTTGAATGTTGCAAACTTTGATAGGTATAGGACGCACCGTATATAAGTTAGGGCCATATGAAGTTTTATCAGTATTTGATTTGGGACCAAGGGTAGCATAGCTATGAGCGATAGCTTAAATTGATAAGTGGCTCGATTACTTATAGACACAAAATTTCAAGGTTTTATGACGCTTCAATAAAAAGTTACAAGCATTTGATTGTTGCACACTTTGATAGGTGTAGGACGCACCGTATATAAGTTAGGGCCATTTGAAATTTTAGCAGTGTTTGGTTTGTTTCTCAAGGGTAGCATAGCTATGAGTGATAGCTTAAATTGATAAGAGGCTCGACTACTTAGAGTCACAAAATTTCAAGGTTTTATGACGCTCCCTTAAAAAGTTACAAGCATTGATTGTTGCAAACTTTGATAGGTGTAGGACGCACTGTATAGAGATTAGGGCCATTTGAAGTTTTATCAGTATTTGATTTGGGACTCAAGGGTATCATAGCTATGACCGATAGCTTAAATTGATAAGAGGCTCGAGTACTTAATGTCACAAAATTTCTAGGTTTTATGACGCTCCAGTAAAAAGTTACAAGCATTTGATTGTTGCAAACTTTGATAGGTGTAGGACGCACCGTATAGAAGTAAGGGCCATTTGAAGTTTTATCAGTGTTTGATTTGGGACTCAAGGGTAGCATAGCTATGAGCGATAGCTTAAATGGACAAGAGGCTCGAGTACTTTATTGTCACAAAATTTCAAGGTTTTATGACGCTCCAGTAAAAAGTTACAAATATTTGATTGTTCCAAACGTTGATGTAGGACGCACCGTGTAGAAGTTAGGGCCATTTGAAGTTTTACCAGTGTTTGATTTGGGACTCAATTTTATTTTGCTTCAGTAAAAAGTTACAAGCATTTGATTGTTGCAAACTTTGATAGGTATAGGACGCACCCTATAGAAGTTAGGGCCATTTGAAATTTTATCAGTGTTTGATTTGGGACTCAAGGGTAGCATAGCTATGAACGATAGCTTAAATTGATAAGAGGCACGAGTATTTTATTGTCACGAAATTTCAAGATTTTAGGACGCTCCAGTAAAAAGTTGCAAGCATTTGATTGTTGCAAACTATGGTAGGTGTAGGATGCACTGTATAGAAGTTAGGGGCATTTAAAGTTTTAGCAGGGTTTGGTTTGGTTCTCAAGGGTAGCATAGTTATGAGCGATAGCTTAAACTGACAAGAGGCTCGAGTACTTTATTGTCATAGAATTTCAAGATTTTATGACGCTCCAGTGAAAAGTTACAAGCATTTCAATGTTTGCAAATTTTGATAGGTGTAGGACGCACCGTATAGAAGTTAGGGCCATTTGAAGTTTATCAGTGATAGGTATAAGACGCACCGTATAGAAGTTAGGGCCATTTGAAGTTTTAACAGTGTTTGGTTTGGGACCCAAGGGTGGCATAGCTATGAGCGATAGCTTAAAGTGACAAGAGGCTCGTGTACTTTATTGTCATAGAATTTCAAGATTTTATGACGCTCCAGTAAAAAGTTAGAAGCATTTGATTGTTGCAAACTTTGATAGGTGTAGGACGCACCGTATAGAAGTAAGGGCCATTTGAAGTTTTATCAGTGTTTGATTTGGGACTCAAGGGTAGCATAGCTATGAGCGATAGCTTAAATTGACAAGAGGCTGGAGTACTTTATTGTCACAAAATTTCAAAGTTTTAAGATTGTTGCACACTTTGATAGGTGTAGGACGCACCGTTTATAAGTTAGGGCCATTTGAAATTTTAGCAGTGTTTGGTTTGTTTCTCAAGGGTAGCATAGCTATGAGTGATAGCTTAAATTGATAAGAGGCTCGAGTACTTAGGGTCACAAAATTTCAAGGTCTTATGACGCTCCATTAAAAAGTTACAAGCATTGATTGTTGCAAACTTTGATAGGTGTAGGACGCACTGTAAAGAAATTAGGGCCATTTCAAGTTTTATCAGTGTTTGATTTGGGACTCAAGGGTAGCATAGCTATGAGCGATAGCTTAAATTGATAAGAGGCTCGAGTACTTAATGTCACAAAATTTCTTGGTTTTATGACGCTCCAGTAAAAAGTTACAAGCATTTGATTGTTGCAAACTTTGATAGGTGTAGGACGCACCGTATAGAAGTTAGGGCCACTTGATGTTTTATCAGTGTTTCATTTGGGACTTAAGGGTAGCATAGCTATGAGCGATAACTTAAATTGATAAGAGGCTCGATTACTTCATTATCACAAAATTTCAAGACTTTATGACGCTCCAGTAAAAATTTCAAACATTTGAATGTTGCAAACTTTGAAATGTGTAGGACGCACCGTATAGAAGTTAGGGCCATTTGAAGTTTTATCAGTGTTTGATTTGGGACTCAAGGGTAGCATAGCTATGAGCGATAGCTTAAACTGACAAGAGGCTCTAGTACTTTATTGTCACAGAAATTCAAGATTTTATGACGCTCCACTGAAAAGATACAAGCATTTGATTGTTGCCAACTTTGATAGGTATAGGACGCACCGTATAGAAGTTAGGGCCATTTGAGGTTTTAGAAGTGTTTGAAGAGTTTTATGAGTGTTTGATTTCGGACCCAAGGGTAGCATAGCTATGAGCGATAACTTAAATTGACAAGAGGCTCGAGTACTTTATTGTCACAAAATTTCAAGGTTTTATGAAGCTCCAGTAAAAATTTACAGGCATTTGAATGTTGCAAACTTTGATAGGTGTAGGACGCACCGTATAGAAGTTAGGGCCATTTGAAGTTTTATTAGTGTTTGGTTTGGTTCTCAAGGGTAGCATAGTTATGAGCGATAGCTTAAACTGACAAGAGGCTCTAGTACTTTATTGTCACAGAAATTCAAGATTTTATGACGCTCCACTAAAAAGCTACAAGCATTTGATTGTTGCCAACTTTGATAGGTATAGGACGCACCGTATAGAAGTTAGGGCCATTTGAGGTTTTAGCAGTGTTTGATTTGGGACTCAAGGGTAGCATAGCTATGAGCGAAAGCTTAAATTGACAAGAGGCTCGAGTATTTTATTGTCACAAAATTTCAAGTATTTTTGACGCTCCAGTAAAAAGCTACAAGCATTTGATTGTTGCAAACTTTGATAGGTATAGGACGCACCGTATAGAAATTAGGGCCATTTGAAGTTTTATCAGTGTTTGATTTGGGACTCAATGGTAGCATAGCTATGAGCGATAGCTTAAATTGATAAGAGGCACGAGTAGTTTATTGTCTATAAGTTATTGTTTGTAAGTTACAAGAATTTGATTGTTGCAAACTTTGGTAGGTGTAGGACGCACCGTATAGAAGTTAGGGCCATTTGAAGTTTTATCAATGTTTGATTTGGGACTCAAGGGTAGCATAGCTATGAGTGATAGCTTAAATTGATAAGACGCTCGTGTACTTATTGTCACAAAATTTCAAGGTTTTATGACGCTTCAGTAAAAAGTTACAAGCATTTCATTGTTGCAAACTTTGATAGGTGTAGGACGCACCGTATAGAAGTTAGGGCAATTTGAAGTTTTAGCAGTGTTTGGTTTGGTTCTCAAGGGTAGCATAGTTATGAGCGATAGCTTAAACTGACAAGAGGCTCGAGTACTTTATTGTCACAGAATTTCAAGATTTTATGACGCTTTTGATTGTTGCAAACTTTGATATGTGTAGGACGCACCGTATAGAAGTAACGGCCATTTGAAGTTTTACCAGTGTTTGATTTGGGACTCAATTTTATTTTGCTTCAGTAAAAAGTTACAAGCATTTGATTGTTGCAAACTTTGATAGGTATAGGACGCACCCTATAGAAGTTAGGGCCATTTGAAATTTTATCAGTGTTTGATTTGGGACTCAAGGGTAGCATAGCTATGAACGATAGCTTAAATTGATAAGAGGCACGAGTATTTTATTGTCACGAAATTTCAAGATTTTAGGACGCTCCAGTAAAAAGTTGCAAGCATTTGATTGTTGCAAACTATGGTAGGTGTAGGATGCACTGTATAGAAGTTAGGGGCATTTAAAGTTTTAGCAGGGTTTGGTTTGGTTCTCAAGGGTAGCATAGTTATGAGCGATAGCTTAAACTGACAAGAGGCTCGAGTACTTTATTGTCATAGAATTTCAAGATTTTATGACGCTCCAGTGAAAAGTTACAAGCATTTCAATGTTTGCAAATTTTGATAGGTGTAGGACGCACCGTATAGAAGTTAGGGCCATTTGAAGTTTATCAGTGATAGGTATAAGACGCACCGTATAGAAGTTAGGGCCATTTGAAGTTTTAACAGTGTTTGGTTTGGGACCCAAGGGTGGCATAGCTATGAGCGATAGCTTAAAGTGACAAGAGGCTCGTGTACTTTATTGTCATAGAATTTCAAGATTTTATGACGCTCCAGTAAAAAGTTAGAAGCATTTGATTGTTGCAAACTTTGATAGGTGTAGGACGCACCGTATAGAAGTAAGGGCCATTTGAAGTTTTATCAGTGTTTGATTTGGGACTCAAGGGTAGCATAGCTATGAGCGATAGCTTAAATTGACAAGAGGCTGGAGTACTTTATTGTCACAAAATTTCAAAGTTTTATGACGCTTCAGTAAAAATTTACAAGCATTTGATTGTTGCAAACTTTGATTGGTGTAGGACGCACCGTATAGAAGTTAGGGCCATTTGAAGTTTTTTCAGAGTTTGATTTGGGACTCAAGGGTAGCATAGCTATGAGTGATAGCTTAAATTGATAAGAGGGTCGATTACTTATAGACACAAAATTTCTAGGTTTTATGACGCTTCAATAAAAAGTTACAAGCATTTGATTGTTGCACACTTTGATAGGTGTAGGACGCACCGTTTATAAGTTAGGGCCATTTGAAATTTTAGCAGTGTTTGGTTTGTTTCTCAAGGGTAGCATAGCTATGAGTGATAGCTTAAATTGATAAGAGGCTCGAGTACTTAGGGTCACAAAATTTCAAGGTCTTATGACGCTCCATTAAAAAGTTACAAGCATTGATTGTTGCAAACTTTGATAGGTGTAGGACGCACTGTAAAGAAATTAGGGCCATTTCAAGTTTTATCAGTGTTTGATTTGGGACTCAAGGGTAGCATAGCTATGAGCGATAGCTTAAATTGATAAGAGGCTCGAGTACTTAATGTCACAAAATTTCTAGGTTTTATGACGCTCCAGTAAAAAGTTACAAGCATTTGATTGTTGCAAACTTTGATAGGTGTAGGACGCACCGTATAGAAGTAAGGGCCATTTGAAGTTTTATCAGTGTTTGATTTGGGACTCAAGGGTAGCATAGCTATGAGCGATAGCTTAAATTGACAAGAGGCTCGAGTACTTTATTGTCATAGAATTTCAAGATTTTATGACGCTCCAGTAAAAAGTTAGAAGCATTTGATTGTTGCAAACTTTGATAGGTGTAGGACGCACCGTATAGAAGTTAGGGCCACTTGATGTTTTATCAGTGTTTCATTTGGGACTTAAGGGTAGCATAGCTATGAGCGATAACTTAAATTGATAAGAGGCTCGATTACTTCATTATCACAAAATTTCAAGACTTTATGACGCTCCAGTAAAAATTTCAAACATTTGAATGTTGCAAACTTTGAAATGTGTAGGACGCACCGTATAGAAGTTAGGGCCATTTGAAGTTTTATCAGTGTTTGATTTGGGACTCAAGGGTAGCATAGCTATGAGCGATAGCTTAAACTGACAAGAGGCTCTAGTACTTTATTGTCACAGAAATTCAAGATTTTATGACGCTCCACTGAAAAGATACAAGCATTTGATTGTTGCCAACTTTGATAGGTATAGGACGCACCGTATAGAAGTTAGGGCCATTTGAGGTTTTAGAAGTTTTTGAAGAGTTTTATGAGTGTTTGATTTCGGACCCAAGGGTAGCATAGCTATGAGCGATAACTTAAATTGACAAGAGGCTCGAGTACTTTATTGTCACAAAATTTCAAGGTTTTATGAAGCTCCAGTAAAAATTTACAGGCATTTGAATGTTGCAAACTTTGATAGGTGTAGGACGCACCGTATAGAAGTTAGGGCCATTTGAAGTTTTATTAGTGTTTGGTTTGGTTCTCAAGGGTAGCATAGTTATGAGCGATAGCTTAAACTGACAAGAGGCTCTAGTACTTTATTGTCACAGAAATTCAAGATTTTATGACGCTCCACTAAAAAGCTACAAGCATTTGATTGTTGCCAACTTTGATAGGTATAGGACGCACCGTATAGAAGTTAGGGCCATTTGAGGTTTTAGCAGTGTTTGATTTGGGACTCAAGGGTAGCATAGCTATGAGCGAAAGCTTAAATTGACAAGAGGCTCGAGTATTTTATTGTCACAAAATTTCAAGTATTTTTGACGCTCCAGTAAAAAGCTACAAGCATTTGATTGTTGCAAACTTTGATAGGTATAGGACGCACCGTATAGAAATTAGGGCCATTTGAGGTTTTCTCAGTGTTTGATTTGGGACACAAGGGTAGCATAGCTATGTGTGATAGCTTAAATTGATAAGACGCTCGTGTACTTATTGTCACAAAATTTCAAGGTTTTATGACGCTTCAGTAAAAAGTTACAAGCATTTGAATGTTGCAAACTTTGATAGGTGTGGGGCCATTTGAAGTTTTAGCAGTGTTTGGTTTGGAACTCAAGGGTAGCATAGTTAAACTGACAAGAGGCTCGAGTACTTTATTGTCACAAAATTTCAAGTATTTTTGACGCTCCAGTAAAAAGCAACAAGCATTTGATTGTTGCAAACTTTGATAGGTGTAGGACGCACTGTATAGAAGTTAGGGCCACTTGAAGTTTTATCAGTGTTTCATTTGGGACTCAAGGGTAGCATAGCTATGAGCGATAGCTTAAATTGATAAGAGGCTCGAGTACTTTATTGTCACAAAATTTCAAGATTTTAGGACGCTCCAGTAAAAAGATACAAGAGTTTGATGGTTGCAAACTTTGGTAGGTGTAGGACGCACCGTATAGAAGTTAGGGCCATTTGAAGTTTTATCAGTGTTTGATTTGGGACTCAATGGTAGCATAGCTATGAGCGATAGCTTAAATTGATAAGAGGCACGAGTACTTTATTGTCTATAAGTTATTGTTTGTAAGTTACAAGAATTTGATTGTTGCAAACTTTGGTAGGTGTAGGACGCACCGTATAGAAGTTAGGGCCATTTGAAGTTTTATCAATGTTTGATTTGGGACTCAAGGGTAGCATAGCTATGAGTGATAGCTTAAATTGATAAGACGCTCGTGTACTTATTGTCACAAAATTTCAAGGTTTCATGACGCTTCAGTAAAAAGTTACAAGCATTTCATTGTTGCAAACTTTGATAGGTGTAGGACGCACCGTATAGAAGTTAGGGCAATTTGAAGTTTTAGCAGTGTTTGGTTTGGTTCTCAAGGGTAGCATAGTTATGAGCGATAGCTTAAACTGACAAGAGGCTCGAGTACTTTATTGTCACAGAATTTCAAGATTTTATGACGCTTTTGATTGTTGCAAACTTTGATATGTGTAGGACGCACCGTATAGAAGTAACGGCCATTTGAAGTTTTATTAGTGTTTGATTTGGGTCTCAAGGGTAGTATAGCTATGAGCGATAGCTTAAATTGACAAGAGGATCGAGTACTTTATTGTCACAAAATTTCAAGATTTTATGACGCTCCAGTAAAAATTTACCAGCATTTGAATGTTGCAAACTTTGATAGGTATAGGACGCACCGTATATAAGTTAGGGCCATATGAAGTTTTATCAGTATTTGATTTGGGACCAAGGGTAGCATAGCTATGAGCGATAGCTTAAATTGATAAGTGGCTCGAGTACTTAATGTCACAAAATTTCAAGGTTTTATGACGCTCCAGTAAAAAGTTACAAGCATTTGATTGTTGCAAACTTTGATAGGTGTAGGACGCACCGTATAGAAGTTAGGGCCATATGAAGTTTTATGAGTGTTTGATTTCGGACCCAAGGGTAGCATAGCTATGAGCGATAGCTTAAATTGATAAGTGGCTCGAGTACTTATTGTCACAAAATTTCAAGGTTTTATTTCGCTCCAGTAAAAAGTTACAAACACTAGATTGTTGCAAACTTTGATAGGTGTAGGACGCACCGTATAGAAGTAAGGGCCATTTGAAGTTTTATTAGTGTTTGATTTGGGACTCAAGGGTAGTATAGCTATGAGCGATAACTTAAATTGACAAGAGGCTCGAGTCCTTTATTGTCACAAAATTTCAAGGTTTTATGAAGCTGCAGTAAAAATTTACAGGCATTTGAATGTTGCAAACTTTGAGAGTTGTAGGACGCACCGTATAGAAGTTAGGGCCATTTGAAGTTTTATCAGTGTTTGATTTGGGAGTCAAGGGTAGCATAGCTGTGAGTGATAGCTTAAATTGATAAGTGGCTCGAGTACTTAATGTCACAAAATTTCAAGGTTTTATGACGCTTCAGTAAAAAGTTACAAGCATTTGATTGTTGCAAACTTTGATAGGTGTAGGACGCACCGTATAGAAGTTAGGGCAATTTGAAGTTTTAGCAGTGTTTGATTTGGGACTCAAGGGTAGCATAGCTATGAGCGATAGCTTAAATTGACAAGAGGCTCGAGTATTTTATTGCCACAAAATTTCAAGTATTTTTGACGCTCCTGTAAAAAGCAACAAGCATTTGATTGTTGCAAACTTTGATAGGTGTAGGACGCACCGTATAGAAGTTAGGGCCATTTGAAGTTTTATTACAGTTACAGTTTTATTAGTTACAAACACTAGATTGTTGCAAACTTTGATAGGTGTAGGACGCACCGTATAGAAGTTAGGGCCATTTGAAGTTTTATCAGTGTTTGATTTGGGAGTCAAGGGTAGCATAGCTGTGAGCGATAGCTTAAATTGATAAGTGGCTCGAGTACTTAATGTCGCAAAATTTCAAGGTTTTATGACGCTTCAGTAAAAAGTTACAAGCATTTGATTGTTGCAAACTTTGATAGGTGTAGGACGCACCGTATAGAAGTTAGGGCAATTTGAAGTTTTAGTAGTGTTTGGTTTGGTTCTCAAGGGTAGCATAGTTATGAGCGATAGCTTAAACTGACAAGAGGCTCGAGTACTTTTTTGTCACAAAATTTCAAGTATTTTTGACGCTCCTGTAAAAAGCAACAAGCATTTGATTGTTGCAAACTTTGATAGGTGTAGGACGCACCGTATAGAAGTTAGGGCCATTTGAAGTTTTATTACAGTTACAGTTTTATTAGTTACAAACACTAGATTGTTGCAAACTTTGATAGGTGTAGGACGCACCGTATAGAAGTTAGGGCCATTTGAAGTTTTATCAGTGTTTGATTTGGGAGTCAAGGGTAGCATAGCTGTGAGCGATAGCTTAAATTGATAAGTGGCTCGAGTACTTAATGTCGCAAAATTTCAAGGTTTTATGACGCTTCAGTAAAAAGTTACAAGCATTTGATTGTTGCAAACTTTGATAGGTGTAGGACGCACCGTATAGAAGTTAGGGCAATTTGAAGTTTTAGTAGTGTTTGGTTTGGTTCTCAAGGGTAGCATAGTTATGAGCGATAGCTTAAACTGACAAGAGGCTCGAGTACTTTTTTGTCACAAAATTTCAAGATTTTAGGACGCTCCAGTAATAATATACTCGGGATAATGATCCGTTGGAGTTTTAGATTGCAAAAACCAAATCCGTTATTTATTCACATACTTTCTTTGAGACCCGTGGCTTGACTGCCGATGACAATGTTTATGTTATGAAGTAGAGCTTATAGTACTAAAGTTCATATAAAGCTTACAGTACTATAGTTCATATAAATCTTACATTATAACTTATAATCTACTAATGACACAAAGTCATAAGTCTAAAAGTGTACAATAGAACTCTCTATATAACATGACCCTCAAAAAAAAATTGTTTTATTCATTGATATTATTATAAATAATCAATATGGTACAGTTTTGTAAATTAATTATTTTTTTAAATTTTTTTTTTTTGATTGTTAATTTGTTTCGAGTTCAATTTATTACATTGAATTACTTAATTGATTTAAATTCTTGTTCATATGTTAAAATATTATGTTGTAAATCGGTTAGTTAGATCTCGTTAGTTTAGTCATTGATCTCGTTTCTCTCATAAATGCCTCATTCCTTCTGTTATTATTTTCATTGTTAAAATCGTTAGTTGACATTTCATTTACATGTACGTTATGATTATTGTTTACATTTGGCTCTATTTGTTTTTCTACAATTAATCTTGCGTTACTTGTTCCATATGCATTTTGGTTATGAATAACAATGTTTTCACTTACACAATTTTCGTTCCTGTTTGATGATTCAACTGATTGATTTGAACACGTAGGAACATTATCATGAGGTTCCATAGAAACATTGCAAGCTACTCCACTACTTTCTGCACCTGACCTTATTTCATCCGTATGTCGCTTTATTATTCGATTATTAGGAAGAATACAATGATATGAACGTGGTCCGATTTGTTTCGTTACTTTAGAAGGAGCCCAAGTTTTTTATTAGGATTGGTGTAGTCACGAATATAGACACTCTGCTCTTCCTGAAATTGAACATTTCCTTTTCCTTTATAGCGCGCTATACTTTTTTCTTGATTTGATAAGATATTTTCTCTTACCAGAGGAGGTTCTATAAAGTCGAACCTAGTTCTTATTGATCTGCCAAGAAAAATATGTGCTGCACTCTCATCGGTAGTGCAATGTTTCGTGTTACGATAATCCATTAAGAAACGATTTAAGACAACGTCAATACTTTCGTTGCTTATAGAATTTAAAGTTGCATATATTGATTTTTTTAATGTCTTTATAAAATTCTCTGCCTGACCATTAGTTGATGGATTACAAGGAGCTGTTAATATATTATGTATTTTGTTGCTGTGAATGAATTTTTTTAATTCGTCTGAAACAAATTCTCTTCCATTATTTGAAACTAATGTGTGAGGAATCCCAAAACGACAAAACTTTTCTCTCAATTTTGTGACTAAAAATTAGACGTAATGTCTTTAGTTTTAAAAACTTCGACCCATTTTGAGTAAGAGTCTATTATTACGAAAAGATAAAAATTGTTTATTGGGCCTGCAAAATCAATATGAAGTCTTTGCCAAACAAAATTGGTTGGTGACCACGGTATTAGGAAACTCATTTCTGGACTAGGCAATTGTTGTTGACAAGAAATACATGATTTTATTAAGTTCTCGATATCAGCATCTAATTTAGGCCACCAGAAAAATGATCTGGTCAATGCTTTGGTCTTAACTACGCCAAGATGTGACTGATGAAGAAGTTGTAAAATGGGATTTCTGTAGCCCCACATCAAACAATCGCGGTCCACAGTTAGTTCAGTTTAATAAATTCACATATGGTAGAGTTAAGTTTAAATCCTGCTAATTGTAATTTACTTAAGACAGGCTTTAAGTTTTGCAACTGCTGCGCCATATCTTTACCAGAAACCGTGATATCATCTTGATATGCAACTGTGTATGGGATGTCACGTAGCAAAGATTCCATGGTTTTTTGAAATATTGCTGCCGCTGGTGTTACACCAAATGGTGACCTTTTGCATTTTAAACGTGCCTATGTGCGTAGACCAAGTACAAAGCAATTGTGATTTGTCATCTAATATTAATTGATTATAGGCTTTAGATAAATCAAGTTTAGTGAAAAGTTCACCTCCCTGTAGAGATGCAAAAATTTCGTATATTAGGGGTAAGGGGTATTTACAATCACTTAAATATTTATTTATCGTGATTTTATAGTCACCACATATGCGGAACTCGCCATTTGGTTTTAATATCGGAACTAATGGTGTTCCCCAGTTTGAACTGTCTATTTGTTCTAAAACATCCTGTTCAACAAGTTCGCGAAAGTTTTTTTCAATTTTTACTTTCCAGGCTAAAGGAACTGGTCGCGGTTTGAAAAATATGGGTTTTGCGTTGTCGTCAATAGATAAAGAAATTTTACCTAATTTATATGCGCCCAGCGAACCTCCAAATATTTCTGAATATTCATTTTTATTTGTTCTCTAATTATAGATGTCTCATCTGACTTGTCTATAGCGTTAACTTGAATAAGTTCAAATTTAAAATCATGTAAGAAATTTCTTCCAAGCAAAGGAGGATTGTCTGTGTTCGTAACTACGAATTTAATTTTCTTAATCAAACCATCATATTCTGTTTCCTCAACACTTTTATTCTCCTTACACTTTTATTATTTTTTTTGTTAAAGTCGGCATACGGACTATTGCAATAAGAAAGCCTTTGTTGTATTTCTCAAGAAATGATTTTGAGATTAAGCAACATGGAGCACCAGAATCGCATACAAAGCTCATAAGATTTCCATTAACCTTAACAAAAATACGGTAAAGTTCAGTAGAATTGTCACCAGTATTATTTACGTTGTAAACAGAAAATTTAAAAGAATCATTTTCATCACTATCATCATTATATAAAGCACTATACTCATCAGAACCATTTACATAATTTACGCTTCTTTGTTTGTTTCTACAAATGGACGCTAAATGACCAAATTTTTTACAATAATCGCATGCACTACTCTTAAAGCGGCATGCTGTAGACAAATGATTTCTCCAACCACAATGTTTACACGGCTGTTTCGTTGATCTTTTGGTTGTTTCTTCCATCCTCCTTATGTTTCTGCCTTCATATGATTTGCGGCTGACGTTCGGGCCGTAATTGTTGTTGTTGTTGTTCCTCTGTTGATACCCTTTGTTAATATAGTGACACTGCTCTCAGCATTGTTGGAAAGCTTTAATTCCATTATCATGGCTTTTCGAAAAGCTTCTTCCAGTGAAAGCTTTTCGTCTTCTTCACACAGCCTCTCAAAAATTTTGTCTGGAAGTCCAATGACAAATCGGTCAAGAACATTTGCTTCAAGGTGATTGTGAAATTTGCATTTTTGAGCCAGTGGTTTTGTTCTTGCAAATCATTCTGCTACTGTCTCGTTCTCACCTTTCGTTGCTTAGTAGAATATTTTTCTCTCTCTGAAGACGATGGTTGGTGGAGTATAGTACGTTTTCAACATTTCTATGAACTCCTTATAAGAACTGGTTACAGGGGATTTAGGGCGGCATAAACTATGCAAAACGCTGTAGGGTGCAGCGCCTATTGATTTTAGTAATATGACTTTTCTTTTGTTGTCATCGCTGCAGTCCACTTCACAAAAAAAAACTTCTAATTTTTCTTTCCACAAAGGCCAAGACTCATTTTGTGGGGAGAACTCTGGAATGTGGCTCGGTTGGATGATTGTTACTTTGTTTTCCCCTCATTTTTGACTTGTTTTATGTAAATGTTTTCTTTATAAATATATTTTTGTTTTTCCAAATTTTTGTTGTTATTTACTTTTACTGTCTGATGTTCAGTTCATTAAAGTTGTATGTATACATTCTTTTTTATGGATCTACATACATACTCGTATGTGTACTATTTATACATATATCTCTGTTTTTTTTTTATCTGTATATTTATACAGTTGCACTTGTGTAAATGTATGTATACATTCTTTTTTATGGATCTACATACATACTCGTATGTGTACTATTTATACATATATCTCTGTTTTTTTTTTTATCTGTATATTTATACAGTTGCACAATGTGCTTTTAATTAAAAAAAATTTAAGTTAACTCGTTTTAATCCTCGTCGCCAATTTGTAGTATACTCGGGATAATGATCCGTTGGAGTTTTAGATTGCAAAAACCAAATCCGTTCTTTATTCACACACTTTCTTTGAGACCCGTGGCTTTACTGCCGATGACAATGTTTATGTTATGAAGTAGAGCTAACAGTACTTAAGTTCATATAAAGATTACAGTACTACAGTTCATATAAATCTTACATTATAACTTATAATCTACTAATGACAAAAAGTCATATGTATAAATGTATGCAATAGAACTCTCTATATGAATGTTGCAAACTTTGATAGGTGTAGGACGCACCGTATAGAACTTAGGGCCATATGATTTGGGACTCAAGGGTAGCATAGCTATGAGCGATAGCTTAAATTAACAAGAGGCTCGAATACTTTATTGTCACAAAATTTCAAGATGTTATGACGCTCCAGTAAAAGTTAGAAGCATTTGATTGTTGCAAACTTTGATAGGTGTCGGACGCACCGTATAGAAATTAGGGCCATTTGAAGTTCATCAGTGTTTCATTTGGGACTCAAGGGTAGCATAGCTATGAGCGACAGCTTGAATTGACAAAAGGCTCGAGTACTTTATTGTCACAAAATTTCAAGATGTTGTGACGCTCCAGTAAAAAGTTACAAGCATTTGATTGTTGCAAACTTTGATAGGTGTAGGACGCACCGTATAGAAGTTAGGGCCATTTGAAGTTCATCAGTGTTTCATTTGGGAGTCAAGGGTAGCATAGCTATGAGCGATAGCTTAAAGTGACAAGAGGCTCGAGTCCTTTATTGTCACAGAATTTCAAGATTTTATGACTCTCCAGTAAAAATTTAGAGACATTTGAATGTTGCAAACTTTGATAGGTGTAGGACGCACCGTATAGAAGTTACGGCCATATGAAATGTTATCAGTGTTTGATTTGGGACTCAAGGGTAGCATAGCTATGAGCGATAGCTTAAATTGATAAGTGGCTCGAGTACTTAATGTCACAAAATTTCAAGGTTTTATGACGCTCCAGTCAAAAGTTACAAGCATTGATTGTTGCAAACTTTGATAGGTATAGGACGCACCGTACAGAAGTTACTGCCATTTGAATTTCTATCAGTGTTTGATTTGTGACTCATGCGTAGCATAGTTATGAATGATAGCTTAAATTGACAAGAGGCTCGAGTACTTCATTGGCACAAAATTTCAATGTTTTTTGACGCTCCAGTAAAAAGTTACATGCATTTGAATGCTGCAAACTTTGATAGGTGTAAGATGCACCGTATAGAAGTTAGGGCCATTTGAAGTTTTATCAGTGTTTCATTTGGGACTCAAGGGTAGCATAGCTATGAGCGATAGCTTAAATTGATAAGAGGCTCGAGTACTTCAGTATCACAAAATTTCAAGATTTTATGACGCTCCAGTAAAAATTTACAAGCAATTGAATGTTGCAAACTTTGAAATGTGTAGGACGCGCTGTATAGAGGTTAGGGCCATTTGAAATTTTATCAGTGTTTGATTTGGGACTCAAGGGTAGCATAGCTATGAGCGATAGCTTAAATTGACAAGAGGCTCTAGTAATTTATTGTCACACAATTTCCAGATTTTATGACGCTCCAGTAAAAATTTACTGGCATTTGAATGTTGCAAACTTTGATAGGTGTAGGACGCACCGTATAGAAGTTAGGGCCATATGAAGTTTTATCAGTGTTTGATTTGGGACTCAAGGGTAGCATAGCTATGAGCGATAGTTTAAAGTGACAAGAGGCTCGAGTACTTTGTTGTCACAAAATTTCAAGATTTTATGACGCTCCAGTAAAAAGTTACAAGCGTTTGATTGTTGCAAACTTTGATAGGTGTAGGACGCACCGTATAGAAATAAGGGCCATTTGAAGTTTTATTAGTGTTTGATTTGGTTCTCAAGGGTAGCATAGTTATGAGCGATAGCTTAAACTGACAAGAGGCTCGAGTACTTTATTGTCACAGAATTTCAAGATTTTATGACGCTTTTGATTGTTGCAAACTTTGATATGTGTAGGACGCACCGTATAGAAGTAACGGCCATTTGAAGTTTTATTAGTGTTTGATTTGGGTCTCAAGGGTAGTATAGCTATGAGCGATAGCTTAAATTGACAAGAGGATCGAGTACTTTATTGTCACAAAATTTAAAGATTTTATGACGCTCCAGTAAAAATTTACCAGCATTTGAATGTTGCAAACTTTGATAGGTATAGGATGCACCGTATATAAGTTAGGGCCATATGAAGTTTTATCAGTATTTGATTTGGGACCAAGGGTAGCATAGCTATGAGCGATAGCTTAAATTGATAAGTGGCTCGAGTACTTAATGTCACAAAATTTCAAGGTTTTATGACGCTCCAGTAAAAAGTTACAAGCATTTGATTGTTGCAAACTTTGATAGGTGTAGGACGCACCGTATAGAAGTTAGGGCAATTTGAAGTTTTAGCAGTGTTTGATTTGGGACTCAAGGGTAGCATAGCTATGAGCGATAGCTTAAATTGACAACAGGCTCGAGTATTTTATTGTCACAAAATTTCAAGTATTTTTGACGCTCCTGTAAAAAGCAACAAGCATTTGATTGTTGCAAACTTTGATAGGTGTAGGACGCACCGTATAGAAGTTAGGGCCATTTGAAGTTTTATTACAGTTACAGTTTTATTAGTTACAAACACTAGATTGTTGCAAACTTTGATAGGTGTAGGACGCACCGTATAGAAGTTAGGGCCATTTGAAGTTTTATCAGTGTTTGATTTGGGAGTCAAGGGTAGCATAGCTGTGAGCGATAGCTTAAATTGATAAGTGACTCGAGTACTTAATGTCGCAAAATTTCAAGGTTTTATGACGCTTCAGTAAAAAGTTACAAGCATTTGATTGTTGCAAACTTTGATAGGTGTAGGACGCACCGTATAGAAGTTAGGGCAATTTGAAGTTTTAGTAGTGTTTGGTTTGGTTCTCAAGGGTAGCATAGTTATGAGCGATAGCTTAAACTGACAAGAGGCTCGAGTACTTTTTTGTCACAAAATTTCAAGATTTTAGGACGCTCCAGTAATAATATACTCGGGATAATGATCCGTTGGAGTTTTAGATTGCAAAAACCAAATCAGTTATTTATTCACATACTTTCTTTGAGACCCGTGGCTTGACTGCCGATGACAATGTTTATGTTATGAAGTAGAGCTTATAGTACTAAAGTTCATATAAAGCTTACAGTACTACAGTTCATATAAATCTTACATTATAACTTATAATCCACTAATGACACAAAGTCATAAGTCTAAAAGTGTACAATAGAACTCTCTATATAACATGCCCCTCAAAAAAAAATTTTTTTATTCATTGATATTATTATAAATAATCAATATGGTACAGTTTTGTAAATTAATTATTTTTTTTAATTTTTTTTATTTTTTATTGTTAATTTGTTTCGAGTTCAATTTATTACATTGAATTACTTAATTGATTTAAATTCTTGTTCATATGTTAAAATATTATGTTGTAAATCGGTTAGTTAGATCTCTTTAGTTTAGTCATTGATCTCGTTTCTCTCATAAATGCCTCATTCCTTCTGTTATTATTTTCATTGTTAAAATCGTTAGTTGACATTTCATTTACATGTACGTTATGATTATTTCTTTTTCTACAATTAATCTTGCGTTACTTGTTCCATATGCATTTTGGTTATGAATAACAATGTTTTCACTTACACAATTTTCGTTCCTGTTTGATGATTCAACTGATTGATTTGAACACGTAGGAACATTATCATGAGGTTCCATAGAAACATTGCAAGCTACTCCACTACTTTCTGCACCTGACCTTATTTGATCCGTATGTCGCTTTATTATTCGATTATTAGGAAGAATACAATGATATGAACGTGGTCCGATTTGTTTCGTTACTTTAGAAGGAGCCCAAGTTTTTTATTAGGATTGGTGTAGTCACGAATATAGACACTCTGCTCTTCCTGAAATTGAACATTTCCTTTTCCTTTATAGCGCGCTATACTTTTTTCTTGATTTGATAAGATATTTTCTCTTACCAGAGGAGGTTCTATAAAGTCGAACCTAGTTCTTATTGATCTGCCAAGAAAAATATGTGCTGCACTCTCATCGGTAGTGCAATGTTTCGTGTTACGATAATCCATTAAGAAACGATTTAAGACAACGTCAATACTTTCGTTGCTTATAGAATTTAAAGTTGCATATATTGATTTTTTTAATGTCTTTATAAAATTCTCTGCCTGACCATTAGTTGATGGATTACAAGGAGCTGTTAATATATTATGTATTTTGTTGTTGTGAATGAATTTTTTTAATTCGTCTGAAACAAATTCTCTTCCATTATTTGAAACTAATGTGTGAGGAATCCCAAAACGACAAAACGTTTCTCTCAATTTTGTGACTAAAAATTAGACGTAATGTCTTTAGTTTTAAAAACTTCGACCCATTTTGAGTAAGAGTCTATTATTACGAAAAGATAAAAATTGTTGATTGGGCCTGCAAAATCAATATGAAGTCTTTGCCAAACAAAATTGGTTGGTGACCACGGTATTAGGAAACTCATTTCTGGACTAGGCAATTGTTGTTGACAAGAAATACATGATTTTATTAAGTTCTCGATATCAGCATCTAATTTAGGCCACCAGAAAAATGATCTGGTCAATGCTTTGGTCTTAACTACGCCAAGATGTGACTGATGAAGAAGTTGTAAAATGGGATTTCTGTAGCCCCACATCAAACAATCGCGGTCCACAGTTAGTTCAGTTTAATAAATTCACATTTGGTAGAGTTATGTTTAAATCCTGCTAATTGTAATTTACTTAAGACAGGCTTTAAGTTTTGCAACTGCTGCGCCATATCTTTACCAGAAACCGTGATATCATCTTGATATGCAACTGTGTATGGGATGTCACGTAGCAAAGATTCCATGGTTTTTTGAAATATTGCTGCCGCTGGTGTTACACCAAATGGTGACCTTTTGCATTTTAAACGTGCCTATGTGCGTAGACCAAGTACAAAGCAATTGTGATTTGTCATCTAATATTAATTGATTATAAGCTTTAGATAAATCAAGTTTAGTGAAAAGTTCACCTCCCTGTAGAGATGCAAAAATTTCGTCTATTAAGGGTAAGGGGTATTTACAATCACTTAAATATTTATTTATCGTGACTTTATAGTCACCACATATGCGGAACTCGCCATTTGGTTTTAATATCGGAACTAATGGTGTTCCCCAGTCTGAACTGTCTATTTGTTCTAAAACATCCTGTTCAACAAGTTCGCGAAAGTTTTTTTCAATTTTTACTTTCCAGGCTAAAGGAACTGGTCGCGGTTTGAAAAATATGGGTTTTGCGTTGTCGTCAATAGATAAAGAAATTTTACCTAATTTATATGCGCCCAGCGAACCTCCAAATATTTCTGAATATTCATTTTTTATTTGTTCTCTAATTATAGATGTCTCATCTGACTTGTCTATAGCGTTAACTTGAATAAGTTCAAATTTAAAATCATGTAAGAAATTTCTTCCAAGCAAAGGAGGATTGTCTGTGTTCGTAACTACGAATTTAATTTTCTTAATCAAACCATCATATTCTGTTTCCTCAACACTTTTATTCTCCTTACACTTTTATTATTTTTTTGTTAAAGTCGGCATACGGACTATTGCAATAAGAAAGCCTTTGTTGTATTTCTCAAGAAATGATTTTGAGATTAAGCAACATGGAGCACCAGAATCGCATACAAAGCTCATAAGATTTCCATTAACCTTAACAAAAATACGGTAAAGTTCAGTAGAATTGTCACCAGTATTATTTACGTTGTAAACAGAAAATTTAAAAGAATCATTTTCATCACTATCATCATTATATAAAGCACTATACTCATCAGAACCATTTACATAATTTACGCTTCTTTGTTTGTTTCTACAAATGGACACTAAATGACCAAATTTTTTACAATAATCGCATGTACTACTCTTAAAGCGGCATGCTGTAGACAAATGATTTCTCCAACCACAATGTTTACACGGCTGTTTCGTTGATCTTTTGGTTGTTTCTTCCGTCCTCCTTATGTTTCTGCCTTCATATGATTTGCGGCTGACGTTCGGGCCGTAAATGTTGTTGTTGTTGTTCCTCTGTTGATACCCTTTGTTAACATAGTGACACTGCTCTCAGCATTGTTGGAAAGCTTTAATTCCATTATCATGGCTTTTCGAAAAGCTTCTTCCAGTGAAAGCTTTTCGTCTTCTTCACACAGCCTCTCAAAAATTTTGTCTGGAAGTCCAATGACAAATCGGTCAAGAACATTTGCTTCAAGGTGATTGTGAAATTTGCATTTTTGAGCCAGTGGTTTTGTTCTTGCAAATCATTCTGCTACTGTCTCGTTCTCACCTTTCGTTGCTTAGTAGAATATTTTTCTCTCTCTGAAGACGATGGTTGGTGGAGTATAGTACGTTTTCAACATTTCTATGAACTCCTTATAAGAACTGGTTACAGGGGATTTAGGGCGGCATAAACTATGCAAAACGCTGTAGGGTGCAGCGCCTATTGATTTTAGTAATATGACTTTTCTTTTGTTGTCATCGCTGCAGTCCACTTCACAAAAAAAAACTTCTAATTTTTCTTTCCACAAAGGCCAAGACTCATTTTGTGGGGAGAACTCTGGAATGTGGCTCGGTTGGATGATTGTTACTTTGTTTTCCCCTCATTTTTGACTTGTTTTATGTAAATGTTTTCTTTATAAATATATTTTTGTTTTTCCAAATTTTTGTTGTTATTTACTTTTTCTGTCTGATGTTCAGTTCATTAAAGTTGTATGTATACATTCTTTTTTATGGATCTACATACATACTCGTATGTGTACTATTTATACATATATCTCTGTTTTTTTTTTATCTGTATATTTATACAGTTGCACTTGTGTAAATGTATGTATACATTCTTTTTTATGGATCTACATACATACTCGTATGTGTACTATTTATACATATATCTCTGTTTTTTTTTATCTGTATATTTATACAGTTGCACAATGTGCTTTTAATTTAAAAAAATTTAAGTTAACTCGTTTTAATCCTCGTCGCCAATTTGTAATATACTCGGGATAATGATCCGTTGGAGTTTTAGATTGCAAAAACCAAATCCGTTCTTTATTCACACACTTTCTTTGAGACCCGTGGCTTTACTGCCGATGACAATGTTTATGTTATGAAGTAGAGCTAACAGTACTTAAGTTCATATAAAGATTACAGTACTACAGTTCATATAAATCTTACATTATAACTTATAATCTACTAATGACAAAAAGTCATATGTATAAATGTATGCAATAGAACTCTCTATATAACATGAATGTTGCAAACTTTGATAGGTGTAGGACGCACCGTATAGAACTTAGGGCCATATGATTTGGGAATCAAGGGTAGCATAGCTATGAGCGATAGCTTAAATTAACAAGAGGCTTGAATACTTTATTGTCACAAAATTTCAAGATGTTATGACGCTCCAGTAAAAGTTAGAAGCATTTGATTGTTGCAAACTTTGATAGGTGTCGGACGCACCGTATAGAAATTAGGGCCATTTGAAGTTCATCAGTGTTTCATTTGGGACTCAAGGGTAGTATAGCTATGAGCGATAGCTCAAAGTGACAAGAGGCTCGAGTACTTTATTGTTACAGAATTTCAAGATTTTATGACGCTCCAGTAAAAAGTTACAAGCATTTGAATGTTGCAAATTTTGATAGGTGTAGGACGCACCGTATAGAAGTTAGGGCCATTTGGAGTTCATCAGTGTTTCATTTGGGACTCAAGGGTAGCATAGCTATGAGCGACAGCTTGAATTGACAAGAGGCTCGAGTACTTTATTGTCACAAAATTTCAAGATGTTGTGACGCTCCAGTAAAAAGTTACAAGCATTTGATTGTTGCAAACTTTGATAGGTGTAGGACGCACCGTATAGAAGTTAGGGCCATTTGAAGTTCATCAGTGTTTCGTTTGGGAGTCAAGGGTAGCATAGCTATGAGCGATAGCTTAAAGTGACAAGAGGCTCGAGTCCTTTATTGTCACAGAATTTCAAGATTTTATGACTCTCCAGTAAAAATTTACAGACATTTGAATGTTGCAAACTTTGATAGGTGTAGGACGCACCGTATAGAAGTTACGGCCATATGAAATGTTATCAGTGTTTGATTTGTGACTCATGCGTAGCATAGTTATGAATGATAGCTTAAATTGACAAGAGGCTCGAGTACTTCATTGGCACAAAATTTCAATGTTTTTTGACGCTCCAGTAAAAAGTTACATGCATTTGAATGCTGCAAACTTTGATAGGTGTAAGATGCACCGTATAGAAGTTAGGGCCATTTGAAGTTTTATCAGTGTTTCATTTGGGACTCAAGGGTAGCATAGCTATGAGCGATAGCTTAAATTGATAAGAGGCTCGAGTACTTCAGTATCACAAAATTTCAAGATTTTATGACGCTCCAGTAAAAATTTACAAGCAATTGAATGTTGCAAACTTTGAAATGTGTAGGACGCGCTGTATAGAGGTTAGGGCCATTTGAAATTTTATCAGTGTTTGATTTGGGACTCAAGGGTAGCATAGCTATGAGCGATAGCTTAAATTGACAAGAGGCTCTAGTAATTTATTGTCACACAATTTCCAGATTTTATGACGCTCCAGTAAAAATTTACTGGCATTTGAATGTTGCAAACTTTGATAGGTGTAGGACGCACCGTATAGAAGTTAGGGCCATATGAAGTTTTATCAGTGTTTGATTTGGGACTCAAGGGTAGCATAGCTATGAGCGATAGTTTAAAGTGACAAGAGGCTCGAGTACTTTGTTGTCACAAAATTTCAAGATTTTATGACGCTCCAGTAAAAAGTTACAAGCGTTTGATTGTTGCAAACTTTGATAGGTGTAGGACGCACCGTATAGAAGTAAGGGCCATTTGAAGTTTTATTAGTGTTTGATTTGGTTCTCAAGGGTAGCATAGTTATGAGCGATAGCTTAAACTGACAAGAGGCTCGAGTACTTTATTGTCACAGAATTTCAAGATTTTATGACGCTTTTGATTGTTGCAAACTTTGATATGTGTAGGACGCACCGTATAGAAGTAACGGCCATTTGAAGTTTTATTAGTGTTTGATTTGGGTCTCAAGGGTAGTATAGCTATGAGCGATAGCTTAAATTGACAAGAGGATCGAGTACTTTATTGTCACAAAATTTCAAGGTTTTATGACGCTCCAGTAAAAAGTTACAAGCATTTGATTGTTGCAAACTTTGATATGTGTAGGACGCACCGTATAGAAGTTAGGGCAATTTGAAGTTTTAGCAGTGTTTGATTTGGGACTCAAGGGTAGCATAGCTATGAGCGATAGCTTAAATTGACAAGAGGCTCGAGTATTTTATTGTCACAAAATTTCAAGTATTTTTGACGCTCCTGTAAAAAGCAACAAGCATTTGATTGTTGCAAACTTTGATAGGTGTAGGACGCACCGTATAGAAGTTAGGGCCATTTGAAGTTTTATTACAGTTACAGTTTTATTAGTTACAAACACTAGATTGTTGCAAACTTTGATAGGTGTAGGACGCACCGTATAGAAGTTAGGGCCATTTGAAGTTTTATCAGTGTTTGATTTGGGAGTCAAGGGTAGCATAGCTGTGAGCGATAGCTTAAATTGATAAGTGGCTCGAGTACTTAATGTCGCAAAATATCAAGGTTTTATGACGCTTCAGTAAAAAGTTACAAGCATTTGATTGTTGCAAACTTTGATAGGTGTAGGACGCACCGTATAGAAGTTAGGGCAATTTGAAGTTTTAGTAGTGTTTGGTTTGGTTCTCAAGGGTAGCATAGTTATGAGCGATAGCTTAAACTGACAAGAGGCTCGAGTACTTTTTTGTCACAAAATTTCAAGATTTTAGGACGCTCCAGTAATAATATACTCGGGATAATGATCCGTTGGAGTTTTAGATTGCAAAAACCAAATCCGTTATTTATTCACATACTTTCTTTGAGACCCGTGGCTTGACTGCCGATGACAATGTTTATGTTATGAAGTAGAGCTTATATTACTAAAGTTCATATAAAGCTTACAGTACTACAGTTCATATAAATCTTACATTATAACTTATAATCCACTAATGACACAAAGTCATAAGTCTAAAAGTGTACAATAGAACTCTCTATATAACATGCCCCTCAAAAAAAAATTTTTTTATTCATTGATATTATTATAAATAATCAATATGGTACAGTTTTGTAAATTAATTATTTTTTTTAATTTTTTTTTTTTTTATTGTTAATTTGTTTCGAGTTCAATTTATTACATTGAATTACTTAATTGATTTAAATTCTTGTTCATATGTTAAAATATTATGTTGTAAATCGGTTAGTTAGATCTCTTTAGTTTAGCCATTGATCTCGTTTCTCTCATAAATGCCTCATTCCTTCTGTTATTATTTTCATTGTTAAAATCGTTAGTTGACATTTCATTTACATGTACGTTATGATTATTGTTTACATTTGGCTCTATTTGTTTTTCTACAATTAATCTTGCGTTACTTGTTCCATATGCATTTTGGTTATGAATAACAATGTTTTCACTTACACAATTTTCGTTCCTGTTTGATGATTCAACTGATTGATTTGAACACGTAGGAACATTATCATGAGGTTCCATAGAAACATTGCAAGCTACTCCACTACTTTCTGCACCTGACCTTATTTGATCCGTATGTCGCTTTATTATTCGATTATTAGGAAGAATACAATGATATGAACGTGGTCCGATTTGTTTCGTTACTTTAGAAGGAGCCCAAGTTTTTTATTAGGATTGGTGTAGTCACGAATATAGACACTCTGCTCTTCCTGAAATTGAACATTTCCTTTTCCTTTATAGCGCGCTATACTTTTTTCTTGATTTGATAAGATATTTTCTCTTACCAGAGGAGGTTCTATAAAGTCGAACCTAGTTCTTATTGATCTGCCAAGAAAAATATGTGCTGCACTCTCATCGGTAGTGCAATGTTTCGTGTTACGATAATCCATTAAGAAACGATTTAAGACAACGTCAATACTTTCGTTGCTTATAGAATTTAAAGTTGCTTATATTGATTTTTTTAATGTCTTTATAAAATTCTCTGCCTGACCATTAGTTGATGGATTACAAGGAGCTGTTAATATATTATGTATTTTGTTGTTGTGAATGAATTTTTTTAATTCGTCTGAAACAAATTCTCTTCCATTATTTGAAACTAATGTGTGAGGAATCCCAAAACGACAAAAGGTTTCTCTCAATTTTGTGACTAAAAATTAGACGTAATGTCTTTAGTTTTAAAAACTTCGACCCATTTTGAGTAAGAGTCTATTATTACGAAAAGATAAAAATTGTTGATTGGGCCTGCAAAATCAATATGAAGTCTTTGCCAAACAAAATTGGTTGGTGACCACGGTATTAGGAAACTCATTTCTGGACTAGGCAATTGTTGTTGACAAGAAATACATGATTTTATTAAGTTCTCGATATCAGCATCTAATTTAGGCCACCAGAAAAATGATCTGGTCAATGCTTTGGTCTTAACTACGCCAAGATGTGACTGATGAAGAAGTTGTAAAATGGGATTTCTGTAGCCCCACATCAAACAATCGCGGTCCACAGTTAGTTCAGTTTAATAAATTCACATTTGGTAGAGTTAAGTTTAAATCCTGCTAATTGTAATTTACTTAAGACAGGCTTTAAGTTTTGCAACTGCTGCGCCATATCTTTACCAGAAACCGTGATATCATCTTGATATGCAACTTTGTATGGGATGTCACGTAGCAAAGATTCCATGGTTTTTTGAAATATTGCTGCCGCTGGTGTTACACCAAATGGTGACCTTTTGCATTTTAAACGTGCCTATGTGCGTAGACCAAGTACAAAGCAATTGTGATTTGTCATCTAATATTAATTGATTATAGGCTTTAGATAAATCAAGTTTAGTGAAAAGTTCACCTCCCTGTAGAGATGCAAAAATTTCGTCTAGTAGGGGTAAGGGGTATTTACAATCACTTAAATATTTATTTATCGTGATTTTATAGTCACCACATATGCGGAACTCGCCATTTGGTTTTAATATCGGAACTAATGGTGTTCCCCAGTCTGAACTGTCTATTTGCTCTAAAACATCCTCTTCAACAAGTTCGCGAAAGTTTTTTTCAATTTTTACTTTCCAGGCTAAAGGAACTGGTCGCGGTTTGAAAAATATGGGTTTTGCGTTGTCGTCAATAGATAAAGAAATTTTACCTAATTTATATGCGCCCAGCGAACCTCCAAATATTTCTGAATATTCATTTTTTATTTGTTCTCTAATTATAGATGTCTCATCTGACTTGTCTATAGCGTTAACTTGAATAAGTTCAAATTTAAAATCATGTAAGAAATTTCTTCCAAGCAAAGGAGGATTGTCTGTGTTCGTAACTACGAATTTAATTTTCTTAATCAAACCATCATTTTCTGTTTCCTCAACACTTTTATTCTCCTTACACTTTTATTATTTTTTTGTTAAAGTCGGCATACGGACTATTGCAATAAGAAAGCCTTTGTTGTATTTCTCAAGAAATGATTTTGAGATTAAGCAACATGGAGCACCAGAATCGCATACAAAGCTCATAAGATTTCCATTAACCTTAACAAAAATACGGTAAAGTTCAGTAGAATTGTCACCAGTATTATTTACGTTGTAAACAGAAAATTTAAAAGAATAATTTTCATAACTATCATCATTATATAAAGCACTATACTCATCAGAACCATTTACATAATTTACGCTTCTTTGTTTGTTTCTACAAATGGACGCTAAATGACCAAATTTTTTACAATAATCGCATGTACTACTCTTAAAGCGGCATGCTGTAGACAAATGATTTCTCCAACCACAATGTTTACACGGCTGTTTCGTTGATCTTTTGGTTGTTTCTTCCGTCCTCCTTATGTTTCTGCCTTCATATAATTTGCGGCTGACGTTCGGGCCGTAATTGTTGTTGTTGTTGTTCCTCTGTTGATACCCTTTGTTAACATAGTGACACTGCTCTCAGCATTGTTGGAAAGCTTTAATTCCATTATCATGGCTTTTCGAAAAGCTTCTTCCAGTGAAAGCTTTTCGTCTTCTTCACACAGCCTCTCAAAAATTTTGTCTGGAAGTCCAATGACAAATCGGTCAAGAACATTTGCTTCAAGGTGATTGTGAAATTTGCATTTTTGAGCCAGTGGTTTTGTTCTTGCAAACCATTCTGCTACTGTCTCGTTCTCACCTTTCGTTGCTTAGTAGAATATTTTTCTCTCTCTGAAGACGATGGTTGGTGGAGTATAGTACGTTTTCAACATTTCTAGGAACTCCTTATAAGAACTGGTTACAGGGGATTTAGGGCGGCATAAACTATGCAAAACGCTGTAGGGTGCAGCGCCTATTGATTTTAGTAATATGACTTTTCTTTTGTTGTCATCGCTGCAGTCCACTTCACAAAAAAAAACTTCTAATTTTTCTTTCCACAAAGGCCAAGACTCATTTTGTGGGGAGAACTCTGGAATGTGGCTCGGTTGGATGATTGTTACTTTGTTTTCCCCTCATTTTTGACTTGTTTTATGTAAATGTTTTCTTTATAAATATATTTTTGTTTTTCCAAATTTTTGTTGTTATTTACTTTTACTGTCTGATGTTCAGTTCATTAAAGTTGTATGTCCTTCACTTGTGTAAATGTATGTATACATTCTTTTTTATGGATCTACATACATACTCGTATGTGTACTATTTATACATATATCTCTATTTTTTTTTTATCTGTATATTTATACCGTTGCACAATGTGCTTTTAATTTAAAAAAATTTAAGTTAACTCGTTTTAATCCTCGTCGCCAATTTGTAATATACTCGGGATAATGATCCGTTGGAGTTTTAGATTGCAAAAACCAAATCCGTTCTTTATTCACACACTTTCTTTGAGACCCGTGGTTTTACTGCCGAAGACAATGTTTATGTTATGAAGTAGAGCTTACAGTACTTAAGTTCATATAAAGATTACAGTACTACAGTTCATATAAATCTCACATTATAACTTATAATCTACTAATGACAAAAAGTCATATGTATGAAAGTATGCAATAGAACTCTCTATATAACATGAATGTTGCAAACTTTGATAGGTGTAGGACGCACCGTATAGAAGTTAGGGCCATATGATTTGGGACTCAAGGGTAGCATAGCTATGAGCGATAGCTTAAATTGACAAGAGGCTCGAATACTTTATTGTCACAAAATTTCAAGATGTTATGACGCTCCAGTAAAAAGTTAGAAGCATTTGATTGTTGCAAACTTTGATAGGTGTCGGACACACAGTATAGAAGTTAGGGCCATTTGAAGTTCATCAATGTTTCATTTGGGACTCAAGGGTAGTATAGCTATGAGCGATAGCTTAAAGTGACAAGAGGCTCGAGTACTTTATTGTTACAGAATTTTAAGATTTTCTGACGCTCCAGTAAAAAGTTACAAGCATTTGAATGTTGCAAATTTTGATAGGTGTAGGACGCACCGTATAGAAGTTAGGGCCATTTGAAGTTCATCAGTGTTTCATTTGGGACTCAAGGGTAGCCTAGCTATGAGCGACAGCTTGAATTGACAAGAGGCTCGAGTACTTTATTGTCACAAAATTTCAAGATGTTATGATGCTCCAGTAAAAAGTTACAAGCATTTGATTGTGGCAAACTTTGATAGGTGTAGGACGCACCGTATAGAAGTTAGGGCCATTTGAAGTTCATCAGTGTTTCATTTGGGAGTCAAGGGTAGCATAGCTTTGAGCGATAGCTTAAAGTGACAAGAGGCTCGAGTCCTTTATTGTCACAGAATTTCAAGATTTTATGACTCTCCAGTAAAAATTTACAGACATTTGAATGTTGCAAACTTTGATAGGTGTAGGACGCACCGTATAGAAGTTACGGCCATATGAAATGTTATCAGTGTTTGATTTGGGACTCAAGGGTAGCATAGCTATGAGCGATAGCTTAAATTGATAAGTGGCTCGAGTACTTAATGTCACAAAATTTCAAGGTTTTATGACGCTCCAATATACAGTTACAAATATTTGATTGTTGCAAACTTTGATAGGTGTAGGACGCACCGTATAGAAGTTACGGCCATATGAAATGTTATCAGTGTTTGATTTGGGACTCAAAGGTAGCATAGCTATGAGTGATAGCTTAAATTGACAAGAGGCTCGACTACTTCATTGTCACAAAATTTCAATGTTTTTTGACGCTCCAGTAAAAAGTTTCAATTTGAATGCTGCAAACTTTGATAGGTGTAAGATGCACCGTATAGAAGTTAGGGCCATTTGAAGTTTTATCAGTGTTTCATTTGGGACTCAAGGGTAGCATAGCTATGAGCGATAGCTTAAATTGATAAGAGGCTCGGCTACTTCAGTATCACAAAATTTCAAGATTTTTTGACGCTCCAGTAAAAATTTACAAGCAATTGAATGTTGCAAACTTTGAAATGTGTAGGACGCGCTGTATAGAGGTTAGGGCCATTTGAAATTTTATCAGTGTTTGATTTGGGACTCAAGGGTAGCATAGCTATGAGCGATAGCTTAAATTGACAAGAGGCTCGAGTAATTTATTGTCACACAATTTCCAGATTTTATGACGCTCCAGTACAAATTTACTGGCATTTGAATGTTGGAAACTTTCATAGGACGCACCGTATAGAAGTTAGGGCCATATGAAGTTTTATCAGTGTTTGATTTGGGACTCAAGGGTAGCATAGCTATGAGCGATAGTTTAAAGTGACAAGAGGCTCGAGTACTTTGTTGTCACAAAATGTCAAGATTTTATGGGGCTCCAGTAAAAAGTTACAAGCGTTTGATTGTTGCAAACTTTGATAGGTGTGGGACGCACCGTATAGAAGTAAGGGCCATTTGAAGTTTTATTAGTGTTTGATTTGGGTCTCAAGGGTAGTAAAGCTATGAGCGATAGCTTAAATTGACAAGTGGCTCGAGTACTTAATGTCACAAAATTTCAAGGTTTTATGACGCTCCAGTCAAAAGTTACAAGCATTGATTGTTGCAAACTTTGATAGGTGTAGAACGCACCGTACAGAAGTTAGGGCCATTTGAAGTTCATCAGTGTTTCATTTGGGAGTCAAGGGTAGCATAGCTATGAGCGATAGCTTAAAGTGACAAGAGGCTCGAGTCCTTTATTGTCACAGAATTTCAAGATTTTATGACTCTCCAGTAAAAATTTACAGACATTTGAATGTTGCAAACTTTGATAGGTGTAGGACGCACCGTATAGAAGTTACGGCCATATGAAATGTTATCAGTGTTTGATTTGGGACTCAATGGTAGCATAGCTATGAGCGATAGCTTAAATTGATAAGTGGCTCGAGTACTTAATGTCACAAAATTTCAAGGTTTTATGACGCTCCAGTATACAGTTACAAATATTTGATTGTTGCAAACTTTGATAGGTGTAGGACGCACCGTATAGAAGTTACGGCCATATGAAATGTTATCATTGTTTGATTTGGGACTCAAGGGTAGCATAGCTATGAGTGATAGCTTAAATTGACAAGAGGCTCGAGTACTTCATTGTCACAAAATTTCAATGTTTTTTGACGCTCCAGTAAAAAGTTACAATTTGAATGCTGCAAACTTTGATAGGTGTAAGATGCACCGTATAGAAGTTAGGGCCATTTGAAGTTTTATCAGTGTTTCATTTGGGACTCAAGGGTAGCATAGCTATGAGCGATAGCTTAAATTGATAAGAGGCTCGACTACTTCAGTATCACAAAATTTCAAGATTTTGTGACGCTCCAGTAAAAATTTACAAGCAATTGAATGTTGCAAACTTTGAAATGTGTAGGACGCGCTGTATAGAGGTTAGGGCCATTTGAAATTTTATCAGTGTTTGATTTGGGACTCAAGGGTAGCATAGCTATGAGCGATAGCTTAAATTCACAAGAGGCTCGAGTAATTTATTGTCACACAATTTCCAGATTTTATGACGCTCCAGTACAAATTTACTGGCATTTGAATGTTGGAAACTTTCATAGGACGCACCGTATAGAAGTTAGGGCCATATGAAGTTTTATCAGTGTTTGATTTGGGACTCAAGGGTGGTAAAGCTATGAGCGATAGCTTAAATTGACAAGAGGCTCGAGTATTTTATTGTCACAAAATTTCAAGGTTTTATGACGCTCCAGTAAAAATTTATAGGCATTTGAATGTTGCAAACTTTGATAGGTGTAGGACGCACCGTATAGAAGTTAGGGCCATATGAAGTTTTATCAGTGTTTGATTTCGGACTTAAGGGTAGCATAGCTATGAGCGATGGCTTAAATTGATAAGTGGCGCGAGTACTTAATGTTACAAAATGTCAAGGTTTTATGACGCTCCAGTATATAGTTACAAGCATTGATTGTTGCAAACTTTGATAGGTATAGGACGCACCGTATAGTGTTTGATTTGTGACTGCTGCGTAGCATAGCTATGAGTGATAGTTTAAATTGACAAGAGGCTCGAGTACTTCATTATCACAAAGTTTCAATGACAATATTTATGTTATGAAGTAGAGCTTACAGTACTAAAGGTCATATAAAGCTTACAGTACTACAGTTCATATAAATCTTACATTATAACTTATAATCTGCTAATGACACAAAGTCGTATCTCTAAAAGTATGCAATAGAATTCTCTATATACCATGCTCCTCATAAAAAAAATTTTTTATTCATTGTTATTATTATAAATAATACTTATGGTACATTTTTGTAAATTTATCTATTTATTATTATTTTTTTTTTATGATTGTTAATTTGTTTCGAGTTCAATTTATTGCATTCAATTACTTAATTGATTTAAATTCTTGTTCATATGCTAAAATATTATGTTGTAAATCGGTTACTTAGATTTCTTTAGTTTAGTCATTGATCTCGTTTCTCTCATAAATGCCTCATTACTTCTGTTATTATTTTCATTGTTAAAATCGTTAGTTGACATTTCTATTACATGTACGTTATGATTATTGTTTACATTTGGCTCTATTTGTTTTTCTACATTTAATCTTGCGTTACTAGTTCCATATACATTTTGGTTATGAATAACAATGTTTTCACTTACACAATTTTCGTTCCTGTTTGACGATTCAGCTGATTGATTTGAACACGTAGGAACATTATCATGAGGTTCCATAGAAACATTGCAAGCTACTCCACTACTTTCTGCACCTGACCTTATTTGATCCGTATGTCGCTTTATTATTCGATTATTAGGAAGAATACAATGATATGAACGTGGTCCGATTTGTTTCGTTACTTTAGAAGGAGCCCAAGTTTTTTATTAGGATTGGTGTAGTTACGAATATAGACACTCTGCCCTTCCTGAAATTGAACATTTCTCTTTCCTTTATAGCGCGCTATACTTTTTTCTTGATTTGATAAGATATTTTCTCTTACCAGAGGAGGTTTTCTAAAGACGAACCTAGTTCTTATTGATCTGCCAAGAAAAATATGTGCTGGACTCTCAGCGGTAGTGCAATCTTTCGTATTACGATAATCCATTAAGAAACGATTTAACACAACGTCAATACATGCTTATAGAATTTAAAGTTGCATATATTTATTTTTCTAATGTCTTTATAAAATTCTCTGCCTGACCATTAGTTGACAAGAGGCTCGAGTACTTTATTGTCACAATATTTCAAGGTTTTATGACGCTCCAGTAAAAATTTACAAGCACTTGAATGCTGCAAACTTTGATAGGTGTAAGATGCACCGTATAGAAGTTAGGGCCATTTGAAGTTTTATCAGTGTTTCATTTGGGACTCAAGGGTAGCATAGCTATGAGCGATAGCTTAAATTGATAAGAGGCTCGGCTACTTCAGTATCACAAAATTTCAAGATTTTTTGACGCTCCAGTAAAAATTTACAAGCAATTGAATGTTGCAAACTTTGAAATGTGTAGGACGCGCTGTATAGATGTTAGGGCCATTTGAAATTTTATCAGTGTTTGATTTGGGACTCAAGGGTAGCATAGCTATGAGCGATAGCTTAAATTGACAAGAGGCTCGAGTAATTTATTGTCACACAATTTCCAGATTTTATGACGCTCCAGTACAAATTTACTGGCATTTGAATGTTGGAAACTTTCATAGGACGCACCGTATAGAAGTTAGGGCCATATGAAGTTTTATCAGTGTTTGATTTGGGACTCAAGGGTGGTAAAGCTATGAGCGATAGCTTAAATTGACAAGAGGCTCGAGTATTTTATTGTCACAAAATTTCAAGGTTTTATGACGCTCCAGTAAAAATTTATAGGCATTTGAATGTTGCAAACTTTGATAGGTGTAGGACGCACCGTATAGAAGTTAGGGCCATATGAAGTTTTATCAGTGTTTGATTTCGGACTTAAGGGTAGCATAGCTATGAGCGATGGCTTAAATTGATAAGTGGCGCGAGTACTTAATGTTACAAAATGTCAAGGTTTTATGACGCTCCAGTAAATAGTTACAAGCATTGATTGTTGCAAACTTTGATAGGTATAGGACGCACCGTATAGTGTTTGATTTGTGACTGCTGCGTAGCATAGCTATGAGTGATAGTTTAAATTGACAAGAGGCTCGAGTACTTCATTGTCACAAAGTTTCAATGACAATGTTTATGTTATGAAGTAGAGCTTACAGTACTAAAGTTCATATAAAGCTTACAGTACTACAGTTCATATAAATCTTACATTATAACTTATAATCTGCTAATGACACAAAGTCGTATCTCTAAAAGTATGCAATAGAATTCTCTATATACCATGCTCCTCATAAAAAAAATTTTTTATTCATTGTTATTATTATAAATAATACTTATGGTACATTTTTGTAAATTTATCTATTTATTATTATTTTTTTTTTATGATTGTTAATTTGTTTCGAGTTCAATTTATTGCATTCAATTACTTAATTGATTTAAATTCTTGTTCATATGCTAAAATATTATGTTGTAAATCGGTTACTTAGATTTCTTTAGTTTAGTCATTGATCTCGTTTCTCTCATAAATGCCTCATTACTTCTATTATTATTTTCATTGTTAAAATCGTTAGTTGACATTTCTATTACATGTACGTTATGATTATTGTTTACATTTGGCTCTATTTGTTTTTCTACATTTAATCTTGCGTTACTAGTTCCATATACATTTTGGTTATGAATAACAATGTTTTCACTTACACAATTTTCGTTCCTGTTTGACGATTCAACTGATTGATTTGAACACGTAGGAACATTATCATGAGGTTCCATAGAAACATTGCAAGCTACTCCACTACTTTCTGCACCTGACCTTATTTGATCCGTATGTCGCTTTATTATTCGATTATTAGGAAGAATACAATGATATGAACGTGGTCCGATTTGTTTCGTTACTTTAGAAGGAGCCCAAGTTTTTTATTAGGATTGGTGTAGTTACGAATATAGACACTCTGCCCTTCCTGAAATTGAACATTTCTCTTTCCTTTATAGCGCGCAATACTTTTTTCTTGATTTGATAAGATATTTTCTCTTACCAGAGGAGGTTTTCTAAAGACGAACCTAGTTCTTATTGATCTGCCAAGAAAAATATGTGCTGGACTCTCAGCGGTAGTGCAATCTTTCGTATTACGATAATCCATTAAGAAACGATTTAACACAACGTCAATACATGCTTATAGAATTTAAAGTTGCATATATTTATTTTTTTAATGTCTTTATAAAATTCTCTGCCTGACCATTAGTTGACAAGAGGCTCGAGTACTTTATTGTCACAATATTTCAAGGTTTTATGACGCTCCAGTAAAAATTTACAAGCACTTGAATGCTTCAAACTTTGATAGGTGTAGGACGCACCGTATAGAAGTTAGGGCCATGCGAAGTTTTATCAGTGTTTGATTTGGGACTCAAGGGTAGCATACCTATGAGCGATAGCTTAAATTGATAAGTGGCTCGAGTACTTAATGTTACAAAATTTCAAGGTTTTATGACGCTCCAGTAAAAATTTACAGGCATTTGAATATTGCAAACTTTGATAGGTGTAGGACGCACCGTATAGAAGTAAGGGCCATTTCAAGTATTATCAGTGTTCGATTTGCGACTCAAGGGTAGCATAGCTATGAGCGATAGTTTAAATTGATAAGAGGCTCGAGTACTTAATGTCACAAAATTTCAAGGTTTTATGGCGCTCCAGTAAAAAGTTACAAGTATTTGATTGTTGCAAACTTTGATAGGTGTAGGACGCACCGTATAGAAGTAAGGGCCATATGAAGTTTTATCAGTGTTTGATTTGGGACTCAAGGGTAGCATAGCTATGAGCGATAGCTTAAATTGACAAGAGGCTCGAGTACTTTATTGTCACAAAATTTCAATATTTTATGACGCTCCAGTAAAAAGTTACAAGCATTGATTGTTGCAAACTTTGATAGGTATAGGACGCACCGTATAGAAGTAAGGGCCATTTCAAATTTTATCAGTGTTTGATTTGGGACTCAAGGGTAGCATAGCTATGAGTGATAGCTTAAATTGTCAAGAGGCTCGAGTACTTTATTGTCCCAAAATTTAAAGGTTTTATGACGCTCCAATAAAAAGTTACAGGCATTGATTGTTGCAAACTTTGATAGGTATAGGATGCAACGTATAGAAGTTAGGGCGATTTGAAGTATTATCAGTGTTTGATTTGTGACTCATGCTATGAGTGATAGCTTAAATTGACAAGAGGCTCGAGTACTTCATTGTCACAAAATTTCAATGTTTTCTGACGCTCCAGTAAAAAGTTACATGTATTTGAATGCTGCATACTTTGATAGGTGTAAGACGCACCGTATAGAAGTTAGGGCCATTTGAAGTTTTATCAGTGTTTGATTTGGGACTCAAGGGTAGCATAGCTATGAGCGATAGCTTAAATTGACAAGTGGCTCGAGTACTTTATTGTCACAAAATTTCAAGGTTTTTTGACGCTCCAGTAAAAAGTTACAAGTATTTGATTGTTTCAAACTTTGATAGGTGTAGGACGCACCGCATAGAAGTAAGGGCCATTTCAAGTTTTATCAGTGTTTGATTTGGGACTCAAGAGTAGCATAGCTATGAGCGATAGCTTAAATTGACAAGAGGCTCGAGTACTTTATTGTCACAAAATTTCAAGGTCTTATTACGCTCCAGTAAAAAGTTACAAGCCTTTGATTGTTACAAACTTTGATAGGTGTAGGACGCACCGTATAGAAGTTAGGGCCATTTGAAGCTTTATCAGTAGTTGATTTGGGACTCAAGGGTAGCATAGCTATGAGTGATAGCTTAAATTGATAAGAGGCTCGAGTACTTATTGTCACAAAATTTCAAGGTCTTATTACGCTCCAGTAAAAAGTTACAAGCATTTGATTGTTGCGAACTTTGATAGGTATAGGATGCACCGTATAGAAGTTAGGGCCATTTGAAGCTTTAGCAGTGTTTGATTTGGGACCCAAGGGTAGCATAGCTATGAGCGATAGCTTAAATTGATAAGTGGCTCGAGTACTTTATTGTCACAAAATTTCAAGGCTTTTTGACACTCCAGTAAAAATGTATACGCATTTGAATGTTGCAAACTCTGATAGGTGTAGGACGCACGGTGTAGAAGTTAGGGCGATAAGAAGTTTTATCAGTGTTTGATTTGGGACCCAAGGCTAGCATAGCTATGAGCGATAGCTTAAATTGATAAGTGGCTCGAGTACTTAATATCACAAAATTTTAAGGTTTTATGACGCTCCAGTAAAAAGTTACAAGTATTTGATTGTTGCAAACTTTGATAGGTATAGGACGCACCGTATAGAAGTTGGGGCCATTTGAAACTTAAGCAGTGTTTGATTTGGGACTCAAGGCTAGCATAGCTATGAGCGAAAGCTTAAATTGACAAGAGGCTCGAGTACTTTATTGTCACAGAATCTAAAGATTTTATGACGCTCCAGTAAAAAGTTACAAGCATTTGATTGTTGCAAACTTTGATAGGTGTAGGACGCACCTTATAGAAGTAAGGGCCATTTGAAGCGTGAGCGATAGCATAAATTGATAAGTGGCTCGAGTACTTAATGTCACAAAATTTCAAGGCTTTTTGACGCTCCAGTAAAAATGTATACGCATTTGAATGTTGCAAACACTGATAGGTGTAGGACGCACGGTATAGAAGTTAGGGCGATAAGAAGTTTTATCAGTGTTTGATTTGGGACCCAAGGGTAGCATAGCTATGAGCGATAGCTTAAATTGATAAGTGGCTCCAGTACTTAATATCACAAAATTTCAAGGTTTAATGACGCTCCAGTAAAAAGTTACAAGTATGTGATTGTTACAAACTTTGATAGGTATAGGACGCACCGTATAGAAGTTAGGGCGATTTGAAGTATTATCAGTGTTTGATTTGTGACTCATGCGTAGCATAGCTATGAGTGATGGCTTAAATTGTCAAGAGGCTCGAGTACTTTATTATCACAAAATTTCAAGATTTTATGATGCTCCAGTAAAAAGTTACAAGCTTTTGATTGTTGCAAACTTTGATAGGTATAGGACGCACCGTATAGAAGTTAGGGCCATTTGAAACTTAAGCAGTGTTTGATTTGGGACTCAAGGGTAGCATAGCTATGAGCGATAGCTTAAATTGACAAGAGGCTCGAGTGCTTTATTGTCACAGAATTTAAAGATTTTATGACGCTCCAGTAAAAAGTTACAAGCATTTGATTGTTGCAAACTTTGATAGGTGTAGGACGCACCTTATAGAAGTAAGGGCCATTTGAAGCTTTATTAGTGTTTGATTTGGGTTTCAAGGGTAGTATAGCTATGAGCGATAGCTTAAATTGACAAGTGGCTCGAGTACTTTTTGTCACAAAATTTCAAGGTTTTATGACGCTCCAGTAAAAATTTAGAAGCATTTGAATGTTGCAAACCTTGATAGGTGTAGGACGCACCGTATAGAAGTTAGGGCCATATGAAGTTTTATCAGTGTTTGATTTGGGCCTCAAGGGTAGCATACCTATGAGCGATAGCTTAAATTGATAAGTGGCTCGAGTACTTAATGTCACAAAATTTCAAGGTTTTATGACGCTCCAGTAAAAAGTTACAAGTATTTGATTCTTGCAAACTTTGATAGGTGTAGGACGCACCGTATAGAAGTAAGGGCCAATTCAAGTTTTATCAGTGTTTTATTTGGGACTCAAGGGTAGCATAGCTATGAGCGGTAGCTTAAATTGACAAGACTCTCGAGTACTTTATTGTCACAAAATGTCAAGGTCTTATTACGCTCCAGTAAAAAGTTACAAGCATTTGATTGTTGCAAACTTTGATAGGTGTAGGACGCACCGTATAGAAGTTAGGGCCATTTGAAGCTTTATCAGTGGTTGATTTGGGACTCAAGGGTAGCATAGCTATGAGTGATAGCTTAAATTGATAAGAGGCTCGAGTACTTATTGTCACAAAATTTCAAGGTCTTATTACGCTCCAGTAAAAAGTTACAAGCATTTGATTGTTGCAAACTTTGATAGGTATAGGATGCACCGTATAGAAGTTAGGGCCATTTGAAGCTTTAGCAGTGTTTGATTTGGGACCCAAGGGTAGCATAGCTATGAGCGATAGCTTAAATTGATAAGTGGCTCGAGTACTTAATGTCACAAAATTTCAAGGCTTTTTGACGCTCCAGTAAAAATGTATACGCATTTGAATGTTGCAAACTCTGATAGGTGTAGGACGCACGGTATAGAAGTTAGGGCGATAAGAAGTTTTATCAGTGTTTGATTTGGGACCCAAGGGTAGCATAGCTATGAGCGATAGCTTAAATTGATAAGTGGCTCGAGTACTTAATATCACAAAATTTCAAGGTTTTATGACGCTCCAGTAAAAAGTTACAAGTATTTGATTGTTGCAAACTTTGATAGGTATAGGACGCACCGTATAGAAGTTAGGGCCATTTGAAACTTAAGCAGTGTTTGATTTGGGACTCAAGGGTAGCATAGCTATGAGCGATAGCTTAAATTGACAAGAGGCTCGAGTGCTTTATTGTCACAGAATTTAAAGATTTTATGACGCTCCAGTAAAAAGTTACAAGCATTTGATTGTTGCAAAATTTGATAGGTGTAGGACGCACCTTATTGAAGTAAGGGCCATTTGAAGCTTTATTAGTGTTTGATTTGGGTTTCAAGGGTAGTATAGCTATGAGCGATAGCTTAAATTGACAAGTGGCTCCAGTACTTTATTGTCACAAAATTTCAAGGTTTTATGACGCTCCAGCAAAAATTTACAAGCATTTGAATGTTGCAAATTTTGATAGGTGTAGGACGCACCGTATAGAAGTTAGGGCCATATGAAGTTTTATCAGTGTTTGATTTGGGACTCAAGGGTAGCATACCTATGAGCGATAGCTTAAATTGATAAGTGGCTCGAGTACTTAATGTCACAAAATTTCAAGGTTTTATGACGCTCCAGTAAAAAGTTACAAGTATTTGATTCTGGCAAACTTTGATAGGTGTAGGACGCACCGTATAGAAGTAAGGGCCATTTCAAGTTTGATCAGTGTTTGATTTGGGACTCAAGGGTAGCATAGCTATGAGCGATAGCTTAAATTGACAAGATGCTCGAGTACTTTATTGTCACTAAATTTCAAGATTTTATGACGCTCCAGTAAAAAGTTACAAGCATTTGATTGTTGCAAACTTTGATAGGTGTAGGACGCACCGTATAGTGCCATTTGAAGTTTTAGCAGTGTTTGGTTGGGGACTCAAGGGTAGCATAGCTATGAGCGATAGCTTAAAGTGACAAGAGACTCGAGTACTTTATTGTCACAGAATTTAAAGATTTTATGACGCTCCAGTAAAAAGTTACAAGCATTTGATTGTTGCAAACTTTGATAGGTGTAGGATGCACCGTATAGAAGTAAAGGCCATTTGAAGTTTTATTAGTGTTTGATTTGGGTCTCAAGGGTAGTATAGCTAAGACCGATAGCTTAAATTGACAAGAGGCTCGAGTACTTTATTGTCACAAAATTTCAAGGTTTTATTACGCTCCAGTAAAAATTTACAGGCATTTGAATGTTGCAAAGTTTGATATGTGTAGGACGCACCGTATAGAAGTTAGGGCCATATGAATTTTTATCAGTGTTTGATTTGAGAGCCAAGGGTAGCATACCTATGAGCGATAGCTTAAATTGATAAGTGGCTCGAGTACTTAATGTCACAAAATTTCAAGGTTTTATGACGCTCCAGTAAAAAGTTACAAGTATTTGATTGTTGCAAACTTTGATAGGTGTAGGACGCACCGTATAGACGTTAGTGCCATTTGAAGTTTTAGCAATGTTTGGTTTGGGACTCAAGGGTAGCATAGCTATGAGCGATAGCTTAAATTGACAAGAGGGTCGAGTACTTTATTGTCACAAAATTTCAAGATTTTATGACGCTCCAGTAAAAAGTTACAAGCATTTGATTGTTGCAAACTTTGATAGCTGTTGGACGCACCGTATAGAAGTTAGTGCCATTTGAAGTTTTAGCAGTGTTTGGATTGGGACTCAAGTGTAGCATAGCTATGAGCGATAGCTTAAAGTGACAAGAGGCTCGAGTATTTCATTATCGCAAAATTTCAAGATTTTATTGTCACAAAATTTCAAGATTTTATGACGCTCCAGTAAAAAGTTATAAGCATTTGATTGTTGCAAACTTTGATAGGTGTAGGACGCACAGTATAGAAGTAAGGGCCATTTGTAGTTTTATTAGTGTTTGATTTGGGGCTCAAGGGTAGTATAGCTAAGAGCGATAGCTTAAAGTGACAAGAGGCTCGAGTACTTTATTGTCACAAAATTTCAAGATTTTATGACGCTCCAGTAAAAAGTTACAAGCATTTGATTGTTGCAAACTTTGATAGGTGTAGGACGCACCGTATAGAAGTTAGTGTCATTTGAAGTTTTAGCAGTGTTTGGTTGGGGACTCAAGGGTAGCATAGCTATGAGCGATAGCTTAAAGTGACAAGAGACTCGAGTACTTTATTGTCACAGAATTTAAAGATTTTATGACGCTCCAGTAAAAAGTTACAAGCATTTGATTGTTGCAAACTTTGATAAGTGTAGGACGCACCGTATAGAAGTAAAGGCCATTTGAAGTTTTATTAGTGTTTGATTTGGGTCTCAAGGGTAGTATAGCTAAGAGCGATAGCTTAAATTGACAAGAGGCTCGAGTACTTTATTGTCACAAAATTTCAAGGTTTTATGACGCTCCAGTAAAAATTTACAGGCATTTGAATGTTGCAAACTTTGATATGTGTAGGACGCACCGTATAGAAGTTAGGGCCATATGAATTTTTATCAGTGTTTGATTTGGGAGCCAAGGGTAGCATACCTATGAGCGATAGCTTAAATTGATAAGTGGCTCGAGTACTTAATGTCACAAAATTTCAAGGTTTTATGACGCTCCAGTAAAAAGTTACAAGTATTTGATTGTTGCAAACTTTGATAGGTGTAGGACGCACCGTATAGAAGTTAGTGCCATTTGAAGTTTTAGCAGTGTTTGGTTTGTGACTCAAGGGTAGCATAGCTATGAGCGATAGCTTAAATTGACAAGAGGCTTCGAGTACTTTATTGTCACAAAATTTCAAGATTTTATGACGCTCCAGTAAAAAGTTACAAGCATTTGATTGTTGCAAACTTTGATAGGTGTAGGACGCACCGTATAGAAGTTAGTGCCATTTGAAGTTTTAGCAGTGTTTGGATTGGGACTCAAGGGTAGCATAGTTATCAGCGATAGCTTAAAGTGACAAGAGGCTCGAGTATTTCATTATCGCAAAATTTCAAGATTTTATTGTCACAAAATTTCAAGATTTTATGACGCTCCAGTAAAAAGTTACAAGTATTTGATTGTTGCAAACTTTGATGGGTGTAGGACGCACCGTATAGAAGTTAGGGCCATATGAAGTTTTATCAGTGCTTGATTTGGGACTCAAGGGTAGCATACCTATGAGCGATAGCTTAAATTGATAAGTGGCTCGAGTAATTAATGTCACAAAATTTCAAGGTTTTATGACGCTCCAGTAAAAAGTTACAAGTATTTGATTGTTGCAAACTTTGATAGGTGTAGGACGCACCGTATAGTAGTTAGTGCCATTTGAAGTTTTAGCAGTGTTTGGTTTGGGACTCAAGGGTAGCATACCTATGAGCGATAGCTTAAATTGATAAGTGGCTCGAGTAATTAATGTCACAAAATTTCAAGGTTTTATGACGCTCCAGTAAAATGTTACAAGTATTTGATTGTTGCAAAGTTTTATAGGTGTAGGACGCACCGTATAGTAGTTAGTGCCATTTGATGTTTTAGCAGTGTTTGGTTTGGGACCCGAGGGTAGCATAGCTATGAGCGATAGCTTAAATTTACAAGAGGCTCGAGTACTTTATTGTCACAAAATTGAAAGATTTTATGACGCTCCAGTAAAAAGTTACATGCATTTGATTGTTGCAAACTTTGGTAGGTTTAGGACGCACCGTATAGAAGTAAGGGCCATTTGAAGCTTTATTAGTGTTTGATTTGGGTTTCAAGGTTAGTATAGCAATGAGCGATAGCTTCAATTGACAAGTGGCTCGAGTACTTTATTGTCACAAAATTTCAAGGTTTTATGACGCTCCAGTAAAAATTTACAGGCATTTGAATGTTGCAAACTTTGATATGTGTAGGACGCACCGTATAGAAGTTAGGGCCATATGAATTTTTATCAGTGTTTGATTTGGGAGCCAAGGGTAGCATACCTATGAGCGATAGCTTAAATTGATAAGTGGCTCGAGTACTTAATGTCACAAAATTTCAAGGTTTTATGACGCTCCAGTAAAAAGTTACAAGTATTTGATTGTTGCAAACTTTGATAGGTGTAGGACGCACCGCATAGAAGTTAGGGCCATATGAAGTTTTATCAGTGCTTGATTTGGGACTCAAGGGTAGCATACCTATGAGCGATAGCTTAAATTGATAAGTGGCTCGAGTAATTAATGTCACAAAATTTCAAGGTTTTATGACGCTCCAGTAAAAAGTTACAAGTATTTGATTGTAGCAAACTTTGATAGGTGTAGGACGCACCGTATAGAAGTTAGGGCCATTTGAAGTTTTATCAATGTTTGATTTGTGACTCATGAGTATCATAGCTATTAGCGATAGCTTAAATTGATAAGAGGCACGAGTACTTCATTATCACAAAATTTCAAGATTTTATAACGCTCCAGTCAAAATTTACAAGCATTTGATTGTTGCAAACTTTGGTAGGAGTAGGACGTACCCTATAGAAGATAGGGCCATTTCAAGTTTTATCAGTGTTTGATTTGGGACTCAAGGGTAGCATAGCTATGAGCGATAACTTAAATTGAAAAGAGGCTCGAGTACTTTATTGTCACAGAATTTAAAGATTTTATGACGCTCCAGTAAAAATTTACAAGCATTTGATTGTTGCAAACTTTGGTAGGTGTAGGACGCACCGTATAGAAGTAAGGGCCATTTGAAGCTGCATTAGTGTTTGATTTGGGTTTCAAGGTTAGTATAGCAATGAGCGATAGCTTAAATTGACAAGTGGCTCGAGTACTTTATTGTCACAAAATTTCAAGGTTTTATGATGCTCCACTAAAAATTTACAGGCATTTGAATGTTGCAAACTTTGATGGGTGTAGGACGCACCGTATAGAAGTTAGGGCCATATGAAGTTTTATCAGTGCTTGATTTGGGACTCAAGGGTAGCATACCTATGAGCGATAGCTTAAATTGATAAGTGGCTCGAGTAATTAATGTCACAAAATTTCAAGGTTTTATGACGCTCCAGTAAAAAGTTACAAGTATTTCATTGTTGCAAACTTTGATAGGTGTAGGACGCACCGTATAGTAGTTAGTGCCATTTGAAGTTTTAGCAGTGTTTGATTTGGGACTCAAGGGTAGCATAGCTATGAGCGATAGCTTAAATTTACAAGAGGCTCGAGTACTTTATTGTCACAAAATTTCAAGATTTTATGACGCTCCAGTAAAAAGTTACAAGCATTTGATTGTTGCAAACTTTGATAGGTGTAGGACGCACCGTATAGAAGTTAGGGCCATTTGAAGTTTTATCAATATTAGATTTGTGACTCATGAGTAGCATAGCTATGAGTGATAGCTTAAATTGACAAGAGGCTCGAGTACTTCATTGTCACAAAATTTCAATGTTTTTTGACGCTCCAGTAAAAAGTTACATGTATTTGAATGCTGCAAACTTTGATATGTGTAGGACGCACCGTATAGAAGTTAGGGCCATATGAATTTTTATCAGTGTTTGATTTGGGAGCCAAGGGTAGCATACCTATGAGCGATAGCTTAAATTGATAAGTGGCTCGAGTACTTAATGTCAGAAAATTTCAAGGTTTTATGACGCTCCAGTAAAAAGTTACAAGTATTTGATTGTTGCAAACTTTGATAGGTGTAGGACGCACCGTATAGAAGTTAGTGCCATTTGAAGTTTTAGCAGTGTTTGGTTTGTGAATCAAGGGTAGCATAGCTATGAGCGATAGCTTAAATTGACAAGAGGCTTCGAGTACTTTATTGTCACAAAATTTCAAGATTTTATGACGCTCCAGTAAAAAGTTACAAGCATTTGATTGTTGCAAACTTTGATAGGTGTAGGACGCACCGTATAGAAGTTAGTGCCATTTGAAGTTTTAGCAGTGTTTGGATTGGGACTCAAGGGTAGCATAGCTATGAGCGATAGCTTAAAGTGACAAGAGGCTCGAGTATTTCATTATCGCAAAATTTCAAGATTTTATTGTCACAAAATTTCAAGATTTTATGACGCTCCAGTAAAAAGTTATAAGCATTTGATTGTTGCAAACTTTGATAGGTGTAGGACGCACAGTATAGAAGTAAGGGCCATTTGTAGTTTTATTAGTGTTTGATTTGGGTCTCAAGGGTAGTATAGCTATGAGCGATAGCTTAAAGTGACAAGAGGCTCGAGTACTTTATTGTCACTGAATTTCAAGATTTTATGACGCTCCAGTAAAAAGTTACAAGCATTTGATTGTTGCAAACTTTGATAGGTGTAGGACGCACCGTATAGAAGTTAGTGCCATTTGAAGTTTTAGCAGTGTTTGGTTGGGGACTCAAGGGTAGCATAGCTATGAGCGATAGCTTAAAGTGACAAGAGACTCGAGTACTTTATTGTCACAGAATTTAAACATTTTATGACGCTCCAGTAAAAAGTTACAAGCATTTGATTGTTGCAAACTTTGATAGGTGTAGGACGCACCGTACAGAAGTAAAGGCCATTTGAAGTTTTATTACTGTTTGATTTGGGTCTCAAGGGTAGTATAGCTAAGAGCGATAGCTTAAATTGACAAGAGGCTCGAGTACTTTATTGTCACAAAATTTCAAGGTTTTATGACGCTCCAGTAAAAATTTACAGGCATTTGAATGTTGCAAACTTTGATATGTGTAGGACGCACCGTATAGAAGTTAGGGCCATATGAATTTTTATCACTGTTTGATTTGGGAGCCAAGGGTAGCATAACTATGAGCGATAGCTTAAATTGATAAGTGGCTCGAGTACTTAATGTCACAAAATTTCAAGGTTTTATGACGCTCCAGTAAAAAGTTACAAGTATTTGATTGTTGCAAACTTTGATGGGTGTAGGACGCACCGTATAGAAGTTAGGGCCATATGAAGTTTTATCAGTGCTTGATTTGGGACTCAAGGGTAGCATACCTATGAGCGATAGCTTAAATTGATAAGTGGCTCGAGTAATTAATGTCACAAAATTTCAAGGTTTTATGACGCTCCAGTAAAAAGTTACAAGTATTTGATTGTTGCAAACTTTGATAGGTGTAGGACGCACCGTATAGTAGTTAGTGCCATTTGAAGTTTTAGCAGTGTTTGGTTTGGGACTCAAGGGTAGCATACCTATGAGCGATAGCTTAAATTGATAAGTGGCTCGAGTAATTAATGTCACAAAATTTCAAGGTTTTATGACGCTCCAGTAAAATGTTACAAGTATTTGATTGTTGCAAAGTTTGATAGGTGTAGGACGCACCGTATAGTAGTTAGTGCCATTTGAAGTTTTAGCAGTGTTTGGTTTGGGACCCGAGGGTAGCATAGCTATGAGCGATAGCTTAAATTTACAAGAGGCTCGAGTACTTTATTGTCACAAAATTTAAAGATTTTATGACGCTCCAGTAAAAAGTTACAAGCATTTGATTGTTGCAAACTTTGATAGATGTAGGACGCACCGTATAGAAGTAAAGGCCATTTGAAGTTTTATTAGTGTGTGATTTGGGTTTCAAGGTTAGTATAGCAATGAGCGATAGCTTCAATTGACAAGTGGCTCGAGTACTTTATTGTCACAAAATTTCAAGGTTTTATGACGCTCCAGTAAAAATTTACAGGCATTTGAATGTTGCAAACTTTGGTATGTGTAGGACGCACCGTATAGAAGTTAGGGCCATATGAATTTTTATCAGTGTTTGATTTAGGAGCCAAGGGTAGCATACCTATGAGCGATAGCTTAAATTGATAAGTGGCTCGAGTACTTAATGTCACAAAATTTCAAGGTTTTATGACGCTCCAGTAAAAAGTTACAAGCATTTGATTGTTGCAAACTTTGATAGGTGTAGGACGCACCGTATAGAAGTTAGTGCCATTTGAAGTTTTAGCAGTGTTTGGTTGGGGACTCAAGGGTAGCATAGCTATGAGCGATAGCTTAAAGTGACAAGAGACTCGAGTACTTTATTGTCACAGAATTTAAACATTTTATGACGCTCCAGTAAAAAGTTACAAGCATTTGATTGTTGCAAACTTTGATAGGTGTAGGACGCACCGTACAGAAGTAAAGGCCATTTGAAGTTTTATTACTGTTTGATTTGGGTCTCAAGGGTAGTATAGCTAAGAGCGATAGCTTAAATTGACAAGAGGCTCGAGTACTTTATTGTCACAAAATTTCAAGGTTTTATGACGCTCCAGTAAAAATTTACAGGCATTTGAATGTTGCAAACTTTGATATGTGTAGGACGCACCGTATAGAAGTTAGGGCCATATGAATTTTTATCACTGTTTGATTTGGGAGCCAAGGGTAGCATACCTATGAGCGATAGCTTAAATTGATAAGTGGCTCGAGTACTTAATGTCACAAAATTTCAAGGTTTTATGACGCTCCAGTAAAAAGTTACAAGTATTTGATTGTTGCAAACTTTGATGAGTGTAGGACGCACCGTATAGAAGTTAGGGCCATATGAAGTTTTATCAGTGCTTGATTTGGGACTCAAGGGTAGCATACCTATGAGCGATAGCTTAAATTGATAAGTGGCTCGAGTAATTAATGTCACAAAATTTCAAGGTTTTATGACGCTCCAGTAAAAAGTTACAAGTATTTGATTGTTGCAAACTTTGATAGGTGTAGGACGCACCGTATAGTAGTTAGTGCCATTTGAAGTTTTAGCAGTGTTTGGTTTGGGACTCAAGGGTAGCATACCTATGAGCGATAGCTTAAATTGATAAGTGGCTCGAGTAATTAATGTCACAAAATTTCAAGGTTTTATGACGCTCCAGTAAAATGTTACAAGTATTTGATTGTTGCAAAGTTTGATAGGTGTAGGACGCACCGTATAGTAGTTAGTGCCATTTGAAGTTTTAGCAGTGTTTGGTTTGGGACCCGAGGGTAGCATAGCTATGAGCGATAGCTTAAATTTACAAGAGGCTCGAGTACTTTATTGTCACAAAATTTAAAGATTTTATGACGCTCCAGTAAAAAGTTACATGCATTTGATTGTTGCAAACTTTGGTAGGTGTAGGACGCACCGTATAGAAGTAAGGGCCATTTGAAGCTTTATTAGTGTTTGATTTGGGTTTCAAGGTTAGTATAGCAATGAGCGATAGCTTCAATTGACAAGTGGCTCGAGTACTTTATTGTCACAAAATTTCAAGGTTTTATGACGCTCCAGTAAAAATTTACAGGCATTTGAATGTTGCAAACTTTGATATGTGTAGGACGCACCGTATAGAAGTTAGGGCCGTATGAATTTTTATCAGTGTTTGATTTGGGAGCCAAGGGTAGCATACCTATGAGCGATAGCTTAAATTGATAAGTGGCTCGAGTACTTAATGTCACAAAATTTCAAGGTTTTATGACGCTCCAGTAAAAAGTTACAAGTATTTGATTGTTGCAAACTTTGATAGGTGTAGGACGCACCGCATAGAAGTTAGGACCATATGAAGTTTTATCAGTGCTTGATTTGGGACTCAAGGGTAGCATACCTATGAGCGATAGCTTAAATTGATAAGTGGCTCGAGTAATTAAAGTCACAAAATTTCAAGGTTTTATGACGCTCCAGTAAAAAGTTACAAGTATTTGATTGTAGCAAACTTTGATAGGTGTAGGACGCACAGTATAGAAGTTAGGGCCATTTGAAGTTTTATCAATGTTTGATTTGTGACTCATGAGTAGCATAGCTATTAGCGATAGCTTAAATTGATAAGAGGCACGAGTACTTCATTATCACAAAATTTCAAGATTTTATAACGCTCCAGTCAAAATTTACAAGCATTTGATTGTTGCAAACTTTGGTAGGAGTAGGACGTACCCTATAGAAGATAGGGCCATTTCAAGTTTTATCAGTGTTTGATTTGGGACTCAAGGGTAGCATAGCTATGAGCGATAACTTAAATTGAAAAGAGGCTCGAGTACTTTATTGTCACAGAATTTAAAGATTTTATGACGCTCCAGTAAAAATTTACAAGCATTTGATTGTTGCAAACTTTGGTAGGTGTAGGACGCACCGTATAGAAGTAAGGGCCATTTGAAGCTGCATTAGTGTTTGATTTGGGTTTCAAGGTTAGTATAGCAATGAGCGATAGCTTAAATTGACAAGTGGCTCGAGTACTTTATTGTCACAAAATTTCAAGGTTTTATGATGCTCCACTAAAAATTTACAGGCATTTGAATGTTGCAAACTTTGATGGGTGTAGGACGCACCGTATAGAAGTTAGGGCCATATGAAGTTTTATCAGTGCTTGATTTGGGACTCAAGGGTAGCATACCTATGAGCGATAGCTTAAATTGATAAGTGGCTCGAGTAATTAATGTCACAAAATTTCAAGGTTTTATGACGCTCCAGTAAAAAGTTACAAGTATTTGATTGTTGCAAACTTTGATAGGTGTAGGACGCACCGTATAGTAGTTAGTGCCATTTGAAGTTTTAGCAGTGTTTGGTTTGGGACTCAAGGGTAGCATAGCTATGAGCGATAGCTTAAATTTACAAGAGGCTCGAGTACTGTATTGTCACAAAATTTCAAGATTTTATGACGCTCCAGTAAAAAGTTACAAGCATTTGATTGTTGCAAACTTTGATAGGTGTAGGACGCACCGTATAGAAGTTAGTGCCATTTGAAGTTTTAGCAGTGTTTGGTTGGGGACTCAAGGGTAGCATAGCTATGAGCGATAGCTTAAAGTGACAAGAGACTCGAGTACTTTATTGTCACAGAATTTAAAGATTTTATGACGCTCCAGTAAAAAGTTACAAGCATTTTATTGTTGCAAACTTTGATAAGTGTAGGACGCACCGTATAGAAGTAAAGGCCATTTGAAGTTTTATTAGTGTTTGATTTGGGTCTCAAGGGTAGTATAGCTAAGAGCGATAGCTTAAATTGACAAGAGGCTCGAGTACTTTATTGTCACAACATTTCAAGGTTTTATGACGCTCCAGTAAAAATTTACAGGCATTTGAATGTTGCAAACTTTGATATGTGTAGGACGCACCGTATAGAAGTTAGGGCCATATGAATTTTTATCAGTGTTTGATTTGGGAGCCAAGGGTAGCATACCTATGAGCGATAGCTTAAATTGATAAGTGGCTCGAGTACTTAATGTCACAAAATTTCAAGGTTTTATGACGCTCCAGTAAAAAGTTACAAGTATTTGATTGTTGCAAACTTTGATAGGTGTAGGAGGCACCGTATAGAAATTAGTGCCATTTGAAGTTTTAGCAGTGTTTGGTTTGTGACTCAAGGGTAGCATAGCTATGAGCGATAGCTTAAATTGACAAGAGGCTTCGAGTACTTTATTGTCACAAAATTTCAAGATTTTATGACGCTCCAGTAAAAAGTTATAAGCATTTGATTGTTGCAAATTTTGATAGGTGTAGGACGCACAGTATAGAAGTAAGGGCCATTTGTAGTTTTATTAGTGTTTGATTTGGGTCTCAAGGGTAGTATAGCTATGAGCGATAGCTTAAAGTGACAAGAGGCTCGAGTACTTTATTGTCACAGAATTTCAAGATTTTATGACGCTCCAGTAAAAAGTTACAAGCATTTGATTGTTGCAAACTTTGATAGGTGTAGGACGCACCGTATAGAAGTTAGTGCCATTTGAAGTTTTAGCAGTGTTTGGTTGGGGACTCAAGGGTAGCATAGCTATGAGCGATAGCTTAAAGTGACAAGAGACTCGAGTACTTTATTGTCACAGAATTTAAACATTTTATGACGCTCCAGTAAAAAGTTACAAGCATTTGATTGTTGCAAACTTTGATAGGTGTAGGACGCACCGTACAGAAGTAAAGGCCATTTGAAGTTTTATTACTGTTTGATTTGGGTCTCAAGGGTAGTATAGCTAAGAGCGATAGCTTAAATTGACAAGAGGCTCGACTACTTTATTGTCACAAAATTTCAAGGTTTTATGACGCTCCAGTAAAAATTTACAGGCATTTGAATGTTGCAAACTTTGATATGTGTAGGACGCACCGTATAGAAGTTAGGGCCATATGAAGTTTTATCAGTGCTTGATTTGGGACTCAAGGGTAGCATACCTATGAGCGATAGCTTAAATTGATAAGTGGCTCGAGTAATTAATGTCACAAAATTTCAAGGTTTTATGACGCTCCAGTAAAAAGTTACAAGTATTTGATTGTTGCAAACTTTGATAGGTGTAGGACGCACCGTATAGTAGTTAGTGCCATTTGAAGTTTTAGCAGTGTTTGGTTTGGGACTCAAGGGTAGCATACCTATGAGCGATAGCTTAAATTGATAAGTGGCTCGAGTAATTAATGTCACAAAATTTCAAGGTTTTATGACGCTCCAGTAAAATGTTACAAGTATTTGATTGTTGCAAAGTTTGATAGGTGTAGGACGCACCGTATAGTAGTTAGTGCCATTTGAAGTTTTAGCAGTGTTTGGTTTGGGACCCGAGGGTAGCATAGCTATGAGCGATAGCTTAAATTTACAAGAGGCTCGAGTACTTTATTGTCACAAAATTTAAAGATTTTATGACGCTCCAGTAAAAAGTTACAAACATTTGATTGTTGCAAACTTTGATAGGTGTAGGACGCACCGTATAGAAGTAAAGGCCATTTGAAGTGGTAGCTTAAATTGACAAGAGGCTCGAGTACTTCATTGTCACAAAATTTCAATGTTTTTTGACGCTCCAGTAAAAAGTTACATGTATTTGAATGCTGCAAACTTTGATATGTCTAAGATGCACCGTATAGAAGTTAGGGCCATTTGAAGTTTTATCAGTGTTTCATTTGGGACTCAAGGGTAGCATAGCTATTAGCGATAGCTTAAATTGATAAGAGGCTCGATCACTTCATTATCACAAAATTTCAAGATTTTATGACGCTCCAGTCAACATTTACAAGCATTTGATTGCTGCAAACTTTTGTAGGAGTAGGACCCACCGTATAGAAGTTAGGGCCATTTCAAGTTTTATCAGTGTTTGATTTGGGACTCGAGGGTAGCATAGCTATGAGTGATAGATTAAATTGATAAGAGGCTCGAGTACTTATTGTCATAAAATTTCAAGGTCTTATTACGCTCCAGTAAAAAGTTACAAGCATTGATTGTTGCATCTTTGATAGGTATAGGACGCACCGTATAGAAGTTAGGGCCATTTGAAGTTTTATCAGTGTTTGATTTGTGACTCATGCGTAGCATAGCTATGAGTGATAGCTTAAATTTACAAGGGTGCAGCGCCTATTGATTTTAGTAATATGGCTTTTCATTTGTTGTCATCGCTGCAGTCCACTTCACAAAAATAAATTTCTAATTTTTCTTTCCACAAAGGCCAAGACTCATTTTTGGGGAGAACTCTGGAATGTGGCTCGGTTGGATGATTGTTACTTTGTTTTCCCCTCATTTTTGACTTGTTTTATGTAAATGTTTTTTTTATAAACATATTTTTGATTTTACAAATTTTTGTTGTTATTTACTTTTACTGTCTGATGTTCAGTTCATTTCACTTGTATGATCTTCACTTGTGTAAATGTATGTATACACTCTTTTTTTTATGGATCTACATACATATGTGTACTGTGTATACATATATCTCTTTTTTTTATCTGTATATTTATACAGTTGCACAACGTGCTTTTAATTTAAAAAAATTTTATTTAACTCGTTTTAATCCTCGTCGCCAATTTCTAATACACTCGGGATAATGATCCGTTGGAGTTTTAGATTGCAAAAACCAAATCCGTTCTTTATTCACACACTTTCTTTGAGACCCGTGGCTTGACTGCCGATGACAATGTTTATATTATGAAGTAGAGCTTACAGTACTAAAGTTCATATACAGCTTACAGTACTACAGTTCATATAAATCTTCCATTATAACTTATAATCTACTAATAGCACAAAGTCATATGTTTAAAAGTATGCAATAAAACTCTCTATATAACATTTATGTTGAAAACTTTGATAGGTGTAGGACGCTCCGTATAGAAGTTAGGGCCATATAAAGTTTTATCAGTTTTTGATTTGGGACTCAAGGGTAGCATAGCTGTGAGCGATAGCTTAAATTGATAAGTGGCTCGAGTACTCAATGTCACAAAATTTCAAGGTTGTATGATGCTCCATTAAAAAGTTACAAGCATTTGATTGTTGCAAACTTTGATAGGTATAGGACGCACCGTATAGAAGTTAGGGTCATTTGAAATTTTATCAGTGTTTCATTTGGGACTCAAGGGTAGCATAGCTATGAGCGATAGCTTAAATTGACAAGAGGCTCGAGTACTTTATTGTCACAAAGTTTCAAGGTTTTATGACGCTCCAGTAAAAAGTTACAAGCATTTGATTGTTGCAAACTTTGATAGGTGTAGGACGCACCGTATAGAAGTTAGGGCCATTTGAAGTTTTATCGGTGTTTGATTTGGGACTCAAGGGTAGCATAGCTATGAGCGATAGCTTAAACTTACAAGAGGCTCGAGTGCTTTATTGTCACAGAATTTCAAGATTTAATGACGCTCCAGTAAAAAGTTGCAAGCATTTGATTGTTGAAAACTTTGATAGGTGTAGGACGCACCGTATAGAAGTTAGGGCCATTTGAAGTTTTATCAATGTTAGATTTGTGACTCATGAGTAGCATAGCTATGAGTGATAGCTTAAATTGACAAGAGGCTCGAGTACTTCATTGTCACAAAATTTCAAGATTTTATGACGCTCCAGTCAAAATTTACAAGCATTTGATTGCTGCAAACTTTTGTAGGAGTAGGACGCACCGTATAGAAGTTAGGGCCATTTGAAGTTTTATCAGTGTTTGATTTGGGAGCCAAGGGTAGCATACCTATGAGCGATAGCTTAAATTGATAAGTGGCTCGAGTACTTAATGTCACAAAATTTCAAGGTTTTATGACGCTCCAGTAAAAAGTTACAAGTATTTGATTGTTGCAAACTTTGATAGGTGTAGGACGCACCGTATAGAAGTTAGTGCCATTTGAAGTTTTAGCAGTGTTTGGTTTGGGACTCAAGGGTAGCATAGCTATGAGCGATAGCTTAAAGTGACAAGAGGCTCGAGTATTTCATTATCGCAAAATTTAAAGATTTTATTGTCACAAAATTTCAATATTTTATGACGCTCCAGTAAAAAGTTATAAGCATTTGATTGTTGCAAACTTTGATAGGTGTAGGACGCACAGTATAGAAGTAAGGGCCATTTGTAGTTTTATTAGTGTTTGATTTGGGTCTCAAGGGTAGTATAGCAATGAGCGATAGCTTAAATTGACAAGTGGCTCGAGTACTTTATTGTCACAAAATTTAAAGATTTTATGACGCTCCAGTAAAAAGTTACAAGCATTTGATTGTTGCAAACTTTGATAGGTGTAGGATGCACCGTATAGAAGTAAAGGCCATTTGAAGTTTTATTAGTGTGTGATTTGGTTCTCAAGGGTAGTATAGCAATGAGCGATAGCTTAAATTGACAAGTGGCTCGAGTACTTTATTGTCACAAAATTTAAAGATTTTATGACGCTCCAGTAAAAAGTTACAAGCATTTGATTGTAGCAAACTTTGGTAGGTGTAGGACGCACCGTATAGAAGTAAGGGCCATTTGAAGCTTTATTAGTGTTTGATTTGGGTTTCAAGGTTAGTATAGCAATGAGCGATAGCTTCAATTGACAAGTGGCTCGAGTACTTTATTGTCACAAAATTTCAAGGTTTTATGATGCTCCACTAAAAATTTACAGGCATTTGAATGTTGCAAACTTTGATGGATGTAGGACGCACCGCATAGAAGTTAGGGCCATATGAAGTTTTATCAGTGCTTGATTTGGGACTCAAGGGTAGCATACCTATGAGCGATAGCTTAAATTGATAAGTGGCTCGAGTAATTAATGTCACAAAATTTCAAGGTTTTATGACGCTCCAGTAAAAAGTTACAAGTATTTGATTGTAGCAAACTTTGATAAGTGTAGGACGCACCGTATAGAAGTTAGGGCCATTTGAAGTTTTATCAATGTTTGATTTGTGACTCATGAGTAGCATAGCTATTAGCGATAGCTTAAATTGATAAGAGGCACGAGTACTTCATTATCACAAAATTTCAAGATTTTATGACGCTCCAGTCAAAATTTACAAGCATTTGATTGTTGCAAACTTTGGTAGGAGTAGGACGTACCCTATAGAAGATAGGGCCATTTCAAGTTTTATCAGTGTTTGATTTGGGACTCAAGGGTAGCATAGCTATGAGCGATAACTTAAATTGAAAAGAAGCTCGAGTACTTTATTGTCACAGAATTTAAAGATTTTATGATGCTCCAGTAAAAATTTACAAGCATTTGATTGTTGCAAACTTTGGTAGGTGTAGGACGCACCGTATAGAAGTAAGGGCCATTTGAAGCTTTATTAGTGTTTGATTTGGGTTTCAAGGTTAGTATAGCAATGAGCGATAGCTTAAATTGACAAGTGGCTCGAGTACTTTATTCTCACAAAATTTCAAGGTTTTATGATGCTCCACTAAAAATTTACAGGCATTTGAATGTTGCAAACTTTGATGGGTGTAGGACGCACCGTATAGAAGTTAGGGCCATATGAAGTTTTATCAGTGCTTGATTTGGGACTCAAGGGTAGCATACCTATGAGCGATAGCTTAAATTGATAAGTGGCTCGAGTAATTAATGTCACACAATTTCAAGGTTTTATGACGCTCCAGTAAAAAGTTACAAATATTTGATTGTTGCAAACTTTGATAGGTGTAGGACGCACCGTATAGTAGTTAGTGCCATTTGAAGTTTTAGCAGTGTTTGGTTTGGGACACAAGGGTAGCATAGCTATGAGCGATAGCTTAAATTTACAAGAGGCTCGAGTACTTTATTGTCACAAAATTTCAAGATTTTATGACGCTCCAGTAAAAAGTTACAAGCATTTGATTGTTGCAAACTTTGATAGGTGTAGGACGCACCGTATAGAAGTTAGGGAAATTTGAAGTTGTATCAGTGTTTGATTTGAGACTCAAGGGTAGCATAGCTATGAGCGATAGCTTAAATTGATAAGAGGCTCGAGTACTTAATGTCACAAAATTTAAAGGTTTTATGACGCTCCAATAAAAAGTTACAAGCATTGCTTGTTGCTAACTTTGATAGGTATAGGACGCACCGTATAGAAGTTAGGGCCATTTGAAGTTTTATCAATGTTAGATTTGTGACTCATGAGTAGCATAGCTATGAGTGATAGCTTAAATTTACAAGAGGCTCGAGTACTTCATTGTCACAGAATTCCAAGATTTAATGACGCTCCAGTAAAAAGTTGCAAGCATTTGATTGTTGAAAACTTTGATAGGTGTAGGACGCACCGTATAGAAGTTAGGGCCATTTGAAGTTTTATCAATATTAGATTTGTGACTCATGAGTAGCATATCTATGAGTGATAGCTTAAATTGACAAGAGGCTCGAGTACTTCATTGTCACAAAATTTCAATGTTTTTTGACGCTCCAGTAAAAAGTTACATGTATTTGAATGCTGCAAACTTTGATATGTCTAAGATGCACCGTATAGAAGTTAGGGCCAATTGATAAGAGGCTCGATCACTTCATTATCACAAAATTTCAAGATTTTATGACGCTCCAGTCAAAATTTACAAGCATTTGATTGCTGCAAACTTTTGTAGGAGTAGGACCCACCGTATAGAAGTTAGGGCCATATCAAGTTTTATCAGTGTTTGATTTGGGACTCGAGGGTAGCATAGCTATGAGTGATAGATTAAATTGATAAGAGGCGCGAAAAAAAGGTTTTATGACGCTCCAATAAAAAGTTACAAGCATTGCTTGTTGCTAACTTTGATAGGTATAGGACGCACCGTATAGAAGTTAGGGCCATTTGAAGTTTTATCAATGTTAGATTTGTGACTCATGAGTAGCATAGCTATGAGTGATAGCTTAAATTTACAAGAGGCTCGAGTACTTCATTGTCACAGAATTCCAAGATTTAATGACGCTCCAGTAAAAAGTTGCAAGCATTTGATTGTTGAAAACTTTGATAGGTGTAGGACGCACCGTATAGAAGTTAGGGCCATTTGAAGTTTTATCAATATTAGATTTGTGACTCATGAGTAGCATATCTATGAGTGATAGCTTAAATTGACAAGAGGCTCGAGTACTTCATTGTCACAAAATTTCAATGTTTTTTGACGCTCCAGTAAAAAGTTACATGTATTTGAATGCTGCAAACTTTGATATGTCTAAGATGCACCGTATAGAAGTTAGGGCCAATTGATAAGAGGCTCGATCACTTCATTATCACAAAATTTCAAGATTTTATGACGCTCCAGTCAAAATTTACAAGCATTTGATTGCTGCAAACTTTTGTAGGAGTAGGACCCACCGTATAGAAGTTAGGGCCATATCAAGTTTTATCAGTGTTTGATTTGGGACTCGAGGGTAGCATAGCTATGAGTGATAGATTAAATTGATAAGAGGCGCGAGTACTTATTGTCATAAAATTTCAAGGTCTTATTACGCTCCAGTAAAAAGTTACAAGCATTGATTGTTGCATCTTTGATAGGTATAGGACGCACCGTATAGAAGTTAGGGCCATTTGAAGTTTTATCAGTGTTTGATTTGTGACTCATGCGTAGCATAGCTATGAGTGATAGCTTAAATTGACAAGGGTGCAGCGCCTATTGATTTTAGTAATATGGCTTTTCATTTGTTTTCATCGCTGCAGTCCACTTCACAAAAATAAACTTCTAATTTTTCTTTCCACAAAGGCCAAGACTCATTTTTGGGGAGAACTCTGGAATGTGGCTCGGTTGGATGATTGTTACTTTGTTTTCCCCTCATTTTTGACTTGTTTTATGTAAATGTTTTTTTTATAAACATATTTTTGATTTTACAAATTTTTGTTGTTATTTACTTTTACTGTCTGATGTTCAGTTCATTTCACTTGTATGATCTTCACTTGTGTAAATGTATGTATACACTCTTTTTTTTATGGATCTACATACATATGTGTACTGTGTATACATATATCTCTTTTTTTTATCTGTATATTTATACAGTTGCACAACGTGCTTTTAATTTAAAAAAATTTAAGTTAACTCGTTTTAATCCTCGTCGCCAATTTCTAATACACTCGAGATAATGATCCGTTGTAATTTTAGATTGCAAAAACCAAATCCGTTCTTTATTCACACACTTTCTTTGAGACCCGTGGCTTGACTGCCGATGACAATGTTTATATTATGAAGTAGAGCTTACAGTACTAAAGTTCATATACAGCTTACAGTACTACAGTTCATATAAATCTTCCATTATAACTTATAATCTACTAATAGCACAAAGTCATATGTTTAAAAGTATGCAATAAAACTCTCTATATAACATTTATGTTGAAAACTTTGATAGGTGTAGGACGCTCCGTATAGAAGTTAGGGCCATATGAAGTTTTATCAGTTTTTGATTTGGGACTCAAGGGTAGCATAGCTGTGAGCGATAGCTTAAATTGATAAGTGGCTCGAGTACTCAATGTCACAAAATTTCAAGGTTGTATGACGCTCCAGTAAAAAGTTACAAGCATTTGATTGTTGCAAACTTTGATAGTTGTAGGACGCACTGTATAGAAATTAGGGCCATTTGAAGTTTATCAGTGTTTTATTTGGGAGTCTAGGGTAGCATAGGTATGAGCGATAGCTTAAATTGATAAGTGGCTCGAGTATTTAATGTCTCAAAATTTCAAGGTTTTATGATGCTCCATTAAAAAGTTACAAGCATTTGATTGTTGCAAACTTTGATAGGTATAGGACGCACCGTATAGAAGTTAGGGTCATTTGAAGTTTTATCAGTGTTTCATTTGGGACTCAAGGGTAGCATAGCTATGAGCGATAGCTTAAATTGACAAGAGGCTCGAGTACTTTATTGTCACAAAGTTTCAAGGTTTTATAACGCTCCAGTAAAAAGTTACAAGCATTTGATTGTTGCAAACTTTGATAGGTGTAGGACGCACCGTATAGAAGTTAGGGCCATTTGAAGTTTTATCGGTGTTTGATTTGGGACTCAAGGGTAGCATAGCTATGAGCGATAGCTTAAACTTACAAGAGGCTCGAGTACTTTATTGTCACAGAATTTCAAGATTTAATGACGCTCCAGTAAAAAGTTGCAAGCATTTGATTGTTGAAAACTTTGATAGGTGTAGGACGCACCGTATAGAAGTTAGGGCCATTTGAAGTTTTATCAATGTTAGATTTGTGACTCATGAGTAGCATAGCTATGAGTGATAGCTTAAATTGACAAGAGGCTCGAGTACTTCATTGTCACAAAATTTCAATGTTTTTTGACGCTCCAGTAAAAAGTTACATGTATTTGAATGCTGCAAACTTTGATATGTCTAAGATGCACCGTATAGAAGTTAGGGCCATTTGAAGTTTTATCAGTGTTTCATTTGGGACTCAAGGGTAGCATAGCTATTAGTGATAGCTTAAATTGTTAAGAGGCTCGATTACTTCATTATCACAAAATTTCAAGATTTTATGACGCTCCAGTCAAAATTTACAAGCATTTGATTGCTGCAAACTTTTGTAGGAGTAGGACGCACCGTATAGAAGTTAGGGCCATTTGAAGTTTTAGCAGTGTTTGATTTGGGACTCAAGGGTAGCATAGCTATGAGCGATAGCTTAAACAGACAAGAGGCTCGAGTACTTTATTGTCACAGAATTTCAAGATTTAATGACGCTCCAGTAAAAATTTACAAGCATTTGATTGTTGAAAACTTTGATAGGTGTAGGACGCACCGTATGGAAGTTAGGGCCATTGGAAGTTTTAGCAGTGTTTGATTTGGGACCCAAGGGTAGAATAGCTATGCGTGATAGATTAAATTGACAAGAGGCACGATTACTTTATTGTCACAAAATTTCAAGGTTTTATGACGCTCTAGTAAAAAGTTACAAGCATTTGATTGTTGCAAACTTTGATAGGTGTAGGACGCACCGTATAGAAGTTAGGGCCATTTGAAGTTTTAGCAGTGTTTGATTTGGGACTCAAGGGTAGCATAGCTATGAGCGATAGCTTAAACTGACAAGAGGCTCGAGTACTTTATTGTCACAGAATTTCAAGATTTAATGACGCTCCAGTAAAAATTTACAAGCATTTGATTGTTGAAAACTTTGATAGGTGTAGGACGCACCGTATAGAAGTTAGGGCCATTTGAAGTTTTATCAGTGTTTCATTTGGGACTCAAGCGTAGCATAGCTATGAGCGATAGCTTATATTGATAAGAGGCTCGAGTTATCACAAAATTTCAAGATTTTATGCCGCTCCAGTAAAAAGTTACAAGCTTTTGATTGTTGCAAACTTTGATAGGTATAGAACGCACAGTATAGAAGTTAGGGTCATTTGAAGTTTTAGGAGTGTTTTATTTGGGACTCAAGGGTAGAGTAGCTATGCGCGATAGCTTAAATTGGCAAGAGGCACGAGTACTTTATTGTCACAAAATTTCAAGGTTTTATGACGCTCCAGTAAAGAGTTACAAGCATTTGATTGTTGCAAACTTTGATAGGTGTAGGACGCACCGTATAAAAGTTAGGGCCACTTGAAGTTTTATTATTGTTTGATTTGGGTCTCAAGAGTAGTATAGCTTAAATTGACAAGAGGCTCGAGTACTTTATTGTCACAAAATTTCAAGGATTTATGACGCTCCAGTAAAAATTTACCAGCATTTGAATGTTGCAAACTTTGATAGGTGTAGGACGCACCGTATAGAAGTTAGGGCCATATGAAGTTTTATCAGTGTTTGACTTGGGACTCAAGGGTAGAATAGCTATGCGCGATAGCTTATATTGACAAGAGGCACGAGTACTTTATTGTCACAAAATTTCAAGGTTTTATGACGCTCCAGTAAAAAGTTACAAGCATTTGATTGTTGCAAACTTTGATAGGTGTAGGACGCACCGTATAGAAGTTAGGGTTATTTGAAGTTTTATCAGTGTTTGATTTGGGACTCAAGGGTATAATAGCTATGCGTGATAGCTTAAATTGACAAGAGGCACGAGTACTTTATTGTCACAGAATTGCAAGATTTTATGATGCTCCAGTAAAAAGTTACAAGCATTTGATTGTTGCAAACTTTGATAGGTATAGAATGCACCGTATAGAAGTTACGGCCATTTGAAATTTTATCAGTGTTTGATTTGGGAGTTGAGTGGAACTCCCGATTAGCACTGGTCTGGCTCTGAGCACTTGACCCCATAAGGGCTTGTGCCAACCCTCGCATGGCCTCCCTGCTTGCACAGATAACCATGGGACCATATTTAGTGACCACACGTTCGGACTGAGATAGCGGCTTTGAGTGGGGACCCTTATTGCATGGACACAACAAAAAATAAAAACATAAACACTAACACAAACAAAATTTCCGCGCATATCCCATCAGGGACGCGCAAAACCCTGGCTAGGCAAATGCCCACCAGCAACACCCCCGCCCTTGGTTCGAAGACAAGCAGCATAAGCACTGCCCCTTCAACAAGCACCACAGCTTCGGCTAATAAGCCACCCAAGAGCTCTTCGCTGTCCCCAGGCTCTTCAGCGGCTGCTAGGGTATTGACTCACAAACCAGCAGCAGTCGCTCCGCCTAAGCCCTCTTCAGCAAACGCCTCGATATTGCCTCACAAGTCGATGGTAACTGCTCCTCGTACCGCTCCTCTCTGCCAATGCCGATGGGACCATTACTCCTGCCAATTGGAGACAGGTTATGTCCCTCAACCCTGGTCCTTCACCCAGCTGCCGTGACGCAGGGTGGTATCAAGGACTTATTAAGATCATATCTTGCTCGGACCAACGCTCGGCGGATCTATACAAGGTAGCGATCAATAGGGTAGGTGAGATATGGCCGGGTGCACAGCTCAACGCGGTACCTTTGGACCAGGTTCCCCAACGCCCTCGCTCCAAAACATGGCTTCCTGCCGAGCCCTCTGAGCCCGAGGCAATCTTAAAGATCCTCAAGCTCAGCAACACCGATCTTCCCACCGATGGCTGGAAGGTCGCGAAAGTTGGTGACCCCAAAGGCACTTTGCGTGAGGTCTCCATCATTTTGAACGAGCAATCCCTTGTTCCCATCAACTCCCGCGAGGGGGTGATTAATTATGGCTTTGGAGCCATCACTCTCCGCATCTACAAGTGCGATGCCTAAGCCCCCCAACAGCCTCCCCCAGCTGGTGCTGTCCCACAAGCCACTGGCAAAGAGCCTAGCTGCTCGGGCCCGGCTCTCACCCCTTTGTCGGGTAGTGACAATGAGAGTATGTGCTCCGTTACAACCAGAAGCAGCCGCTTCTCAACTTCCGAACTAGTCGGAGAATTCTTCGACCACATGGATACGGAGGCGGCTGGTGGATACATCTCTCCAATGTCCGAAGAGGAGGAGTTGAATTCCACTATAATCGCTCTTCCAGACAATGCTGAAGGTACTACAGATTAACCTTCAGCATTCGAAAACTGCCTCGGCAGCCCTGCTTCTCCGCCTCTCGGATATAGGGGAGGAGCTCATTCTCGTCCAAGAACCTTGGGTCATAAATGACCGGGTTTTTGGACTCAATGCATACGGATATCGTATGGTATATATCGAGGATCAAGGTAAACCAAGATCCTGCATTCTGGTAAAAAACAGCGTTAACGCTCTTTTACTCCCTAGATTCAGTGACAAAGACAATGTTGCCATGGTCATTGAAATGGGTCCACGGACTTTCTGGATCTCCTCGAACTACATGGCTCATGACTATGGCGACTCCCCGCCACCAAACATACTGAAGCAAATGGTTGCTGTAGCCCACCAGAAACAGATTCCGGTAATTATCGGCGCCGATGCCAATGCCCATCACGAAATATGGGGCAGCTCCGGCACAAATGATCGAGGTGAGTGTCTTTTCGACTTTATCATTTCAAATAGAGACTACAGGCAATACAGAATCTCTTAAACCTGTCAATAGAAAAAACACGAACTGGCCTCTTTTCCGGCTCAAACTGGGGTCATGCTTAGCAACGACTCCCCCTATTATCCACAACTGTCCCGACATTGATCGGGCGGTCGACGATCTGTCCACAGCTTTTAAAAAAGCCACTCATATTTCTTGCATCACTCCCGAACCACGGGGCAAACCTAAACCTCCGTGGTGGAACTCGGAAATTGCAAGTCTTCGCAAAACTTGTAGAATGCTTTTCAACAAAGCTAAAGTTACAGCTGAGTGGGCCCCTTTCAAAAATAAACAAAAAGAGTTGAAATACGCCATTAGGCGAGGGAAACGAGCGTCATGGAGGGAATTTTGCGAAAGCATTGAATCGACGTCCGAGGCTAGCCGTCTTCGTAAAATTGTAGAATGCTTTTCAACAAAGCTAAAGTTACAGCTGAGTGGGCCCCTTTCAAAAATAAACAAAAAGAGTTGAAATACGCCATTAGGCGAGGGAAACGAGCGTCATGGAGGGAATTTTGCGAAAGCATTGAATCGACGTCCGAGGCTAGCCGTCTTCGTAAAATTCTCCACTCCTCTAACAAAGCCCTTGACTGTATCCAAAAACCAGATGGCAGCTGGACTCACTCAAGCGCCGAAACCCTTGATATCCTGCTAGACACCCACTTCCCAGGGAGTTTAGCCTCAGCGGATCAAGCACTCTACCAGGTGGAGCAGGTTTCGCATGATACCCTCCCCACATTCCAAGTGACAAAAAGTCACCTTGAATGGTCCATTCAAACCTTTAAGCCATACAAGTCCCCCGGACCGGACGGCATCATTCCTGCCGATATCCAAATCCTTCATACCAAAAGTTAGGAAGGCCTCGCACACCAAACCTAAGGATTACAGACCCATAAGTCTAACATCCTTTCTTCTTAAGGTTCTAGAAAGAGCTCTTGACCTACATATCAGGACATCGATCAACCCTTCTCTTCTCTCTGTATCTCAACACGCTTACTCTAAAGGCAAATCGGTTGAAACAGCACTTCATTCTCTCATTTCTCAAGTTGACAAATCCTTGGCGTACAAGGAATTCACACTTGCCATATTTCTGGACATCGAGGGAGCATTCAACAATGTATGCCCAACGCTGTCTTCTCCGCACTCTATAATCTTAACCTGAATTCAGGTCTTCTTAAATTTATAGAGCTTCTACTAAAATCTAGGATCATCACTTCCACGATCGGCAGTGCCCAATCCAGGAGGGTGGTTAACAGGGGCACGCCACAAGGGGGTGTTTTATCACCCCTCCTCTGGAACCTGGCAGCTAACACACTACTGGTGAGATTGGAATCTACTGGATGCAAAGTGATAGCCTATGCGGACGACATAGCAATCGCGGCATCCGGCAAATTCCCACAAACACTTTCCGAAAAACTTAACTATTCACTCTCTATTGTGTCGAACTGGTGTCGCGAATTCGAACTTGGGGTTAACCCATCCAAAACCGAGACTATGCTTTTCACTAGGAAGTACAAAATTCCAAAGTTTACAATGCCTAGTCTACGGCACTCCGCTCTCTTTGAGGACACACGTTAAGTACTTAGGCCTGACTCTCGACCCAAAGCTTAATTGGAAAGCCAATCTAGCTGAGAGGGCACGTAAGGCAACATGCGCTATATACTGCTGTAAAAGAGCAGTTGGTGCACGATGGGGACTTCGTCCTCGAGTCGTGCTCTGGCTCTACACGGCCATCGTTGAACCAAACCTGTTATACGGGTCGGTCTTCTGGCGGCAAGCTCTTGAAAAAGCCTGTAATATCAAACCCATTGATAAAATCAGAAGATCCATTGCTCTACTGATCACTGGCGCTCTTCGCAGCACACCTACCAAAGCCCTTTTTGCCATGCTGCACTGGCTCCCCTCGGGAATCCTGGTTAAGCAACAAGCCAAGCTGACAGCGATTAGAGTTAATGCTCTTTCGCACTGGCGCATAACCCTGACAGGCCATGCTTCAATTCTGAATCAGGACCCACCTGTCCCCAACTTTATCGATTATATGTCGGTCTATCCCGATTTGAACAGGGAATTCGACCTCACTATTCCAAGTCGAAGCGACTGGACCTCAGAAAACCGAATCGTCGGTGAAACAGTCGAAATCTACACCGACGGTTCCAAGCTTGGAGGTAGAGTCGGCAGCGGTATTTATTCCGACAAGCTGGACTTAAACATCTCCCTACGTCTCCCAGACCATTCCAGCGTTTTTCAAGCTGAGGTCATGGCCATTTACCACGCAGCCAAATGGATGCTGAGTAGTGATATCGGCGCGTTTGACGTATCTATCTTCTCAGACAGCCAGGCCGCCATTAAATCTCTTTTTGGCTCCACGGCCACATCAAGACTAGTTCATGAATGTCGAACATCTTTAAATGAGCTCGCAAGTTACTCTCGGGTGCACCTAGTCTGGGTTCCCGGACACAGCGAAATCCCGGGAAACTGCGAGGCGGACGAGCTTGCCAAGGCAGGCACGCTAATGCACGACATTCACTCCTCTGTAAACATCGGCATTCCACTGGCAACAGCCAAGCTGGAAGTCAAACGGAAATATCTGGCTGACGCCTACAAATCCTGGGCTAACGAGGAATCCTGCCACACGGCTAGACTAACTTGGGCAAGCATGGACAAAAACAGAACCAATCAACTTCTTCGACTTGATCGCGTATCACTGTCGACAACTGTGTCGGTTTTGACCGGCCACTGCATAATGGGACAGCACGCAGAAAGACTGGGCCTACCCTCAAATGACTTTTGCCGAGGCTGTGGCTTCGAGGAGGAGGACGAGACGGTTTTCCACCTCTTATGCCACTGCCCATCCTTGAGCAGAAGAAGAATTCGCACCTTTGGTGCCCCATTTCTTACAAGCCTGACAGAGCTGTCATCCATTAATATTAGGGACATAGCCAGGTTCATCAAAATATCAGGATGGTTTCCTGAAACATGACGGGGGAGTCGTGCCTTTCCAGGCGCTGTCCTTGCGCTGACTATCACCATCCCAAGTATGGGAACCTTTTTAGTCAGTGCTTGAACGGCGCCACACCGTGGTATCACAATGGGCCATTATGTGTGCTCAAGTGTGCTTTTGGCAACCTGGGCGGCCACTCCTACCTACCTACCTACCTACCTTGATTTGGGACTCAAGGGTAGCATAGCTATGCGCGATAGCTTAAATTGGCAAGAGGCACGAGTACTTTATTGTCACAAAATTTCAAGGTTTTATGACGCTCCAGTGAAGAGTTACAAGCATTTGATTGTTGCAAACTTTGATAGGTGTAGGACGCACCGTATAAAAGTTAGGGCCACGTGAAGTTTTATTATTGTTTGATTTGGGTCTCAAGAGTAGTATAGCTTAAATTGACAAGAGGCTCGAGTACTTTATTGTCACAAAATTTCAAGGTTTTATGACGCTCCAGTAAAAATTTACCAGCATTTGAATGTTGCAAACTTTGATAGGTGTAGGACGCACCGTATAGAAGTTAGGGCCATATGAAGTTTTATCACTGTTTGACTTTGGACTCAAGGGTAGAATAGCTATGCGCGATAGCTTAAATTGACAAGAGGCACGAGTACTTTATTGTCACAAAATTTCAAGGTTTTATGACGCTCCAGTAAAAAGTCACAAGCATTTGATTGTTGCAAACTTTGATAGGTGTAGGACGCACCATATAGAAGTTAGGGTTATTTGAAGTTTTATCAGTGTTTGATTTGGGACTCAAGGGTAGAATAGCTATGCGTGATAGCTTAAATTGACAAGAGGCACGAGTACTTTATTGTCACAAAATTTCAAGGTTTTATGACGCTCCAGTAAAAAGTTACAAGCATTTGATTGTTGCAAACTTTTATAGGTGTAGGACGCACCGTATAGAAGTTACGGCCATTTGAAATTTTATCAGTGTTTGATTTGGGACTCAACGGTTGCATAGCTATGAGCGATAGCTTAAATTGATAAAAGGCACGACTACTTTATTGTCACAGAATTGCAAGATTTTATGACGCTCCAGTAAAAAGTTACAAGCTTTTGATTGTTGCAATCTTTGATATGTATAGGTCGCACCGTATAGAAGTTAGGGCCAATTGAAGTTTTATCGGTGTTTGATTTGGGACTCAAGGGTAGCATAGCTATGAGCGATAGCTTAAATTCACAAGAGGCTCGAGTACTTTATTGTCACAGAATTGCAAGATTTTATGATGCTCCAGTAAAAAGTTACAAGCATTTGATTGTTGCAAACTTTGATAGGTATAGAACGCACAGTATAGAAGTTACGGCCATTTGAAATTTTATCAGTGTTTGATTTGGGACTCAAGGGTAGCATAGCTATGCGCGATAGCTTAAACTGACAAGAGGCTCGAGTACTTTATTGTCACAGAATTTGAAGATTTAATGACGCTCCAGTAAAAAGTTGCAAGCATTTGATAGTTGAAAACTTTGATAGGTGTAGGACGCACAGTATAGAAGTTAGGGCCATTTGAAGTTTTATCAGTGTTGCATTTGGGACTCAAGCGTAGCATAGCTATGAGCGATAGCTTATATTGATAAGAGGCTCGAGTTATCACAAAATTTCAAGATTTTATGCCGCTCCAGTAAAAAGTTACAAGCTTTTGATTGTTGCAAACTTTGATAGGTATGGGACGCACAGTATAGAAGTTAGGGCTCTTGGAAGTTTTAGGAGTGTTTGATTTGGGACTCAAGGGTAGAATAGCTATGCGCGATAGCTTAAATTGGCAAGAGGCACGAGTACTTTATTGTCACAAAATTTCAAGGTTTTATGACGCTCCAGTGAAGAGTTACAAGCATTTGATTGTTGCAAACTTTGATAGGTGTAGGACGCACCGTATAAAAGTTAGGGCCACTTGAAGTTTTATTATTGTTTGATTTGGGTCTCAAGAGTAGTATAGCTTAAATTGACAAGAGGCTCGAGTACTTTATTGTCACAAAATTTCAAGGTTTTATGACGCTCCAGTAAAAATTTACCAGCATTTGAATGTTGCAAACTTTGATAGGTGTAGGACGCACCGTATAGAAGTTAGGGCCATATGAAGTTTTATCACTGTTTGACTTTGGACTCAAGGGTAGAATAGCTATGCGCGATAGCTTAAATTGACAAGAGGCACGAGTACTTTATTGTCACAAAATTTCAAGGTTTTATGACGCTCCAGTAAAAAGTCACAAGCATTTGATTGTTGCAAACTTTGATAGGTGTAGGACGCACCGTATAGAAGTTAGGGTTATTTGAAGTTTTATCAGTGTTTGATTTGGGACTCAAGGGTAGAATAGCTATGCGTGATAGCTTAAATTGACAAGAGGCACGAGTACTTTATTGTCACAAAATTTCAAGGTTTTATGACGCTCCAGTAAAAAGTTACAAGCATTTGATTGTTGCAAACTTTTATAGGTGTAGGACGCACCGTATAGAAGTTACGGCCATTTGAAATTTTATCAGTGGTTGATGTGGGACTCAGCGGTTGCATGACTATGAGCGATAGCTTAAATTGATAAAAGGCACGAGTACTTTATTCTCACAGAATTGCAAGATTTTATGACGCTCCAGTAAAAAGTTACAAGCATTTGATTGTTGCAAACTTTTATAGGTGTAGGACGCACCGTATAGAAGTTACGGCCATTTGAAATTTTATCAGTGGTTGATTTGGGACTCAACGGTTGCATAGCTATGCGCGATAGCTTAAACTGACAAGAGGCTCGAGTACTTTATTGTCACAGAATTTGAAGATTTAATGACGCTTCCAGTAAAAAGTTGCAAGCATTTGATTGTTGAAAACTTTGATAGGTGTAGGACGCACCGTATAGAAGTTAGGGTTATTTGAAATTTTATCAGTGTTTGATTTGGGACTCAACGGTTGCATAGCTATGCGCGATAGCTTAAACTGACAAGAGGCTCGAGTACTTTATTGTCACAGAATTTGAAGATTTAATGACGCTCCAGTAAAAAGTTGCAAGCATTTGATTGTTGAAAACTTTGATAGGTGTAGGACGCACCGTATAGAAGTTAGGGTTATTTGAAGTTTTATCAGTGTTTGATTTGGGACTCAAGGGTAGCATAGCTATGAGCGATAGCTTAAATTGACAAAAGGCTTGGGTAAAATTTCAAGGTTTTATGACGCTCCTGTAAAAAGTTACAAGCATTTGATTGTTGCAAGCTTTGATAGGTGTAGGACGCACCGTGTAGAAGTTAGGACCATTTGAAGTTTTAGCAGTGTTTGATTTGGGATTCCAGGGTAGCATAGCTATGAGCGATAGCTTAAATTGATAAAAGGCACGAGTACTTTATTGTCACAGAATTGCAAGATTTTATGACGCTCCAGTAAAAATTTACAAGCATTTGAATATTGCAAACTTTGAACTGTGTAGGACGCACCCTAGAAGTTAGGGCCATTTGAAGTTTTAACAGTGTTTGATTTGGGACTCAAGGGTAGCATAGCTATGCGCGATAGCTTACATTGACAAGAGGCACGAGCACTTTATTGTCACAAAATTTCAAGATTTTATGACGCTCCAGTAAAAAGTTACAAGCATTTGATTGTTGCAAACTTTGATAGGTGTAGGATTCACCGTGTAGAAGTTAGGACCAATTGAAGTTCTAGCAGTGTTTGATTTGGGATTCAAGGGCAACATAGCTATGAGCGATAGCTTAAATTGACAAGAGGCTCGAGTACTTTATTCTCACAGAATTGCCAGATTTTATGACGCTCCAGTAAAAAGTTACAAGCATTTGAATATTGCAAAATTTGAACTGTGTAGGACGCACCGTATAGAAGTTAGGGCCATTTGAAGTTTTATCGGTGTTTGATTTGGGACTCAAGGGTAGCATAGCTATGAGCGATAGCGTATATTGATAAGAGGCACGAGCACTTTATTGTCACAAAATTTCAAGGTTTTATGACGCACCAGTAAAAAGTTACAAGCATTTGATTTTTGCAAACTTTGATAGGTATAGGACGCACCGTATAGAAATTAAGGCCATTTGAAGATTTAACAATGTTTGATTTGGGGTTCAAGGGTAGCAGAGCTATGAGCGATAGCTTAAATTGATAAAAGGCACGAGTATTTTATTGTCACAGAATTGCAAGATTTTATGACGCTCCAGTAAAAAGTTACAAGCTTTTGATTTTTGCAAACTTTGATAGGTATAGGACGCACCGTATAGAAGTTAAGGCCATTTGAAGTTTTAACCGTGTTTGATTTGGCACTCATGGCTAGCATAGCTATGAGCGATAGCTTAAATTGATAAAAGGCACGAGTACTTTTTGTCACAAAATTTCAAGGTTTTATGACGCTTCAGTAAAAAGTTACAAGCATTTGATTGTTGCAAACTTTGATAGGTATAGGACGCACCGTATAGAAGTTACGGCCATTTGAAATTTTATCAGTGTTTGATTTGGGACTCAACGGTTGCATAGCTATGAGCGATAGCTTAAATTGATAAAAGGCACGACTACTTTATTGTTACAGAATTGCAAGATTTTATGACGCTCCAGTAAAAAGTTACAAGCTTTTGATTGTTGCAATCTTTGATATGTATAGGTCGCACCGTATAGAAGTTAGGGCCATTTGAAGTTTTATCGGTGTTTGATTTGGGACTCAAGGGTAGCATAGCTATGAGCGATAGCTTAAATTGACAAGAGGCTCGAGTACTTTAATGTCACAGAATTGCAAGATTTTATGATGCTCCAGTAAAAAGTTACAAGCATTTGATTGTTGCAAACTTTGATAGGTATAGAACGCACAGTATAGAAGTTAGGGCCATTTGAAGTTTTAGGAGTGTTTGATTTGGGACTCAAGGGTAGAATAGCTATGCGCGATAGCTTAAATTGGCAAGAGGCACGAGTACTTTATTGTCACAAAATTTCAAGGTTTTATGACGCTCCAGTGAAGAGTTACAAGCATTTGATTTTTGCAAACTTTGATAGGTGTAGGACGCACCGTATAAAAGTTAGGGCCACTTGAAGTTTTATTATTGTTTGATTTGGGTCTCAAGAGTAGTATAGCTTAAATTGACAAGAGGCTCGAGTACTTTATTGTCACAAAATTTCAAGGTTTTATGACGCTCCAGTAAAAAGTTACAAGCTTTTGATTGTTGCAAACTTTGATATGTATAGGTCGCACCGTATAGAAGTTAGGGCCATTTGAAGTTTTATCAGTGTTTTATTTGGACTCAAGGGTAGCATACCTATGAGTGATAGCTTAAATTGATAAGAGGCTCGAGTACTCTTTGTCACAAAATTTCAAGGTTTTATGACGCTTCAGTAAAAAGTTACAAGCATTTGATTGTTGCAAACTTTGATAGGTATAGGACGCACCGTATAGAAGTTACGGCCATTTGAAATTTTATCAGTGTTTGATTTGGGACTCAACGGTTGCATAGCTATGCGCGATAGCTTAAACTGACAAGAGGCTCGAGTACTTTATTGTCACAGAATTTGAAGATTTAATGACGCTCCAGTAAAAAGTTGCAAGCATTTGATTGTTGAAAACTTTGATAGGTGTAGGACGCACCGTATAGAAGTTAGGGTTATTTGAAGTTTTATCAGTGTTTGATTTGGGACTCAAGGGTAGCATAGCTATGAGCGATAGCTTAAATTGACAAAAGGCTTGGGTAAAATTTCAAGGTTTTATGACGCTCCAGTAAAAAGTTACAAGCATTTGATTGTTGCAAGCTTTGATAGGTGTAGGACGCACCGTGTAGAAGTTAGGGCCATTTGAAGTTTTAGCTGTGTTTGATTTGGGATTCCAGGGTAGCATAGCTATGAGCGATAGCTTAAATTGATAAAAGGCACAAGTACTTTATTGTCACAGAATTGCAAGATTTTATGACGCTCCAGTAAAAATTTACAAGCATTTGAATATTGCAAACTTTGAACTGTGTAGGACGCACCCTATAGAAGTTAGGGCCATTTGAAGTTTTAACAGTGTTTGATTTGGGACTCAAGGGTAGCATAGCTATGCGCGATAGCTTACATTGACAAGAGGCACGAGCACTTTATTGTCACAAAATTTCAAGGTTTTATGACGCTCCAGTAAAAAGTTACAAGCATTTGATTGTTGCAAACTTTGATAGGTGTAGGATTCACCGTGTAGAAGTTAGGACCATTTGAAGTTCTAGCAGTGTTTGATTTGGGATTCAAGGGCAGCATAGCTATGAGCGATAGCTTAAATTGACAAGAGGCTCGAGTACTTTATTCTCACAGAATTGCAAGATTTTATGACGCTCCAGTAAAACGTTACAAGCATTTGAATATTGCAAAATTTGAACTGTGTAGGACGCACCGTATAGAAGTTAGGGCCATTTGAAGTTTTATCGGTGTTTGATTTGGGACTCAAGGGTAGCATAGCTATGAGCGATAGCGTATATTGATAAGAGGCACGAGCACTTTATTGTCACAAAATTTCAAGGTTTTATGACGCTCCAGTAAAAAGTTACAAGCATTTGATTTTTGCAAACTTTGATAGGTATAGGACGCACCGTATAGAAATTAAGGCCATTTGAAGATTTAACAATGTTTGATTTGGGGTTCAAGGGTAGCATAGCTATGAGCGATAGCTTAAATTGATAAAAGGCACGAGTATTTTATTGTCACAGAATTGCAAGATTTTATGACGCTCCAGTAAAAAGTTACAAGCTTTTTATTTTTGCAAACTTTGATAGGTATAGGACGCACCGTATAGAAGTTAAGGCCATTTGAAGTTTTAACAGTGTTTGATTTGGGACTCATGGCTAGCATAGCTATGCGCGATAGCTTAAATTGACAAGAGACACGACTACTTTATTGTCACAAAATTTCAAGGTTTTATGACGCTCCAGTAAAAAGTTACAAGCATTCGATTGTTGCAAACTTTGATAGGTGTAGGACGCACCGTATAGAAGTTAGGGCCATTTGAAGTTTTATCGGTGTTTGATTTGTGACTCAAGGGTAGCATAGCTATGAGCGATAGCTTATATTGATAAGAGGCTCGAGTACTTTATTGTTACAAAATTTCAAGGTTCTATGACGCTCTAGTAAAAAGTTACAAGCTTTTGATTGGTGCAAACTTTGATATGTATAGGTCGCACCGTATAGAAGTTAGGGCCATTTGATGCTTTAGCAGTGTTTGATTTGGGACTCAAGGTTAGCATAGCTATGAGCGATAGCTTAAATTCACAAGAGGCTCGAATACTTTATTGTCACAAAATTTCAAGGTTTTATGACGCTCCAGTAAAAATTTACAAGCTTTTGATTTTTGCAAACTTTGATAGGTATAGGACGCACCGTATATAAGTTAAGGCCATTTGAAGTTTTAACAGTGTTTGATTTGGGACTCAAGGGTAGCATAGCTATGAGCGATAGTTTAAATTGATAAAAGGCACGAGTACTTTATTGTCACAGAATTGCAAGATTTTATGACGCTCCAGTAAAAAGTTACAAGCTTTTGATTTTTGCAAACTTTGATAGGTATAGGACGCACCGTATAGAAGTTAGGGCCACTTGAAGTTTTATTATTGTTTGATTTGGGTCTCAAGAGTAGTATAGCTTAAATTGACAAGAGGCTCGAGTACTTTATTGTCACAAAATTTCAAGGTTTTATGACGCTCCAGTAAAAATTTACCAGCATTTGAATGTTGCAAACTTTGATAGGTGTAGGACGCACCGTATAGAAGTTAGGGCCATATGAAGTTTTATCAGTATTTGACTTTGGACTCAAGGGTGGAATAGCTTTGCGCGATAGCTTAAATTGACAAGAGGCACGAGTACTTTATTGTCACAAAATTTCAAGGTTTTATGACGCTCCAGTAAAAAGTCACAAGCATTTGATTGTTGCAAACTTTGATAGGTGTAGGACGCACCGTATAGAAGTTAGGGTTATTTGAAGTTTTATCAGTGTTTGATTTGGGACTCAAGGGTAGAATAGCTATGCGTGATAGCTTAAATTGACAAGAGGCACGAGTACTTTATTGTCACAAAATTTCAAGGTTTTATGACGCTCCAGTAAAAAGTTACAAGCATTTGATTGTTGCAAACTTTTATAGGTGTAGGACGCACCGTATAGAAGTTACGGCCATTTGAAATTTTATCAGTGTTTGATGTGGGACTCAGCGGTTGCATGACTATGAGCGATAGCTTAAATTGATAAAAGGCACGAGTACTTTATTTTCACAGAATTGCAAGATTTTATGACGCTCCAGTAAAAAGTTACAAGCTTTTGATTGTTGCAAACTTTGATATGTATAGGTCGCACCGTATAGAAGTTAGGGCCATTTGAAGTTTTATCAGAGTTTTATTTGGACTCAAGGGTAGCATACCTATGAGTGATAGCTTAAATTGATAAGAGGCTCGAGTACTTTTTGTCACAAAATTTCAAGGTTTTATGACGCTTCAGTAAAAAGTTACAAGCATTTGATTGTTGCAAACTTTGATAGGTATAGGACGCACCGTATAGAAGTTACGGCCATTTGAAATTTTATCAGTGTTTGATTTGGGACTCAACGGTTGCATAGCTATGCGCGATAGCTTAAACTGACAAGAGGCTCGAGTACTTTATTGTCACAGAATTTGAAGATTTAATGACGCTCCAGTAAAAAGTTGCAAGCATTTGATTGTTGAAAACTTTGATATGTGTTGGACGCACCGTATAGAAGTTAGGGTTATTTGAAGTTGTATCAGTGTTTGATTTGGGACTCAAGGGTAGCATAGCTATGAGCGATAGCTTAAAGTGACAAAAGGCTTGGGTAAAATTACAAGGTTTTATGACGCTCCTGTAAAAAGTTACAAGCATTTGATTGTTGCAAACTTTGATAGGTCTAGGACGCACCGTATAGAAGAAAGGGCCATTTGAAGTTTAAGCAGTGTTTGATTTGGGACTCAAGGGAAGCATAGCTATGCGCGATAGCTTACATTGACAAGAGACACGAGCACTTTATTGTCACAAAATTTCAAGGTTTTATGACGCTCCAGTAAAAAGTTACAAGCATTTGATTGTTGCAAGCTTTGATAGGTGTAGGACGCACCGTGTAGAAGTTAGGGCCATTTGAAGTTTTAGCAGTGTTTGATTTGGGATTCCAAGGTAGCATAGCTATGAGCGATAGCTTAAATTGATAAAAGGCACGAGTACTTTATTGTCACAGAATTGCAAGATTTTATGACGCTCCAGTAAAAATTTACAAGCATTTGAATATTGCAAACTTTGAACTGTGTAGGACGCACCCTATAGAAGATAGGGCCATTTGAAGTTTTAACAGTGTTTGATTTGGGACTCAAGGGTAGCATAGCTATGCGCGATAGCTTACATTGACAAGAGGCACGAGCACTTTATTGTCACAAAATTTCAAGGTTTTATGACGCTCCAGTAAAAAGTTACAAGCATTTGATTGTTACAAACTTTGATAGGTGTAGGATTCACCGTGTAGAAGTTAGGACCATTTGAAGTTCTAGCAGTGTTTGATTTGGGATTCAAGGGCAGCATAGCTATGAGCGATAGCTTAAATTGACAAGAGGCTCGAGTACTTTATTCTCACAGAATTGCAAGATTTTATGACGCTCCAGTAAAAAGTTACAAGCATTTGAATATTGCAAAATTTGAACTGTGTAGGACGCACCGTATAGAAGTTAGGGCCATTTGAAGTTTTATCGGTGTTTGATTTGGGACTCAAGGGTAGCATAGCTATGAGCGATAGCGTATATTGATAAGAGGCACGAGCACTTTATTGTCACAAAATTTCAAGGTTTTATGACGCTCCAGTAAAAAGTTACAAGCATTTGATTTTTGCAAACTTTGATAGGTATAGGACGCACCGTATAGAAATTAAGGCCATTTGAAGATTTAACAATGTTTGATTTGGGGTTCAAGGGTAGTATAGCTATGAGCGATAGCTTAAATTGATAAAAGGCACGAGTATTTTATTGTCACAGTATTGCAAGATTTTATGACGGTCCAGTAAAAAGTTACAAGCTTTTTATTTTTGCATACTTTGATAGGTATAGGACGCACCGTATAGAAGTTAAGGCCATTTGAAGTTTTAACAGTGTTTGATTTGGGACTCATGGCTAGCATAGCTATGAGCGATAGCTTAAATTGATAAAAGGCACGAGTACTTTATTGTCGCAGAATTGCAAGATTTTATGACAATCCAGTAAAAAGTTACAAGCTTTTGATTGTTGCAAACTTTGATAGGTATAGGACGCACCGTATAGAAGTTACGGCCATTTGAAATTTTATCAGTGTTTGATTTGGGACTCAACGGTTGCATAGCTATGCGCGATAACTTAAACTGACAAGAGGCTCGAGTACTTTATTGTCACAGAATTTGAAGATTTAATGACGCTCCAGTAAAAAGTTGCAAGCATTTGATTGTTGAAAACTTTGATAGGTGTAGGACGCACCGTATAGAAGTTAGGGTTATTTGAAGTTTTATCAGTGCTTGATTTGGGACTCAAGGGTAGCATAGCTATGCGCGATAGCTTAAATTGACAAAAGGCTTGGGTAAAATTACAAGGTTTTATGACGCTCCTGTAAAAAGTTACAAGCATTTGATTGTTGCAAACTTTGATAGGTCTAGGACGCACCGTATAGAAGAAAGGGCCATTTGAAGTTTAAGCAGTGTTTGATTTGGGACTCAAGGGTAGCATAGCTATGAGCGATAGCGTATATTGATAAGAGGCACGAGCACTTTATTGTCACAAAATTTCAAGGTTTTATGACGCTCCAGTAAAAAGTTACAAGCATTTGATTTTTGCAAACTTTGATAGGTATAGGACGCACCGTATAGAAGTTAAGGCCATTTGAAGTTTTAACAGTGTTTGATTTGGGACTCATGGCTAGCATAGCTATGAGCGATAGCTTAAATTGATAAAAGGCACGAGTACTTTATTGTCACAGAATTGCAAGATTTTATGACAATCCAGTAAAAAGTTACAAGCTTTTGATTGTTGCAAACTTTGATAGGTATAGGACGCACCGTATAGAAGTTACGGCCATTTGAAATTTTATCAGTGTTTGATTTGGGACTCAACGGTTGCATAGCTATGCGCGATAACTTAAACTGACAAGAGGCTCGAGTACTTTATTGTCACAGAATTTGAAGATTTAATGACGCTCCAGTAAAAAGTTGCAAGCATTTGATTGTTGAAAACTTTGATAGGTGTAGGACGCACCGTATAGAAGTTAGGGTTATTTGAAGTTTTATCAGTGCTTGATTTGGGACTCAAGGGTAGCATAGCTATGCGCGATAGCTTAAATTGACAAAAGGCTTGGGTAAAATTACAAGGTTTTATGACGCTCCTGTAAAAAGTTACAAGCATTTGATTGTTGCAAACTTTGATAGGTCTAGGACGCACCGTATAGAAGAAAGGGCCATTTGAAGTTTTATCAGTGCTTGATTTGGGACTCAAGGGTAGCATAGCTATGCGCGATAGCTTAAATTGACAAAAGGCTTGGGTAAAATTACAAGGTTTTATGACGCTCCTGTAAAAAGTTACAAGCATTTGATTGTTGCAAACTTTGATAGGTCTAGGACGCACCGTATAGAAGTTAGGGCCATTTGAAGTTTTATCGGTGTTTGATTTGTGACTCAAGGGTAGCATAGCTATGAGCGATAGCTTATATTGATAAGAGGCTCGAGTACTTTATTGTCACAAAATTTCAAGGTTCTATGACGCTCTAGTAAAAAGTTACAAGCTTTTGATTGGTGCAAACTTTGATATGTATAGGTCGCACCGTATAGAAGTTAGGGCCATTTGATGCTTTAGCAGTGTTTGATTTGGGACTCAAGGTTAGCATAGCTATGAGCGATAGCTTAAATTCACAAGAGGCTCGAATACTTTATTGTCACAAAATTTCAAGGTTTTATGACGCTCCAGTAAAAATTTACAAGCTTTTGATTTTTGCAAACTTTGATAGGTATAGGACGCACCGTATATAAGTTAAGGCCATTTGAAGTTTTAACAGTGTTTGATTTGGGACTCAAGGGTAGCATAGCTATGAGCGATAGTTTAAATTGATAAAAGGCACGAGTACTTTATTGTCACAGAATTGCAAGATTTTATGACGCTCCAGTAAAAAGTTACAAGCTTTTGATTTTTGGAAACTTTGATAGGTATAGGACGCACCGTATAGAAGTTAGGGCCACTTGAAGTTTTATTATTGTTTGATTTGGGTCTCAAGAGTAGTATAGCTTAAATTGACAAGAGGCTCGAGTACTTTATTGTCACAAAATTTCAAGGTTTTATGACGCTCCAGTAAAAATTTACCAGCATTTGAATGATGCAAACTTTGATAGGTGTAGGACGCACCGTATAGAAGTTACGGCCATTTGAAATTTTATCAGTGTTTGATGTGGGACTCAGCGGTTGCATGACTATGAGCGATAGCTTAAATTGATAAAAGGCACGAGTACTTTATTTTCACAGAATTGCAAGATTTTATGACGCTCCAGTAAAAAGTTACAAGCTTTTGATTGTTGCAAACTTTGATATGTATAGGTCGCACCGTATAGAAGTTAGGGCCATTTGAAGTTTTATCAGTGTTTTATTTGGACTCAAGGGTAGCATACCTATGAGTGATAGCTTAAATTGATAAGAGGCTCGAGTACTTTTTGTCACAAAATTTCAAGGTTTTATGACGCTTCAGTAAAAAGTTACAAGCATTTGATTGTTGCAAACTTTGATAGGTATAGGACGCACCGTATAGAAGTTACGGCCATTTGAAATTTTATCAGTGTTTGATTTGGGACTCAACGGTTGCATAGCTATGCGCGATAGCTTAAACTGACAAGAGGCTCGAGTACTTTATTGTCACAGAATTTGAAGATTTAATGACGCTCCAGTAAAAAGTTGCAAGCATTTGATTGTTGAAAACTTTGATAGGTGTAGGAAGCACCGTATAGAAGTTAGGGTTATTTGAAGTTTTATCAGTGTTTGATTTGGGACTCAAGGGTAGCATAGCTATGAGCGATAGCTTAAATTGACAAAAGGCTTGGGTAAAATTACAAGGTTTTATGACGCTCCTGTGAAAAGTTACAAGCATTTGATTGTTGCAAACTTTGATAGGTCTAGGACGCACCGTATAGAAGAAAGGGCCATTTGAAGTTTAAGCAGTGTTTGATTTGGGACTCAAGGGAAGCATAGCTATGCGCGATAGCTTACATTGACAAGAGACACGAGCACTTTATTGTCACAAAATTTCAAGGTTTTATGACGCTCCAGTAAAAAGTTACAAGCATTTGATTGTTGCAAGCTTTGATAGGTGTAGGACGCACCGTGTAGAAGTTAGGGCCATTTGAAGTTTTAGCAGTGTTTGATTTGGGATTCCAAGGTAGCATAGCTATGAGCGATAGCTTAAATTGATAAAAGGCACGAGTACTTTATTGTCACAGAATTGCAAGATTTTATGACGCTCGAGTAAAAAGTTACAAGCATTTGAATATTGCAAAATTTGAACTGTGTAGGACGCACCGTATAGAAGTTAGGGCCATTTGAAGTTTTATCGGTGTTTGATTTGGGACTCAAGGGTAGCATAGCTATGAGCGATAGCGTATATTGATAAGAGGCACGAGCACTTTATTGTCACAAAATTTCAAGGTTTTATGACGCTCCAGTAAAAAGTTACAAGCATTTGATTTTTGCAAACTTTGATAGGTATAGGACGCACCGTATAGAAATTAAGGCCATTTGAAGATTTAACAATGTTTGATTTGGGGTTCAAGGGTAGCATAGTTATGAGCGATAGCTTAAATTGATAAAAGGCACGAGTATTTTATTGTCACAGTATTGCAAGATTTTATGACGCTCCAGTAAAAAGTTACAAGCTTTTTATTTTTGCAAACTTTGATAGGTATAGGACGCACCGTATAGAAGTTAAGGCCATTTGAAGTTTTAACAGTGTTTGATTTGGGACTCATGGCTAGCATAGCTATGAGCGATAGCTTAAATTGATAAAAGGCACGAGTACTTTATTGTCACAGAATTGCAAGATTTTATGACGCTCCAGTAAAAAGTTACAAGCTTTTGATTGTTGCAAACTTTGATAGGTATAGGACGCACCGTATAGAAGTTACGGCCATTTGAAATTTTATCAGTGTTTGATTTGGGACTCAACGGTTGCATAGCTATGCGCGATAGCTTAAACTGACAAGAGGCTCGAGTACTTTATTGTCACAGAATTTGAAGATTTAATGACGCTCCAGTAAAAAGTTGCAAGCATTTGATTGTTGAAAACTTTGATAGGTGTAGGACGCACCGTATAGAAGTTAGGGTTATTTGAAGTTTTATCAGTGTTTGATTTGGGACTCAAGGGTAGCATAGCTATGAGCGATAGCTTAAATTGACAAAAGGCTTGGGTAAAATTACAAGGTTTTATGACGCTCCTGTAAAAAGTTACAAGCATTTGATTGTTGCAAACTTTGATAGGTCTAGGACGCACCGTATAGAAGAAAGGGCCATTTGAAGTTTAAGCAGTGTTTGATTTGGGACTCAAGGGAAGCATAGCTATGCGCGATAGCTTACATTGACAAGAGACACGAGCACTTTATTGTCACAAAATTTCAAGGTTTTATGACGCTCCAGTAAAAAGTTACAAGCATTTGATTGTTGCAAGCTTTGATAGGTGTAGGACGCACCGTGTAGAAGTTAGGGCCATTTGAAGTTTTAGCAGTGTTTGATTTGGGATTCCAGGGTAGCATAGCTATGAGCGATAGCTTAAATTGATAAAAGGCACGAGTACTTTATTGTCACAGAATTGCAAGATTTTATGACGCTCCAGTAAAAATTTACAAGCATTTGAATATTGCAAACTTTGAACTGTGTAGGACGCACCCTATAGAAGTTAGGGCCATTTGAAATTTTAACAGTGTTTGATTTGGGACTCAAGGGTAGCATAGCTATGCGCGATAGCTTACATTGACAAGAGGCACGAGCACTTTATTGTCACAAAATTTCAAGGTTTTATGACGCTCCAGTAAAAAGTTACAAGCATTTGATTGTTGCAAACTTTGATAGGTGTAGGATTCACCGTGTAGAAGTTTGGACCATTTGAAGTTCTAGCAGTGTTTGATTTGGGATTCAAGGGCAGCATAGCTATGAGCGATAGCTTAAATTGACAAGAGGCTCGAGTACTTTATTCTCACAGAATTGCAAGATTTTATGACGCTCCAGTAAAAAGTTACAAGCATTTGAATATTGCAAAATTTGAACTGTGGAGGACGCACCGTATAGAAGTTAGGGCCATTTGAAGTTTTATCGGTGTTTGATTTGGGACTCAAGGGTAGCATAGCTATGAGCGGTAGCGTATATTGATAAGAGGCAAGAGCACTTTATTGTCACAAAATTTCAAGGTTTTATGACGCTCCAGTAAAAAATTACAAGCATTTGATTGTTGCAAACTTTTATAGGTGTAGGACGCACCGTATAGAAGTTACGGCCATTTGAAATTTTATCAGTGTTTGATGTGGGACTCAGCGGTTGCATGACTATGAGCGATAGCTTAAATTGATAAAAGGCACGAGTACTTTATTTTCACAGAATTGCAAGATTTTATGACGCTCCAGTAAAAAGTTACAAGCTTTTGATTGTTGCAAACTTTGATATGTATAGGTCGCACCGTATAGAAGTTAGGGCCATTTGAAGTTTTATCAGTGTTTTATTTGGACTCAAGGGTAGCATACCTATGAGTGATAGCTTAAATTGATAAGAGGCTCGAGTACTTTTTGTCACAAAATTTCAAGGTTTTATGACGCTTCAGTAAAAAGTTACAAGCATTTGATTGTTGCAAACTTTGATAGGTATAGGACGCACCGTATAGAAGTTACGGCCATTTGAAATTTTATCAGTGTTTGATTTGGGACTCAACGGTTGCATAGCTATGCGCGATAGCTTAAACTGACAAGAGGCTCGAGTACTTTATTGTCACAGAATTTGAAGATTTAATGACGCTCCAGTAAAAAGTTGCAAGCATTTGATTGTTGAAAACTTTGATAGGTGTAGGACGCGCCGTATAGAAGTTAGGGTTATTTGAAGTTTTATCAGTGTTTGATTTGGGACTCAAGGGTAGCATAGCTATGAGCGATAGCTTAAATTGACAAAAGGCTTGGGTAAAATTACAAGGTTTTATGACGCTCCTGTAAAAAGTTACAAGCATTTGATTGTTGCAAACTTTGATAGGTCTAGGACGCACCGTATAGAAGAAAGGGCCATTTGAAGTTTAAGCAGTGTTTGATTTGGGACTCAAGGGAAGCATAGCTATGCGCGATAGCTTACATTGACAAGAGACACGAGCACTTTATTGTCACAAAATTTCAAGGTTTTATGACGCTCCAGTAAAAAGTTACAAGCATTTGATTGTTGCAAGCTTTGATAGGTGTAGGACGCACCGTGTAGAAGTTAGGGCCATTTGAAGTTTTAGCAGTGTTTGATTTGGGATTCCAAGGTAGCATAGCTATGAGCGATAGCTTAAATTGATAAAAGGCACGAGTACTTTATTGTCACAGAATTGCAAGATTTTATGACGCTCCAGTAAAAATTTACAAGCATTTGAATATTGCAAACTTTGAACTGTGTAGGACGCACCCTATAGAAGTTAGGGCCATTTGAAGTTTTAACAGTGTTTGATTTGGGACTCAAGGGTAGCATAGCTATGCGCGATAGCTTACATTGACAAGAGGCACGAGCACTTTATTGTCACAAAATTTCAAGGTTTTATGACGCTCCAGTAAAAAGTTACAAGCATTTGATTGTTGCAAACTTTGATAGGTGTAGGATTCACCGTGTAGAAGTTAGGACCATTTGAAGTTCTAGCAGTGTTTGATTTGGGATTCAAGGGCAGCATAGCTATGAGCGATAGCTTAAATTGACAAGAGGCTCGAGTACTTTATTCTCACAGAATTGCAAGATTTTATGACGCTCCAGTAAAAAGTTACAAGCATTTGAATATTGCAAAATTTGAACTGTGTAGGACGCACCGTATAGAAGTTAGGGCCATTTGAAGTTTTATCGGTGTTTGATTTGGGACTCAAGGGTAGCATAGCTATGAGCGATAGCGTATATTGATAAGAGGCACGAGCACTTTATTGTCACAAAATTTCAAGGTTTTATGACGCTCCAGTAAAAAGTTACAAGCATTTGATTTTTGCAAACTTTGATAGGTATAGGACGCACCGTATAGAAATTAAGGCCATTTGAAGATTTAACAATGTTTGATTTGGGGTTCAAGGGTAGCATAGCTATGAGCGATAGCTTAAATTGATAAAAGGCACGAGTATTTTATTGTCACAGTATTGCAAGATTTTATGACGCTCCAGTAAAAAGTTACAAGCTTTTTATTTTTACAAACTTTGATAGGTATAGGACGCACCGTATAGAAGTTAAGGCCATTTGAAGTTTTAACAGTGTTTGATTTGGGACTCAAGGCTAGCATAGCTATGAGCGATACCTTAAATTGATAAAAGGCACGAGTACTTTATTGTCACAGAATTGCAAGATTTTATGACGCTCCAGTAAAAAGTTACAAGCTTTTGATTGTTGCAAACTTTGATAGGTATAGGACGCACCGTATAGAAGTTACGGCCATTTGAAATTTTATCAGTGTTTGATTTGAGACTCAACGGTTGCATAGCTATGCGCGATAGCTTAAACTGACAAGAGGCTCGAGTACTTTATTGTCACAGAATTTGAAGATTTAATGACGCTCCAGTAAAAAGTTGCAAGCATTTGATTGTTGAAAACTTTGATAGGTGTAGCACGCACCTTATAGAAGTTAGGGTTATTTGAAGTTTTATCAGTGTTTGATTTGGGACTCAAGGGTAGCATAGCTATGAGCGATAGCTTAAATTGACAAAAGGCTTGGGTAAAATTACAAGGTTTTATGACGCTCCTGTAAAAAGTTACAAGCATTTGATTGTTGCAAACTTTGATAGGTCTAGGACGCACCGTATAGAAGAAAGGGCCATTTGAAGTTTAAGCAGTGTTTGATTTGGGACTCAAGGGAAGCATAGCTATGCGCGATAGCTTACATTGACAAGAGACACGAGCACTTTATTGTCACAAAATTTCAAGGTTTTATGACGCTCCAGTAAAAAGTTACAAGCATTTGATTGTTGCAAGCTTTGATAGGTGTAGGACGCACCGTGTAGAAGTTAGGGCCATTTGAAGTTTTAGCAGTGTTTGATTTGGGATTCCAGGGTAGCATAGCTATGAGCGATAGCTTAAATTGATAAAAGGCACGAGTACTTTATTGTCACAGAATTGCAAGATTTTATGACGCTCCAGTAAAAATTTACAAGCATTTGAATATTGCAAACTTTGAACTGTGTAGGACGCACCCTATAGAAGTTAGGGCCATTTGAAATTTTAACAGTGTTTGATTTGGGACTCAAGGGTAGCATAGCTATGCGCGATAGCTTACATTGACAAAAGGCACGAGCACTTTATTGTCACAAAATTTCAAGGTTTTATGACGCTCCAGTAAAAAGTTACAAGCATTTGATTGTTGCAAACTTTGATAGGTGTAGGATTCACCGTGTAGAAGTTTGGACCATTTGAAGTTCTAGCAGTGTTTGATTTGGGATTCAAGGGCAGCATAGCTATGAGCGATAGCTTAAATTGACAAGAGGCTCGAGTACTTTATTCTCACAGAATTGCAAGATTTTATGACGCTCCAGTAAAAAGTTACAAGCATTTGAATATTGCAAAATTTGAACTGTGTAGGACGCACCGTATAGAAGTTAGGGCCATTTGAAGTTTTATCGGTGTTTGATTTGGGACTCAAGGGTAGCATAGCTATGAGCGGTAGCGTATATTGATAAGAGGCACGAGCACTTTATTGTCACAAAATTTCAAGGTTTTATGACGCTCCAGAAAAAAGTTACAAGCATTTGATTTTTGCAAACTTTGATAGGTATAGGACGCACCGTATAGAAATTAAGGCCATTTGAAGATTTAACAATGTTTGATTTGGGGTTCAAGGGTAGCATAGCTATGAGCGATAGCTTAAATTGATAAAAGGCACGAGTATTTTATTGTCACAGAATTGCAAGATTTTATGACGCTCCAGTAAAAAGTTACAAGCTTTTTATTTTTGCAAACTTTGATAGGTATAGGACGCACCGTATAGAAGTTAAGGCCATTTGAAGTTTTAACAGTGTTTGATTTGGGACTCATGGCTAGCATAGCTATGAGCGATAGCTTAAATTGACAAGAGACACGACTACTTTATTGTCACAAAATTTCAAGGTTTTATGACGCTCCAGTAAAAAGTTACAAGCATTTGATTGTTGCAAACTTTGATAGGTGTAGGACGCACCGTATAGAAGTTAGGGCCATTTGAAGTTTTATCGGTGTTTGATTTGGGACTCAAAGGTAGCATAGCTATGAGCGATAGCTTATATTGATAAGAGGCTCGAGTACTTTATTGTCACAAAATTTCAAGGTTCTATGACGCTCCAGTAAAAATTTACAAGCTTTTGATTTTTGCAAACTTTGATAGGTATAGGACGCACCGTATATAAGTTAAGGCCATTTGAAGTTTTAACAGTGTTTGATTTGGGACTCAAGGGTAGCATAGCTATGAGCGATAGTTTAAATTGATAAAAGGCACGAGTACTTTATTGTCACAGAATTGCAAGATTTTATGACGCTCCAGTAAAAAGTTACAAGCTTTTGATTTTTGCAAACTTTGATAGGTATAGGACGCACCGTATAGAAGTTAAGGCCATTTGAAGTTTTAACAGTGGTTGATTTGGGACTCAAGGGTAGCATAGCTATGCGCGATAGCTTACATTGACAAGAGGCACGAGCACTTTATTGTCACAAAGTTTCAAGGTTTTATGACGCTCCAGTAAAAAGTTACAAGCTTTTGATTTTTGCAAACTTTGATAGGTATAGGACGCACCGTATAGAAGTTCAGGCCATTTGAAGTTTTAACAGTGCTTGATTTGGGACTCAAGGGTAGCATAGCTATGAGCGATTGCTTAAATTGATAAAAGGCACGAGTACTTTATTGTCACAGAATTGCAAGATTTTATGACGCTCCAGTAAAAATTTACCAGCATTTGAATGTTGCAAACTTTGATAGGTGTAGGACGCACCGTATAGAAGTAAGGGCCATTTGAAGTTTTAACAGTGTATGATTTGGGACTCAAGGGAAGCATAGCTATGAGCGATAGCGTATATTGATAAGAGGCACGAGCACTTTATTGTCACAAAATTTCAAGGTTTTATGACGCTCCAGTAAAAAGTTACAAGCATTTGATTTTTGCAAACTTTGATAGGTATAGGACGCACCGTATAGAAATTAAGGCCATTTGAAGATTTAACAATGTTTGATTTGGGGTTCAAGGGTAGCATAGCTATGAGCGATAGCTTAAATTGATAAAAGGCACGAGTATTTTATTGTCACAGTATTGCAAGATTTTATGACGCTCCAGTAAAAAGTTACAAGCTTTTTATTTTTGCAAACTTTGATAGGTATAGGACGCACCGTATAGAAGTTAAGGCCATTTGAAGTTTTAACAGTGTTTGATTTGGGACTCATGGCTAGCATAGCTATGAGCGATAGCTTAAATTGATAAAAGGCACGAGTACTTTATTGTCACAGAATTGCAAGATTTTATGACGCTCCAGTAAAAAGTTACAAGCTTTTGATTGTTGCAAACTTTGATAGGTATAGGACGCACCGTATAGAAGTTACGGCCATTTGAAATTTTATCAGTGTTTGATTTGAGACTCAACGGTTGCATAGCTATGCGCGATAGCTTAAACTGACTCGAGTACTTTATTGTCACAGAATTTGAAGATTTAATGACGCTCCAGTAAAAAGTTGCAAGCATTTGATTGTTGAAAACTTTGATAGGTGTAGGACGCACCTTATAGAAGTTAGGGTTATTTGAAGTTTTATCAGTGTTTGATTTGGGACTCAAGGGTAGCATAGCTATGAGCGATAGCTTAAATTGACAAAAGGCTTGGGTAAAATTACAAGGTTTTATGACGCTCCTGTAAAAAGTTACAAGCATTTGATTGTTGCAAACTTTGATAGGTCTAGGACGCACCGTATAGAAGAAAGGGCCATTTGAAGTTTAAGCAGTGTTTGATTTGGGACTCAAGGGAAGCATAGCTATGCGCGATAGCTTACATTGACAAGAGACACGAGCACTTTATTGTCACAAAATTTCAAGGTTTTATGACGCTCCAGTAAAAAGTTACAAGCATTTGATTGTTGCAAGCTTTGATAGGTGTAGGACGCACCGTGTAGAAGTTAGGGCCATTTGAAGTTTTAGCAGTGTTTGATTTGGGATTCCAGGGTAGCATAGCTATGAGCGATAGCTTAAATTGATAAAAGGCACGAGTACTTTATTGTCACAGAATTGCAAGATTTTATGACGCTCCAGTAAAAATTTACAAGCATTTGAATATTGCAAACTTTGAACTGTGTAGGACGCACCCTATAGAAGTTAGGGCCATTTGAAATTTTAACAGTGTTTGATTTGGGAGTCAAGGGTAGCATAGCTATGCGCGATAGCTTACATTGACAAGAGGCACGAGCACTTTATTGTCACAAAATTTCAAGGTTTTATGACGCTCCAGTAAAAAGTTACAAGCATTTGATTGTTGCAAACTTTGATAGGTGTAGGATTCACCGTGTAGAAGTTTGGACCATTTGAAGTTCTAGCAGTGTTTGATTTGGGATTCAAGGGCAGCATAGCTATGAGCGATAGCTTAAATTGACAAGAGGCTCGAGTACTTTATTCTCACAGAATTGCAAGATTTTATGACGCTCCAGTAAAAAGTTACAAGCATTTGAATATTGCAAAATTTGAACTGTGTAGGACGCACCGTATAGAAGTTAGGGCCATTTGAAGTTTTATCGGTGTTTGATTTGGGACTCAAGGGTAGCATAGCTATGAGCGGTAGCTTATATTGATAAGAGGCACGAGCACTTTATTGTCACAAAATTTCAAGGTTTTATGACGCTCCAGTAAAAAGTTACAAGCATTTGATTTTTGCAAACTTTGATAGGTATAGGACGCACCGTATAGAAATTAAGGCCATTTGAAGATTTAACAATGTTTGATTTGGGGTTCAAGGGTAGCATAGCTATGAGCGATAACTTAAATTGACAAGAGACACGACTACTTTATTGTCACAAAATTTCAAGGTTTTATGACGCTCCAGTAAAAAGTTACAAGCATTTGATTGTTGCAAACTTTGATAGGTGTAGGACGCACCGTATAGAAGTTAGGGCCATTTGAAGTTTTATCGGTGTTTGATTTGGGACTCAAAGGTAGCATAGCTATGAGCGATAGCTTATATTGATAAGAGGCTCGAGTACTTTATTGTCACAAAATTTCAAGGTTCTATGACGCTCCAGTAAAAATTTACAAGCTTTTGATTTTTGCAAACTTTGATAGGTATAGGACGCACCGTATATAAGTTAAGGCCATTTGAAGTTTTAACAGTGTTTGATTTGGGACTCAAGGGTAGCATAGCTATGAGCGATAGTTTAAATTGATAAAAGGCACGAGTACTTTATTGTCACAGAATTGCAAGATTTTATGACGCTCCAGTAAAAAGTTACAAGCTTTTGATTTTTGCAAACTTTGATAGGTATAGGAAGCACCGTATAGAAGTTAAGGCCATTTGAAGTTTTAACAGTGGTTGATTTGGGACTCAAGGGTAGCATAGCTATGCGCGATAGCTTACATTGACAAGAGGCACGAGCACTTTATTGTCACAAAATTTCAAGGTTTTATGACGCTCCAGTAAAAAGTTACAAGCTTTTGATTTTTGCAAACTTTGATAGGTATAGGACGCACAGTATAGAAGTTCAGGCCATTTGAAGTTTTAACAGTGCTTGATTTGGGACTCAAGGGTAGCATAGCTATGAGCGATTGCTTAAATTGATAAAAGGCACGAGTACTTTATTGTCACAGAATTGCAAGATTTTATGACGCTCCAGTAAAAAGTTACAAGCTTTTGATTGTTGCAAACTTTGATAGGTATAGGACGCACCGTATAGAAATTAAGGCCATTTGAAGTTTTAACAGTGTTTGATTTGGGACTCAAGGGTAGCATAGCTATGAGCGATAGCTTAAATTGATAAAATGCACGAGTACTTTATTGTCACAGAATTGCCAGATTTTATGACGCAACAGTAAAAAGTTACAAGCTTTTGATTGTTGCAAACTTTGATATGTATAGGTCGCACCGTATAGAAGCTAGGACCATTTGAATCTTTAGCAGTGTTTGATTTAGGACTCAAGGTTAGCATAGCTATGAGCGATAGCTTAAATTGACAAGAGGCTCGAGTACTTTATTGTCACAAAATTTCAAGGTTTTATGACGCTCCAGTAAAAAGTTACAAGCTTTTGATTTTTGCAAACTTTGATAGGTATAGGACGCACCGTATAGAAGTTAAGGCCATTTGAAGTTTTAACAGTGTTTGATTTGGGACTCAATGGTAGCATAGCTATGAACGATAGCTTAAATTGATAAAAGGCACGAGTACTTTATTGTCACAGAATTGCAAGATTTTATGACGCTCCAGTAAAAAGTTACAAGCTTTTGATTTTTGCAAACTTTGATAGGTGTAGGACGCACCGTATAGAAGTAAGGGCCATTTGAAGTTTTAACAGTGTTTGATTTGGGACTCAAGGGAAGCATAGCTATGCGCGATAGCTTACATTGACAAGAGGCACGAGCACTTTATTGTCACAAAATTTCAAGGTTTTATGACGCTCCAGTAAAAAGTTACAAGCTTTTGATTTTTGCAAACTTTGATAGGTATAGGACGCACCGTATAGAAATTAAGGCCATTTGAAGATTTAACAACGTTTGATTTGGGGTTCAAGGGTAGCATAGCTATGAGCGATAGCTTAAATTGATAAAAGGCACGAGTACTTTATTGTCACAGAATTGCAAGATTTTATGACGCTCCAGTAAAAAGTTACAAGCTTTTGATTGTTGCAAACTTTGATAGGTATAGGACGCACCGTATAGAAGTTACGGCCATTTGAAATTTTATCAGTGTTTGATTTGGGACTCAAGGGTAGCAGAGCTATGAGCGATAGCTTATATTGATAAGAGGCTCGAGTACTTTATTGTCACAAAATTTCAAGGTTTTATGACGCTCCAGTAAAAAGTTACAAACTTTTGATTGTTGCAAACTTTGATAGGTATAGGACGCACCGTATAGAAATTAAGGCCATTTGAAGTTTTAACAGTGTTTGAATTGGAACTCAATGGTAGCATAGCTATGAACGATAGCTTAAATTGATAAAAGGCACGAGTACTTTATTGTCACAGAATTGCAAGATTTTATGACGCTCCAGTAAAAAGTTACAAGCTTTTGATTTTTGCAAACTTTGATAGGTATAGGACGCACCGTATAGAAGTTAAGGCCATTTGAAGTTTTAACAGTGTTTGATTTGGGACTCAAGGGTAGCATAGCTATGCGCGATAGCTTACATTGACAAGAGGCACGAGCACTTTATTGTCACAAAATTTCAAGGTTTTATGACGCTCCAGTAAAAAGTTACAAGCTTTTGATTTTTGCAAACTTTGATAGGTATACGACGCACCGTATAGAAGTTAAGGCCATTTACAGTTTTAACAGTGCTTGATTTGGGACTCAAGGGTAGCATAGCTATGAGCGATTGCTTAAATTGATAAAAGGCACGAGTACTTTATTGTCACAGAATTGCAAGATTTTATGACGCTCCAGTAAAAATTTACCAGCATTTGAATGTTGCAAACTTTGATAGGTGTAGGACGCACCGTATAGAAGTAAGGGCCATTGGAAGTTTTAACAGTGTTTGATTTGGGACTCAAGGGAAGCATAGCTATGCGCGATAGCTTACATTGACAGGAGGCACGAGCACTTTATTGTCACAAAATTTCAAGGTTTTATGACGCTCTAGTAAAAAGTTACAAGCTTTTGATTTTTGCAAACTTTGATAGGTATAGGACCCACCGTATAGAAATTAAGGCCATTTGAAGATTTAACAGTGTTTGATTTGGGGTTGAAGGGTAGCATAGCTATGAGCGATAGCTTAAATTGATAAAAGGCACGAGTATTTTATTGTCACAGAATTGCAAGATTTTATGACGCTCCAGTAAAAAGTTACAAGCTTTTGATTTTTGCAAGCTTTGATAGGTATAGGACGCACCGTATAGAAGTTAAGGCAATTTGAAGTTTTAACAGTGTTTGATTTGGGACTCAAGGCTAGCATAGCTATGAGCGATAGCTTAAATTGATAAAAGGCACGAGTACTTTATTGTCACAGAATTGCAAGATTTTATGACGCTCCAGTAAAAAGTTACAAGATTTTGATTGTTGCAAACTTTGATAGGTATAGGACGCACCGTACAGAAGTTACGGCCATTTGAAATTTTGTCAGTGTTTGATTTGGGACTCAAGGGTAGCATAGCTAAGAGCGATAGCTTATATTGATAAGAGGCTCGAGTACTTTATTGTCACAAAATTTCAAGGTTTTATGACGCTCCAGTAAAAAGTTACAAGCTTTTGATCGTTGCAAACTTTGATAGGTATAGGACGCACCGTATAGAAGTTAAGGCCATTTGAAGTTTTAACAGTGTTTGATTTGGGACTCAAGGGTAGCATAGCTATGAGCGATAGCTTAAATTGATAAAAGGCACGAGTACTTTATTGTCACAGAATTGCAAGATTTTATGACGCAACAGTAAAAAGTTACAAGCTTTTGATTGTTGCAAACTTTGATATGTATAGATCGCACCGTATAGAAGCTAGGGCCATTTGAAGCTTTAGCAGTGTTTGATTTGTGACTCAAGGTTAGCATAGCTATGAGCGATAGCTTAAATTGACAAGAGGCTCGAGTACTTTATTGTCACAAAATTTCAAGGTTTTATGACGCTCCAGTAAAAAGTTACAAGCTTTTGATTTTTGCAAACTTTGATAGGTATAGGACGCACCGTATAGAAGTTAAAGCCATTTGAAGTTTTAACAGTGTTTGATTTGGGACTCAAGGGTAGCATAGCTATGAGCGATAGCTTAAATTGATAAAAGGCACGAGTACTTTATTGTCACAGAATTGCAAGATTTTATGACGCTCCAGTAAAAAGTTACAAGCTTTTGATTTTTGCAAATTTTGATAGGTATAGGACGCACCGTATAGAAGTTAAGGCCATTTGAAGTTTTAACAGTGTTTGATTTGGGACTCAATGCTAGCATAGCTATGAGCGATAGCTTAAATTGATAAAAGGCACGAGTACTTTATTGTCACAGAATTGCAAGATTTTATGACGCTCCAGTAAAAAGTTACAAGCTTTTGATTTTTGCAAACTTTGAACTGTGTAGGACGCACCGTATAGAAGTTAGGGCCATTTGAAGTTTTATCGGTGTTTGATTTGGGACTCAAGGGTAGCATAGCTATGAGCGATAGCTTATATTGATAAGAGGCTCGAGTACTTTATTGTCACAAAATTTCAAGGTTTTATGACGCTCCAGTAAAAAGTTACAAGCTTTTGATTGTTGCAAACTTTGATAGGTATAGGACGCACCGTATAGAAGTTACGGCCATTTGAAATTTTATCAGTGTTTGATTTGGGACTCAAGGGTAGCATAGCTATGAGCGATAGCTTATATTGATAAGAGGCTCGAGTACTTTATTGTCACAAAATTTCAAGGTTTTATGACGCTCCAGTAAAAAGTTACAAGCTTTTGATTGCTGCAAACTTTGATAGGTATAGGACGCACCGTATAGAAGTTACGGCCATTTAAAATTTTATCAGTGTTTGATTTGGGACTCAAGGGTAGCATAGCTATGCGCGATAGCTTACATTGACAAGTGGCACGAGCACTTTATTGTCACAAAATTTCAAGGTTTTATGACGCTCCAGTAAAAAGTTACAAGCGTTTGATTGTTGCAAACTTTGATAGGTGTAGGACGCACCGTATAGAAGTTAGGGTTATTTGAAGTTTTATCAGTGTTTGATTTGGGACTCAAGGGTAGAATAGCTATGCGTGATAGCTTAAATTGACAAGAGGCACGAGTACTTTATTGTCACAAAATTTCAAGGTTTTATGACGCTCCAGTAAAAAGTTACAAGCATTTGATTGTTGCAAACTTTGATAGGTGTAGGACGCACCGTATAGAAGTTAGGGCCATTTGAAGTTTTATCGGTGTTTGATTTGAGACTCAAGGGTAGCATAGCTATGAGCGATAGCTTATATTGATAAGAGGCTCGAGTACTTTATTGTAACAAAATTTCAAGGTTTTATGATGTTTCAGTAAAAAGTTACAAGCATTTGATTGTTGCAAACTTTGGTAGGTATAGGACGCACCGTATAGAAGTTACGGCCATTTGAAATTTTATCAGTGTTTGATTTGGGACTCAACTGTTGCATAGCTATGAGCGATAGCTTAAATTGATAAAAGGCACGAGTAATTTATTGTCACAGAATTGCAAGATTTTATGACGCTCCATTAAAAATTTACCAGCATTTGAATGTTGCAAACTTTGATAGGTGTAGGACGCACCGTATAGAAGTAAGGGCCATTGGAAGTTTTAACAGTGTTTGATTTGGGACTCAAGGGAAGCATAGCTATGCGCGATAGCTTACATTGACAGGAGGCACGAGCACTTTATTGTCACAAAATTTCAAGGTTTTATGACGCTCTAGTAAAAAGTTACAAGCTTTTGATTTTTGCAAACTTTGATAGGTATAGGACCCACCGTATAGAAATTAAGGCCATTTGAAGATTTAACAGTGTTTGATTTGGGGTTGAAGGGTAGCATAGCTATGAGCGATAGCTTAAATTGATTAAAGGCACGAGTATTTTATTGTCACAGAATTGCAAGATTTTATGACGCTCCAGTAAAAAGTTACAAGCTTTTGATTTTTGCAAACTTTGATAGGTATAGGACGCACCGTATAGAAGTTAAGGCAATTTTAAGTTTTAACAGTGTTTGATTTGGGACTCAAGGCTAGCATAGCTATGAGCGATAGCTTAAATTGATAAAAGGCACGAGTACTTTATTGTCACAGAATTGCAAGATTTTATGACGCTCCAGTAAAAAGTTACAAGCTTTTGATTGTTGAAAACTTTGATAGGTATAGGACGCACCGTACAGAAGTTACGGCCATTTGAAATTTTATCAGTGTTTGATTTGGGACTCACGGGTAGCATAGCTAAGAGCGATAGCTTATATTGATAAGAGGCTCGAGTACTTTATTGTCACAAAATTTCAAGGTTTTATGACGCTCCAGTAAAAAGTTACAAGCTTTTGATCGTTGCAAACTTTGATAGGTATAGGACGCACCGTATAGAAGTTAAGGCCATTTGAAGTTTTAACAGTGTTTGATTTGGGACTCAAGGGTAGCATAGCTATGAGCGATAGCTTAAATTGATAAAAGGCACGAGTACTTTATTGTCACAGAATTGCAAGAATTTATGACGCTCCAGTAAAAAGTTACAAGCTTTTGATTTTTGCAAACTTTGAACTGTGTAGGACGCACCGTATAGAAGTTAGGGCCATTTGAAGTTTTATCGGTGTTTGATTTGGGACTCAAGGGTAGCATAGCTATGAGCGATAGCTTATATTGATAAGAGGCTCGAGTACTTTATTGTCACAAAATTTCAAGGTTTTATGACGCTCCAGTAAAAAGTTACAAGCTTTTGATTGTTGCAAACTTTGATAGGTATAGGACGCACCGTATAGAAGTTACGGCCATTTGAAATTTTATCAGTGTTTGATTTGGGACTCAAGGGTAGCATAGCTATGAGCGATAGCTTATATTGATAAGAGGCTCGAGTACTTTATTGTCACAAAATTTCAAGGTTTTATGACGCTCCAGTAAAAAGTTACAAGCTTTTGATTGTTGCAAACTTTGATAGGTATAGGATGCACCGTATAGAAGTTAAGGCCATTTGAAGTTTTAACAGTGTTTGATTTGGGACTCAAGGGTAGCATAGCTATGAGCGATAGCTTAAATTGATAAAAGGCACGAGTACTTTATTGTCACAGAATTGCAAGATTTTATGACGCTCCAGTAAAAAGTTACAAGCTTTTGATTGTTGCAAACTTTGATATGTATAGGTCGCACCGCATAGAAGCTAGGGCCATTTGAAGCTTTAGCAGTGTTTGATTTGGGACTCAAGGGTAGCATAGCTATGAGCGATAGCTTAAATTGATAAAAGGCACGGGTACTTTATTGTCACAGATTTGCAAGATTTTATGACGCTCCAGTAAAAAGTTACAAGCTTTTGATTTTTGCAAACTTTGAACTGTGTAGGACGCACCGTATAGAAGTTAGGGCCATTTGAAGTTTTATCGGTGTTTGATTTGGGACTCAAGGGTAGCATAGCTATGAGCGATAGCTTATATTGATAAGAGGCTCGAGTACTTTATTGTCACAAAATTTCAAGGTTTTATGACGCTCCAGTAAAAAGTTACAAGCTTTTGATTGCTGCAAACTTTGATAGGTATAGGACGCACCGTATAGAAGTTACGGCCATTTAAAATTTTATCAGTGTTTGATTTGGGACTCAAGGGTAGCATAGCTATGCGCGATAGCTTACATTGACAAGTGGCACGAGCACTATATTGTCACAAAATTTCAAGGTTTTATGACGCTCCAGTAAAAAGTTACAAGCGTTTGATTGTTGCAAACTTTGATAGGTGTAGGACGCACCGTATAGAAGTTAGGGTTATTTGAAGTTTTATCAGTGTTTGATTTGGGACTCAAGGGTAGAATAGCTATGCGTGATAGCTTAAATTGACAAGAGGCACGAGTACTTTATTGTCACAAAATTTCAAGGTTTTATGACGCTCCAGTAAAAAGTTACAAGCATTTGATTGTTGCAAACTTTGATAGGTGTAGGACGCACCGTATAGAAGTTAGGGCCATTTGAAGTTTTATCGGTGTTTGATGTGAGACTCAAGGGTAGCATAGCTATGAGCGATAGCTTATATTGATAAGAGGCTCGAGTACTTTATTGTCACAAAATTTCAAGGTTTTATGATGTTTCAGTAAAAAGTTACAAGCATTTGATTGTTGCAAACTTTGGTAGGTATAGGACGCACCGTATAGAAGTTACGGCCATTTGAAATTTTATCAGTGTTTGATTTGGGACTCAACTGTTGCATAGCTATGAGCGATAGCTTAAATTGATAAAAGGCACGAGTAATTTATTGTCACAGAATTGCAAGATTTTATGACGCTCCAGTAAAAATTTACCAGCATTTGAATGTTGCAAACTTTGATAGGTGTAGGACGCACCGTATAGAAGTAAGGGCCATTGGAAGTTTTAACAGTGTTTGATTTGGGACTCAAGGGAAGCATAGCTATGCGCGATAGCTTACATTGACAGGAGGCACGAGCACTTTATTGTCACAAAATTTCAAGGTTTTATGACGCTCTAGTAAAAAGTTACAAGCTTTTGATTTTTGCAAACTTTGATAGGTATAGGACCCACCGTATAGAAATTAAGGCCATTTGAAGATTTAACAGTGTTTGATTTGGGGTTGAAGGGTAGCATAGCTATGAGCGATAGCTTAAATTGATAAAAGGCACGAGTATTTTATTGTCACAGAATTGCAAGATTTTATGACGCTCCAGTAAAAAGTTACAAGCTTTTGATTTTTGCAAACTTTGATAGGTATAGGACGCACCGTATAGAAGTTAAGGCAATTTGAAGTTTTAACAGTGTTTGATTTGGGACTCAAGGCTAGCATAGCTATGAGCGATAGCTTAAATTGATAAAAGGCACGAGTACTTTATTGTCACAGAATTGCAAGATTTTATGACGCTCCAGTAAAAAGTTACAAGCTTTTGATTGTTGCAAACTTTGATAGGTATAGGACGCACCGTACAGAAGTTACGGCCATTTGAAATTTTATCAGTGTTTGATTTGGGACTCAAGGGTAGCATAGCTAAGAGCGATAGCTTATATTGATAAGAGGCTCGAGTACTTTATTGTCACAAAATTTCAAGGTTTTATGACGCTCCAGTAAAAAGTTACAAGCTTTTGATCGTTGCAAACTTTGATAGGTATAGGACGCACCGTATAAAAGTTAAGGCCATTTGAAGTTTTAACAGTGTTTGATTTGGGACTCAAGGGTAGCATAGCTATGAGCGATAGCTTAAATTGATAAAAGGCACGAGTACTTTATTGTCACAGAATTGCAAGATTTTATGACGCAACAGTAAAAAGTTACAAGCTTTTGATTGTTGCAAACTTTGATATGTATAGGTCGCACCGTATAGAAGCTAGGGACATTTGAAGCTTTAGCAGTGTTTGATTTAGGACTCAAGGTTAGCATAGCTATGAGCGATAGCTTAAATTGACAAGAGGCTCGAATACTTTATTGTCACAAAATTTCAAGGTTTTATGACGCTCCAGTAAAAAGTTACAAGCTTTTGATTTTTGCAAACTTTGATAGGTATAGGACGCACCGTATAGAAGTTAAGGCCATTTGAAGTTTTAACAGTGTTTGATTTGGGACTCAAGGGTAGCATAGCTATGAGCGATAGCTTAAATTGATAAAAGGCACGAGTACTTTATTGTCACAGAATTGCAAGATTTTATGACGCTCCAGTAAAAAGTTACAAGCTTTTGATTTTTGCAAACTTTGATAGGTATAGGACGCACCGTATAGAAGTTAAGGCCATTTGAAGTTATAACAGTGTTTGATTTGGGACTCAAGGGTAGCATAGCTATGCGCGATAGCTTACATTGACAAGAGGCACGAGCACTTTATTGTCACAAAATTTCAAGGTTTTATGACGCTCTAGTAAAAATTTACCAGCATTTGAATGTTGCAAACTTTGATAGGTGTAGGACGCACCGTATAGAAGTAAGGGCCATTTGAAGTTTTAATAGTGTTTGATTTGGGACTGAAGGGAAGCATAGCTATGCGCGATAGCTTACATTGACAAGAGGCCCGAGCACTTTATTGTCACAAAATTTCAAGGTTTTATGACGCTCTAGTAAAAAGTTAGAAGCTTTTGATTTTTGCAAACTTTGATAGGTATAGGATCCACCGTATAGAAATTAAGGCCATTTGAAGATTTAACAGTGTTTGATTTGGGGTTGAAGGGTAGCATAGCTATGAGCGATAGCTTAAATTGATAAAAGGCACGAGTATTTTATTGTCACAGAATTGCAAGATTTTATGACGCTCCAGTAAAAAGATACAAGCTTTTGATTTTTGCAAACTTTGATAGGTATAGGACGCACCGTATAGAAGTTAAGGCCATTTGAAGTTTTAACAGTGTTTGATTTGGGACTCAAGGCTAGCATAGCTATGAGCGATAGGTTAAATTGATAAAAGGCACGAGTACTTTATTGTCACAGAATTGCAAGATTTTATGACGCTCCAGTAAAAAGTTACAAGCTTTTGATTTTTGCAAACTTTGAACTGTGTAGGACGCACCGTATAGAAGTTAGGGCCATTTGAAGTTTTATCGGTGTTTGATTTGGGACTCAAGGGCAGCATAGCTATGAGCGATAGCTTATATTGATAAGAGGCTCGAGCACTTTATTGTCACAAAATTTCAAGATTTTATGACGCTCCAGTAAAAAGTTACAAGCTTTTGATTGTTGCAAACTTTGATAGGTATAGGACGCACCGTATAGAAGTTACGGCCATTTGAAATTTTATCAGTGTTTGATTTGGGACTCAAGGGTAGCATAGCTATGAGCGATAGCTTATATTGATAAGAGGCTCGAGTACTTTATTGTCACAAAATTTCAAGGTTTTATGACGCTCCAGTAAAAAGTTACAAGCTTTTGATTGTTGCAAACTTTGATAGGTATAGGACGCACCGTATAGAAGTTAAGGCCATTTGAAGTTTTAACAGTGTTTGATTTGGGACTCAAGGGTAGCATAGCTATGAGCGATAGCTTAAATTGATAAAAGGCACGAGTACTTTATTGTCACAGAATTGCAAGATTTTATGACGCTCCAGTAAAAAGTTACAAGCTTTTGATTGTTGCAAACTTTGATATGTATAGGTCGCACCGTATAGAAGCTAGGGCCATTTGAAGCTTTAGCAGTGTTTGATTTGGGACTCAAGGGTAGCATAGCTATGAGCGATAGCTTAAATTGATAAAAGGCACGGGTACTTTATTGTCACAGATTTGCAAGATTTTATGACGCTCCAGTAAAAAGTTACAAGCTTTTGATTTTTGCAAACTTTGAACTGTGTAGGACGCACCGTATAGAAGTTAGGGCCATTTGAAGTTTTATCGGTGTTTGATTTGGGACTCAAGGGTAGCATAGCTATGAGCGATAGCTTATATTGATAAGAGGCTCGAGTACTTTATTGTCACAAAATTTCAAGGGTTTATGACGCTCCAGTAAAAAGTTACAAGCTTTTGATTGTTGCAAACTTTGATAGGTATAGGACGCACCGTATAGAAGTTACGGCCATTTGAAATTTTATCAGTGTTTGATTTGGGACTCAAGGGTAGCATAGCTATGAGCGATAGCTTATATTGATAAGAGGCTCGAGTACTTTATTGTCACAAAATTTCAAGATTTTATGACGCTCCAGTAAAAAGTTACAAACTTTTGATTTTTTTAGGACGCACCGTATAGAAGTTAGGGCCATTTGAAGTTTTATCAGTGTTTGATTTGGGACTCAAGGGTAGCATAGCTATGCGCGATAGCTTACATTGACAAGTGGCACGAGCACTTTATTGTCACAAAATTTCAAGCTTCTATGACGCTCCAGTAAAAAGTTACAAGCATTTGATTGTTGCAAACTTTGATAAGTGTAGGACGGACCGTATAGAAGTTAGGGTTATTTGAAGTTTTATCAGTGTTTGATTTGGGACTCAAGGGTAGAATAGCTATGCGTGATAGCTTAAATTGACAAGAGGCACGAGTACATTATTGTCACAAAATTTCAAGGTTTTATGACGCTCCAGTAAAAAGTTACAAGCATTTGATTGTTGCAAACTTTGATAGGTGTAGGACGCACCGTATAGAAGTTAGGGCCATTTGAAGTTTTATCGGTGTTTGATTTGAGACTCAAGGGTAGCATAGCTATGAGCGATAGCTTATATTGATAAGAGGCTCGAGTACTTTATTGTCACAAAATTTCAAGGTTTTATGATGTTTCAGTAAAAAGTTACAAGCATTTGATTGTTGCAAACTTTGGTAGGTATAGGACGCACCGTATAGAAGTTACGGCCATTTGAAATTTTATCAGTGTTTGATTTGGGACTCAACTGTTGCATAGCTATGAGCGATAGCTTAAATTGATAAAAGGCACGAGTAATTTATTGTCGCAGAATTTCAAGATTTTATGACGCTCCAGTAAAAATTTACAAGCATTTGATTATTGCAAACTTTGATAGGTGTAGGCCGCACCGTATAGAAGTTAGGGCCATATGAAGTTTTATCAGTGTTTGATTTGGGATTCAAGGTTAGCATAGCTATGAGCGAAAGCTTAAATTGATAAAAGGCACGAGTACTTTATTGTCACAGAATTGCAAGATTTTATGACGCTCCAGTAAAAATTTACCAGCATTTGAATATTGCAAACTTTGAACTGTGTAGGACGCACCGTATAGAAGTTAGGGTTATTTGAAGTTTTATCGGTGTTTGATTTGGGACTCAAGGGTAGCATAGCTATGAGCGATAGCTTAAATTGATAAAAGGCACGAGTACTTTATTGTCACAGAATTGCAAGATTTTATGACGCTCCAGTAAAAAGTTACAAGCTTTTGATTGTTGCAAACTTTGATATGTATAGGTCGCACCGTATAGAAGCTAGGGCCATTTGAAGCTTTAGCAGTGTTTGATTTGGGACTCAAGGGTAGCATAGCTATGAGCGATAGCTTAAATTGATAAAAGGCACGGGTACTTTATTGTCACAGATTTGCAAGATTTTATGACGCTCCAGTAAAAAGTTACAAGCTTTTGATTTTTGCAAACTTTGAACTGTGTAGGACGCACCGTATAGAAGTTAGGGTTATTTGAAGTTTTATCAGTGATTTGGGACTCAAGGGTAGAATAGCTATGCGTGATAGCTTAAATTGACAAGAGGCACGAGTACTTTATTGTCACAAAATTTCAAGGTTTTATGACGCTCCAGTAAAAAGTTACAAGCATTTGATTGTTGCAAACTTTGATAGGTGTAGGACGCACCGTATAGAAGTTACGGCCATTTAAAATTTTATCAGTGTTTGAATGGGGACTCAAGGGTAGCATAGCTATGCGCGATAGCTTACATTGACAAGTGGCACGAGCACTTTATTGTCACAAAATTTCAAGGTTTTATGACGCTCCAGTAAAAAGTTACAAGCATTTGATTATTGCAAACTTTGATAGGTGTAGGCCGCACCGTATAGAAGTTAGGGCCATATGAAGTTTTATCAGTGTTTGATTTGGGATTCAAGGTTAGCATAGCTATGAGCGAAAGCTTAAATTGATAAAAGGCACGAGTACTTTATTGTCACAGAATTGCAAGATTTTATGACGCTCCAGTAAAAATTTACAAGCATTTGAATATTGCAAATTTTGAACTGTGTAGGACGCACCGTATAGAAGTTAGGGCCATTTGAAGTTTTATCGGTGTTTGATTTGGGACTCAAGGGTAGCATAGCTATGCGCGATAGCTTACATTGACAAGAGGCACGAGCACTTTATTGTCACAAAATTTCAAGGTTTTATGACGCTCCAGTAAAAAGTTACAAGCTTTTGATTGCTGCAAACTTTGATAGGTATAGGACGCACCGTATAGAAGTTACGGCCATTTAAAATGTTATCAGTGTTTGATTTGGGACTCAAGGGTAGCATAGCTATGCGGGATAGCTTACATTGACAAGTGGCACGAGCACTTTATTGTCACAAAATTTCAAGGTTTTATGACGCTCCAGTAAAAAGTTACAAGCATTTGATTGTTGCAAATTTTGATAGGTGTAGGACGCACCGTATAGAAGTTAGGGTTATTTGAAGTTTTATCAGTGTTTGATTTGGGACTCAAGGGTAGAATAGCTATGCGTGATAGCTTAAATTGACAAGAGGCACGAGTACTTTATTGTCAAAAAATTTCAAGGTTTTATGACGCTCCAGTTAAAAGTTACAAGCATTTGATTGTTGCAAACTTTGATAGGTGTAGGACGCACCGTATAGAAGTTACGGCCATTTAAAATTTTATCAGTGTTTGATTGGGGACTCAAGGGTAGCATAGCTATGCGCGATAGCTTACATTGACAAGTGGCACGAGCACTTTATTGTCACAAAATTTCAAGGTTTTATGACGCTCCAGTAAAAAGTTACAAGCATTTGATTGTTGCAAATTTTGATAGGTGTAGGACGCACCGTATAGAAGTTAGGGTTATTTGAAGTTTTATCAGTGTTTGATTTGGGACTCAAGGGTAGAATAGCTATGCGTGATAGCTTAAATTGACAAGAGGCACGAGTACTTTATTGTCACAAAATTTCAAGGTTTTATGACGCTCCAGTAAAAAGTTACAAGCATTTGATTGTTGCAAACTTTGATAGGTGTAGGACGCACCGTATAGAAGTTAGGGCCGTTTGAAGTTTTATCGGTGTTTGATTTGAGACTCAAGGGTAGCATAGCTATGAGCGATAGCTTATATTGATAAGAGGCTAGAGTACTTTATTGTCACAAAATTTCAAGGTTTTATGATGTTTCAGTAAAAAGTTACAAGCATTTGATTATTGCAAACTTTGGTAGGTATAGGACGCACCGTATAGAAGTTACGGCCATTTGAAATTTTATCAGTGTTTGATTTGGGACTCAACTGTTGCATAGCTATGAGCGATAGCTTAAATTGATAAAAGGCACGAGTACTTTTTTGTCGCAGAATTTCAAGATTTTATGACGCTCCAGTAAAAATTTACAAGCATTTGATTATTGCAAACTTTGATAGGTGTAGGCCGCACCGTATAGAAGTTAGGGCCATATGAAGTTTTATCAGTGTTTGATTTGGGATTCAAGGTTAGCATAGCTATGAGCGAAAGCTTAAATTGATAAAAGGCACGAGTACTTTATTGTCACAGAATTGCAAGATTTTATGACGCTCCAGTAAAAATTTACAAGCATTTGAATATTGCAAACTTTGAACTGTGTAGGACGCACCGTATAGAAGTTAGGGCCATTTGAAGTTTTATCGGTGTTTTATTTGGGACTCAAGGGTAGCATAGCTATGCGCGATAGCTTACATTGACAAGAGGCACGAGCACTTTATTGTCACAAAATTTCAAGGTTTTATGACGCTCCAGTAAAAAGTTACGAGCATTTGATTGTTGCAAACTTTGATAGGTGTAGGACGCACCGTATAGAAGTTAGGGTTATTTGAAGTTTTATCAGTGTTTGATTTGGGACTCAAGGGTAAAATAGCTATGCGTGATAGCTTAAATTGACAAGAGGCACGAGTACTTTATTGTCACGAAATTTCAAGGTTTTATGACGCTCCAGTAAAAAGTTACAAGCATTTGATTGTTGCAAACTTTGATAGGTCTAGGACGCACCGTATAGAAGTAAAGGCCATTTGAAGTTTAAGCAGTGTTTGATTTGGTACTCAAGGGTAGCATAGCTATGCGCGATAGCTTACATTGACAAGTGGCACGAGCACTTTATTGTCACAAAATTTCAGGGTTTTATGACGCTCCAGTAAAAAGTTACAAGCTTTTGATTGTTGCAAACTTTGATAGGTATAGGACGCACCGTATAGAAGTTAAGGCCATTTGAAGTTTTAACAGTGTTTGATTTGGGACTCAAGGGTAGCATAGCTATGAGCGATAGCTTAAATTGATAAAAGGCACGAGTACTTTATTGTCACAGAATTGCAAGATTTTATGACGCTCCAGTTAAAGGTTACAAGCTTTTGATTGTTGCAAACTTTGATATGTATAGGTCGCACCGTATAGAAGCTAGGGCCATTTGAAGCTTTAGCAGTGTTTGATTTGGGACTCAAGGGTAGCATAGCTATGAGCGATAGCTTAAATTGATAAAAGGCACGGGTACTTTATTGTCACAGATTTGCAAGATTTTATGACGCTCCAGTAAAAAGTTACAAGCTTTTGATTTTTGCAAACTTTGAACTGTGTAGGACGCACCGTATAGAAGTTAGGGCCATTTGAAGTTTTATCGGTGTTTGATTTGGGACTCAAGGGTAGCATAGCTATGAGCGATAGCTTATATTGATAAGAGGCTCGAGTACTTTATTGTCACAAAATTTCAAGGTTTTATGACGCTCCAGTAAAAAGTTACCAGCTTTTGATTGCTGCAAACTTTGATAGGTATAGGACGCACCGTATAGAAGTTACGGCCATTTAAAATTTAATCTGTGTTTGATTTGGGACTCAAGGGTAGCATAGCTATGCGCGATAGCTTACATTGACAAGTGGCACGAGCACTTTATTGTCACAAAATTTCAAGGTTTTATGACGCTCCAGTAAAAAGTTACAAGCATTTGATTGTTGCAAATTTTGATAGGTGTAGGACGCACCGTATAGAAGTTAGGGTTATTTGAAATTTTATCAGTGTTTGATTTGGGACTCAAGGGTAGAATAGCTATGCGTGATAGCTTAAATTGACAAGAGGCACGAGTACTTTATTGTCACAAAATTTCAAGGTTTTATGACGCTCCAGTAAAAAGTTACAAGCATTTGATTGTTGCAAACTTTGATAGGAGTAGGACGCACCGTATAGAAGTTAGGGCCATTTGAAGTTTTATCAGTGTTTGATTTGGGACTCAAGGGTAGCATAGCTATGAGCGATAGCTTATATTGATAAGAGGCTCGAGTACTTTATTGTCACAAAATTTCAAGGTTTTATGACGCTCCAGTAAAAAGTTACAAGCTTTTGATTGCTGCAAACTTTGATAGCTAGAGGACGCACAGTATAGAAGTTACGGCCATTTAAAATTTTATCAGTGTTTGATTGGGGACTCAAGGGTAGCATAACTATGCGCGATAGCTTACATTGACAAGTGGGACGAGCACTTTATTGTCACAAAATTTCAAGGTTTTATGACGCTCCAGTAAAAAGTTACAAGCATTTGATTGTTGCAAATTTTGATAGGTGTAGGACGCACCGTATAGAAGTTAGGGTTATTTGAAGTTTTATCAGTGTTTGATTTGGGACTCAAGGGTAGATTAGCTATGCGTGATAGCTTAAATTGACAAGAGGCACGAGTACTTTATTGTCACAAAATTTCAAGGTTTTATGACGCTCCAGTAAAAAGTTACAAGCATTTGATTGTTGCAAACTTTGATAGGTGTAGGACGCACCGTATAGAAGTTAGGGCCATTTGAAGTTTTATCGGTGTTTGATTTGAGACTCAAGGGTAGCATAGCTATGAGCGATAGCTTATATTGATAAGAGGCTCGAGTACTTTATTGTCACAAAATTTCAAGGTTTTATGATGTTTCAGTAAAAAGTTACAAGCATTTGATTGTTGCAAACTTTGGTAGGTATAGGACGCACCGTATAGAAGTTACGGCCATTTGAAATTTTATCAGTGTTTGATTTGGGACTCAACTGTTGCATAGCTATGAGCGATAGCTTAAATTGATAAAAGGCACGAGTACTTTTTTGTCGCAGAATTTCAAGATTTTATGACGCTCCAGTAAAAATTTACAAGCATTTGATTGTTGCAAACTTTGATATGTATAGGTCGCACCGTATAGAAGCTAGGGCCATTTGAAGCTTTAGCAGTGTTTGATTTGGGACTCAAGGGTAGCATAGCTATGAGCGATAGCTTAAATTGATAAAAGGCACGGGTACTTTATTGTCACAGATTTGCAAGATTTTATGACGCTCCAGTAAAAAGTTACAAGCTTTTGATTTTTGCAAACTTTGAACTGTGTAGGACGCACCGTATAGAAGTTAGGGCCATTTGAAGTTTTATCGGTGTTTGATTTGGGACTCAAGGGTAGCATAGCTATGAGCGATAGCTTATATTGATAAGAGGCTCGAGTACTTTATTGTCACAAAATTTCAAGGTTTTATGACGCTCCAGTAAAAAGTTACCAGCTTTTGATTGCTGCAAACTTTGATAGGTATAGGACGCACCGTATAGAAGTTACGGCCATTTAAAATTTAATGTGTGTTTGATTTGGGACTCAAGGGTAGCATAGCTATGCGCGATAGCTTACATTGACAAGTGGCACGAGCACTTTATTGTCACAAAATTTCAAGGTTTTATGACGCTCCAGTAAAAAGTTACAAGCATTTGATTGTTGCAAATTTTGATAGGTGTAGGACGCACCGTATAGAAGTTAGGGTTATTTGAAATTTTATCAGTGTTTGATTTGGGACTCAAGGGTAGAATAGCTATGCGTGATAGCTTAAATTGACAAGAGGCACGAGTACTTTATTGTCACAAAATTTCAAGGTTTTATGACGCTCCAGTAAAAAGTTACAAGCATTTGATTGTTGCAAACTTTGATAGGAGTAGGACGCACCGTATAGAAGTTAGGGCCATTTGAAGTTTTATCAGTGTTTGATTTGGGACTCAAGGGTAGCATAGCTATGAGCGATAGCTTATATTGATAAGAGGCTCGAGTACTTTATTGTCACAAAATTTCAAGGTTTTATGACGCTCCAGTAAAAAGTTACAAGCTTTTGATTGCTGCAAACTTTGATAGCTAGAGGACGCACAGTATAGAAGTTACGGCCATTTAAAATTTTATCAGTGTTTGATTGGGGACTCAAGGGTAGCATAACTATGCGCGATAGCTTACATTGACAAGTGGGACGAGCACTTTATTGTCACAAAATTTCAAGGTTTTATGACGCTCCAGTAAAAAGTTACAAGCATTTGATTGTTGCAAATTTTGATAGGTGTAGGACGCACCGTATAGAAGTTAGGGTTATTTGAAGTTTTATCAGTGTTTGATTTGGGACTCAAGGGTAGATTAGCTATGCGTGATAGCTTAAATTGACAAGAGGCACGAGTACTTTATTGTCACAAAATTTCAAGGTTTTATGACGCTCCAGTAAAAAGTTACAAGCATTTGATTGTTGCAAACTTTGATAGGTGTAGGACGCACCGTATAGAAGTTAGGGCCATTTGAAGTTTTATCGGTGTTTGATTTGAGACTCAAGGGTAGCATAGCTATGAGCGATAGCTTATATTGATAAGAGGCTCGAGTACTTTATTGTCACAAAATTTCAAGGTTTTATGATGTTTCAGTAAAAAGTTACAAGCATTTGATTGTTGCAAACTTTGGTAGGTATAGGACGCACCGTATAGAAGTTACGGCCATTTCAAATTTTATCAGTGTTTGATTTGGGACTCAACTGTTGCATAGCTATGAGCGATAGCTTAAATTGATAAAAGGCACGAGTACTTTTTTGTCGCAGAATTTCAAGATTTTATGACGCTCCAGTAAAAATTTACAAGCATTTGATTATTGCAAACTTTGATAGGTGTAGGCCGCACCGTATAGAAGTTAGGGCCATATGAAGTTTCATCAGTGTTTGATTTGGGATTCAAGGTTAGCATAGCTATGAGCGAAAGCTTAAATTGATAAAAGGCACGAGTACTTTATTGTCACAGAATTGCAAGATTTTATGACGCTACAGTAAAAATTTACAAGCATTTGAATATTGCAAACTTTGAACTGTGTAGGACGCACCGTATAGAAGTTAGGGCCATTTGAAGTTTTATCGGTGTTTGATTTGGGACTCAAGGGTAGCATAGCTATGCGCGATAGCTTACATTGACAAGAGGCACGAGCACTTTATTGTCACAAAATTTCAAGGTTTTATGACGCTCCAGTAAAAAGTTACGAGCATTTGATTGTTGCAAACTTTGATAGGTGTAGGACGTACCGTATAGAAGTTAGGGTTATTTGAAGTTTTATCAGTGTTTAATTTGGGACTCAAGGGTAAAATAGCTATGCGTGATAGCTTAAATTGACAAGAGGCACGAGTACTTTATTGTCACGAAATTTCAAGGTTTTATGACGCTCCAGTAAAAAGTTACAAGCATTTGATTGTTGCAAACTTTGATAGGTCTAGGACGCACCGTATAGAAGTAAAGGCCATTTGAAGTTTAAGCAGTGTTTGATTTGGTACTCAAGGGTAGCATAGCTATGCGCGATAGCTTACATTGACAAGAGGCACGAGCACTTTATTGTCACAAAATTTCAAGGTTTTATGACGCTCCAGTAAAAAGTTACAAACATTTGATTATTGCAAACTTTGATAGGTGTAGGCCGCACCGTATAGAAGTTAGGGCCATATGAAGTTTTATCAGTGTTTGATTTGGGATTCAAGGTTAGCATAGCTATGAGCGAAAGCTTAAATTGATAAAAGGCACGAGTACTTTATTGTCACAGAATTGCAAGATTTTATGACGCTCCAGTAAAAATTTACAAGCATTTGAATATTGCAAACTTTGAACTGTGTAGGACTCACCGTATAGAAGTTAGGGCCATTTGAAGTTTTATCGGTGTTTGATTTGGGACTCAAGGGTAGCATAGCTATGCGCGATAGCTTACATTGACAAGAGGCACGAGCACTTTATTGTCACAAAATTTCAAGGTTTTATGACGCTCCAGTAAAAAGTTACAAGCTTTTGATTGTTGCAAACTTTGATAGGTATAGGACGCACCGTATAGAAGTTACGGCCATTTGAAATTTGATCAGTGTTTAATTTGGGACTCAAGGGTAGCATAGCTATGCGCGATAGCTTACATTGACAAGTGGCACGAGCACTTTATTGTCACAAAATTTCAGGGTTTTATGACGCTCCAGTAAAAAGTTACAAGCTTTTGATTGTTGCAAACTTTGATAGGTATAGGACGCACCGTATAAAAGTTAAGGCCATTTGAAGTTTTATCGGTGTTTGATTTGGGACTCAAGGGTAGCATAGCTATGAGCGATAGCTTATATTGATAAGAGGCTCGAGTACTTTATTGTCACAAAATTTCAAGGTTTTATGACGCTCCAGTAAAAAGTTACAAGCTTTTGATTGTTGCAAACTTTGATAGGTATAGGACGCACCGTATAGAAGTTAAGGCCATTTGAAGTTTTAACAGTGTTTGATTTGGGACTCAAGGGTAGCATAGCTATGAGCGATAGCTTAAATTGATAAAAGGCACGAGTACTTTATTGTCACAGAATTGCAAGATTTTATGACGCTCCAGTTAAAAGTTACAAGCTTTTGATTGTTGCAAACTTTGATATGTATAGGTCGCACCGTATAGAAGCTAGGGCCATTTGAAGCTTTAGCAGTGTTTGATTTGGGACTCAAGGGTAACATAGCTATGAGCGATAGCTTAAATTGATAAAAGGCACGGGTACTTTATTGTCACAGATTTGCAAGATTTTATGACGCTCCAGTAAAAAGTTACAAGCTTTTGATTTTTGCAAACTTTGAACTGTGTAGGACGCACCGTATAGAAGTTAGGGCCATTTGAAGTTTTATCGGTGTTTGATTTGGGACTCAAGGATAGCATAGCTTTCAGCGATAGCTTATATTGATAAGAGGCTGGAGTACTTTTTTGTCACAAAATTTCAAGGTTTTATGACGCTCCAGTAAAAAGTTACAAGCTTTTGATTGCTGCAAACTTTGATAGGTATAGGACGCACCGTATAGAAGTTACGGCCATTTAAATATTTATCAGTGTTTGATTTGGGACTCAAGGGTAGCACAGCTATGCGCGATAGCTTACATTGACAAGTGGCACGAGCACTTTATTGTCACAAAATTTCAAGGTTTTATGACGCTCCAGTAGAAAGTTACAAGCATTTGATTGTTGCAAATTTTGATAGGTGTAGGACGCACCGTATAGAAGTTAGGGTTATTTGAAGTTTTATCAGTGTTTGATTTGGGACTCAAGGGTAGAATAGCTATGCGTGATAGCTTAAATTGACAAGAGGCACGAGTACTTTATTGTCACAAAATTTCAAGGTTTTATGACGCTCCAGTAAAAAGTTACAAGCATTTGATTGTTGCAAACTTTGATAGGTGTAGGACGCACCGTATAGAAGTTAGGGCCATTTGAAGTTTTATCGGTGTTTGATTTGGGACTCAAGGGTAGCATAGCTATGAGCGATAGCTTATATTGATAAGAGGCTCGAGTACTTTATTGTCACAAAATTTCAAGGTTTTATGACGCTCCAGTAAAAAGTTACAAGCTTTTGATTGCTGCAAACTTTGATAGGTAGAGGACGCACAGTATAGAAGTTACGGCCATTTAAAATTTTATCAGTGTTTGATTGGGGACTCAAGGGTAGCATAACTATGCGCGATAGCTTACATTGACAAGTGGCACGAGCACTTTATTGTCACAAAATTTCAAGGTTTTATGACGCTCCAGTAAAAAGTTACAAGCATTTGATTGTTGCAAATTTTGATAGGTGTAGGACGCACCGTATAGAAGTTAGGGTTATTTGAAGTTTTATCAGTGTTTGATTTTGGACTCAAGGGTAGAATAGCTATGCGTGATAGCTTAAATTGACAAGAGGCACGAGTACTTTATTGTCACAAAATTTCAAGGTTTTATGACGCTCCAGTAAAAAGTTACAAGCATTTGATTGTTGCAAACTTTGATAGGTGTAGGACGCACCGTATAGAAGTTAGGGCCATTTGAAGTTTTATCGGTGTTTGATTTGAGACTCAAGGGTAGCATAGCTATGAGCGATAGCTTATATTGATAAGAGGCTCGAGTACTTTATTGTCACAAAATTTCAAGGTTTTATGATGTTTCAGTAAAAAGTTACAAGCATTTGATTGTTGCAAACTTTGGTAGGTATAGGACGCACCGTATAGAAGTTACGGCCATTTGAAATTTTATCAGTGTTTGATTTGGGACTCAACTGTTGCATAGCTATGAGCGATAGCTTAAATTGATAAAAGGCACGAGTACTTTTTTGTCGCAGAATTTCAAGATTTTATGACGCTCCAGTAAAAATTTACAAGCATTTGATTATTGCAAACTTTGATAGGTGTAGGCCGCACCGTATAGAAGTTAGGGCCATATGAAGTTTTATCAGTGTTTGATTTGGGATTCAAGGTTAGCATAGCTATGAGCGAAAGCTTAAATTGATAAAAGGCACGAGTACTTTATTGTCACAGAATTGCAAGATTTTATGACGCTCCAGTAAAAATTTACAAGCATTTGAATATTGCAAACTTTGAACTGTGTAGGACGCACCGTATAGAAGTTAGGGCCATTTGAAGTTTTATCGGTGTTTGATTTGGGACTCAAGGGTAGCATAGCTATGCGCGATAGCTTACATTGACAAGAGGCACGAGCACTTTATTGTCACAAAATTTCAAGGTTTTATGACGCTCCAGTAAAAAGTTACGAGCATTTGATTGTTGCAAACTTTGATAGGTGTAGGACGCACCGTATAGAAGTTAGGGTTATTTGAAGTTTTATCAGTATTTGATTTGGGACTCAAGGGTAAAATAGCTATGCGTGATAGCTTAAATTGACAAGAGGCACGAGTACTTTATTGTCACGAAATTTCAAGGTTTTATGACGCTCCAGTAAAAAGTTACAAGCATTTGATTGTTGCAAACTTTGATAGGTCTAGGACGCACCGTATAGAAGTAAAGGCCATTTGAAGTTTAAGCAGTGTTTGATTTGGTACTCAAGGGTAGCATAGCTATGCGCGATAGCTTACATTGATAAAAGGCACGAGTACTTTATTGTCACAGAATTGCATGATTTTATGAAGCTCCAGTAAAAATTTACAAGCATTTGAATATTGCAAACTTTGATAGGTATAGGACGCACCGTATAGAAGTTAAGGCCATTTGAAGTTTTAACAGTGTTTGATTTGGGACTCAAGGGTAGCATAGCTATGAGCGATAGCTTAAATTGATAAAAGGCACGAGTACTTTATTGTCACAGAATTGCAAGATTTTATGAAGCTCCAGTAAAAATTTACAAGCATTTGAATATTGCAAACTTTGAACTGTGTAGGACGCACCGTATAGAAGTTAGCGCCATTTGGAGTTTTATCGGTGTTTGATTTGGGACTCAAGGGTAGCAGAGCTATGCGCGATAGCTTACATTGACAAGAGGCACGAGCACTTTATTGTCACAAAATTTCAAGGTTTTATGACGCTCCAGTAAAAAGTTACAAGCATTTTATTGTTGCAAACTTTGATAGGTTTAGGACGCAGCGTATAGAAGTTAGGGTTATTTGAAGTTTTATCAGTGTTTGAATTGGGACTCAAGGGTAGAATAGCTATGCGTGATAGCTTAAATTGACAAGAGGCACGAGTACTTTATTGTCACAAAATTTCAAGGTTTTATGACGCTCCAGTAAAAAGTTACAAGCATTTGATTGTTGCAAACTTTGATAGGTATAGGACGCACCGTATAGAAGTAAGGGCCATTTGAAGTTTTATCGGCGTTTGAATTGGGACTCAAGGGTAGCATAGCTATGAGCGATAGCTTATATTGATAAGAGGCTCGAGCACTTTATTGTCACAAAATTTCAAGGTTTTATGATGTTTCAGTAAAAAGTTACAAGCATTTGATTGTTGCAAACTTTGATAGGTGTAGGACGCACCGTATAGAAGTTAGGGCCATTTGAAGTTTTATCGGTGTTTGATTTGAGACTCAAGGGTAGCATAGCTATGAGCGATAGCTTATATTGATAAGAGGCTCGAGTACTTTATTGTCACAAAATTTCAAGGTTTTATGATGTTTCAGTAAAAAGTTACAAGCATTTGATTGTTGCAAACTTTGGTAGGTATAGGACGCACCGTATAGAAGTTACGGCCATTTGAAATTTTATCAGTGTTTGATTTGGGACTCAACTGTTGCATAGCTATGAGCGATAGCTTAAATTGATAAAAGGCACGAGTACTTTTTTGTCGCAGAATTTCAAGATTTTATGACGCTCCAGTAAAAATTTACAAGCATTTGATTATTGCAAACTTTGATAGGTGTAGGCCGCACCGTATAGAAGTTAGGGCCATATGAAGTTTTATCAGTGTTTGATTTGGGATTCAAGGTTAGCATAGCTATGAGCGAAAGCTTAAATTGATAAAAGGCACGAGTACTTTATTGTCACAGAATTGCAAGATTTTATGACGCTCCAGTAAAAATTTACAAGCATTTGAATATTGCAAACTTTGAACTGTGTAGGACGCACCGTATAGAAGTTAGGGCCATTTGAAGTTTTATCGGTGTTTGATTTGGGACTCAAGGGTAGCATAGCTATGCGCGATAGCTTACATTGACAAGAGGCACGAGCACTTTATTGTCACAAAATTTCAAGGTTTTATGACGCTCCAGTAAAAAGTTACGAGCATTTGATTGTTGCAAACTTTGATAGGTGTAGGACGCACCGTATAGAAGTTAGGGTTATTTGAAGTTTTATCAGTATTTGATTTGGGACTCAAGGGTAAAATAGCTATGCGTGATAGCTTAAATTGACAAGAGGCACGAGTACTTTATTGTCACGAAATTTCAAGGTTTTATGACGCTCCAGTAAAAAGTTACAAGCATTTGATTGTTGCAAACTTTGATAGGTCTAGGACGCACCGTATAGAAGTAAAGGCCATTTGAAGTTTAAGCACTGTTTGATTTGGTACTCAAGGGTAGCATAGCTATGCGCGATAGCTTACATTGATAAAAGGCACGAGTACTTTATTGTCACAGAATTGCATGATTTTATGAAGCTCCAGTAAAAATTTACAAGCATTTGAATATTGCAAACTTTGATAGGTATAGACGGCACCGTATAGAAGTTAAGGCCATTTGAAGTTTTAACAGTGTTTGATTTGGGACTCAAGGGTAGCATAGCTATGAGCGATAGCTTAAATTGATAAAAGGCACGAGTACTTTATTGTCACAGAATTGCAAGATTTTATGAAGCTCCAGTAAAAATTTACAAGCATTTGAATATTGCAAACTTTGAACTGTGTAGGACGCACCGTATAGAAGTTAGCGCCATTTGGAGTTTTATCGGTGTTTGATTTGGGACTCAAGGGTAGCAGAGCTATGCGCGATAGCTTACATTGACAAGAGGCACGAGCACTTTATTGTCACAAAATTTCAATGTTTTATGACGCTCCAGTAAAAAGTTACAAGCATTTGATTGTTGCAAACTTTGATAGGTTTAGGACGCAGCGTATAGAAGTTAGGGTTATTTGAAGTTTTATCAGTGTTTGAATTGGGACTCAAGGGTAGAATAGCTATGCGTGATAGCTTAAATTGACAAGAGGCACGAGTACTTTATTGTCACAAAATTTCAAGGTTTTATGACGCTCCAGTAAAAAGTTACAAGCATTTGATTGTTGCAAACTTTGATAGGTATAGGACGCACCGTATAGAAGTAAGGGCCATTTGAAGTTTTATCGGCGTTTGAATTGGGACTCAAGGGTAGCATAGCTATGAGCGATAGCTTATATTGATAAGAGGCTCGAGCACTTTATTGTCACAAAATTTCAAGGTTTTATGATGTTTCAGTAAAAAGTTACAAGCATTTGATTGTTGCAAATTTTGGTAGGTATAGGACGCACCGTATAGAAGTTACGGCAATTTGAAATTTTATCAGTGTTTGATTTGGGACTCAACTGTTGCATAGCTATGAGCGATAGCTTATATTGATAAGAGGCTCGAGCACTTTATTGTAAAAAAATTTGAAGGTTTTATGATGTTTCAGTAAAAAGTTACAAGCATTTGATTGTTGCAAACTTTGGTAGGTATAGGACGCACCGTATAGAAGTTAAGGCCATTTGAAGTTTTAACAGTTTTTGATTTGGGACTCAAGGGTAGCATAGCTATGCGCGATAGCTTAAATTGACAAGAGGCACGAGCACTTTAATGTCACAAAATTTCAAGGTTTTATGACGCTCCAGTAAAAAGTTACAAGCTTTTGATTTTTGCAAACTTTGATAGGTATAGGACGCACCGTATAGAAGTTAAGGCCATTTGAAATTTTAACAGTGCTTGATTTGGGACTCAAGGGTAGCATAGCTATGAGCGATAGCTTAAATTGATAAAAGGCACGAGTACTTTATTGTCACAGAATTGCAAGATTTTATGACGCTCCAGTAAAAATTTACCAGCATTTGAATGTTGCAAACTTTGATAGGTGTAGGACGCACCGTATAGAAGTAAGGGCCATTTGAAGTTTTAACAGTGTTTGATTTGGGACTCAAGGGTAGCATAGCTATGCGCGATAGCTTATATTGACAAGAGGCACGAGCACTTTATTGTCACAAAATTTCAAGGTTTTATGACGCTCCAGTAAAAAGTTACAAGCTTTTGATTTTTTCAAACTTTGATAGGTGTAGGACGCACCGTATAGAAGTAAGGGCCATTTGAAGTTTTAACAGTGTTTCGTTTGGGACTCAAGGGTAGCATAGCTATGAGCCATAGCTAAAATTGATAAGAGGCTCGAGTACTTCATTATCAAAAAATTTCAAGATTTTCTGACGCTCCAGTAAAAATTTACAAGCATTTGAATATTGCAAACTTTGAAATGTGTAGGACGCACCGTATAAAAGTTAAGGCCATTTGAAGTTTTAACAGTGTTTGATTTGGGACTCAAGGGTAGCATAGCTATGCGCGATAGCTTATATTGACAAGAGGCACGAGCACTTTATTGTCACAAAATTTCAAGGTTTTATGACGCTCCAGTAAAAAGTTACAAGCTTTTGATTTTTGCAAACTTTGATAGGTATAGGACGCACCGTATAGAAGTTAAGGCCATTTGAAATTTTAACAGTGCTTGATTTGGGACTCAAGGGTAGCATAGCTATGAGCGATAGCTTAAATTGATAAAAGGCACGAGTACTTTATTGTCACAGAATTGCAAGATTTTATGACGCTCCAGTTAAAAGTTACAAGCTTTTGATTGTTGCAAACTTTGATATGTATAGGTCGCACCGTATAGAAGCTAGGGCCATTTGAAGCTTTAGCAGTGTTTGATTTGGGACTCAAGGGTAGCATAGCTATGAGCGATAGCTTAAATTGATAAAAGGCACGGGTACTTTATTGTCACAGATTTGCAAGATTTTATGACGCTCCAGTAAAAAGTTACAAGCTTTTGATTTTTGCAAACTTTGAACTGTGTAGGATGCACCGTATAGAAGTTAGGGCCATTTGAAGTTTTATCGGTGTTTGATTTGGGACTCAAGGGTAGCATAGCTATGAGCGATAGCTTATATTGATAAGAGGCTCGAGTACTTTATTGTCACAAAATTTCAAGGTTTTATGACGCTCCAGTAAAAAGTTACAAGCTTTTGATTGCTGCAAACTTTGATAGGTATAGGACGCACCGTATAGAAGTTACGGCCATTTAAAATTGTATCATTGTTTGATTTGGGACTCAAGGGTAGCACAGCTATGCGCGATAGCTTACATTGACAAGTGGCACGAGCACTTTATTGTCACAAAATTTCAAGGTTTTATGACGCTCCAGTAAAAAGTTACAAGCATTTGATTGTTGCAAATTTTGATAGGTGTAGGACGCACCGTATAGAAGTTAGGGTTATTTGAAGTTTTATCAGTGTTTGATTTGGGACTCAAGGGTAGAATAGCTATGCGTGATAGCTTAAATTGACAAGAGGCACGAGTACTTTATTGTCACAAAATTTCAAGGTTTTATGACGCTCCAGTAAAAAGTTACAAGCATTTGATTGTTGCAAACTTTGATAGGTGTAGGACGCACCGTATAGAAGTTAGGGCCATTTGAAGTTTTATCAGTGTTTGATTTGGGACTCAAGGGTAGCATAGCTATGAGCGATAGCTTATATTGATAAGAGGCTCGAGTACTTTATTGTCACAAAATTTCAAGGTTTTATGACGCTCCAGTAAAAAGTTACAAGCTTTTGATTGCTGCAAACTTTGATAGGTAGAGGACGCACAGTATAGAAGTTACGGCCATTTAAAATTTTATCAGTGTTTGATTGGGGACTCAAGGGTAGCATAACTATGCGCGATAGCTTACATTGACAAGTGGCACGAGCACTTTATTGTCACAAAATTTCAAGGTTTTATGACGCTCCAGTAAAAAGTTACAAGCTTTTGATTTTTTCAAACTTTGATAGGTGTAGGACGCACCGTATAGAAGTAAGGGCCATTTGAAGTTTTAACAGTGTTTCGTTTGGGACTCAAGGGTAGCATAGCTATGAGCCATAGCTAAAATTGATAAGAGGCTCGAGTACTTCATTATCAAAAAATTTCAAGATTTTCTGACGCTCCAGTAAAAATTTACAAGCATTTGAATATTGCAAACTTTGAAATGTGTAGGACGCACTTTATAAAAGTTAAGGCCATTTGAAGTTTTAACAGTGTTTGATTTGGGACTCAAGGGTAGCATAGCTATGCGCGATAGCTTATATTGACAAGAGGCACGAGCACTTTATTGTCACAAAATGTCAAGGTTTTATGACGCTCCAGTAAAAAGTTACAAGCTTTTGATTTTTGCAAACTTTGATAGGTATAGGACGCACCGTATAGAAGTTAAGGCCATTTGAAATTTTAACAGTGCTTGATTTGGGACTCAAGGGTAGCATAGCTATGAGCGATAGCTTAAATTGATAAAAGGCACGAGTACTTTATTGTCACAGAATTGCAAGATTTTATGACGCTCCAGTTAAAAGTTACAAGCTTTTGATTGTTGCAAACTTTGATATGTATAGGTCGCACCGTATAGAAGCTAGGGCCATTTGAAGCTTTAGCAGTGTTTGATTTGGGACTCAAGGGTAGCATAGCTATGAGCGATAGCTTAAATTGATAAAAGGCACGGGTACTTTATTGTCACAGATTTGCAAGATTTTATGACGCTCCAGTAAAAAGTTACAAGCTTTTGATTTTTGCAAACTTTGAACTGTGTAGGATGCACCGTATAGAAGTTAGGGCCATTTGAAGTTTTATCGGTGTTTGATTTGGGACTCAAGGGTAGCATAGCTATGAGCGATAGCTTATATTGATAAGAGGCTCGAGTACTTTATTGTCACAAAATTTCAAGGTTTTATGACGCTCCAGTAAAAAGTTACAAGCTTTTGATTGCTGCAAACTTTGATAGGTATAGGACGCACCGTATAGAAGTTACGGCCATTTAAAATTTTATCAGTGTTTGATTTGGGACTCAAGGGTAGCACAGCTATGCGCGATAGCTTACATTGACAAGTGGCACGAGCACTTTATTGTCACAAAATTTCAAGGTTTTATGACGCTCCAGTAAAAAGTTACAAGCATTTGATTGTTGCAAATTTTGATAGGTGTAGGACGCACCGTATAGAAGTTAGGGTTATTTGAAGTTTTATCAGTGTTTGATTTGGGACTCAAGGGTAGAATAGCTATGCGTGATAGCTTAAATTGACAAGAGGCACGAGTACTTTATTGTCACAAAATTTCAAGGTTTTATGACGCTCCAGTAAAAAGTTACAAGCATTTGATTGTTGCAAACTTTGATAGGTGTAGGACGCACCGTATAGAAGTTAGGGCCATTTGAAGTTTTATCGGTGTTTGATTTGGGACTCAAGGGTAGCATAGCTATGAGCGATAGCTTATATTGATAAGAGGCTCGAGTACTTTATTGTCACAAAATTTCAAGGTTTTATGACGCTCCAGTAAAAAGTTACAAGCTTTTGATTGCTGCAAACTTTGATAGGTAGAGGACGCACAGTATAGAAGTTACGGCCATTTAAAATTTTATCAGTGTTTGATTGGGGACTCCAGGGTAGCATAACTATGCGCGATAGCTTACATTGACAAGTGGCACGAGCACTTTATTGTCACAAAATTTCAAGGTTTTATGACGCTCCAGTAAAAAGTTACAAGCATTTGATTGTTGCAAATTTTGATAGGTGTAGGACGCACCGTATAGAAGTTAGGGTTATTTGAAGTTTTATCAGTGTTTGATTTGGGACTCAAGGGTAGAATAGCTATGCGTGATAGCTTAAATTGACAAGAGGCACGAGTACTTTATTGTCACAAAATTTCAAGGTTTTATGACGCTCCAGCAAAAAGTTACAAGCATTTGATTGTTGCAAACTTTGATAGGTGTAGGACGCACCGTATAGAAGTTAGGGCCATTTGAAGTTTTATCGGTGTTTGATTTGAGACTCAAGGGTAGCATAGCTATGAGCGATAGCTTATATTGATAAGAGGCTCGAGTACTTTATTGTCACAAAATTTCAAGGTTTTATGATGTTTCAGTAAAAAGTTACAAGCATTTGATTGTTGCAAACTTTGGTAGGTATAGGACGCACCGTATAGAAGTTACGGCCATTTGAAATTTTATCAGTGTTTGATTTGGGACTCAACTGTTGCATAGCTATGAGCGATAGCTTAAATTGATAAAAGGCACGAGTACTTTTTTGTCGCAGAATTTCAAGATTTTATGACGCTCCAGTAAAAATTTACAAGCATTTGATTATTGCAAACTTTGATAGGTGTAGGCCGCACCGTATAGAAGTTAGGGCCATATGAAGTTTTATCAGTGTTTGATTTGGGATTCAAGGTTAGCATAGCTATGAGCGAAAGCTTAAATTGATAAAAGGCACGAGTACTTTATTGTCACAGAATTGCAAGATTTTATGACGCTCCAGTAAAAATTTACAAGCATTTGAATATTGCAAACTTTGAACTGTGTAGGACGCACCGTATAGAAGTTAGGGCCATTTGAAGTTTTATCGGTGTTTGATTTGGGACTCAAGGGTAGCATAGCTATGCGCGATAGCTTACATTGACAAGAGGCACGAGCACTTTAGTGTCACAAAATTTCAAGGTTTTATGACGATCCAGTAAAAAGTTACGAGCATTTGATTGTTGCAAACTTTGATAGGTGTAGGACGCACCGTATAGAAGTTAGGGTTATTTGAAGTTTTATCAGTGTTTGATTTGGGACTCAAGGGTAAAATAGCTATGCGTGATAGCTTAAATTGACAAGAGGCACGAGTACTTTATTGTCACGAAATTTCAAGGTTTTATGACGCTCCAGTAAAAAGTTACAAGCATTTGATTGTTGCAAACTTTGATAGGTCTAGGACGCACCGTATAGAAGTAAAGGCCATTTGAAGTTTAAGCAGTGTTTGATTTGGTACTCAAGGGTAGCATAGCTATGCGCGATAGCTTACATAGATAAAAGGCACGAGTACTTTATTGTCACAGAATTGCAAGATTTTATGAAGCTCCAGTAAAAATTTACAAGCATTTGAATATTGCAAACTTTGATAGGTATAGGACGCACCGTATAGAAGTTAAGGCCATTTGAAGTTTTAACAGTGTTTGATTTGGGACTCAAGGGTAGCATAGCTATGAGCGATAGCTTAAATTGATAAAAGGCACGAGTACTTTATTGTCACAGAATTGCAAGATTTTATGAAGCTCCAGTAAAAATTTACAATCATTTGAATATTGCAAACTTTGAACTGTGTAGGACGCACCGTATAGAAGTTAGCGCCATTTGGAGTTTTATCGGTGTTTGATTTGGGACTCAAGGGCTATGCGCGATAGCTTACATTGACAAGAGGCACGAGCACTTTATTGTCACAAAATTTCAAGGTTTTATGACGCTCCAGTAAAAAGTTACAAGCATTTGATTGTTGCAAACTTTGATAGGTTTAGGACGCAGCGTATAGAAGTTAGGGTTATTTGAAGTTTTATCAGTGTTTGATTTGGGACTCAAGGGTAGAATAGCTATGCGTGATAGCTTAAATTGACAAGAGGCACGAGTACTTTATTGTCACAAAATTTCAAGGTTTTATGACGCTCCAGTAAAAAGTTACAAGCATTTGATTGTTGCAAACTTTGATAGGTATAGGACGCACCGTATAGAAGTAAGGGCCATTTGAAGTTTTATCGGCGTTTGAATTGGGACTCAAGGGTAGCATAGCTATGAGCGATAGCTTATATTGATAAGAGGATCGAGCACTTTATTGTCACAAAATTTCAAGGTTTTATGATGTTTCAGTAAAAAGTTACAAGCATTTGATTGTTGCAAACTTTGGTAGGTATAGGACGCACCGTATAGAAGTCACGGCCATTTGAAATTTTATCAGTGTTTGATTTGGGACTCAACTGTTGCATAGCTATGAGCGATAGCTTAAATTGACAAGAAGCTCGAGTACTTTATTGTCACAAAATTTCAAGGTTTTATGATGTTTCAGTAAAAAGTTACAAGCATTTGATTGTTGCAAATTTTGGTACGTATAGGACGCACCGTATAGAAGTTACGGCCATTTGAAATTTTATCAGTGTTTGATTTGGGACTCAAGGGTAGCATAGCTATGAGCGATAGCTTAAATTGATAAAAGGCACGAGTACTTTATTGTCACAGAATTGCAAGATTTTATGACGCTCCAGTAAAAAGTTACAAGCTTTTGATTGTTGCAAACTTTGATAGGTATAGGACGCACCCTATAGAAGCTAAGGCCATTTGAAGTTTTAACAGTGTTTGATTTGGGACTCAAGGGTAGCATAGCTATGAGCGATAGCTTAAATTGATCAAAGGCACGAGTCCTTTATTGTCACAGAATTGCAAGATTTTATGACGCTCCAGTAAAAATTTACAAGCATTTGAATATTGCAAACTTTGCACTGTGTAGGACGCACCGTATAGAAGTTAGCGCCATTTGAAGTTTTATCGGTGTTTGATTTGGGACTCAAGGGTAGCAGAGCTATGCGCGATAGCTTACATTGACAAGAGGCACGAGCACTTTATTGTCACAAAATTTCAAGGTTTTATGACGCTCCAGTAAAAAGTTACAAGCATTTGATTGTTGCAAACTTTGATAGGTTTAGGACGCAGCGTATAGAAGTTAGGGTTATTTGAAGTTTTATCAGTGTTTGATTTGGGACTCAAGGGTAGAATAGCTATGCGTGATAGCTTAAATTGACAAGAGGCACGAGTACTTTATTGTCACAAAATTTCAAGGTTTTATGACGCTCCAGTAAAAAGTTACAAGCATTTGATTGTTGCAAACTTTGATAGGTATAGGACGCACCGTATAGAAGTAAGGGCCATTTGAAGTTTTATCGGCGTTTGAATTGGGACTCAAGGGTAGCATAGCTATGAGCGATAGCTTATATTGATAAGAGGCTCGAGCACTTTATTGTCACAAAATTTCAAGGTTTTATGATGTTTCAGTAAAAAGTTACAAGCATTTGATTGTTGCAAACTTTGGTAGGTATAGGACGCACCGTATAGAAGTTACGGCCATTTGAAATTTTATCAGTGTTTGATTTGGGACTCAACTGTTGCATAGCTATGAGCGATAGCTTAAATTGACAAGAGGCTCGAGTACTTTAATGTCACAAAATTTCAAGGTTAATATGATGTTTCAGTAAAAAGTTACAAGCATTTGATTGTTGCAAATTTTGGTAGGTATAGGACGCACCGTATAGAAGTTACGGCCATTTGAAATTTTATCAGTGTTTGATTTGGGACTCAACTGTTGCATAGCTATGAGCGATAGCTTATATTGATAAGAGGCTCGAGCACTTTATTGCCACAAAATTTCAAGGTTTTATGATGTTTCAGTAAAAAGTTACAAGCATTTGATTGTTGCAAACTTTGGTAGGTATAGGACGCACCGTATAGAAGTTAAGGCCATTTGAAGTTTTAACAGTGTTTGATTTGGGACTCAAGGGTAGCATAGCTATGCGCGATAGCTTAAATTGACAAGAGGCACGAGCACTTTAATGTCACAAAATTTCAAAGTTTTATGACGCTCCAGTAAAAAGTTACAAGCTTTTGATTTTTGCAAACTTTGATAGGTATAGGACGCACCGTATAGAAGTTAAGGCCATTTGAAATTTTAACAGTGCTTGATTTGGGACTCAAGGGTAGCATAGCTATGAGCGATAGCTTAAATTGATAAAAGGCACGAGTACTTTATTGTCACAGAATTGCAAGATTTTATGACGCTCCAGTAAAAATTTACCAGCATTTGAATGTTGCAAACTTTGATAGGTGTAGGACGCACCGTATAGAAGTAAGGGCCATTTGAAGTTTTAACAGTGTTTGATTTGGGACTCAAGGGTAGCATAGCTATGCGCGATAGCTTACATTGACAAGAGGCACGAGCACTTTATTGTCACAAAATTTCAAGGTTTATGACGCTATAGTAAAAAGTTACAAGCTTTTGATTTTTGCAAACTTTGATAGGTATAGGACGCACCGTATAGAAGTTAAGGCCATTTTAAGTTTTAACAGTGTTTGATTGGGGACTCAAGGGTAGCATAGCTATGAGCGATAGCTTAAATTGATAAAAGGCACGAGTACTTTATTGTCACAGAATTGCAAGATTTTACGACGCTCCAGTAAAAATTTACAAGCATTTGAATATTGCAAACTTTGAACTGTGTAGGACGCACCGTATAGAAGTTAGGGCCATTTGAAGCTTTATCGGTGTTTGATTTGGGACTCAAGGGTATCATAGCTATGCGCGATAGCTTACATTGACAAGAGGCACGAGCACTTTATTGTCACAAAATTTCAAGGTTTTATGACGCTCCAGTAAGAAGTTACAAGCATTTGATTGTTGCAAACTTTGATAGGTGTAGGACGCACCGTATAGAAGTTACGGCCATTTGAAATTTTATCAATGTTTGATTTGGAACTCAACTATTGCATAGCTATGAGCGATAGCTTAAATTGATAAAAGGCACGAGTACGTTATTGTCGCAGAATTTCAAGATTTTATGACGCTCCAGTAAAAATTTACAAGCATTTGATTATTGCAAACTTTGATAGGTGTAGGCCGCACCGTATAGAAGTTAGGGCCATATGAAGTTTTATCAGTGTTTGATTTATTTTATTGTCACAGAATTGCAAGATTTTATGACGCTCCAGTAAAAATTTACAAGCATTTGAATATTGCAAACTTTGAACTGTGTAGGACGCACCGTATAGAAGTTAGGGCCATTTGAAGTTTTATCAGTGTTTGATTTGAGACTCAAGGGTAGCATAGCTATGAGCGATAGCTTAAATTGATAAAAGGCACGAGCACTTTATTGTCACAAAATTTCAAGATTTTATGACGTTCCAGTAAAAAGTTACAAGCATTTGATTGTTGCAAATTTTGATTGGTGTAGGACGCACCGTATAGAAGTTAGGGTTATTTGAAGTTTTATCAGTGTTTGATTTGGGACTCAAGGGTAGAATAGCTATGCGTGATAGCTTAAATTGACAAGAGGCACGAGTACTTTATTGTCACGAAATTTCAAGGTTTTATGACGCTCAAGTAAAAAGTTACAAGCATTTGATTGTTGCAAACTTTGATAGGTCTAGGACGCACCGTATAGAAGTAAGGGCAATTTGAAGTTTAAGCAGTGTTTGATTTGGTACTCAAGGGAAGCATAGCTATGCGCGATAGCTTACATTGACAAGAGGCACGAGCACTTTATTGTCACAAAATTTCAAGGTTTTATGACGCTCCAGTAAAAAGTTACAAGCATTTGATTGTTGCAAGCTTTGATAGGTCTAGGACGCACCGTATAGAAGTAAGGGCCATTTGAAGTTTAAGCAGTGTTTGATTTGGAAATCAAGGGTAGCATAGCTATGCGCGATAGCTTACATTGACAAGAGGCACGAGCACTTTATTGTCACAAAATTTCAAGGTTTTATGACGCTCCAGTAAAAAGTTACGCACCGTGTAGAAGTTAGGGCCATTTGAACTTTTAGCAGTGTTTGATTTGGGACTCAAGGGTATCATAGCTATGAGCGATAGCTTAAATTGACAAGAGGCTCGATTACTTTATTGTCACAAAATTTTGAGATTTTTTGACGCTCCAGTGAAAAGTTACAAGCATTGGATTGTTGCAAACTTTGATAGGTGTAGGACGCACCGTATAGAAGTTAGGGTTATTTGAAGTTTTGTCAGTGTTTCGTTTGGGACTCAAGGGTAGCATAGCTATGAGCGATAGCTAAAATTGATAAGAGGCTCGAGTACTTTATTATCAAAAAATTTCAAGATTTCCTGACGCTCCAGTAAAAATTTACAAGCATTTGAATATTGCAAACTTTAAAATGTGTAGGACGCACCGTATAGAAGTTAAGGCCATTTGAAGTTTTAACAGTGTTTGATTTGGGACTCAAGGGTAGCATAGCTATGAGCGATAGCTTAAATTGACAAGAGGCTCGAGTACTTTATTGTCACAAAATTTCAAGATTTTATGACGCTAAAGTAAAAAGTTACAAGCTTTTGATTTTTGCAAACTTTGATAGGTATAGGACGCACCGTATAGAAGTTAAGGCCATTTGAAGTTTTAACAGTGTTTGATTTGGGACTCAAGGGTAGCATAGCTATGAGCGATAGCTTAAATTGATAAAAGGCACGAGTACTTTATTGTCACAGAATTGCAAGATTTTATGACGCTCCAGTAAAAATTTACAAGCATTTGAATATTGCAAACTTTGAACTGTGTAGGACGCACCGTATAGAAGATAAGGCCATTTGAAGTTTTAACAGTGTTTGATTTGGGACTCAGGGGTAGCATAGCTATGCGCGATAGCTTACATTGACAAGAGGCACGAGCACTTTATTGTCACAAAATTTCAAGGTTTTATGACGCTCCAGTAAAAAGTTACAAGCATTTGATTGTTGCAAACTTTGATAGGTTTAGGACGCAGCGTATAGAAGTTAGGGTTATTTGAAGTTTTATCAGTGTTTGATTTGGGACTCAAGGGTAGAATAGCTATGCGTGATAGCTTAAATTGACAAGAGGCACGAGTACTTTATTGTCACAAAATTTCAAGGTTTTATGACGCTCCAGTAAAAAGTTACAAGCATTTGATTGTTGCAAACTTTGATAGGTATAGGACGCACCGTATAGAAGTTAGGGCCATTTGAAGTTTTATCGGCGTTTGAATTGGGACTCAAGGGTAGCATAGCTATGAGCGATAGCTTATATTGATAATAGGCTCGAGTACTTTATTGTCACAAAATTTCAAGGTTTTATGATGTTTCAGTAAAAAGTTACAAGCAGTTGATTGTTGCAAACTTTGATAGGTGTAGGACGCACCGTATAGAAGTTAGGGTTATTTGAAGTTTTGTCAGTGTTTCATTTGGGACTCAAGGGTAGCATAGCTATGAGCGATAGCTAAAATTGATAAGAGGCTCGAGTACTTCATTATCAAAATATTTCAAGATTTTCTGACGCTCCAGTAAAAAGTTACAAGCATTTGAATATTGCAAACTTTGAAATGTGTAGGACGCACCGTATAGAAGTTAAGGCCATTTGAAGTTTTAACAGTGTTTTATTTGGGACTCAAGGGTAGCATAGCTATGCGCGATAACTTACATTGACAAGAGGCACGAGCACTTTATTGTCACAAAAATTTCAAGGTTTTATGACGCTCCAGTAAAAAGCTACTAGCTTTTGATTTTTGCAAACTTTGATAGGTACAGAACGCACCGTATAGAAGTTAAGGCCATTTGAAGTTTTAACAGTGTTTGATTGGGGACTGAAGGGTAGCATAGCTATGAGCGATAGCTTAAATTGATAAAAGGCACGAGTACTTTATTGTCACAGATTTGCAAGATTTTATGACGCTCCAGTAAAAAGTTACAAGCTTTTGATATTTGCAAACTTTGATAAGTATAGGACGCACCGTATAGAAGTTAAGGCCATTTGAAGTTTTAACAGTGTTTGATTTGGGACTCAAGGGTAGCATAGCTATGCGCGATAGTTTACATTGACAAGAGGCACGAGCACTTTATTGTCACAAAATCTCAAGGTTTTATGACGCGCCAGTAAAAAGTTACAAGCTTTTGATTTTTGCAAACTTTGATAGGTATAGGACGCACCGTATAGAAGTTAAGGCCATTTGAAATTTTAACAGTATTTGATTTGGGACTCAAGGGTAGCATAGCTATGAGCGATAGCTTAAATTGATAAAAGGCACGAGTACTTTATTGTCACAGAATTCCAAGATTTTATGACGCTCCAGTAAAAATTTACAAGCATTTGAATATTTCAAACTTTGAACTGTGTAGGACGCACCGTATAGAAGTTAGGGCCATTTGAAGTTTTAACGGTGTTTGATTTGGGACTCAAGAGTAGCATAGCTATGCGCGATAGCTTACATTGACAAGAGGCACGAGCACTTTATTGTCACAAAATTTCAAGGTTTTATGACGCTCCAGTAAAAAGTTACAACCATTTGATTGTTGCAAAGTTTAATAGGTGTACGACGCACCGTATAGAAGTTAGGGTTATTTGAAGTTTTATCAGTATTTGATTTGGGACTCAAGGGTAGAATAGCTATGCGTGATAGCTTAAATTGACAAGAGGCTCGAGTACTTTATTGTTACAAAATTTCAAGGTTTTATGACGCTCCAGTAAAAATTTACAAGGATTTGAATGTTGCAAACTTTGATAGGTGTAGGACGCACCGTACAGAAGTTAGGGCCATTTGAAGTTTTATCGGCGTTTGAATTGGGACTCAAGGGTAGCATAGCTATGAGCGATAGCCTATATTGATAAGAGGCTCGAGTACTTTATTGTCACAAAATTTAAAGGTTTTATGATGTTTCAGTAAAAAGTTACAAGCATTTGATTGTTGCAAACTTTGGTAGGTATAGGCCGCACCGTATAGAAGTTACGGCCATTTGAAATTTTATCAGTGTTTGATTTGGGACTCAAGGGTAGCATAGGTATGCGCGATAGCTTACATTGACAAGAGGCACGAGCACTGTATTGTCACAAAATTTCAAGATTTTATGACGCTCCAGTAAAAAGTTACAAGCATTTGATTGTTGCAAAGTTTAATAGGTGTACGACGCACCGTATAGAAGTTAGGGTTATTTGAAGTTTTATCAGTATTTGATTTGGGACTCAAGGGTAGAATAGCTATGCGTGATAGCTTAAATTGACAAGAGGCACGAGTACTTTATTGTCACAAAATTTCAAGGTTTTATGACGCTCCAGTAAAAAGTTACAAGCATTTGATTGTTGCAAACTTTGATAGGTGTAGGACGCACCGTATAGAAGTTAGGGCCATTTGAAGTTTTATCGGCGTTTGAATTGGGACTCAAGGGTAGCATAGCTATGAGCGATAGCCTATATTGATAAGAGGCTCGAGTACTTTATTGTCACAAAATTTAAAAGTTATATGATGTTTCAGTAAAAAGTTACAAGCATTTGATTGTTGCAAACTTTGGTAGGTATAGGACGCACAGTATAGAAGTTACGGCCATTTGAAATTTTATCAGTGTTTGATTTGGGACTCAAGGGTAGCATAGGTATGCGCGATAGCTTACATTGACAAGAGGCACGAGCACTTTATTGTCACAAAATTTCAAGGTTTTATGCCGCTCCAGTAAAAAGTTACAAGCATTTGATTGTTGCAAACATTGATAAGTATAGGACGCACCGTGTAGAAGTTAGGGCCATTTGAAGTTTTAGCAGTGTTTGATTTGGGACTCAAGGGTAGCATAGCTATGAGCGATAGCTTAAATTGACAAGAGGCTCGAGTACTTTATTGTCACAAAATTTCAAGATTTTATGACGCTCCAGTAAAAAGTTACAAGCATTTGATTGTTGCAAACATTGATAAGTATAGGACGCACCGTGTAGAAGTTAGGGCCATTTGAAGTTTTAGCAGTGTTTGATTTGGGACTCAAGGGTAGCATAGCTATGAGCGATAGCTTAAATTGACAAGAGGCTCGAGTACTTTATTGTCACAAAATTTCAAGATTTTATGACGCTCCAGTAAAAATTTACAAGCATTTGAATATTGCAAACTTTGAACTGTGTAGGACGCACCGTATAGAAGTTAGGGCCATTTGAAGTTTTATCGGTGTTTGATTTGGGACTCAAGGGTAGCATAGCTATGCGCGATAGCTTAAATTGATAAAAGGCACGAGTACTTTATTGTCACAGAATTGCAAGATTTTATGACGCTCCAGTAAAAATTTACAAGCATTTGAATATTGCAAACTTTGAACTGTGTAGGACGCACCGTATAGAAGTTAGGGCCATTTGAAGTTTTATCGGTGTTTGATTTGGGACTCAAGGGTAGCATAGCAATGCGCGATAGCTTACATTGACAAGAGGCACGAGCACTTTAGTGTCACAAAATTTCAAGGTTTTATGACGATCCAGTAAAAAGTTACGAGCATTTGATTGTTGCAAACTTTGATAGGTGTAGGACGCACCGTATAGAAGTTAGGGTTATTTGAAGTTTTATCAGTGTTTGATTTGGGACTCAAGGGTAAAATAGCTATGCGTGATAGCTTAAATTGACAAGAGGCACGAGTACTTTATTGTCACGAAATTTCAAGGTTTTATGACGCTCCAGTAAAAAGTTACAAGCATTTGATTGTTGCAAACTTTGATAGGTCTAGGACGCACCGTATAGAAGTAAAGGCCATTTGAAGTTTAAGCAGTGTTTGATTTGGTACTCAAGGGTAGCATAGCTATGCGCGATAGCTTACATAGATAAAAGGCACGAGTACTTTATTGTCACAGAATTGCAAGATTTTATGAAGCTCCAGTAAAAATTTACAAGCATTTGAATATTGCAAACTTTGATAGGTATAGGACGCACCGTATAGAAGTTAAGGCCATTTGAAGTTTTAACAGTGTTTGATTTGGGACTCAAGGGTAGCATAGCTATGAGCGATAGCTTAAATTGATAAAAGGCACGAGTACTTTAGTGTCACAGAATTGCAAGATTTTATGAAGCTCCAGTAAAAATTTACAATCATTTGAATATTGCAAACTTTGAACTGTGTAGGACGCACCGTATAGAAGTTAGCGCCATTTGGAGTTTTATCGGTGTTTGATTTGGGACTCAAGGGCTATGCGCGATAGCTTACATTGACAAGAGGCACGAGCACTTTATTGTCACAAAATTTCAAGGTTTTATGACGCTCCAGTAAAAAGTTACAAGCATTTGATTGTTGCAAACTTTGATAGGTATAGGACGCACCGTATAGAAGTAAGGGCCATTTGAAGTTTTATCGGCGTTTGAATTGGGACTCAAGGGTAGCATAGCTATGAGCGATAGCTTATATTGATAAGAGGATCGAGCACTTTATTGTCACAAAATTTCAAGGTTTTATGATGTTTCAGTAAAAAGTTACAAGCATTTGATTGTTGCAAACTTTGGTAGGTATAGGACGCACCGTATAGAAGTCACGGCCATTTGAAATTTTATCAGTGTTTGATTTGGGACTCAACTGTTGCATAGCTATGAGCGATAGCTTAAATTGACAAGAAGCTCGAGTACTTTATTGTCACAAAATTTCAAGGTTTTATGATGTTTCAGTAAAAAGTTACAAGCATTTGATTGTTGCAAATTTTGGTACGTATAGGACGCACCGTATAGAAGTTACGGCCATTTGAAATTTTATCAGTGTTTGATTTGGGACTCAAGGGTAGCATAGCTATGAGCGATAGCTTAAATTGATAAAAGGCACGAGTACTTTATTGTCACAGAATTGCAAGATTTTATGACGCTCCAGTAAAAAGTTACAAGCTTTTGATTGTTGCAAACTTTGATAGGTATAGGACGCACCCTATAGAAGCTAAGGCCATTTGAAGTTTTAACAGTGTTTGATTTGGACTCAAGGTTAGCATAGCTATGAGCGATAGCTTAAATTGATCAAAGGCACGAGTCCTTTATTGTCACAGAATTGCAAGATTTTATGACGCTCCAGTAAAAATTTACAAGCATTTGAATATTGCAAACTTTGCACTGTGTAGGACGCACCGTATAGAAGTTAGCGCCATTTGAAGTTTTATCGGTGTTTGATTTGGGACTCAAGGGTAGCAGAGCTATGCGCGATAGCTTACATTGACAAGAGGCACGAGCACTTTATTGTCACAAAATTTCAAGGTTTTATGACGCTCCAGTAAAAAGTTACAAGCATTTGATTGTTGCAAACTTTGATAGGTTTAGGACGCAGCGTATAGAAGTTAGGGTTATTTGAAGTTTTATCAGTGTTTGATTTGGGACTCAAGGGTAGAATAGCTATGCGTGATAGCTTAAATTGACAAGAGGCACGAGTACTTTATTGTCACAAAATTTCAAGGTTTTATGACGCTCCAGTAAAAAGTTACAAGCATTTGATTGTTGCAAACTTTGATAGGTATAGGACGCACCGTATAGAAGTAAGGGCCATTTGAAGTTTTATCGGCGTTTGAATTGGGACTCAAGGGTAGCATAGCTATGAGCGATAGCTTATATTGATAAGAGGCTCGAGCACTTTATTGTCACAAAATTTCAAGGTTTTATGATGTTTCAGTAAAAAGTTACAAGCATTTGATTGTTGCAAATTTTGGTAGGTATAGGACGCACCGTATAGAAGTTACGGCCATTTGAAATTTTATCAGTGTTTGATTTGGGACTCAACTGTTGCATAGCTATGAGCGATAGCTTATATTGATAAGAGGCTCGAGCACTTTATTGCCACAAAATTTCAAGGTTTTATGATGTTTCAGTAAAAAGTTACAAGCATTTGATTGTTGCAAACTTTGGTAGGTATAGGACGCACCGTATAGAAGTTAAGGCCATTTGAAGTTTTAACAGTGTTTGATTTGGGACTCAAGGGTAGCATAGCTATGCGCGATAGCTTAAATTGACAAGAGGCACGAGCACTTTAATGTCACAAAATTTCAAAGTTTTATGACGCTCCAGTAAAAAGTTACAAGCTTTTGATTTTTGCAAACTTTGATAGGTATAGGACGCACCGTATAGAAGCTAAGGCCATTTGAAATTTTAACAGTGCTTGATTTGGGACTCAAGGGTAGCATAGCTATGAGCGATAGCTTAAATTGATAAAAGGCACGAGTACTTTATTGTCACAGAATTGCAAGATTTTATGACGCTCCAGTAAAAATTTACCAGCATTTGAATGTTGCAAACTTTGATAGGTGTAGGACGCACCGTATAGAAGTAAGGGCCATTTGAAGTTTTAACAGTGTTTGATTTGGGACTCAAGGGTAGCATAGCTATGCGCGATAGCTTACATTGACAAGAGGCACGAGCACTTTATTGTCACAAAATTTCAAGGTTTATGACGCTATTGTAAAAAGTTACAAGCTTTTGATTTTTGCAAACTTTGATAGGTATAGGACGCACCGTATAGAAGTTAAGGCCATTTTAAGTTTTAACAGTGTTTGATTGGGGACTCAAGGGTAGCATAGCTATGAGCGATAGCTTAAATTGATAAAAGGCACGAGTACTTTATTGTCACAGAATTGCAAGATTTTACGACGCTCCAGTAAAAATTTACAAGCATTTGAATATTGCAAACTTTGAACTGTGTAGGACGCACCGTATAGAAGTTAGGGCCATTTGAAGCTTTATCGGTGTTTGATTTGGGACTCAAGGGTATCATAGCTATGCGCGATAGCTTACATTGACAAGAGGCACGAGCACTTTATTGTCACAAAATTTCAAGGTTTTATGACGCTCCAGTAAGAAGTTACAAGCATTTGATTGTTGCAAACTTTGATAGGTGTAGGACGCACCGTATAGAAGTTACGGCCATTTGAAATTTTATCAATGTTTGATTTGGAACTCAACTATTGCATAGCTATGAGCGATAGCTTAAATTGATAAAAGGCACGAGTACGTTATTGTCGCAGAATTTCAAGATTTTATGACGCTCCAGTAAAAATTTACAAGCATTTGATTATTGCAAACTTTGATAGGTGTAGGCCGCACCGTATAGAAGTTAGGGCCATATGAAGTTTTATCAGTGTTTGATTTATTTTATTGTCACAGAATTGCAAGATTTTATGACGCTCCAGTAAAAATTTACAAGCATTTGAATATTGCAAACTTTGAACTGTGTAGGACGCACCGTATAGAAGTTAGGGCCATTTGAAGTTTTAACAGTGTTTGATTTGAGACTCAAGGGTAGCATAGCTATGAGCGATAGCTTAAATTGATAAAAGGCACGAGCACATTATTGTCACAAAATTTCAAGATTTTATGACGCTCCCGTAAAAAGTTACAAGCATTTGATTGTTGCAAATTTTGATTGGTGTAGGACGCACCGTATAGAAGTTAGGGTTATTTGAAGTTTTATCAGTGTTTGATTTGGGACTCAAGGGTAGAATAGCTATGCGTGATAGCTTAAATTGACAAGAGGCACGAGTACTTTATTGTCACGAAATTTCAAGGTTTTATGACGCTCAAGTAAAAAGTTACAAGCATTTGATTGTTGCAAACTTTGATAGGTCTAGGACGCACCGTATAGAAGTAAGGGCAATTTGAAGTTTAAGCAGTGTTTGATTTGGTACTCAAGGGAAGCATAGCTATGCGCGATAGCTTACATTGACAAGAGGCACGAGCACTTTATTGTCACAAAATTTCAAGGTTTTATGACGCTCCAGTAAAAAGTTACAAGCATTTGATTGTTGCAAGCTTTGATAGGTCTAGGACGCACCGTATAGAAGTAAGGGCCATTTGAAGTTTAAGCAGTGTTTGATTTGGAAATCAAGGGTAGCATAGCTATGCGCGATAGCTTACATTGACAAGAGGCACGAGCACTTTATTGTCACAAAATTTCAAGGTTTTATGACGCTCCAGTAAAAAGTTACGCACCGTGTAGAAGTTAGGGCCATTTGAACTTTTAGCAGTGTTTGATTTGGGACTCAAGGGTATCATAGCTATGAGCGATAGCTTAAATTGACAAGAGGCTCGATTACTTTATTGTCACAAAATTTTGAGATTTTTTGACGCTCCAGTGAAAAGTTACAAGCATTGGATTGTTGCAAACTTTGATAGGTGTAGGACGCACCGTATAGAAGTTAGGGTTATTTGAAGTTTTGTCAGTGTTTCGTTTGGGACTCAAGGGTAGCATAGCTATGAGCGATAGCTAAAATTGATAAGAGGCTCGAGTACTTTATTATCAAAAAATTTCAAGATTTCCTGACGCTCCAGTAAAAATTTACAAGCATTTGAATATTGCAAACTTTAAAATGTGTAGGACGCACCGTATAGAAGTTAAGGCCATTTGAAGTTTTAACAGTGTTTGATTTGGGACTCAAGGGTAGCATAGCTATGAGCGATAGCTTAAATTGACAAGAGGCTCGAGTACTTTATTGTCAGAATATTTCATTATTTTATGACGCTAAAGTAAAAAGTTACAAACTTTTGATTTTTGCAAACTTTGATAGGTATAGGACGCACCGTATAGAAGTTAGGGCCATTTGAAGTTTTATCAGTGTTTGATTTGGGACTCAAGGGTAGCATAGCTATGAGCGATAGCTTAAATTGATAAAAGGCACGAGTACTTTATTGTCACAGAATTGCAAGATTTTATGACGCTCCAGTAAAAATTTACAAGCATTTGAATATTGCAAACTTTGAACTGTGTAGGACGCACCGTATAGAAGATAAGGCCATTTGAAGTTTTAACAGTGTTTGATTTGGGACTCAGGGGTAGCATAGCTATGCGCGATAGCTTACATTGACAAGAGGCACGAGCACTTTATTGTCACAAAATTTCAAGGTTTTATGACGCTCCAGTAAAAAGTTACAAGCATTTGATTGTTGCAAACTTTGATAGGTTTAGGACGCAGCGTATAGAAGTTAGGGTTATTTGAAGTTTTATCAGTGTTTGATTTGGGACTCAAGGGTAGAATAGCTATGCGTGATAGCTTAAATTGACAAGAGGCACGAGTACTTTTTTGTCACAAAATTTCAAGGTTTTATGACGCTCCAGTAAAAAGTTACAAGCATTTGATTGTTGCAAACTTTGATAGGTATAGGACGCACCGTATAGAAGTTAGGGCCATTTGAAGTTTTATCGGCGTTTGAATTGGGACTCAAGGGTAGCATAGCTATGAGCGATAGCTTAAATTGATAATAGGCTCGAGTACTTTATTGTCACAAAATTTCAAGGTTTTATGATGTTTCAGTAAAAAGTTACAAGCAGTTGATTGTTGCAAACTTTGATAGGTGTAGGACGCACCGTATAGAAGTTAGGGTTATTTGAAGTTTTGTCAGTGTTTCATTTGGGACTCAAGGGTAGCATAGCTATGAGCGATAGCTAAAATTGATAAGAGGCTCGAGTACTTCATTATCAAAATATTTCAAGATTTTCTGACGCTCCAGTAAAAAGTTACAAGCATTTGAATATTGCAAACTTTGAAATGTGTAGGACGCACCGTATAGAAGTTAAGGCCATTTGAAGTTTTAACAGTGTTTTATTTGGGACTCAAGGGTAGCATAGCTATGCGCGATAACTTACATTGACAAGAGGCACGAGCACTTTATTGTCACAAAAATTTCAAGGTTTTATGACGCTCCAGTAAAAAGCTACGAGCTTTTGATTTTTGCAAACTTCGATAGGTACAGAACGCACCGTATAGAAGTTAAGGCCATTTGAAGTTTTAACAGTGTTTGATTGGGGACTGAAGGGTAGCATAGCTATGAGCGATAGCTTAAATTGATAAAAGGCACGAGTACTTTATTGTCACAGAATTGCAAGATTTTATGACGCTCCAGTAAAAAGTTACAAGCTTTTGATATTTGCAAACTTTGATAAGTATAGGACGCACCGTATAGAAGTTAAGGCCATTTGAAGTTTTAACAGTGTTTGATTTGGGACTCAAGGGTAGCATAGCTATGCGCGATAGTTTACATTGACAAGAGGCACGAGCACTTTATTGTCACAAAATCTCAAGGTTTTATGACGCGCCAGTAAAAAGTTACAAGCTTTTGATTTTTGCAAACTTTGATAGGTATAGGACGCACCGTATAGAAGTTAAGGCCATTTGAAATTTTAACAGTATTTGATTTGGGACTCAAGGGTAGCATAGCTATGAGCGATAGCTTAAATTGATAAAAGGCACGAGTACTTTATTGTCACAGAATTCCAAGATTTTATGACGCTCCAGTAAAAATTTACAAGCATTTGAATATTTCAAACTTTGAACTGTGTAGGACGCACCGTATAGAAGTTAGGGCCATTTGAAGTTTTAACGGTGTTTGATTTGGGACTCAAGAGTAGCATAGCTATGCGCGATAGCTTACATTGACAAGAGGCACGAGCACTTTATTGTCACAAAATTTCAAGGTTTTATGACGCTCCAGTAAAAAGTTACAAGCATTTGATTGTTGCAAACTTTGATAGGTTTAGGACGCAGCGTATAGAAGTTAGGGTTATTTGAAGTTTTATCAGTGTTTGATTTGGGACTCAAGGGTAGAATAGCTATGCGTGATAGCTTAAATTGACAAGAGGCACGAGTACTTTTTTGTCACAAAATTTCAAGGTTTTATGACGCTCCAGTAAAAAGTTACAAGCATTTGATTGTTGCAAACTTTGATAGGTATAGGACGCACCGTATAGAAGTTAGGGCCATTTGAAGTTTTATCGGCGTTTGAATTGGGACTCAAGGGTAGCATAGCTATGAGCGATAGCTTATATTGATAATAGGCTCGAGTACTTTATTGTCACAAAATTTCAAGGTTTTATGATGTTTCAGTAAAAAGTTACAAGCAGTTGATTGTTGCAAACTTTGATAGGTGTAGGACGCACCGTATAGAAGTTAGGGTTATTTGAAGTTTTGTCAGTGTTTCATTTGGGACTCAAGGGTAGCATAGCTATGAGCGATAGCTAAAATTGATAAGAGGCTCGAGTACTTCATTATCAAAATATTTCAAGATTTTCTGACGCTCCAGTAAAAAGTTACAAGCATTTGAATATTGCAAACTTTGAAATGTGTAGGACGCACCGTATAGAAGTTAAGGCCATTTGAAGTTTTAACAGTGTTTTATTTGGGACTCAAGGGTAGCATAGCTATGCGCGATAACTTACATTGACAAGAGGCACGAGCACTTTATTGTCACAAAAATTTCAAGGTTTTATGACGCTCCAGTAAAAAGCTACGAGCTTTTGATTTTTGCAAACTTTGATAGGTACAGAACGCACCGTATAGAAGTTAAGGCCATTTGAAGTTTTAACAGTGTTTGATTGGGGACTGAAGGGTAGCATAGCTATGAGCGATAGCTTAAATTGATAAAAGGCACGAGTACTTTATTGTCACAGAATTGCAAGATTTTATGACGCTCCAGTAAAAAGTTACAAGCTTTTGATATTTGCAAACTTTGATAAGTATAGGACGCACCGTATAGAAGTTAAGGCCATTTGAAGTTTTAACAGTGTTTGATTTGGGACTCAAGGGTAGCATAGCTATGCGCGATAGTTTACATTGACAAGAGGCACGAGCACTTTATTGTCACAAAATCTCAAGGTTTTATGACGCGCCAGTAAAAAGTTACAAGCTTTTGATTTTTGCAAACTTTGATAGGTATAGGACGCACCGTATAGAAGTTAAGGCCATTTGAAATTTTAACAGTATTTGATTTGGGACTCAAGGGTAGCATAGCTATGAGCGATAGCTTAAATTGATAAAAGGCACGAGTACTTTATTGTCACAGAATTCCAAGATTTTATGACGCTCCAGTAAAAATTTACAAGCATTTGAATATTTCAAACTTTGAACTGTGTAGGACGCACCGTATAGAAGTTAGGGCCATTTGAAGTTTTAACGGTGTTTGATTTGGGACTCAAGAGTAGCATAGCTATGCGCGATAGCTTACATTGACAAGAGGCACGAGCACTTTATTGTCACAAAATTTCAAGGTTTTATGACGCTCCAGTAAAAAGTTACAACCATTTGATTGTTGCAAAGTTTAATAGGTGTACGACGCACCGTATAGAAGTTAGGGTTATTTGAAGTTTTATCAGTATTTGATTTGGGACTCAAGGGTAGAATAGCTATGCGTGATAGCTTAAATTGACAAGAGGCTCGAGTACTTTATTGTTACAAAATTTCAAGGTTTTATGACGCTCCAGTAAAAATTTACAAGGATTTGAATGTTGCAAACTTTGATAGGTGTAGGACGCACCGTACAGAAGTTAGGGCCATTTGAAGTTTTATCGGCGTTTGAATTGGGACTCAAGGGTAGCATAGCTATGAGCGATAGCCTATATTGATAAGAGGCTCGAGTACTTTATTGTCACAAAATTTAAAGGTTTTATGATGTTTCAGTAAAAAGTTACAAGCATTTGATTGTTGCAAACTTTGGTAGGTATAGGCCGCACCGTATAGAAGTTACGGCCATTTGAAATTTTATCAGTGTTTGATTTGGGACTCAAGGGTAGCATAGGTATGCGCGATAGCTTACATTGACAAGAGGCACGAGCACTGTATTGTCACAAAATTTCAAGATTTTATGACGCTCCAGTAAAAAGTTACAAGCATTTGATTGTTGCAAAGTTTAATAGGTGTACGACGCACCGTATAGAAGTTAGGGTTATTTGAAGTTTTATCAGTATTTGATTTGGGACTCAAGGGTAGAATAGCTATGCGTGATAGCTTAAATTGACAAGAGGCACGAGTACTTTATTGTCACAAAATTTCAAGGTTTTATGACGCTCCAGTAAAAAGTTACAAGCATTTGATTGTTGCAAACTTTGATAGGTGTAGGACGCACCGTATAGAAGTTAGGGCCATTTGAAGTTTTATCGGCGTTTGAATTGGGACTCAAGGGTAGCATAGCTATGAGCGATAGCCTATATTGATAAGAGGCTCGAGTACTTTATTGTCACAAAATTTAAAAGTTTTATGATGTTTCAGTAAAAAGTTACAAGCATTTGATTGTTGCAAACTTTGGTAGGTATAGGACGCACAGTATAGAAGTTACGGCCATTTGAAATTTTATCAGTGTTTGATTTGGGACTCAAGGGTAGCATAGGTATGCGCGATAGCTTACATTGACAAGAGGCACGAGCACTTTATTGTCACAAAATTTCAAGGTTTTATGCCGCTCCAGTAAAAAGTTACAAGCATTTGATTGTTGCAAACATTGATAAGTATAGGACGCACCGTGTAGAAGTTAGGGCCATTTGAAGTTTTAGCAGTGTTTGATTTGGGACTCAAGGGTAGCATAGCTATGAGCGATAGCTTAAATTGACAAGAGGCTCGAGTACTTTATTGTCACAAAATTTCAAGATTTTATGACGCTCCAGTAAAAAGTTACAAGCATTTGATTGTTGCAAACATTGATAAGTATAGGACGCACCGTGTAGAAGTTAGGGCCATTTGAAGTTTTAGCAGTGTTTGATTTGGGACTCAAGGGTAGTATAGCTATGAGCGATAGCTTAAATTGACAAGAGGCTCGAGTACTTTATTGTCACAAAATTTCAAGATTTTATGACGCTCCAGTAAAAAGTTACAAGCTTTTGATTGTTGCAAACTTTGATATGTATAGGTCGCACCGTATAGAAGTTAGGGCCATTTGAAGCTTTAGCAGTGTTTGATTTGGGACTCAAGGTTTGCATAGCTATGAGCGATAGCTTAAATTGACAAGAGGCTCGAGTACTTTTTGTCACAAAATTTCAAGGTTTTATGACACTTCAGTAAAAAGTTACAAGCATTTCATTGCTGCAAACTTTGATGGGTGTAGGACGCACCGTATAGAAGTTAGGGCCATTTGAACTTTTAGCAGTGTTTCGATTGGTTCTCAAGGATAGCATAGTTATGAGCGATAGGTTAAACTGACAAGAGGCTCGAGTACTTTATTGTCACAGAATTTCTAGATTTTATGACGCTCCAGTAAAAAGTTACAAGCATTTGATTGTTGCAAACTTTCATAGGTGTAGGACGCACCGTATAGAAGTAAGGGCCATTTGAAGTTTTATTATTGTTTGATTATTGTCTCAAGGGTAGTATAGCTTAAATTGACAAGAGGCTCGAGTACTTTATTGTCACAAAATTTCAAGGTTTTATGACGCTCCAGTAAAAATTTACCAGCATTTGAATGTTGCAAACTTTGATAGGTGGAGGACACACCGTATAGAAGTTAGGGCCATAAAAAGTTTTCTCAGTGTTTGATTTGGGACTCAAGGGTACCACAGCTATAAGCGATAGCTTAAATTGATAAGTGGCTCGAGTACTTAATGTCACAAAATTACAAAGTTTTATGAAGCTCCATTAAAAAGTTACAAGCATTTGATTGTTGCAAACTTTGATAGGTGTAGGACGCACTGTATATAAATTAGGGCCATTTGAAGTTTTATCAGTGTTTGATTTGGGACTCAAGGGTAGCATAGTTATGAGCGATAGCTTAAATTGACAAGAGGCTCGAGTACTTTATTGTCACAAAATTTCAAGATTTTATGACGCTTCAGTAAAAATTTACAAGCATTTGAATGTTGCAAACTTTGAAATGTGTAGGACGCACCGTATAGAAGTTAGGGCCATTTGAAGTTTTATCTGTGTTTGATTTGGGACTCAAGGGTAGTTTAGCTATGAGCGAAAGCTTATATTGATAAGAGGCTCGAGAACTTTATTGTCACAAAATTTCAAGGCTTTATGATGCTTCAGTAAAAAGTTACAAGCATTTGATTGTTGGAAACTTTGATAGGTATAGGACACTCCGTATAGAAGTTAGGTTCATTTGAAGTTTTAGCAGTGTTTGATTTGGGACTCAAGGGTAGCATAGCTATGAGCGATAGCTAAAATTGACAAGAGGCTCGAGTACTTTATTGTCACAAAATTTCAAGGTTTCATGACGCTCCAGTAAAAAGTTACAAGCATTTGAAAGTAGCAAACTTTGATAGGTGTAGGACGCACCGTGTAGAAGTTAGGGCCGTTTGAAGTTTTATCAGTGTTTGATTTGGGACTCAAGGGTAGCATAGCTATCAGTAATAGCTTAAATTGACAAGAGGCTCGAGTACTTATTGTCACAAAATTTCAAGGTTTTATTACGCTCCACTAAAAAGTTACAAGCATTTGATTGTTGCAAACTCTGATAGGTATTGGACGCACCTCATAGAAGTTAGGGCTATTTGAAGTTTTATCAGTGTTTGATTTGGGACTCAAGGATAGCATAGCTATGAGCGATAGCTTAAATTGACAAGAGGCTCGAGTACTTTATTGTCACAAAATTTCAAGATTTTATGACGCTCCAGTAAAAAGTTACAAGCTTTTGATTGTTGCAAACTTTGATAGGTGTAGGACGCACCGTATAGAAGTTAGAGCCATTTGAAGTTTTAGCAATGTTTGATTTGGGACTCAAGGGTAGCATAGCTATGAGCGATAGCTTAAATTGACAAGAGGCTCGAGTACATCATTGTCACAAAATTTCAATTTATTTTGACGCTCCAGTAAAAAGTTACAAGCATTTGAATGTTGCAAATTTGATAGGTATAGGACGCACCGTATAGAAGTTAGGGCCATTTGAAGTTTTAGCAGTGTTTGATCTGGGACTCAAGGGTAGCATAGCTATGAGCCATAGCTTAAATTGATAAGAGGCACGAGCACTGTATTGTCACAAAATTTCAAGATTTTATGACGCTCCAGTAAAAAGTTACAAGCATTTGATTGTTGCAAAGTTTAATAGGTGTACGACGCACCGTATAGAAGTTAGGGTTATTTGAAGTTTTATCAGTGTTTAATTTGGGACTCAAGGGTAGCATAGCTATGCGTGATAGCTTAAATTGACAAGAGGCACGAGTACTTTATTGTCACAAAATTTCAAGGTTTTATGACGCTCCAGTAAAAAGTTACAAGCATTTGATTGTTGCAAACTTTGATAGGTGTAGGACGCACCGTATAGAAGTTAGGGCCATTTGAAGTTTTATCGGCGTTTGAATTGGGACTCAAGGGTAGCATAGCTATGAGCGATAGCCTATATTGATAAGAGGCTCGAGTACTTTATTGTCACAAAATTTAAAAGTTTTATGATGTTTCAGTAAAAAGTTACAAGCATTTGATTGTTGCAAACTTTGGTAGGTATAGGACGCACAGTATAGAAGTTACGGCCATTTGAAATTTTATCAGTGTTTGATTTGGGACTCAAGGGTAGCATAGGTATGCGCGATAGCTTACATTGACAAGAGGCACGAGCACTTTATTGTCACAAAATTTCAAGGTTTTATGCCGCTCCAGTAAAAAGTTACAAGCATTTGATTGTTGCAAACATTGATAAGTATAGGACGCACCGTGTAGAAGTTAGGGCCATTTGAAGTTTTAGCAGTGTTTGATTTGGGACTCAAGGGTAGCATAGCTATGAGCGATAGCTTAAATTGACAAGAGGCTCGAGTACTTTATTGTCACAAAATTTCAAGATTTTATGACGCTCCAGTAAAAAGTTACAAGCATTTGATTGTTGCAAACATTGATAAGTATAGGACGCACCGTGTAGAAGTTAGGGCCATTTGAAGTTTTAGCAGTGTTTGATTTGGGACTCAAGGGTAGTATAGCTATGAGCGATAGCTTAAATTGACAAGAGGCTCGAGTACTTTATTGTCACAAAATTTCAAGATTTTATGACGCTCCAGTAAAAAGTTACAAGCTTTTGATTGTTGCAAACTTTGATATGTATAGGTCGCACCGTATAGAAGTTAGGGCCATTTGAAGCTTTAGCAGTGTTTGATTTGGGACTCAAGGTTTGCATAGCTATGAGCGATAGCTTAAATTGACAAGAGGCTCGAGTACTTTTTGTCACAAAATTTCAAGGTTTTATGACACTTCAGTAAAAAGTTACAAGCATTTCATTGCTGCAAACTTTGATGGGTGTAGGACGCACCGTATAGAAGTTAGGGCCATTTGAACTTTTAGCAGTGTTTCGATTGGTTCTCAAGGATAGCATAGTTATGAGCGATAGGTTAAACTGACAAGAGGCTCGAGTACTTTATTGTCACAGAATTTCTAGATTTTATGACGCTCCAGTAAAAAGTTACAAGCATTTGATTGTTGCAAACTTTCATAGGTGTAGGACGCACCGTATAGAAGTAAGGGCCATTTGAAGTTTTATTATTGTTTGATTATTGTCTCAAGGGTAGTATAGCTTAAATTGACAAGAGGCTCGAGTACTTTATTGTCACAAAATTTCAAGGTTTTATGACGCTCCAGTAAAAATTTACCAGCATTTGAATGTTGCAAACTTTGATAGGTGGAGGACACACCGTATAGAAGTTAGGGCCATAAAAAGTTTTCTCAGTGTTTGATTTGGGACTCAAGGGTACCACAGCTATAAGCGATAGCTTAAATTGATAAGTGGCTCGAGTACTTAATGTCACAAAATTACAAAGTTTTATGAAGCTCCATTAAAAAGTTACAAGCATTTGATTGTTGCAAACTTTGATAGGTGTAGGACGCACTGTATATAAATTAGGGCCATTTGAAGTTTTATCAGTGTTTGATTTGGGACTCAAGGGTAGCATAGTTATGAGCGATAGCTTAAATTGACAAGAGGCTCGAGTACTTTATTGTCACAAAATTTCAAGATTTTATGACGCTTCAGTAAAAATTTACAAGCATTTGAATGTTGCAAACTTTGAAATGTGTAGGACGCACCGTATAGAAGTTAGGGCCATTTGAAGTTTTATCTGTGTTTGATTTGGGACTCAAGGGTAGTTTAGCTATGAGCGAAAGCTTATATTGATAAGAGGCTCGAGAACTTTATTGTCACAAAATTTCAAGGCTTTATGATGCTTCAGTAAAAAGTTACAAGCATTTGATTGTTGGAAACTTTGATAGGTATAGGACACTCCGTATAGAAGTTAGGTTCATTTGAAGTTTTAGCAGTGTTTGATTTGGGACTCAAGGGTAGCATAGCTATGAGCGATAGCTAAAATTGACAAGAGGCTCGAGTACTTTATTGTCACAAAATTTCAAGGTTTCATGACGCTCCAGTAAAAAGTTACAAGCATTTGAAAGTAGCAAACTTTGATAGGTGTAGGACGCACCGTGTAGAAGTTAGGGCCGTTTGAAGTTTTATCAGTGTTTGATTTGGGACTCAAGGGTAGCATAGCTATCAGTAATAGCTTAAATTGACAAGAGGCTCGAGTACTTATTGTCACAAAATTTCAAGGTTTTATTACGCTCCACTAAAAAGTTACAAGCATTTGATTGTTGCAAACTCTGATAGGTATTGGACGCACCTCATAGAAGTTAGGGCTATTTGAAGTTTTATCAGTGTTTGATTTGGGACTCAAGGATAGCATAGCTATGAGCGATAGCTTAAATTGACAAGAGGCTCGAGTACTTTATTGTCACAAAATTTCAAGATTTTATGACGCTCCAGTAAAAAGTTACAAGCTTTTGATTGTTGCAAACTTTGATAGGTGTAGGACGCACCGTATAGAAGTTAGAGCCATTTGAAGTTTTAGCAATGTTTGATTTGGGACTCAAGGGTAGCATAGCTATGAGCGATAGCTTAAATTGACAAGAGGCTCGAGTACATCATTGTCACAAAATTTCAATTTATTTTGACGCTCCAGTAAAAAGTTACAAGCATTTGAATGTTGCAAATTTGATAGGTATAGGACGCACCGTATAGAAGTTAGGGCCATTTGAAGTTTTAGCAGTGTTTGATCTGGGACTCAAGGGTAGCATAGCTATGAGCCATAGCTTAAATTGATAAGAGGCTCGAGTACTTTATTGTCACAAAATTTCAAGGTTTTATAATGCTTCAGAAAAAAATTACAAGTATTTGATTGTTGCAAACTTTGATAGGTATAGGACGCACCGTATAGAAGTTAGGGCCATTTGAAATTTTGTCAGTGTTTAATTTGGGACTCAAGGGTAGCATAGCTATGATTGATAGCTTAAATTGACAAGAGGCTCGAGTACTTCATTGTCACAAAATATCAATTTATTTTGACGCTCCAGTAAAAAGTTGCAAGCATTTGAATGTTGCAAATTTTGATAGGTGTAGGACGCACCGTATAGAAGTAAGGGCCATTTGAAATTTAATCAGTGTTTAATTTGGGACTCAAGGATAGCATAGCTATGAGCGATAGCTTAAATTGATAAGAGGTTCGATTACTTGATTATTACAAAATTTCAAGATTTTTTGACGCTCCAGTAAAAATTTACAAGCATTTGAATGTTGCAAACTTTGAAAGGTGTAGGACGCATCGTATAGAACTTAGGGCCATTTGTAGTTTTATCAGTGTTTGATTTGGGACTCAAGGGTATCATAGCTATGAGCGATAGCTTAAATTGACAAGAGGTTCGAGTACTTTATTGTCACAAAATTTTAAGGTTTTATGACGCTCCAGTAAAAAGTTACAAGCATTTGATTGTTGGAAACTTTGATAGGTATAGGACACTCCGTATAGAAGTTAGGTTCATTTGAAGTTTTAGCAGTGTTTGATTTGGGACTCAAGGGTAGCATAGCTATGAGCGATAGCTTAAACTGACAAGAGGCTCGAGTACTTTATTGTCACAGAATTTCAAGATTTCATGACGGTCCAGTAAAAAGCTACAAGCATTTGATTGTTGCAAACTTTGATAGGTTTAGGGCGCACCGTGTAGAAGTTAGGGACATTTGAAGTTTTATTAGTGTTTGATTTGGGACTCAAGGGTAGCATAGCTATGAGCTATAGCTCAAATTGACAAGAGGCTTGAGTACTTTATTGTCCCACAATTTCAAGGTTTTATGACGCTCCAGTAAAAATTTCCAAGCATTTGAATGTTGCAAACTTTGATAGGTGTAGGACGCACCGTATAGAAGAAAGGGCCATTTGAAGATTTAGCAGTGTTTGATTTGGGACTCAAGGGTGGCATAGCTATGCGCGATAGCTTAAATGGACAAGAGGCACGAGTACTTTATTGTCACAAAATTTCAAGGTTTTATGACGCTCCAGGAAAAAGTTACAAGCATTTGATTGTTGCAAACTTTCATAGATGTAGGACGCACCGTGTGGAAGTTAGGGCCATTTGAAGTTTATAAGTGTTTGATTTGGGACTCAAGGGTAGCATAGCTATGAGTAATAGCTTAAATTGATAAGAGGCTCGAGTACTTATTGTCACAAAATTTCAAGGTTTTATTACGCTCCAGCAAAAAGTTACAAGCATTTGATTGCTGCAAACTTTGATAGGTATAGGACGCACCTCATAGAAGTTAGGGCTATTTGAAGCTTTATTTAAATTTAAATTTATTTTAAAGCGTTCACATATAAGACAGGGTCTTTTAAATGCGTCAAGAAGTATCCGAATAACAATGAATTATATATAACAAAAATGACTTAAAATAAGACTAAGAATGTAAGTTAAATTAAACTAAATTATTAGATCAGACAAATAAATAAGTTAAGATCAGATAAATAAATAATTAAACATATAAATAATTGAATAAATAAATAATTAACTTTAAAAATAAATAATTTTTCTGAAATAAGGAAAAGTCAGATCAGAAAAACAATGAATAAACAAAAATGAAACAAAAATTAGAAAAGCAGAAAAGACAAAAAAAAATAAAATAAAATAAAAAAATAGCATTAAGAGAAGTAGTGAAAAACTGCTTGCTTAAAGGTGTGCTTACTTGATATACTCCTAATTGCCAAAGGCAACGAATTCCACAACCTGATGGCGTTCACAATAAAGAGTCTATTCGAGTTTAAATACTTGTAATTAGGGACTAAGAGGTTCATATTTCTCCTCGATTTACAAAAGTTCAACTTTACAAACAAATAATTAGGTGTTCGCGTGTATATTAAGTTATGTAGAAATATGCAATTTCTAGCATCCATATAATTAAAAATATTGCAACCAAGGACCTGATTGCAAAACTTACTGATATGGTCACACTTTCCTAAACCATATGCAACTTATGCCTGGAACCCGAGTCAAGTTTACCATAAACAACCTCTGAGTAAGTCATGATCGGCACAATAAGCTGAAGCACCAACCTCCTTCTGGTCTCAGCAGGCACAAATGATGCAGTCCTCCTCAAATTCCGTAAGGTATAGTATACCTTACTCACCACTGAATTTATCTGATCCTCACAGGATAGTACGGAGTTAATGTGGTATCCAAGGTTTTTTACTTTTCCAACAAATTTAAGTTTTGTATCATTTAGTGAAATTGTCGGTATATCAGAGGAAGGGTAACCAGACTTGGAAATCGGGAGGACATATGATTTTTGGGAGTTGAGCTTCAGCCTATTAGCTATAGCCCATTCTGCTATTATGATCAAGTCTTCGTTTACCCTAGCACATAAATCATCAATGAGACCAATAGGTCTGGACAAATACAATTGAAGGTCATCAGCATATGCATGCATGGTAACATGACGACACTTACTGAAAATGTCATCTATGAACAGTGTAAACAAAAGTGGACCAAGCACTGACCCCTGAGGCACCCCACAGGTTGAATTACTGAACGCAGACACATTCTTTCCCACCCTAACCCTTTGAGACCTTCCAACTAAGTAACTATTTAACATACGGACCGCCGAGCTGGAAAAACCAAAATTCAACCGTAGCTTTTCACATAGTAATGAGTGATCTACAGAATCGAATGCTTTAGAGAAATCTAACAGACAAAGCAAGGTCAAATGTCTCATATCAAATGACTCTCTGATGTCATCCAATATTTTAACAACAGCAGTGGAGCAGCTGTGTCCAGGCCGAAAACCAGATTGGAGTGGGGAAATAAGGTCAAATTTTCTGACGTGTTCTGAGATTTGCTCAGCCATGAGAGATTCACATACCTTTGATAAAGCCGACAACAAACTTACAGGACGGAAATCAGACGGTACATTAGCATTGGACTTTTTAGCTATAGGGATAATCGTCGCTATTTTCCAAATACTGGGGAAGCAGGAGCTCGTTAAACAATGGTTAATTATATGGGTCAACGGGCTTAGAATGAAAGGCAAAATAAGTTTAATAAATTTAATAGGAATTCCATCTTCTCCGACAGCATTTGACTTTATCTTGTTGACACAGCGAGCAACATCATCTTCACATACAGAAATAAACTCAAACACAAATGGGCATTCAGAAACACAGTCCCTCGCAACTACAGCAGACATATCATCAGCAGACACTGACCTACTACCAAAATAGTCATTCAGAATACCCGGATCAATCCGACAATCTTCAGATATCCCATTGCATACCCCAGCTTGTCTCAAATTATTCCACAGCTGCTTGGAAGGTCGTGCCAAACATAGTTTGGACATGAAAAATCTGCGCTTAGCCAATTTAATAGTAGAATTTGCATCATTTCTAGCTCTTTTGTGCTCTTCCCATCTAGATGCAGTTGGATTTCTTTTCCACTGATTGTATGTTCTATGCCGTTTTTTAATAGCCAATTGGGCATTCTTCGTAAACCAGGGACAACTGCTGTTAGTGACAGAACGAGTAACAAGTGGAACATGCAAGTCAAACAAGGCACCAATTCTGTACATTAAAGAATCCAGCTTTTCATTCACAGAGCTAAACAGCCTACATTCAGACCAATTAATAAGTGACAGGTCATTAAACAAAGAATCAAGATTAATTGATTTATAGTCTCGAAAGGAAAAAGAATTTTCAGCAACCACTGGGTTTAGATTTACATTCACTGAACAAAAAATTAGATTGTGGTCGGATATAAACGATAATTGGTCAAAGATCATAACTGAAGAAATATCCGAAACCAGAAAAACATCCAACAAACTTGGAGAAGCATTATCTGCAAAGCGTGTTGGCATACTGGTATTCAGCACTTGCAGTCCAACTTCAGAAATTTTACAAATGAATTGCTTGGCAAGACTGTCCTTACATAACATGTTTATATTGAAATCACCACACACAATAAAATGATCATAATCGATTACACAATTTGACAAAGTAGCAAAGAACGGATCCAAACAGCAGTAACGATAAGGATTATATACACACGACAGAAAAACCTTTGTGCTATTGTCATAAATTTCAACATTTAGAAATTCCACATCTGAGCCTCCAGACATATTCAACAAATTCACTCTTAAATTACTTTTACAATATATTGCCACACCCCCGCCTTTTTTGTCTAATCTATCGTTTCGAAAAAGCTTGTAATTACCTATATTCAGGCAAGAGTCACCTATACCTTCATGCAACCAGGTTTCGGATACACAAATTACATCAACAGATGAATTCTCAAAGCAGTGTCTAACATAATCCATCTTAGAATCACTTAGACTCCTCGCATTAAAATGTACAATGTTTAATCCAGAGTGCTGGCTGCATAAAACGCCAATCAATGTTTTATGAACGTCACTGGAGGCAGAAACTTCATCACCCATAATTAGTATAAAAATACATATCAGCAACACAACAATAAGCACTACAGTAATAGAAGAAGCAGATAGTAGAGAAGAGGAAATTACTTAAAAAAATATTCGAGCACAAGGCATATAGAGAGAGAGCATTTAAGCATTTATTAATATATGTAAATGTGCAATTAAACACTTCAATAAAAATAAAGAAGAAACTAAATAGTGAAGTTGAGAGTAATATAGAATAATAAATTAAAATAAAATAAATAGAATAATACATTAAATAGAATAATAAATTAAAATAATCAAGTAAAAGTTGAGTTTTATGCTCCAGTATAGCTTCTGCCGGCAACTGCATCTACGCTCTCTCTGCTACTCACTACTATTGCTTCAGCATTCGGATCGGCTCTCACAAAGACTCGGCCCCGAATTGTAAACGCTGACACTAGAAGTTTTTGTCTTTTGAGCTCATTGGCCCGACGCAATATTTCACGATTGTTAATCGTTAGCTCTCATGTACATAAAACGAGCTGTCACCCTGAACCCCAATATCATTTAGCAACAGCGGCCTTTTACTGGACTTGCGGAAGCCAGCAATGTGCTTGAGCAACTGACTTCTATCACGTGCCGAGTGGAGTTTCACCAAAATCGGAGCTGTAGTGGTTTTGCTCAGGTTTCCCTTACTTCTCAGACGGAATGCCTCTCTCACTAGTGGAGTACTGACATTAACCGCTTTGCAAACTTGTGAGAAAATAGCAGACACATTTTCAGCTGCAGCATGGGGAATACCATTGATAATCAAATCAGAGGATACCGCATCGTTCTCAAATTTGGCCACTTTATCACGCAACGTGGCTACCTCACGTCCAAGAGCCCGATTATCAGCATCCATCTCCTCCACAACAGCAACCCGCTTCTCCATTTTTGCCACAGCAGACCTGACATTGATTAGCTCACCAGATAACTCACTCATTCTCTGCATAACTCTCTCTTCAGCTAGTTTGACAGCTTCAGTTATGCTTTGAGTCACCTGCTTAACAATGCACTCCTGCTGCAGTTGAAGCTTCTCTTCAAGCAGCTGTAACCAATTTCGTGGTAGTGGTGAATCACCAAGTTTTTCATGTATTTGAGTAGGAGTCAAATACTGCGGCGAAGAGACGGACGTCAATTTTTTTGGCGCGGCTTTTCGAGTGGTAGGCATTGCTTTCAAACCACAAAACATTCAAGTTGAAAGTCTTATTAAAAAACAAACAATCACTTCAAGAACAAAAACAATTCCACCAATCAAACAATTCCGGCTCTCCAATTTCCAAGATAACCCGTGATCAACAACAAAACAGTACACTGAAACTACGCGACGCAACCGCCAGCCAAAACAAACACGTCTATTCGTCACACATTACACTCAAGGGTAGCATAGCTATCAGTAATAGCTTAAATTGACAAGAGGCTCGAGTACTTATTGTCACAAAATTTCAAGGTTTTATTACGCTCCAGTAAAAAGTTACAAGCATTTGATTGTTGCAAACTTTGATAGGTATAGGACGCACCTCATAGAAGTTAGGGCTATTTGAAGTTTTATCAGTGTTTGATTTAGGACTCAAGGATAGTATAGCTATGAGCGATAGCGTAAATTGACAAGAGGCTCGAGTACTTTATTGTCACAAAATTTCAAGATTTTATGACGCTCCAGCAAAAAGTTACAAGCTTTTGATTGTTGCAAACTTTGATAGGTATAGAACGCACCGTATAGAAGTTACGGCCATTTGAAGTTTTAGCAGTGTTTGATTTGGGACTCAAGGGTAGCATAGCTATGCGCGATAGCTTAAATTGACAAGAGGCACGAGTACTTTATTGTCACAAAATTTCAAGGTTTTATGACGCTCCAGTAAAAAGTTACAAGCATTTGATTGTTGCAAACTTTGATAGGTGTAGGACGCACCGTATAGAAGTTGGAGCCATTTGAAGTTTTACCAGTGTTTGATTTGGGACTTAAGGGTAGCAGAGCTATGAGCGATAGCTTAAATAGACAAGAGGCTCGAGTACTTTATTGTCACAAAATTTCAAGATTTTTTGACGCTCCAGTAAAAAGTTACAAGCATTTGATTGTTGCAAACTCTGATAGGTGTAGGACGCACCGTATAGAAGTTAGAGCCACTTGAAGATTTATCAGTGTTTGATTTGGGACTCAAGGGAAGCAGAGCTATGAGCGATAGCTTAAATTGATAAGAGGCTCGAGTACTTCATTATCACAAAATTTCAAGATTTTAAGACGCTCCAGTGAAAATTTACAAGCATTTGAATGTTGCAAACTTTGAAATGTGTAGGACGCACCGTATAGAAGTTAGGGCCATTTGAAGTTTTTTCAGTGTTTGATTTGGGACTCAAGGGTAGCATAGCTATGAGCGATAGCTTATATTGATAAGAGGCTCGAGTACTTTATTGTCACAAAATTTCAAGGTTTTATGATGCTTCAGTAAAAAGTTACAAGCATTTGATTGTTGCAAACTTTGATAGGTATAGGACGCACCGTATAGAAGTTAGGGCCATTTGAAATTTTATCAGTGTTTGATTTGGAACTCAAGGGTAGCATAGCTATGAGTGATAGTTTATATTGACAAGAGGCTCGAGTACTTCATTGTCACAAAATTTCAATTTATTTTGACGCTCCAGTAAAAAGTTACAAGCATTTGAATGTTGCAAACTTTGAAAGGTGTAGGGCGCACCGTATAGAACTTAGGGCCATTTGTAGTTTTATCAGTGTTTGATTTGGGACTCAAGGGTATCATAGCTATGAGCGATAGCTTAAATTGAGAAGAGGCACGAGTACTTTATTGTCACAAAATTTCAAGGTTCTATGACGCTCCAGTAAAAAGTTACAAGCATTTGATTGTTGGAAACTTTGATAGGTACAGGACGCACCGTATAGAAGTTAGGGTCATTTGAAGTTTTAGCAGTGTTTGATTTGGGACTCAAGGGTAGCATAGCTATGAGCGGTAGCTTAAACTGACAAGAGGCTCGAGTACTTTATTGTCACAGAATTTCAAGATTTCATGACGCTACAGTAAAAAGTTACAAGCATTTGATTGTTGCAAACTTTGATAGGTGTAGGACGCACCGTTTAGAAGTTAGGGACATTTGAAGTTTGATTAGTGTTTGATTTGGGACTCAAGGGTAGCATAGCTATGAGCGATAGCTTAAATTGACAAGAGGCTCGAGTACTTTATTGTCACACAATTTCAAGGTTTTATGACGCTCCAGTAAAAATTTCCAAGCATTTGAATGTTGCAAACTTTGATAGGTGTAGGACGCACCGTATAGAAGTAAGGGCCATTTGAAGATTTAGCACTGTTTGATTTGGGACTCAAGGGTAGCATAGCTATGCGCGATAGCTTAAATTGACAAGAGGCACGAGTACTTTATTGTCACAATATTTCAAGGTTTTATGACGCTCCAGTAAAAAGTTACAAGCATTTGATTGTTGCAAACTTTCATAGGTGTAGGACGCACCGTGTAGAAGTTAGGGCCATTTGAAGTTTTATCAGTTTGATTTGGGACTCAAGGGTAGCATAGCTATGAGTAATAGCTTAAATTGATAAGAGGCTCGAGTACTTATTGTCACAAAATTTCAAGGTTTTATTACGCTCCAGCAAAAAGTAACAAGCATTTGATTGTTGCAAATTTTGATAGGTGTAGGACCCACCGTATAGAAGTTAGAGCCACTTGAAGTTTTATCAGTGTTTGATTTGGGACTCACGGGTAGCATAGCTATGAGCGATAGCTTAAATTGATAAGAGGCTCGAGTACTTTATTGTCACAAAATTTCAAGGTTTTATGACGCTCCAGTAAAAAGTTACAAGCATTTGATTGTTGCAAACTTTGATAGGTGTAGGACGCACCGTATAGAAGTTGGGGCCATTTGAAGTTTTAGCAGTGTTTGATTTGGGACTTAAGGGTAGCATAGCTATGAGCGATAGCTTAAATAGACAAGAGGCTCGAGTACTTTATTGTCACAAAATTTCAAGATTTTTTGACGCTCCAGTAAAAAGTTACAAGCATTTGATTGTTGCAAACTCTGATAGGTGTAGGACGCACCGTATGGAAGTTAGAGCCACTTGAAGTTTTATCAGTGTTTGATTTGGGACTCAAGGGTAGCATAGCTATGAGCGATAGCTTAAATTGATAAGAGGCTCGAGTACTTCATTATCACAAAATTTCAAGATTTTAAGACGCTCCAGTAAAAATTTACAAGCATTTGAATGTTGCAAACTTTGAAATGTGTAGGAAGCACGGTATAGAAGTTAGGGCCATTTGAAGTTTTTTCAGTGTTTGATTTGGGACTCAAGGGTAGCATAGCTATGAGCGATAGCTTATATTGATAAGAGGCTCGAGTACTTTATTGTCACAAAATTTCAAGGTTTTATGACGCTCCAGTAAAAAGTTACAAGCATTTGATTGTTGCAAACTTTGATAGGTGTTGGACGCACTGTATATAAGTTGGGGCCATTTGAAGTTTTAGCAGTGTTTGATTTTGGACTCAACGGTAGCATAGCTATGCGCGATAGCTTAAATTGACAAGAGGCACGAGTACTTTATTGTCACAAAATTTCAAGGTTTTATGACGCTCCAGTAAAAAGTTACAAGCATTTGATTGTTTCAAACTTTGATAGGTGTAGGACGCACCGTATAGAAGTTAGAGCCACTTGAAGTTTTATCAGTGTTTGATTTGGGACTCAAGGGTAGCATAGCTATGAGCGATAGCTTAAATTGATAAGAGGCTCGAGTACTTTATTGTCACAAAATTTCAAGGTATTATGACGCTCCAGTAAAAAGTTACAAGCATTTGATTGTTGCAAACTTTGATAGGTGTAGGACGCACCGTATAGAAGTTGGGGCCATTTGAAGTTTTAGCAGTGTTTGATTTGGGACTCAAGGGTAGCATAGCTATGCGCGATAGCTTAAATTGACAAGAGGCTCGAGTACTTTATTGTCACAAAATTTCAAGATTTTTTGACGCTCCAGTAAAAAGTTACAAGCATTTGATTGTTGCAAACTCTGATAGGTGTAGGACGCACCGTATGGAAGTTAGAGCCACTTGAAGTTTTATCAGTGTTTGATTTGGGACTCAAGGGTAGCATAGCTATAAGCGATAGCTTAAATTGATAAGAGGCTCGAGTACTTCATTATCACAAAATTTCAAGATTTTAAGACGCTCCAGTAAAAATTTACAAGCATTTGAATGTTGCAAACTTTGAAATGTGTAGGAAGCACCGTATAGAAGTTAGGGCCATTTGAAGTTTTTTCAGTGTTTGATTTGGGACTCAAGGGTAGCATAGCTAGGAGCGATAGCTTATATTGATAAGAGGCTCGAGTACTTTATTGTCACAAAATTTCAAGGTTTCATGACGCTCCAGTAAAAAGTTAGAAGCATTTGAATGTTGCAAATCATGATAGGTATAGGACGCACCGTAGAGAAGTTAGTGCCATTTGAAGTTTTAGCAGTGTTTGATTTGGGACTCAAAGGTAGCATAGCTATGCGCGGTAGCTTAAATTGACAAGAGGCACGAGTACTTTATTGCCACAAAATTTCAAGATTTTATGACGCACCAGTAAAAAGTTACAAGCATTTGATTGTTGCAAACTTTGATAGGTGTAGGACGCACCGTATAGAAGTTGGGGCCATTTGAAGTTTTAGCAGTGTTTGATTTGGGACTCAAGGGTAGCATAGCTATGCGCGATAGCTTAAATTGACAAGAGGCTCGAGTACTTTATTGTCACACAATTTCAAGGTTTTATGACGCTCCAGTAAAAATTTCCAAGCATTTGAATGTTGCAAACTTTGATAGGTGTAGGACGCACCGTATAGAAGTAAGGGCCATTTGAAGATTTAGCAGTGTTTGATTTGGGACTCAAGGGTATAGCTATGCGCGATAGCTTAAATTGACAAGAGGCACGAGTACTTTATTGTCACAATATTTCAAAGTTTTATGACGCTCCAGTAAAAAGTTACAAGCATTTGATTGTTGCAAACTTTCATAGGTGTAGGACGCACCGTGTAGAAGTTAGGGCCATTTGAAGTTTTATCAGTTGGATTTGGGACTCAAGGGAAGCATAGCTATGAGTAATAGCTTAAATTGATAAGAGGCTCGAGTACTTACTGTCACAAAATTTCAAGGTTTTATTACGCTCCAGCAAAAAGTTACAAGCATTTGATTGTTGCAAACTTTGATAGGTGTAGGACGCAACGTATAGAAGTTAGAGCCACTTGAAGTTTTATCAGTGTTTGATTTGGGACTCACGGGTAGCATAGCTATGAGCGATAGCTTAAATTGATAAGAGGCTCGAGTACTTTATTGTCACAAAATTTCAAGGTTTTATGACGCTCCAGTAAAAAGTTACTAGCATTTGATTGTTGCAAACTTTGATAGGTGTAGGACGCACCGTATAGAAGTTGGGGCCATTTGAAGTTTTAGCAGTGTTTGATTTGGGACTTAAGGGTAGCATAGCTATGAGCGATAGTTTAAATAGACAAGAAGCTCGAGTACTTTATTGTCACAAAATTTCAAGATTTTTTGACGGTCCAGTAAAAAGTTACAAGCATTTGATTGTTGCAAACTCTGATAGGTGTAGGACGCACCGTATGGAAGTTAGATCCACTTGAAGTTTTATCAGTGTTTGATTTGGGACTCAAGGGTAGCATAGCTATAAGCGATAGCTTAAATTGATAAGAGGCTCGAGTACTTCATTATCACAAAATTTCAAGATTTTAAGACGCTCCAGTAAAAACTTACAAGCATTTGAATGTTGCAAACTTTGAAATGTGTAGGAAGCACCGTATAGAAGTTAGGGCCATTTGAAGTTTTTTCAGTGTTTGATTTGGGACTCAAGGGTAGCATAGCTAGGAGCGATAGCTTATATTGATAAGAGGCTCGAGTACTTTATTGTCACAAAATTTCAAGGTTTCATGACGCTCCAGTAAAAAGTTACAAGCATTTGATTGTTGCAAACTTTGATAGGTGTAGGACTTACTGTATAGAAGTTGGGGCCATTTGAAGTTTTAGCAGTGTTTGATTTGGGACTCAAGGGTAGCATAGCTATGCGCGATAGCTTAAATTGACAAGAGGCACGAGAACTTTATTGTCACAAAATTTCAAGATTTTATGACGCTCCAGCAAAAACTTACAAGCTTTTGATTGTTGCCAACTTTGATAGGTATAGAACGCACCGTATAGAAGTTTCGGCCATTTGAAGTTTTAGCAGTGTTTGATTTGTAACTCAAGGCTAGCATAGCTATGCGCGATAGCTTAAATTGACAAGAGGCACGAGTACTTTATTGTCACAAAATTTCAAGGTTTTATGACGCTCCAGTAAAAAGTTACAAGCATTTGATTGTTGCAAACTTTGATGGTGTAGGACGCACCGTATAGAAGTTAGGGCTATTTGAACCTGTGTCAGTGTTTGATTTGGGACTTAAGGGTAGCATAGCTATGAGCGATAGCTTAAATAGACAAGAGGCTCGAGTACTTTATTGTCACAAAATTTCAAGATTTTTTGACGCTCCAGTAAAAAGTTACAAGCATTTGATTGTTGCAAACTCTGATGGGTGTAGGACGCACCGTATAGAAGTTAGAGCCACTTGAAGTTTTATCAGTGTTTGATTTGGGACTCAAGGGTAGCATAGCTATGAGCGATAGCTTAAATTGATAAGAGGCTCGAGTACTTCATTATCACAAAATTTCAAGATTTTAAGACGCTCCAGTAAAAATTTACAAGCATTTGAATGTTGCAAACTTTGAAATGTGTAGGAAGCACCGTATAGAAGTTAGGGCCATTTGAAGTTTTTTCAGTGTTTGATTTGGGATTCAAGGGTAGCATAGCTATGAGCGATAGCTTATATTGACAAGAGGCTCGAGTACTTCATTGTCACAAAATTTCAATTTATTTTGACGCTCCAGTAAAAAGTTACAAGCATTTGAATGTTGCAAATCATGATAGGTATAGGACGCACCGTAGAGAAGTTAGTGCCATTTGAAGTTTTAGCAGTGTTTGATTTGGGACTCAAAGGTAGCATAGCTATGCGCGGTAGCTTAAATTGACAAGAGGCACGAGTACTTTATTGCCACAAAATTTCAAGATTTTATGACGATCTAGTAAAAAGTTACAAGCTTTTGATTGTTGGAAACTTTGATAGGTGTAGGATGCACCGTATATAAGTTAGGGCCATTTGAAGTTTTAGCAGTGTTTGATTTGGGACTCAAGGGTAGCATAGCTATGCGAGATAGCTTACATTGACAAGAGGCTCGAGTACTTTATTGTCACAAAATTTCAAGATTTTATGACGCTCCAGTAAAAAGTTACAAGCTTTTGATTGTTGCAAACTTTGATATGTATAGGACGCACCGTATAGAAGTTAGGGCCATTTGAAGTTTTAGCAGTGTTTGATTTGGGACTCAAGGGTAGCATAGCTATGAGCGATAGCTTAAACTGACGAGAGCCTCGAGTACTTTCTTGTCGCAGAATTTCAAGATTTTATGACGCTCCAGTAAAAAGTTACAAGCTTTTGATTGTTGCAAACTTTGATAGGTGTAGGACGCACCGTATAGAAGTTAGGGCTATTTGAAGTTTTATCAGTTTTTGATTTGGGACTCAAGGGTAGCATAGCTATGAGCGATAGCTTAAATTGACAAGAGGCTCGAGTATTTTATTGTCACACACTTTCAAGGTTTTTTGACGCTCCAGAAAAAATTTACAAGCATTTGAATGTCGCAAACTTTGATAGGTGTAGGACGCACTGTAAAGAAGTTAGGGCCATATGAAGTTTTATCAGTGTTTGATTTGGGACACAAGGTTAGCATAGCTATGAGCGATAGCTTAAATTGACAAGAGGCTCGAGTACTTTATTGTCACAAAATTTCAAGATTTTATGACGCTCCAGTAAAAATTGCAAGCTTTTGATTGTTGCAAACTTTGATATGTATAGGACGCACCGCATAGAAGTTAGGGCCATTTGAAGTTTTAGCTGTGTTTGATTTGTGACTCAAGGGTAGCATAGCTATGAGCGATAGCTTAAACTGACAAGAGCCTCGAGTACTTTCTTGTCGCAGAATTTCAAGATTTTATGACGCTCCAGTAAAAAGTTACAAGCATTTGATTGTTGCAAACTTTGATAGGTGTAGGACGCACCGTATAGAAGTTATTGCCATTTGAAGTTTTATTAGTGTTTGACTTGGGACTCAAGGGTAGCATAGCTATGAGCGATAGCTTAAATTGACAAGAGGCTCGAGTATTTTATTGTCACACACTTTCAAGGTTTTTTGACGCTCCAGAAAAAATTTGCAAGCATTTGAATGTCGCAAACTTTGATAGGTGTAGGACGCACCGTAAAGAAGTTAGGGCCATATGAAGTTTTATCAGTGTTTGATTTGGGACACAAGGTTAGCATAGCTATGAGCGATAGCCTGAGTTTACAAGAGGCTCGAGTACTTTATTGTCACAAAATTTCAAGATTTTTTGACGCCCCAGTAAAAAGTTACAAGCATTTGATTGTTGCAAACTTTTATAGGTGTAGGACGCACCGTATAGAAGTTAGGGCCATTTTAGCAGTGTTTGGTTTGGGACTCAAGAGTAGCATAGCTATGAGCGATAGCTTAAATTGATAAGAGCCTCGAGTACTTCATTATCACAAAATTTCAAGATTTTATGACGCTCCAGTAAAAATTTGCAAGCATTTGAATGTTGCAAACTTTGAAATGTGTAGGACGCACCGTATAGAAGTTAGGGCCATTTGAAATTTTATCGGTGTTTGATTTGGGACTCAAGGGAAGCTTAGCTATGAGCGAAAGCTTATATTGATAAGAGGCTCGAATACTTTATTGCCACAAAATTTCAAGGTTTTATGATGCTTCAGTAAAAAGTTACAAGCATTTGATTGTTGCAAACTTTGATAGGTATATGACGCACCGTATAGAACTTAGGGCCATTTGAAATTTTTATCAGTGTTTGATTTGGGACTCAATCATAGCATAGCTATGAGCGATAGCTTAAATTCATAAGAGGCACGAGTACTTTATTGTCACGAAATTTCCAGATTTTAGGACGCTCCAGTAAAAAGTTACAAGCATTTGAGTGTTGCAAACTTTGGTAGGTGTAGGACGCACCGTATATAAGTTAGGACCATTTGAAGTTTTAGCAATGTTTGGTTTGGTTTTCAAGGGAAGCATAGTTATGAGCGATAGCTTAAATTGACAAGAGGCACGAGTACTTTATTGCCACAAAATTTCAAGATTTTATGACGATCCAGTAAAAAGTTACAAGCATTTGATTGTTGCAAACTTTGGTAGGTATGGGACGCACCGTATAGAAGTTAGGGCTATTTGAAGTTTTATCAGTTGTTGATTTGGGACTCAAGGGTAGCATAGCTATAAGCGATAGCTTAAATTGACAAGAGGCTCGAGTACGTTATTGTCACAAAATTTCAAGATTTTATGACGCTCCAGTAAAAAGTTACAAGCTTTTGATTGTTGCAAACTTTGAAATGTATAGGACGCACCGTATAGAAGTTAGGGCCATTTGAAGGTTTAGCAGTGTTTAATTTGGGACTAAAGGGTAGCATAGCTATGAGCGATAGCTTAAATTGGCAAGAGGCTCGAGTACTTTATTGTCACAAAATTTCAAGATTTTATGACGCTCCAGTAAAAAGTTACAAGCTTTTGATTGTTGCAAACTTTGGTATGTATAGGACGCACCGTATAGAAGTTAGGGCCATTTGAAGTTTTAGCAGTGTTTGATTTGGGACTCAAGGGTAGCTTAGCTATGAGCGAAAGCTTATATTGATAAGAGGCTCGAATACTTTATTGCCACAAAATTTCAAGGTTTTATGATGCTTCAGTAAAAAGTTACAAGCATTTGATTGTTGCAAACTTTGATAGGTATAGGACGCACCTCATAGAAGTTAGGGCTATTTGAAGCTGTGTCAGTGTTTGATTTGGGACTCAAGGGTAGCATAGCTATGCGCGATAGCTTAAATTGACAAGAGGCACGAGTACTTTATTGTCACAAAATTTGAAGATTTTATGACGCTCCAGCAAAAACTTACAAGCTTTTGATTGTTGCCAACTTTGATAGGTATAGAACGCACCGTATAGAAGTTACGGCCATTTGAAGTTTTAGCAGTGTTTGATTTGGGACTCAAGGGTAGCATAGCTATGCGCGATAGCTTAAATTGACAAGAGGCACGAGTACTTTATTGCCACAAAATTTCAAGGTTTTATGAAGCTCCAGTAAAAAGTTACAAGCATTTGATTGTTGCAAACTTTGTAAGGTATAGGAAGCACCGTATAGAAGTTAGGGCCATTTGAAGTTTTTTCAGTGTTTGATTTGGGACTCAAGGGTAGCATAGCTATGAGCGATAGCTTATATTGACAAAAGACTCGAGTACTTCATTGTCACAAAATTTCAATTTATTCTGACGCGCCAGTAAAAAGTTACAAGCATTTGAATGTTGCAAATCATGATAGGTATAGGATGCACCGTATAGAAGTTATTGCTATTTGAAGTTTTAGCAGTGTTTGATTTGGGACTCAAGGGTAGCATAGGTTATGTGCGGTAGCTTAAATTGACAAGAGGCACGAGTACTTTTTTGCCACAAAATTTCAAGATTTTATGACGATCCAGTAAAAAGTTACAAGCATTTGATTGTTGCAAACTTTGGTAGGTATAGGACGCACCGTATAGAAGTTAGGGCTATTTGAAGTTTTATCAGTTTTTGATTTGGGACTCAAGGGTAGCATAGCTATAAGCGATAGCTTAAATTGACAAGAGGCTCGAGTACTTTATTGTCACAAAATTTCAAGATTTTATGACGCTCCAGTAAAAAGTTATAAGCTTTTGATTGTTGCAAACTTTGAAATGTATAGGACGCACCGTATAGAAGTTAGGGCCATTTGAAGGTTTAGCAGTGTTTAATTTGGGACTCAAGGGTAGCATAGCTATGCGCGATAGATTAAATTGACAAGAGGCAAGAGTACTTTATTGTCACAAAATTTCAAGATTTTATGACGCTCCAGCAAAAACTTACAAGCTTTTGATTGTTGCCAACTTTGATAGGTATAGAACGCACCGTATAGAAGTTACGGCCATTTGAAGTTTTAGCAGTGTTTGATTTGGGACTCAAGGGTAGCATAGCTATGCGCGATAGCTTAAATTGACAAGAGGCACGAGTACTTTATTGTCACAAAATTTCAAGGTTTTATGAAGCTCCAGTAAAAAGTTACAAGCATTTGATTGTTGCAAACTTTGATAGGTATAGGAAGCACCGTATAGAAGTTAGGGCCATTTGAAGTTTTTTCAGTGTTTGATTTGGGACTCAAGGGTAGCATAGCTATGAGCGATAGCTTATATTGACAAAAGACTCGAGTACTTCATTGTCACAAAATTTCAATTTATTTTGACGCTCCAGTAAAAAGTTACAAGCATTTGAATGTTGCAAATCATGATAGGTATAGGACGCACCGTATAGAAGTTAGTGCCATTTGAAGTTTTAGCAGTGTTTGATTTGTGACTCAAGGGTAGCATAGCTATGTGCGGTAGCTTAAATTGACAAGAGGCACGAGTACTTTATTGCCACAAAATTTCAAGATTTTATGACGATCCAGTAAAAAGCTAAAAGCATTTGATTGTTGCAAACTTTGGTAGGTATAGGACGCACCGTATAGAAGTTAGGGCTATTTGAAGTTTTATCAGTTTTTGATTTGGGACTCAAGGGTAGCATAGCTATAAGCGATAGCTTAAATTGACAAGAGGCTCGAGTACTTTATTGTCACAAAATTTCAAGATTTTATGACGCTCCAGTAAAAAGTTATAAGCTTTTGATTGTTGCAAACTTTGAAATGTATGGGACGCACCGTATAGAAGTTATTGCCATTTGAAGTTTTATTAGAGTTTCATTTGGGACTCAAGGGTAGCATAGCTATGAGCGATAGCTTAAATTGACAAGAGGCTCGAGTATTTTATTGTCACACACTTTCAAGGTTTTATGACGCTCCAGAAAAAATTTACAAGCATTTGAATTTCGCAAATTTTGATAGGTGTAGGACGCACCGTATAGAAGTTAGGGCCATATGAAGTTTTATCAGTGTTTAATTTGGGACACAAGGTTAGCATAGCTATGAGCGATACCCTGAATTTACAAGAGGCTCGAGTACTGTATTGTCACAAAATTTAAAGATTTTTTGACGCTCCAGTAAAAAGTTACAAGCATTTGATTGTTGCAAACTTTTATAGGTGTAGGACGCACCGCATAGAAGTTAGGGCCATTTGAAGTTTTAGCATTGTTTTGTTTGGGACTCAAGAGTAGCATAGCTATGAGCGATAGCTTAAATTGATTAGATGCTCGAATATTTCATTATCACAAAATTTCAAGATTTTATGACGCTCCAGTAAAAATTTGCAAGCATTTGAATGTTGCAAACTTTGAAATGTGTAGGACGCACCGAATAGAAGTTAGGGCCATTTGAAATTTTATCGGTGTTTGATTTGGGACTCAAGGGTAGCTTAGCTATGAGCGAAAGCTTATATTGATAAGAAGCTCGAATACTTTATTGCCACAAAATTTCAAGGTTTTATGATGCTTCAGTAAAAAGTAACAAGCATTTGATTGTTGCAAACTTTGATAGGTATAGGACGCACCGTATAGAACTTAGGGCCATTTGAAATTTTATCAGTGTTTGATTTGGGACTCAAGGGTAGCATAGCTATGAGCGATAGCTTAAATTGATAAGAGGCACGAGTACTTTATTGTCACGAAATTTCAAGATTTTAGGACGCTCCAGTAAAAAGTTACAAACATTTGATTGTTGCAAACTTTGGTAGCTGTAGGACGCACCGTATAGAAATTAGAGCGATTTGAATTTTTATCAGTGTTTGATTTAGGGCTCAAGAGTAGCATAGCTATGACTGATAGCTTAAATTGATAAGAGGCTCGAGTACTTATTGTCACCAAATTTCAAGGTTTTATGACGCTTCAATAAAAAGTTACAAGCATTTGATTGTTGCAAACTTTGATAGGTGTAGGACGCACCGTATATAAGTTAGGGCCATTTGAAGTTTTAGCAATGTTTGGTTTGGTTTTCAAGGGTAGCATAGTTATGAGCGATAGCTTAAACTGACAAGAGGCTCGAGTACTTTATTGTCACAGAATTTCAAGGTTTTATGACGCTCCAGTAAAAAGTTACAAGCATTTGATGGTTGAAAACTTTGATAGGTGTAGGACGCACCGTATAGAAGTTATTGCCATTTGAAGTTTTATTAGTATTTGATTTGGGACTCAAGGGTAGCATAGCTATGAGCGATACCTTAAATTGACAAGAGGCTCGAGTATTTTATTGTCACACACTTTCAAGGTCTTATGACGCTCCAGTAAAAATTTACAAGCATTTGAATGTTGCAAACTTTGATAAGTGTAGGACGCACCGTATAGAAGTTAGGGCCATATGAAGTTTTATCAGTGTTTGATTTGGGACACAAGGTTAGCATAGCTATGAGCGATAGCCTAAATTGACAAGAGGCGCGAGTACTTTTTTGTCACAAAATTTCAAGATTTTTTGACGCTCCAGTAAAAAGTTACAAGCATTTGATTGTTGCAAACTTTTATAGGTGTAGGACGCACCGTATAGAAGTTAAGGCCATTTGAAGTTTTAGCAGTGTTTGGTTTGGGACTCAAGGGTAGCATAGCTATGAGCGATAGCTTAAATTGATAAGAGGCTCGAGTACTTCATTATCACAAAATTTCAAGATTTTATGACACTCCAGTAAAAATTTGCAAGCATTTCAATGTTGCAAACTGTTGGGGTCCTCGAGTCCTTGCCTGACTGGGGAGAGCGACGTCCTGTCGCAGTTCTTTCGGGCGCGTGGCTGGAAAATCAAGAACCCTAACGTAAAGTACAAACACTTTTCACCTTTCAGTTTTAAAACACAAGAGAGCTTTATTCTTAAAATGCTAGTTCTTATATTTATATTATATTTACAAATAAACATTACAGTCTACGTCTTCACTTTTCTGGTGTTCCAGTTACGCAATTGTTATTTGGTGTCAGTTGCTCAAGCCCGCTGACCTACTGCAAGTAAAAGTGTCGTCGGTGCATTCTAAATGCCCCTCGTCAGCTTGACTGCGGAACTGTGACACCCTAAAAGTTTACATCATAATTAATGAATAATTACTGTTCATTTTCAATATTTGCACCCTAAAAATATGTGCGTTCTTAATGAATTTAATAGGAGCCGGTGCTGTGAGTCAACTACGCGTAAGTAGCTTGATTCTAACTCACAACATCCCTCCCCTCTTTCTAAAAGAAGTTAGTGCAACTAACTTCCATAAAATCTCTACAATAATTTTCTTGCACTGTAAACAATTATGTGCATTTATTTAACTCTATAGTACATATATATAATTTGTTTTATTTATTTTTTTTATTTATTTTTTTTTTTTTTTCATGAAATCGCCTTGTTTGGGTTCTATCACGGTTTTTTCTTCCTTTTTTTATTCTTTTCTTTTCCATATATATATTTTTTTTTCTCTAGCTTTTATTTTCTTTTGTAGTTTTCTTTCTTTTATTTTTATTTTTTTTTCTTTACTTTGTTTTTGTTTTTGTTTGTTTGTTTTTTTTTTTTTTTATTTTTATCCATCATTATTTTTTTTTTTTATATTCCCCTTTTTATAATTTGGTCTTTCATTGACTCTTTTCTCATTGGCGTATCTAAACAATAACACAATTCTATTCTATACATAAAACCTTATATTATACTGCGCCCTCTGCTATCTGCTGGTCCAGTTGACGACTGCCGTTGTCGGGGTGGTTGTTGTGTTGCGCCGTTGGAGTGGTTGATTCAAGTCTTTGAAGGGCCGCTACTATCCTGCACCATTTCTTCGAAATGAGCGTCGTCACCATCACTGCCACCAGGACGAGGCCAGCTATACTGACTACCCCTCCCTTCATCCAGGTGTGCACTATCTCACAGGAATTGGTGAGGTGTGACACCCTTTCCATATCTTCTGCCTCCTTTACCAACTCGTTGATTGCTCTGCTGTTTGTTGTAAGAGTTTTCCGTAGATCCTTGAAATGCATGAGTGAGACGGTGTTCGGTGTTGCAAGCGTATGGCCGGAGTCATTTCGTTTGCGACTTTCCAGCAGCTCTTGTAGTTTCGTCCTTAAACGGTTTGTTCCCATGACTGACGTTGAGAATTTATACTGTGATTCTTCCTGACTTTTATGGACCAGTATTATTCCTTTGCCAACCACTCTGCAACCAGATTCAATGGTCATAAACCCGGTGTTTATTAATTCCAACCGTGTGGTTTCGTCTGAGCACACCGCCGTGAAAATCGCCTGGTCGTCAAAATGGTAGAGCCATCTGTTTATGGCTCGGGTGGCTACCAGAATTCCTCCCGTGGCTGGAATGGCTACGTGATCGCATTGGTCTTGCTCATGCTTCAATACTTCTATCTCGCAGTAATCGCTTGCTCGCGTAATTAATTTTCCGGGATGATAACATAAACGCTTTGTTGTGCCCACCTCTCGACATTTCCCTTCGTCCTCTATTGATAGGCCAATGTAGTGTTCTTGAGCTTGGCTCGCCGCTATGTAGTCATATCTTGTCTTCGGCAGCACGCATCAATCTGGGTTTAGTCTCTTGGGTATTGGGTACACTTTGTGCATTGTAAATACCTCCAATAACGGCACAGGAATCTTTATCACTACTTTTAACCCGTTCTCCGCCTCTTCTGTGCGAACCTCGGCTAGTTCATAGAACCGCTCCGGTGCCTCTCTGTACCATGAAATTCCTTTCATTGACGTTGGTGCTGCCTTGAGCAATTCATCAGACGTCAGGAACAACGGGTGTAGCTTGCCATGTAATAAATCATCGAGCACCACTATCTCCGTTTGCTGTTGATCCTGGAACCTCATCATTTCTTCAGAAACAACTTTTCCCAAAATGAAAGATTCCGCCAAGTTCACCTCTGCTTCCTCTTGTCTTTTTCCAATGCCTTCCAACGCCAAGTGCATCTCTTCCAGTTCTTGGAAAGTCTTATTCACTGCTTCGTGAAGGCCCTGGTAACCTGTTCTCATCACAGTTACCTCTTTTCCCAGCAATGACAACGTTTTTGACTGCTTCTTCTCAAGGTCCTGTAAGTGACCATAAATCCGATCTGAATCTTGGTGATCCATCGTACCGATTGCCCATTTGAGCACTTCACCGCCAACATCTATCAGGGACCGGCGTTTCCTTCCTTTCAGAGACAATGTCTTCTCCTTTTCCAATAATCTTTTTGTTATAGCTTCTATCTCAACAATAGAAGAGTCGCATCTTCGTTTCAGCTCGGTCCCGCTGGCCACCACATGTCTCTCACACAACCTTCTGGTTGTCTCCTGTATTAATTTGAACTGCTCAACGATAATTTTCAACTCCGTTCGTGGAAACTCTGTTACAACCACCCAAAAATCCTTGGCGAACCATACATCTCCTGTTTTTTCCATTAATACATCTGTCTCCGGTAGCTTATCCAACCGCACCCCCGCATGTATCCTGTCGCTAACCGCCATCAACAGTATTAACATAATCTATAAAATGATAAAATTTTACACTAGATAACATATCTCAGCCTAAGAATACAATATTCTCTTCATAAATTGCTTAACCTACATTTGAATGCTATATCATTCAATTCTCCGTCCACTCGTCTTCTCCCCTTACATTCTCGGATTTGCTACCGCATACCAGAGGAAAAAAGGACTGGACTATTTTACCTTATTGCCATATAGTGCATTAGTTCCGGTTTGACTAATTTTCAATGCTCTTTTTAATACGTGAGGTAACACTTACTATAGTTTCGAACCAAAATATTGATCCTCCGACAAAATAAGATTATAAAAAATAATCCCATTTTCGTCAAAACTTTGTCCATTGCATGACTATACCTTTCATTGCATACAATTACTTCTTATTTAAATTTACTTCTAGCCTGATATGTATATATCCATTAACGATTGTCTCTTCCTAGATCGTACATGGTAACATACATACATTCAAGGCACTTTAAATTACATAGAATTAATTGCTCATTTTCCCAGTCAATCTATCATTATTATTTTTTTTTTTTTGTGTTTGTTTGTAACTCTATATACTTACTTTTCTTTCTTTCCCAATATACGTTAGTATATATATTCATATCCAACCGTATCATCGGCTTATATCGACCGAAAAAAACGGAGGTAGCGTAACTTTTTTTTTTTTTTTTTTTTTTTTTTTTAAATGTCAGCAGTCATTTGATAACGAATGACCTGATTACTGTATCGCTGGTTGAAATGGTCAGCTATTTTCTCTTGTTTCGACACTTATTGCTTAAATTTGCCTTGTCAGAAACCCCATACTACTCAATGCTTTTCCCTGTGTTGGCACAATCTTGGTAAAACGTTCCGATCGTTGTGCTATAAAACCACGCTTTCGTAGCGTATTATTTACAGTAAACCGTTTCAGTACAACATGGTAGGAAGTAGCAATATTCTAAACGCCATTGCCAAGCTAGGGCGCTGTGCTCTTAGCCACACCCAGGTGTTGCGGACACTAACAGAAGAAGCGTCACCTCTATTGCACCCAGCAGCGATGGCCCTGGAGCAGCACGAGTTGCACCAACTTCTGGAAAGATCCTGGGACAACGAAGCACAATGGGTTAAGGACCTGCTGAACTGCCTCCAAGAGGTGTCCACCCAGTGGGACTATCCAATGGAGGTACTACTGGCTTGGAGACTAGCCTTTACCATGATGGTAAGACCGGATAGCTCTGCAGTGGAGCAGGCACTAGGGCGCTTGTCTGTGCTGCTCCATCGCCTTCATGAGCTGACGGTGCCGGGGTTTCCCACTGTAAACCCCAAACTAGTAATTAAGTATTATTGAAAATAAAAATAAAAGATATATTACCCAAAAAAAAATCTTGAGTTATTCTTTATAAAATTTTTCAGCCACATCGTAAGTATCCCCGAGATTAATGCTAATCCTCTCAAGGATTCATTTCTCTAATGCATCTTCTACAACCTCCATGTATGACCTTTCTCCTAACCCATACCCCTTCTTTTCCTCATCCACTAATTATTATTTTTCTTTCACTTCATATGTTATTAATTAATCATTCTTCATATTCCGCTACGGTTGAGTTACGAACAAATATACGTTAGCACATCCATTCTGTACATTATACACATATATACGTATATACTCATTTCACCAATAGTGTTACTGCTTATACATTATATCGCTCTTCACTAATAGCTGTATATATGTGTGTATATACTCTATGTTCAGCTAAATTATGTGTACATTTTAAAGCAAGTTTTATATTACTTACTCTTGATTTACCTTTTTTATTTTACTTTATTCTTTATTTTTTATAATTTTTTTTTTTAAAAGTGAGTTCAACGTTCTAAAAAGAAAACAACAATGCATTTTTCCCTGCTGCGCTTCGTTCGGCCATAGTGCATAATAATCACATTTTTATTGCGTCAGCTTTACTTGCTCGAGTTTAATTGGCACACTTCTGCTGGCCTTGCCTTTGAAACTCGGAGCTGTGTGTGTTATTTGATACACACACGTACATGTTTACGTTGTTATTTTTGTGTTTACACTTGTAAAACACTGCTAACACATGTCCTTAGTTGTGTGGTCTAATGTGGAATAATTTCAACAAATTATTATGTAGCTTTTTATTTTTGCCCTTAATCGTTACGACCGTTGTAACTGGGCTTTTGATCTCTGCTACTACATAGGGACCTATCCACACAGGTGAGAATTTGTTTCTCCTAGCCTGATTCTTCATTAGTACTTGATCACCCACATGAAAAACTACTGGGTTTAGTACCTTGTTATAGGCTTCCCTGGCCACTCGTTTAGCACATTCCTGGTTTTCTCTAACCAATTCGTGCGCTCGCTGCAACTGGTATTTTTGTACTTTATTGGGGTCATCAGCATTGTATACAGGCGCACATTTGCGCTTCAAATTCGCTGGCATGTTGAAGTCAAACCCGTAGAGTGTTCTAAACGGAGTTTGCTTTGTTGATACATGCACAGTATTGTTGTGTACATGCATTGCAGTGGTTAACCATTGATCCCAATTCGAGCCGTCTTCTTTGGCAAAACTGCGCAAGTACTCGGCCAGAGGTCGATGACTACGTTCCAATGAGCCATTCGCCTGTGGATGATATGGTGTTATGTGCAACTTCTTGATTCCCAGCATTTTACACGTTTCCGAGAATAATTTCGATCCGAAATTTGAACCATTGTCGGTTATCAAAACCTTAGGTATGTTGTATCGTGCTACTATTTCATCAAAGAATGCTTTGGCCACCGTGCTTGCTTCAGCATCGGGTATAGCCACGCACGCCATATACTTTGAGAAATCGTCTTGGAACGTCAAAATATATTTATTCCCCGAAACAGTCTCAGGTAAAATACCTACAATATCCATATGAACCTTATCAAATGGTTGCTTTGGTGTGTCCGTTAATACCATGGGCATCTTTGTTAGCCTTGAACTTTTGTTGGCCTGGCACTTTGGGCAACTTCTTACGTATTTTTTTATGTCCTTGAGCATACCTTTCCATCCGTATACTCGCCTAATTCTGTCATGGGTTTTCCAGAATCCCTGGTGTCCACCTAGAGGTGAATCATGGAAACCCTTTAACACAGCCTGGATATCCTTTATATCCTTCAGCCATTCCACACTACTGGCTGCTTGCTCATTGGTATCGAAACCCGCATTGCTAACATCTCTTGTAGCATCAACGTTGTCCTTCTGTATCCTCTCGGCCTTCTCCTTATCAGACCGTGCTTTGGACCTTGTTTGCACTACTGATACTTTCTGTGCCTGCGGTACTCTGCTGAGTGCATCGGCATTCAGATTCTTTTTCCCAGGTTTGTATATGATTTCAAAATCATACTCAGACAATTTGTGTCTGAACCTGGCTAGCCTAGACGTTTGGTCTTTCAAATTGGCTATGCCTCTTAACGGCTGGTGATCAGTATATATCCTAAATGGGCGTCCTAGCAAATATGCTCTAAAATTCTTCGTAGCCCATACTATGGCTAGAAACTCCTTTTCTATTGTGGAGTATCTCTTCTCCGTGTCGCTAAGCGCTCTGCTTGCGAATGCTATTGGTCGGTCATTCCCGACTTCCCCTTGTGACAATACTGCCCCTAACGCTTCATTGCTAGCATCAGTGGTCAACAAAAAGGTTTGCTCAAAGTCGGGGTATGCCAAAATTGGTGGCGAGCTAATTATCTCCTTTAGCCTCTCGAATGCTTGCTGACATCTCTCTGTCCATTCGAACTTTGCTTCTTTTCGTAGCAACTTATTAATGGGCAAAGCAATTCCGGCTAGTCCTTCCACGAACTTTCTATAATAGTTCACTAGTCCTAGGAATGCTTGCACTTCTTTTCTGTTTCTTGGAACCGCTAAATTTCTAACGCATTCCACCTTCTGCGGGTCAGGCAGTGCTCCTGCCTCTGAGCAACGATGGCCTAAATAAACCACCTCTCTTCGTAAGAATTGACACTTCTCCGTGTTCAATTTCAAGTTGTGTTCTCGCAATTTCTGGAGCACCTTGCGCAAGCGTTGCGAGTGCTGCTGCAAGTTCTTCCCATAAATTACAATATCATCGAGATACACAAAACAATCTAACCCTTGTAAGCCTGTTAGCACATGGTTCATTAGCCGTTGGAAGGTAGCCGGTGCTCCTGTTAATCCAAACGGCATTCTATTGAACTCGTAATGGCCTAAACCGGTGCTGAACGCGGTTTTCTGCTTATCTTGGGTATCCACCAGGACTTGGTGGTAGCCACTCGCTAAATCAAGTGTAGAAAAATATCTACTGTGTCCCAATTGATCCAGTATCTCTTCTATCCTTGGTATTGGGAACACCTGCTTGATAGTGGCGTCGTTCAATTTCCTAAAATCAACGACCATTCTCCACTTCTTCTGACCGTGAGCACCTCCCTTCTTTGGCACCAAAATTATTGGTGAATTCCAAGGCGAGATACTCGGCGAAATAATGTTATCCTTTAACATTCCTTCCACTTGCCTATTAACCTCATCTTTGTGAGCCTGTGGTAACCTGTATTGCTTCTGGTTAATTGGTGCTTGATCCACCCTAGTAGGTATTTCATGCTCTACCTCTGGTGTATACGTTAACTGGTCCCCTTCCAGCAAAAATATGTCATGGAATGACATACAAATGGCTTCTATTGATGCCTTCTCTTCTGAATTTGCGCTTGGGTCTAACTTTAGTGATTCTAGCACCCTCTCCATTCTTTTTCTTATATCTACCTGCTTAATCTGATTCACCGATCTATAATTCGGTTCCTTAAAATTATCATAGCTAGTGAACTTGGGCCTAAAATCCTCCTCCATCAGGTAGTCCTTTTCCGATGCATTGAGCACGCAAGCGTACACTCTACCCTTATTAACGTGCGTTATGGTCTCTCCCATATATACGCCGTCCGCTAGTTGCTGCTTGTGCAAAACAACAGTCCTAAGTTTCGTGTTTACACGAATAGAAACTACTCTGGTCTTTGCGTTCACTACCTCCATACAATTCTTAACCCTATTCACGGTTCCTTCCTGCCATGACTTCAATGGGAGAGTAAGGATTCTACTCTTATTATCATCATAAAATGATAACTGTTTCTCCAGCGCATCCAGTATGGTGCGGCCCCAGAGATTATCGCGGCCAATTATCCCATCGGCCGGGATACCTTCCCTATCCAATTCAACTGCGTGCACTCTAAAACTCATTTCCTTAACTTTACTGTGCCCTATTTTAAGTGACCCCAGTGTTCTGATGCAACCTCCGAACGCTCCATTAAGCGTTCTTACATCTTTTGGGTTAATAACTAGTCCTTTCCGTAAAACACTAGATTTTACGAGGCTAGTATCCGCCCCTGAATCTACCAAAAGCACTAGCTTTCCACTAGCTGCCTCCTTGCAGGGTATCTCGATGAAAGCATCTCCTACCCTGCTCACAACGAAACAACGCCCTTTTGACTCCAAAATGGACGCGTATCTACTTCCTAGCTCTTCCAATTTTCTCCTCCAAGCACCACAGTTATCCCTTACAATCCTACACTCTCTCAAAATTACCGCTAAAACCTTAACTATACATCCTCGTACTACGTACGCGGCGATTGGCCTATACTCTCTAATCTTATTGAAACTTAATCTAAGTGCTAGAATCATCACAGTTACCCAAATCAATACGCAATCAAAAATTTTCTCCCGGAGAGACTCTTGCTCATCCGTCACTTGAACCATTGTTCTTACAATTCTTGGTGCGTGGTATTGGAGAGCCTCTTGCTCCTCCTTTTCCTGGACTGTACTTCCTACATTACCAGTCACACGTACCTTCGGCCTAACTGTTACTTCCTTACTTTTGGCTTTCCAGTCTACTGGCCTCGACTGGGCCGCTGGAAGTTTCCCTGGTTCCTCTGTTGGAACTGCCTATCCCTGCACTCCGCAGCTCGATGTCCCATCCGACCACATGAGAAGCATTTCAAACCCTGTTGTGTGTTGCCTAACCTTTGTCCTCCTCTAGTATCCCAGTTTGGCCGCTGTTGACCATTCCCAGTGCTGAAAGGATTTCTTCCTTGGTTAATCCCTTCCGTTGAGCCGACTGGAGGACCACTACCCCTGTTGTCCCTTGAGGTTGGATCTGGGCGCCTCGCAGCTGGCTGCCTTCTACTTTGATCCCATTTATTGTCTAATTGACACTGCCTACTTGCCTCATGACCATATGTTTGGCAATCCATACAATAGGGCGTATTCTTGCGTGTAATGCATTCGTCTCTTGTATGGCCTGACTTATGGCAGAATGAACAAATGGGTTTCCTCGGCTGGAAACTCTCGACTAGGCAACCTTGTTCTCTTTGTTGCGGGAGGGAAAATCTGCCGATTCCCCTTGGGTTCCGCTGTTGTACCGGTCCTACCTCTGCAGGAGCATTATTCCAACAGATTCCACCTGTTGTCGCTCGCTGTTGGATTGATTCTTCTGCGGAAGAAACCGCTTCGACTAATTCTGCCATACTCCTCTGCGTGAGATTAAGAGTATAATTCGCCAAGTCCCTATTTATCAGACCTGCCTTAAACACAGAAATCATGGCTCGCTCTACTTGAGCCTTATATGCTGCGACATTTCCTGGAAACTGCCTGTTAGCTTCTGTCTCAGCAGCGTTCCCCAGAGACTGGATCCTTCGTCCCCAGGCTCTCAATTCCTCCCCTGGTTTCTGAGTTGATTCCTGTATTTCCCGTACAAGACAGTCGTACGACTTTTGTTTCAAATATGTTCGATCTAGAAGTGCGTATAACTCCGGCAGGGTGCGTACTGAGCTATGCGCTAGTAAATCAAACGCATCACCCGTGGTTCTTTGCCTAATACATCTTATCAAGTGTTCCCCTTCTGCTTCCGGAAGACTCTGTTGCGCCAACTCACAACCTTCTTTGAAGCGCCGTATCTCAGTTCTCAGATCATACAACTCGACCCCTGAGAACATGGGCACCAGCTTCTCCACTGCATGAGCTACTTCCAGAATGCCCATTTTACTTCTATTTGCTTGCTTAAGTTTTGGTGATAAATTAGCGTTAGCCTCTGTGGGGGTTTCCAGATTTTCTTCTCCCGTATCTGAGAGGTACTTAACCAGTGACGGACTCAAACTTATGAGTCTTCGACCGTTTGCCCGTACAGGCGAAATATCGTCCACTGTATTGGGGCTTTGCTGCACCGTTATTGCTTCTGGATCGTTTGGTGGATAACCCCGATTTCTATTATTAATCGGACTTCCTGGAGTAAACGCTCGACACCGTTTTCCGACGCGTCAAATAAAGACTCCGCTTCACTCTCTCCAGTCAAGTTTAATGTAGGCTTTACCACACGACCTATCCCTTCCGGAGTTAAATACTCCGGCCAGCGAACTTCTGGTGGCAGAGCTAACACTGTCTGCGTTTGAATTTGAGAAGTTGAAGCCGATCTCACTCTTGCGGGCTTAGTGGTTGCCCCGATTGCTTTGAGCTCCAAGTTTTCCTTCTCTAGATGCGATGCGGCTTCCTCAGTTTCCCGGAGTTGCCTAGAAAGTACTCTAGTCTTATTTTCAAGGAACTCCGTGCTTATCTTCAATTCCTCAGTATCTTTGAAGACTTGGAAAAACTTCTCCTCCGTCCGACTCTGAATAGTAGCTAACGCTTGGTCCGCTGCTTCCAGAGTTGACAGGTTTCCACCGTCTCTCGCTAACCTCCAGAGTACCTGGGCTTCACTCTTGCTTGTTGCCGCTTCCAATTGTTCAAACAATTTTTCTGCGAACAATTCCACCTCAGTTTGCAGAGACCTAAGCTTGTCTCGAGCCCTGTCCTCCTGCGAACTAGGACTTTCCTCTTGTGCTTCCAACTCTTCTAAATCCAATTTGAATTTAGTCAACCAGTCTCGTGTCAAACCGTTGACGTGTAATGCGTAATCCTTGGTGAAGTAATCCTTATCACCACAACAGTCCTTAAATTTTAGCAACTCCTTGTTGTTGCTATTAAACACAGTCAACAAGGCTTCTAACTCCGCTATGCGCTTGTGGTAGTACGCGCTGTTTTTCCTTGCTTTGCTATCCTTCCTACAATTTCTGATCCTCTTCCGAATTGCCTCGCTCTGTAGCTTTTGAGCTTCCAGCAATTTTATCGCTTCCCTTGGCGTTTCCATAGACCGAATTAATCTCTACTTTTACCCCAGACTCCAAAAACCAAGTTTTACCGTACCTAATTCTTAAACCTCACTTGAAAATTCCATTAGAAGATCCAACGTGACTACTCCAAATTTTAATTTATCCGCAATCGCATTTACTTTATTTCACAAAAGTACTACCAGAAAATCTTCGTATTCAAACAGCATTTTACCGCAGAACTTTACCCATATCTATTTCTGAACGTCGCTCGGTTAAGCTGTTTCGCTTTTCCGTGCGTAACATTGGTGCATTTTCGCTGCGCAAATTGTAGTTTCGAGACTACACAAGCTATGATGTGACAACATATGTAGATGGCCCTTCTCTAAATATTCTTACTTATCCTACCCCAAATGTCAACAATCTAAAGCAACCATTTGAATTGTTCCACAATTTATTTATTGACTTAACTTAAATTTGCAAGTTCTCGCTAACAAAAATATAAATAACACTTCGGTTTAATTTACGACAATTCCTACAGCTAATTATAAAATCCAGTGTTCGCCTCTTCCAGTCTGAATCTTTCCTGCCATAATCTGTTAGCTTCGCTCCAAGGCAGAGGCACTTCCAGGTTTGCTTGTTCTGCCAGAAACTTCCTTAGAAAAGCCAGCCGCTTTCTCTCCCGTGCTGCTTTTCCACCACGTCTATGCCAATAGGGATGCGTCCGCGGCACTTCTGCAATTGGCCTTAGCTCAATCCTCCGACCTTCCGCACCCGTTACGTCTTTGGTACCCTGATCCTTTATTTCCTGCTATTCAAAGAAAATAAATAGCCAGTTTTACTAAATGACTTGAGATTAGAATTACCCTAAACGCAGCCGCGAAACACGCTGCCAAACAAAATACACGCGATGCCCCAAAAAGTAAACCTTAACTTCATTCCGGTACTTGACACGGACAGAAAAGTCAAACATTAATCCCACGAATGAACATATGAAGCCCCAACCACTATTTTGAATGCGTAAGCTCTATACCGTGGCACGTTCTGTCCGAACCAAACCAACCGGTGTGCACGAGTTCGCAACACAACAGGGATTAGAAAGGAACTTTGTTTCCTTTAGACAAAACTTCATATGTTTCACGCCCCCCGAGAATGCTGAAATGAATGGTTATTGTAAAAAGAATGAACCTGATCTCAGTGAAACAACCCTATGCAACCTGACCGTAAGTAGAAAATTCTTCTTTTGAATCGACCTATTGTCACCTAACCGCAGCGGCTAATCAGCCCCAATGCTGCTTCTTCTGCATGACCGGCGCAAAAGCGCCCACACGGTCACCGAAGAATCGTCGACAAAATTCACTTAGATACTAGAATGTCCTACCATCGACATACTCACCATTTTCGTTCCCTCCATTGCCCTCCTTTGGGATGGTTATCCTGATGGTTTCCTATTGGTGGATTCCCGCGTAGGAGTGCTCTTTTCCTGGCACTCGACGTTGGATCCTACCGGCTGCGCCAAAATGTTGGGGTCCTCGAGTCCTTGCCTGACTGGGGAGAGCGACGTCCTGTCGCAGTTCTTTCGGGCGCGTGGCTGGAAAATCAAGAACCCTAACGTAAAGTACAAACACTTTTCACCTTTCAGTTTTAAAACACAAGAGAGCTTTATTCTTAAAATGCTAGTTCTTATATACTATTTACAAATAAACATTACAGTCTACGTCTTCACTTTTCTGGTGTTCCAGTTACGCAATTGTTATTTGGTGTCAGTTGCTCAAGCCCGCTGACCTACTGCAAGTAAAAGTGTCGTCGGTGCATTCTAAATGCCCCTCGTCAGCTTGACTGCGGAACTGTGACACCCTAAAAGTTTACATCATAATTAATGAATAATTACTGTTCATTTTCAATATTTGCACCCTAAAAATATGTGCGTTCTTAATGAATTTAATAGGAGCCGGTGCTGTGAGTCAACTACGCGTAAGTAGCTTGATTCTAACTCACAACAAAACTTTGAAATGTGTAGGACGCACCGTATAGAAGTTAGGGCCATTTGAAATTTTATCGGTGTTTGATTTGAGACTCAAGGGTAGCTTAGCTATGAGCGAAAGCTTATATTGATAAGAGGCTCGAATACATTATTGCCACAAAATTTCAAGGTTTTATGATGCTTCAGTAAAAAGTTACAAGCATTTGATTGTTGCAAACTTTGATAGGTATAGGACGCACCGTATAGAACTTAGGGCCATTTGAAATTTTATCAGTGTTTGATTTGGGACTCAAGGGTAGCATAGCTATGAGCGATAGCTTAAATTGATAAGAGGCACGAGTACTTTATTGTCACGAGATTTCAAGATTTTAGGACGCTCCAGTAAAAAGTTACAAGCATTTGATTGTTGCAAACTTTGGTAGGTGTAGGACGCACCGTATTGAAGTTAGAGCGATTTGAATGTTTATCAGTGTTTTATTTAGGGCTCAAGGGTAGCATGACTGATAGCTTAAATTGATAAGAGGCTCGAGTACTTATTGTCACAAAATGTCAAGGTTTTATGACGCTTCAATAAAAAGTTACAAGCATTTGATTGTTGCAAACTTTGATAGGTGTAGGACGCACCGTACATAAGTTAGGGCCATTTGAAGTTTTAGCAATGTTTGCTTTGGTTCTCAAGGGTAGCATAGTTATGAGCGATAGCTTAAACTGACAAGAGGCTCGAGTACTTTATTGTCACAGAATTTCAAGGTTTTATGACGCTAAAGTAAAAAGTTACAAACATTTGATGGTTGCAAACTTTGATAGGTGTAGGACGCACCGTATAGAAGTAAGGGCCATTTGAAATTTTATTAGTGTTTGATTTGGAACTCAAGGGAAGCATAGCTATGAGTGATTGCTTAAATTGATAAGAGGCTCGAGTACTTATTGTTACAAAATTTCAAGGTTTTATTACGCTCCAGTAAAAATTTACAAGCATTTGAATGTTGCAAACTTTGAAATGTGTAGGAAGCACCGTATAGAAGTTAGGGCCACTTGAAGTTTTAGCAGTGTTTGATTTGGGACTCAAGGGTAGCTTAGCTATGAGCGAAAGCTTATATTGATAAGAGGCTCGAGTACTTTATTGTCACATAATTTCAAGATTTTTTGACGCTCCAGTAAAAAGTTACAAGCATTTCATTGCTGCAAACTTTTATAGGTATAGGACGCACCTCCTAGAAGTTAGGGCCATTTGAAATTTTATCAGTGTTTGATTTGGGTCTCAAGGGTAGCATAGCTATGAGCGATAGCTTAAATTGACAAGAGGCTCGAGTACTTTATTGTCACAAAATTTCAAGATTTTATGACGCTCCAGTAAAAATTTACAAGCATTTGAATGTTGCAAACTTTGAAATGTGTAGGACGCGGCTCAGTGAATAAAGGCCTAACGAACTAACGCCTAAAAAAAAAATGAAATAATGCCTAAAAATTGCCACAAAAAATTATATAGGAATTAGGCGGTTGTTCATTATGAAAGAATGTCTAATATTTTAGGCATTCCTTCATTAAAATTGTTAGGTGATTTTTCATAATGAAAGAAAGCCTAAGAATCAAAAATGAAAAAACGCCTAATTAGATATTTATTCATTTTTGATTGTTAGGCTTTCTTTCATTAATGTTAGGCGATTTTTCATTTTGCTAAAAGTGTGATTTTTATTACTATTATGCGTGAATTCATTGAAAACTAACAGTTGTATTTACAGTTAGACAAATGTTTTTGCAATTTGTTATCAGTTGTCGTCATTCGTTAAACTTCTATCACTACGAGCAAGTCATTCATAAGTGTTGGACATTAAAAATTATATTATTGGCATCTTCAATAAGAAACAATCAAAATGCCTCTACGATATACCATAAAATCCTTGCTCTACCCCTGTTACCAGCTACACAAATAAATGCGGTTTTTGGGAACATAAAAAAAGAATTGATGAATACAAATATGCAAGAATTATTTACACCATTCATGATTTATTATGAAAAGCAATGGTTACGAAAGGTAAGTTCCCTTTTACAAAATGTTAAAATAATGGTATTAATTTTCCCTTTTACAAAATGCATACACTATCTTGTAAACATTCTGTAAAAGGGAAAATTATTCGTTTTTAAAATTATAAAAGCAATTGATTTTCCCTTTTACAAAATGCATACACTATCTTGTAAACATTCTGTAAAAGGGAAAATTATTAGTTTTTAAAATTATAAAAACAATTGATTTTCCCTTTTACAAAATGCATACACTACCTTGTAAACATTCCGTTAAATAGAAAATTATTAGTTTTTAAAGTTATAAAAGTAATTGATTTTTAATTTGTTATTGTTTGTTTTTTTTTTTTTAAGGTGACACCCGAAGTATTTTCGGTTTTCTTAAAAAGAATACGGACTACATCAGCTGTCGAGGCTTATAACGGCGTTATTGGCCGCATCATTCAAAAAAATGGAAATTTTTTCAAATTTGTTAAAGCTCTTATTGATGAAGAGTTTAATAAGAGTAAAGATTTTGAGGTTCTTATATGCAGTGGTGGATCCCATGGCACTTCAAAAAAAAAGAAGACCGTCTATGAGCAAAAATCAAGTTACATTGAAGAAGCCAGTCATAAACTCTTGGAGGGAAAAATTACTCCCAAAGAATTTATGCAAAGAATGGTTTTCGGAAAAAGTAAAATTTGTGTTGACCTAGAACCAGATGAGGACATATTTGAAACAAATGGGCATAACAGTGATAACGAGGACGATAATGATAGCGAAGACGAAAATGATGATGGCGACGATACTGTTGATCCAAACAAACCAAGTCATTATTTTGGCGAAACTGATACTGCGATGTGCATAGTGTGTTTGGTTTCAAAGCCAAATATATTACTTTTGCCATGTCGGCATTTAAAAATTTGCTTGAACTGTTGTAATGAACTAAAAGCTAACGCAGGTGAAAATTTTTTCAAATGTCCGCTATGTAGAGCTATAGTTGTTGAAAATTTAACTGTATTTACATAACTTATAGTTAAATATAATTTAAAAATACATTTTTTCCTTTCAAAATATATTTTCAGCATTTTAATTCCAGTTGTTAGGTTTTCTTTCATTAGGTGTTAATTCATAATGAAAGAAACCCTAACAATTTAGACTTTCTTTCATTTTTAAAATTAGACTTTCCTTCATTTTTAAAGTTAGACGTTCTTTCACTTTCTTCTTAGGCGTTCTTGTTTAGGCATTCTTTCATTTTGAAAAATTAGACATTAGTTCGTTAGGCCTTTATTCACTGAGCCGTAGGACGCACCGTATAGAAGTTAGGGCCATTTGAAGTTTTATCGGTGTTTGATTTGGGACTCAAGGGTAGTTTAGCTATGAGCGAAAGCTTATATTGATAAGAGGCTCGAATACTTTATTGCCACAAAATTTCAAGGTTTTATGATGCTTCAGTAAAAAGTTACAAGCATTTGATTGTTGCAAACTTTCATAGGTATAGGACGCACCGTATAGAACTTAGGGCCATTTGAAATTTTATCAGTGTTTGATTTGGGACTCAAGGGTAGCATAGCTATGAGCGATAGCTTAAATTGATAAGAGGCACGAGTACTTTATTGTCTCGAGATTTCAAGATTTTAGGACGCTCCAGTAAAAAGTTACAAGCATTTGATTGTTGCAAACTTTGGTAGGTGTAGGACGCACCGTATAGAAGTTAGAGCGATTTGAATATTTATCAGTGTTTGATTTAGGGCTCAAGGGTAGCATAGCTATGACCGATAGCTTAAACTGACAAGAGGCTCGAGTACTTTATTGTCACAGAATTTCAAGGTTTTATGACGCTCCAGTAAAAATTTACAAGCATTTGAATGTTGCAAACTTTGATAGGTGTAGGACGCACCGTATAGAAGTTAGGGCCATATGAAGTTTTATCAGTGTTTGATTTGGGACACAAGGTTAGCATAGCTATGAGCGATAGCCTAAATTGACAAGAGGCTCGAGTACTTTTTTGTCACAAAATTTCAAGATTTTTTGACGCTCCAGTAAAAAGTTACAAGCATTTGATTGTTGCAAACTTTTATAGGTGTAGGACGCACCGTATAGAAGTTAAGGCCATTTGAAGTTTTAGCAGTGTTTGGTTTGGGACTCAAGGGTAGCATAGCTATGAGCGATAGCTTAAATTGATAAGAGGCTCGAGTACTTCATTATCACAAAATTTCAAGATTTTATGACACTCCAGTAAAAATTTGCAAGCATTTCAATGTTGCAAACTTTGAAATGTGTAGGACGCACCGTATAGAAGTTAGGGCCATTTGAAATTTTATCTGTGTTTGATTTGGGACTCAAGGGTAGCTTAGCTATGAGCGAAAGCTTATATTGATAAGAGGCTCGAATACTTTATTGCCACAAAATTTCAAGGTTTTATGATGCTTCAGTAAAAAGTTACAAGCATGTGATTGTTGCAAATTTTGATAGGTATAGGACGCACCGTATAGAACTTAGGGCCATTTGAAATTTTATCAGTGTTTGATTTGGGACTCAAGGGTAGCATAGCTATGAGCGATAACTTAAATTGATAAGAATCACGAGTACTTTATTGTCACGAGATTTCAAGATTTTAGGACGCTCCAGTAAAAAGTTACAAGCATTTGATTGTTGCAAACTTTGGTAGGTGTAGGACGCACCGTATAGAAGTTAGAGCGATTTGAATGTTTATCAGTGTTTGATTTAGGGCTCAAGGTTAGCATGACTGATAGCTTAAATTGATAAGAGGCTCGAGTACTTATTGTCACAAAATTTCAAGGTTTTATGACGCTTCAATAAGAAGTTACAAGCATTTGATTGTTGCAAACTTTGATAGGTGTAGGACGCACCGTATATAAGTTAGGGCCATTTGAAGTCTTAGCAATGTTTGGTTTGGTTCTCAAGGGTAGCACAGTTATGAGCGATAGCTTAAACTGACAAGAGGCTCGAGTACTTTATTGTCACAGAATTTCAAGGTTTTATGACGCTCCAGTAAAAAGTTACAAGCATTTGATGGTTGCAAACTTTGATAGGTGTAGGACGCACCGTATAGAAGTAAGGGCCATTTGAAGTTTTATTAGTGTTTGATTTGGGACTCAAGGGAAGCATAGCTATGAGTGATTGCTTAAATTGATAAGAGGCTCGAGTACTTATTGTTACAAAATTTCAAGGTTTTATTACGCTCCAGTAAAAATTTACAAGCATTTGAATGTTGCAAACTTTGAAATGTGTGGGAAGCACCGTATAGAAGTTAGGGCCATTTGAAGTTTTAGCAGTGTTTGATTTGGGACTCAAAGGTAGCTTAGCTATGAGCGAAAGCTTATATTGATAAGAGGCTCGAGTACTTTATTGTCACAAAATTTCAAGATTTTTTGACGCTCCAGTAAAAAGTTACAAGCATTTCATTGCTGCAAACTTTGATAGGTATAGGACGCACCTCCTAGAAGTTAGGGCCATTTGAAATTTTATCAGTGTTTGATTTGGGACTCAAGGGTAGCATAGCTATGAGCGATAGCTTAAATTGATAAGAGGCTCGAGTACTTTATTGTCACAAAATGTCAAGATTTTATGACGCTCCAGTAAAAATTTACAAGCATTTGAATGTTGCAAACTTTGAAATGTGTAGGAAGCACCGTATAGAAGTTAGGGCCATTTGAAGTTTTAGCAGTGTTTGATTTGGGACTCAAAGGTAGCTTAGCTATGAGCGAAAGCTTATATTGATAAGAGGCTCGAGTACTTTATTGTCACAAAATTTCAAGATTTTTTGACGCTCCAGTAAAAAGTTACAAGCATTTCATTGCTGCAAACTTTGATAGGTATAGGACGCACCTCCTAGAAGTTAGGGCCATTTGAAATTTTATCAGTGTTTGATTTGGGACTCAAGGGTAGCATAGCTATGAGCGATAGCTTAAATTGATAAGAGGCTCGAGTACTTTATTGTCACAAAATGTCAAGATTTTATGACGCTCCAGTAAAAAGTTACAAGCATTTGATTGTTGCAAACTTTGGTAGGTGTAGGACGCACCGTATAGAAGTTAGAGCGATTTGAATATTTATCAGTGATTGATTTAGGGCTCAAGGGTAGCATAGCTATAACTGATAGCTTAAACTGACAAGAGGCTCGAGTACTTTATTGTCACAGAATTTCAAGGTTTTATGACGCTCCAGTAAAAATTTACAAGCATTTGAATGTTGCAAACTTTGATAGGTGTAGGACGCACCGTATAGAAGTTAGGGCCATATGAAGTTTTATCAGTGTTTGATTTGGGACACAAGGTTAGCATAGCTATGAGCGATAGCCTAAATTGACAAGAGGCTCGAGTACTTTTTTGTCACAAAATTTCAAGATTTTTTGACGCTCCAGTAAAAAGTTACAAGCATTTGATTGTTGCAAACTTTTATAGGTGTAGGACGCACCGTATAGAAGTTAAGGCCATTTGAAGTTTTAGCAGTGTTTGGTTTGGGACTCAAGGGTAGCATAGCTATGAGCGATAGCTTAAATTGATAAGAGGCTCGAGCACTTCATTATCACAAAATTTCAAGATTTTATGACACTCCAGTAAAAATTTTCAAGGATTTCAATGTTGCAAACTTTGAAATGTGTAGGACGCACCGTATAGAAGTTAGGGCCATTTCAAATTTTATCTGTGTTTGATTTGGGACTCAAGGGTAGCTTAGCTATGAGCGAAAGCTTATATTGATAAGAGGCTCGAATACTTTATTGCCACAAAATTTCAAGGTTTTATGATGCTTCAGTAAAAAGTTACAAGCATGTGATTGTTGCAAACTTTGATAGGTATAGGACGCACCGTATAGAACTTAGGGCCATTTGAAATTTTATCAGTGTTTGATTTGGGACTCAAGGGTAGCATAGCTATGAGCGATAACTTAAATTGATAAGAATCACGAGTACTTTATTGTCACGAGATTTCAAGATTTTAGGACGCTCCAGTAAAAAGTTACAAGCATTTGATTGTTGCAAACTTTGGTAGGTGTAGGACGCACCGTATAGAAGTTAGAGCGATTTCAATGTTTATCAGTGTTTGATTTAGGGCTCAAGGTTAGCATGACTGATAGCTTAAATTGATAAGAGGCTCGAGTACTTATTGTCACAAAATTTCAAGGTTTTATGACGCTTCAATAAGAAGTTACAAGCATTTGATTGTTGCAAACTTTGATAGGTGTAGGACGCACCGTATAGAAGTAAGGGCCATTTGAAGTTTTATTAGTGTTTGATTTGGGACTCAAGGGAAGCATAGCTATGAGTGATTGCTTAAATTGATAAGAGGCTCGAGTACTTATTGTTACATAATTTCAAGGTTTTATTACGCTCCAGTAAAAATTTACAAGCATTTGAATGTTGCAAACTTTGAAATGTGTAGGAAGCACCGTATAGAAGTTAGGGCCATTTGAAGTTTTAGCAGTGTTTGATTTGGGACTCAAAGGTAGCTTAGCTATGAGCGAAAGCTTATATTGATAAGAGGCTCGAGTACTTTATTGTCAGAAAATTTCAAGATTTTTTGACGCTCCAGTAAAAAGTTACAAGCATTTCATTGCTGCAAACTTTGATAGGTATAGGACGCACCTCCTAGAAGTTAGGGCCATTTGAAATTTTATCAGTGTTTGATTTGGGACTCAAGGGTAGCATAGCTATGAGCGATAGCTTAAATTGATAAGAGGCTCGAGTACTTTATTGTCACAAAATGTCAAGATTTTATGACGCTCCAGTAAAAATTTACAAGCATTTGAATGTTGCAAACTTTGAAATGTGTAGCACGCACCGTATAGAAGTTGGGGCCATTTGAAGTTTTATCGGTGTTTGATTTGGGACTCAAGGGTAGTTTAGCTATGAGCGAAAGCTTATATTGATAAGAGGCTCGAATACTTTATTGCCACAAAATTTCAAGGTTTTATGATGCTTCAGTAAAAAGTTACAAGCATTTGATTGTTGCAAACTTTCATAGGTATAGGACGCACCGTATAGAACTTAGGGCCATTTGAAATTTTATCAGTGTTTGATTTGGGACTCAAGGGTAGCATAGCTATGAGCGATAGCTTAAATTGATAAGAGGCACGAGTACTTTATTGTCACGAGATTTCAAGATTTTAGGACGCTCCAGTAAAAAGTTACAAGCATTTGATTGTTGCAAACTTTGGTAGGTGTAGGACGCACCGTATAGAAGTTAGAGCGATATGAATGTTTATCAGTGTTTGATTTAGGGCTCAAGGGTAGCATAGCTATGACTGATAGCTTAAACTGACAAGAGGCTCGAGTACTTTATTGTCACAGAATTTCAAGGTTTTATGACGCTCCAGTAAAAATTTACAAGCATTTGAATGTTGCAAACTTTGATAGGTGTAGGAAGCACCGTATAGAAGTTAGGGCCACTTGAAGTTTTATCAGTGTTTGATTTGGGACACAAGGTTAGCATAGCTATGAGCGATAGCCTAAATTGACAAGAGGCTCGAGTACTTTTTTGTCACAAAATTTCAAGGTTTTTTGACGCTCCAGTAAAAAGTTACAAGCATTTGATTGTTGCAAACTTTTATAGGTGTAGGACGCACCGTATAGAAGTTAGGGCCATTTGAAGTTTTAGCAGTGTTTGGTTTGGGACTCAAGGGTAGCATAGCTATGAACGATAGCTTAAATTGATAAGAGGCACGAGTACTTTATTGTCACGAGATTTCAAGATTTTAGGACGCTCCAGTAAAAAGTTATAAGCATTTGATTGTTGCAAACTTTGGTAGGTGTAGGACGCACCCTATAGAAGTTAGAGCGATTTGAATGTTTATCAGTGTTTGATTTAGGGCGCAAGGGTAGCATGACTGATAGCTTAAATTGATAAGAGGCTCGAGTACTTATTGTCACAAAATTTCAAGGTTTTATGACGCTTCAATAAAAAGTTACAAGCATTTGATTGTTGCAAACTTTGATAGGTGTAGGACGCACCGTATATAAGTTAGGGCCATTTGAAGTTTTAGCAATGTTTGGTTTAGTTCTCAAGGGTAGCATAGTTATGAGCGATAGCTTAAACTGACAAGAGGCTCGAGTACTTTATTGTCACAGAATTTCAAGGTTTTATGACGCTAAAGTAAAAAGTTACAAGCATTTGATGGTTGCAAACTTTGATAGGTGTAGGACGCACCGTATAGAAGTAAGGGCCATTTGAAGTTTTATTAGTGTTTGATTTGGGACTCAAGGGAAGCATAGCTATGAGTGATTGCTTAAATTGATAAGAGGCTCGAGTGCTTATTGTTACAAAATTTCAAGGTTTTATTACGCTCCAGTAAAAATTTACAAGCATTTGAATGTTGCAAATTTTCAAATGTATAGGAAGCACCGTATATAAGTTAGGGCCATTTGAAGTTTTAGCAGTGTTTGATTTGGGACTCAAGGGTAGCTTAGCTATGAGCGAAAGCTTATATTGATAAGAGGCTCGAGTACTTTATTGTCACAAAATTTCAAGATTTTTTGACGCTCCAGTAAAAAGTTACAAGCATTTGATTGTTGCAAACTTTGATAGGTGTAGGACGCACCGTATAGAAGTTAGAGCCATTTGAAGTTTTAGCAGTGTTTGATTTGGGACTCAAGGGTAGCTTAGCTATGAGCGAAAGCTTATATTGATAAGAGGCTCGAGTACTTTATTGTCACAAAATTTCAAGGCTTTATGATGCTTCAGTAAAAAGTTACAAGCATTTGATGGTTGCAAACTTTGATAGGTATAGGACGCACCTTATATAAGTGAGGGTCATTTGAAATTTTATCAATGTTTGATTTGGGACTCAAGGGTAGCATAGTTATGATCGATAGCTTAAATTGATAAGAGACACGAGTACTTTATTGTCTCTAAATTTCAAGATTTTAGGACGCTCCAGTAAAAATTTACAAGCATTTGAATGTTGCAAACTTTGAAATGTGAAGGACGCACCGTATAGAAGTAAAGGCCATTTGAAGTTTTAGCAGTGTTTTGATTTGGGACTCGAGGGTAGCATAGCTATGATCGATAGCTTAAATTGATAAGGGACACGAGTACTTTATTGTCACAAAATTTCAAGATTTTTTGATGCTCCAGTACAAAGTGACAAGCATTTGATTGTTGCAAACTTTGATAGGTATAGGATGCACCGTATAGAACTTAGGGCCATTTGAAATTGTATCAGTGTTTGATTTGGGACTCAAGGGTAGCATAGCTATGAGCGATGGCTTAAATGGATAAGAGGCACGAGTACTTTATTGTCACGAAATTTCAAGGTTTTATGACGCTCCAGTAAAAAGTTACAAGCATTTGATTGTTGCAAACTTTGGTATGTGTAGGACGCACCGTATAGAAGTTAGACCGGTTTGAATTTTTATCAGTGTTTGATTTAGGGCTCAAGGGTAGCATAGCTATGAGCGATAGCTTAAATTGATAAGAGGCTCGAGTACTTAATGTCACAAAATTTCAAGGTTAGGACGCTCCAGTAAAAAGTTACAAGAATTTGAATGTTGCAAACTGTGATAGGTGTAGGACGCACTGTATAGAAATTAGGGCCATTTGAAGTTTTATCAGTGTTTGATTTGGGACTCAAGGCTAGCATAGCTATGAGCGATAGCTTAAATTGATAAGAGGCTCGAGTACTTAATGTCACAAAATTTTAAGGTTTTATGATGCTCCAGTAAAAAGTTACAAGTATTTGATTGTTGCAAACTTTGATAGGTGTAGGACGCACCGTGTAGAAGTTAGGGCCATTTGAAGTTTTAGCAGTGTTTGATTTGGGACTCAAGGGTAGCATAGCTATGAGCGATAGCTTAAATTGACAAGAGGTTCGAGTACTTTATTGTCACAAAATTTCAAGATTTTATGACGCTCCAGTAAAAATTTACAAGCATTTGATTGTTGCAAACTTTGATAGGTGTAGGACGCACCGTGTAGAAGTTAGGGCCATTTGAAATTTTATCAGTGTTTGATTTGGGACTCAAGCGTAGCTTAGCTATGATCGACAGCTTAAATTGATAAGAGACACGAGTACTTTATTGTCACGAAATTTCAAGATTTTAGGACGCTCCAGTAAAAAGTTACAAGCATTTGATTGTTGCAAACTTTGGTAGATGTAGGACGCACCGTATAGAAGTTAGAGCGATTTGAATTTTTATCAGTGTTTGATTTAGGGCTCAAGGGTAGCATAGCTATGAGTGATAGCTTAAATTGATAAGAGGCTCGAGTACTTATTGTCACAAAATTTCAAGGTTCTATGACGCTTCAATAAAAAGTTACAAGCATTTGATTGTTGCAAACTTTGATAGGTGTAGGACGCACCGTATATAAGTTAGGGCCAATTGAAGTTTTAGCAATGTTTGGTTTGGTTCTCAAGGGTAGCATATTTATGAGCGATAGCTTAAACTGACAAGAGGCTGGAGTACTTTATTGTCACAGAATTTCAAGATTTTATGACGCTCCAGTAAAAAGTTACAAGCATTTCATGGTTGCAAACTTTGATAGGTGTAGGACGCACCTTATAGAAGTTAGGGCCATTTGAAATTTTATCAGTGTTTGATTTGGGACTCAAGGGTAGCATAGCTATGAGCGATAACTTAAATTGATAAGTGTCTCGAGTACTTAATGTCACAAAATTTCAAGATTTTATGACGCTCCAGTAAAAATTTACAAGCATTTAAATGTTGCAAATTTTGAAATGTGTAGGACGCACCGTATTGAAGTTAGGGCCATTTGAAGTATTATCGGTGTTTGATTTGGGACTCAAGGGTAGTTTAGCTATGAGCGAAAGCTTATACTGATAAGAGGCTCGAGTACTTTATGGTCACAAAATTTCAAGATTTTTTGACGCTCCAGTAAAAAGTTACAAGCATTTGATTGTTGCAAACTTTGATAGGTTTAGGACGCACCGTATAGAAGTTTGGGCCATTTGAAGTTTTAGCAGTGTTTGGTTTGGGACTCAAGGGTAGCATAGCTATGAGCGATAGCTTAATTTCATAAGAGGCTCGAGTACTTCATTATCATAAAATTTCAAGATTTTATGATGCTCCAGTAAAAATTTGCAAGCATTTGAATGTTGCAGACTTTGAAATGTTGCAAACTTTGAAATTTTATCGGTGTTTGATTTGAGACTCAAGGGTAGCTTAGCTATGAGCGAAAGCTTATATTGATAAGAGGCTCGAGTACTTTATTGTCACAAAATTTCAAGGTTTTATGATGCTTCATTAAAAAGTTACAAGCATTTGATTGTTGCAAACTTTGATAGGTATAGGTTGCACCGTATAGAACTTAGGGCCATTTGAAATTTTATCAGTGTTTGATTTGGGACTCAAGGGAAGCATAGCTATGAGCGATAGCTTAAATTGGTAAGAGGCACGAGTACTTTATTGTCACGAAATTTCAAGATTTTAGGACGCTCCAGTAAAAAGTTACAAGCATTTGATTGTTGCAAACTTTGGTATGTGTAGGACGCACCGTATAGAAGTTAGGGCCATTTGAAGTTTTATGAGTGTTTGATTTGGGACTCAAGGGAAGCATAGCTATGAGTGATTGCTTAAATTGATAAGAGGCTCGAGTACTTATTGTCACAAAATTTCAAGGTTTTATTACGTTCCAGTAAAAAATTACAAGCATTTGAATGTTGCAAACTTTGCAATGTGTAGGTCGCACCGTATAGAAGTCAGGGCCATTTGAAATTTTATCAGTGTTTGATTTGGGACTCAAGGGAAGCATAGCTACGAGCGATAGCTTAAATTGGTAAGAGGCACGAGTACTTTATTGTCACGAAATTTCAAGATTTTAGGACGCTCCAGTAAAAAGTTACAAGCATTTGATTGTTGCAAACTTTGGTAGGTGTAAGACGCACCGTATAGAAGTTAGGGCCATTTGAAGTTTTATCAGTGTTTGATTGGAGACTCAAGGGTAGCATAGCTATGAGTGATAGCTTCAATTGATAAGAGGCTCGAGTACTCATTGTCACAATATTTCAAGGTTTTATTACGCTCCAGTAAAAAGTTACAAGCATTTGATTGTTGCAAACTTTGATAGGTATAGGACGCACCTCCTAGAAGTTAAGGCCATTTGAAATTGTATCAGTGTTTGATTTGGGACTCAAGGGTAGAATAGCTATGAGCGATAGCTTAAATTGACAAGAGGCTCGAGTACTTTATTGTCACAAAATTTCAAGATTTTATGACGCTCCAGTAAAAATTTACAAGCATTTGAATGTTGCAAACTTTGAAATGTGTAGGACGCACCGTATAGAAGTTAGGGCCATTTAAAGTTTTATCGGTGTTTGATTTGGGACTCAAGGGTAGTTTAGCTATGAGCGAAAGCTTATATTGATAAGAGGCTCGAGTACTTTATTGTCACAAAATTTCAAGGCTTTATGATGCTTCAGTAAAAAGTTACAAGCATTTGATTGTTGCAAACTTTGGTAGGTGTAGAAGTTAGGGCCATTTGAAGTTTTATCAGTGTTTGATTTGGGACTCAAGGGTAGCATAGCTATGAGTGATAGCTTAAATTGATAAGAGGCTCGAGTAATTATTGTCACAAAATTTCAAGGTTTTATTACGCTCCTGTAAAAAGTTACAAGCATTTGATTGTTGCTAACTTCGATAGGTATAGTACGCACCTCATATAAGTTAGGGCCATTTGAAATTTTATCAGTGTTTGATTTGAGACTCAAGGGAAGCATAGCTATGAGCGATAGCTTAAATTGATAAAAGGCACGAGTACTTTATTGTCACAAAATTTCAAGGTTTTATGACGCTCCAGTAAAAAGTTACAAGTATTTGATTGTTGAAATCTTTGATAGGTGTAGGACGCACCGTGTAGAAGTTAGGGCCATTTGAAGTTTTAGCAGTGTTTGATTTGGGACTCAAGGGTAGCATAGCTATGAGCGATAGCTTAAATTGATAAGAGGCTCGAGTACTTCATTATCATAAAATTTCAAGATTTTATGATGCTCCAGTAAAAATTTGCAAGCATTTGAATGCTGCAAACTTTGAAATGTGTAGGACGCACCGTATAGAGGTCAGGGCCATTTGAAATTTTATCGGTGTTCGATTTGAGACTCAAGGGTAGCTTAGCTATGAGCGAAAGCTTATATAGATAAGAGGCTCGAGTACTTTATTGTCACAAAATTTCAAGGTTTTATGATGCTTCAGTAAAAAGTTACAAGCATTTGATTGTTGCAAACTTTGATAGGTATAGGATGCACCGTATAGAACTTAGGGCCATTTGAAATTTTATCAGTGTTTGATTTGGGACTCAAGGGAAGCATAGCTATGAGCGATAGCTTAAATTGGTAAGAGGCACGAGTACTTTATTGTCACGAAATTTCAAGATTTTAGGACGCTCCAGTAAAAAGTTACAAGCATTTGATTGTTGCAAACTTTGAAATGTGTAGGACGCACCTTATAGAAGTTAGGGCCATTTGAAGTTTTATCGGTGTTTGATTTGGGACTCAAGGGTAGTTTAGCTATGAGCGAAAGCTTATATTGATAAGAGGCTCGAGTACTTTATTGTCACAAAATTTCAAGGCTTTATGATGCTTCAGTAAAAAGTTACAAGCATTTGATTGTTGCAAACTTTGATAGGAATAGGACGCACCGTATAGAAGTTAGGGCCATTTGAAATTTTATCAGTGTTTGATTTGGGACTCAAGCGTAGCATAGTTATGATCGACAGCTTAAATTGATAAGAGACACGAGTACTTTATTGTCACGAAATTTCAAGATTTTAGGACGCTCCAATAAAAAGTTACAAGCATTTGATTGTTGCAAACTTTGGTAGGTGTAGGACGCACCGTATAGAAGTTAGGACCATTTGAACTTTTATGAGTGTTTGAATTGGGACTCAAGGGAAGCATAGCTATGAGTGATTGCTTAAATTGATAAGAGGCTCGAGTACTTATTGTCATGAAATTTCAAGATTTTAGGACGCTCCAGTAAAAAGTTACAAGCATTTGATTGTTGCAAACTTTGGTAGGTGTAGGACGCACCGTATAGAAGTTAGGGCGATTTGAAATTTTTTGAGTGTTTGATTTGGGACTCAAGGGAAGCATAGCTATGAGTGATTGCTTAAATTGATAAGAGGCTCGAGTACTTATTGTCACAAAATTTCAAGGTTTTATTACGTTCCAGTAAAAAATTACAAGCATTTGAATGTTGCAAACTTTGAAATGTGTAGGACGCACCGTATAGAAATAAAGGCCATTTGAAGTTTTATGAGTGTTTGATTTGGGGCTCAAGGGAAGCATAGCTATGAGTGATTGCTTAAATTGATAAGCGGCTCGATTACTTATTGTCATGAAATTTCAAGATTTTAGGACGCTCCAGTAAAAAGTTACAAGCATTTGATTGTTGCAAACTTTGGTAGGTGTAGGACGCACCGTATAGAAGTTAGGGCCATTTAAAGTTTTATCAGTGTTTGATTTGGGACTCAAGGGTAGCATAGCTATGAGTGATAGCTTAAATTGATAAGAGGTTCGAGTAATTATTGTCACAAAATTTCAAGGTTTTATTACGCTTCTGTAAAAAGTTACAAGCATTTGATTGTTGCTAACTTTGATAGGTATAGTACTTACCTCATAGAAGTTAGGGCTATTTGAAATTTTATCAGTGTTTGATTTGAGACTCAAGGGAAGCATAGCTATGAGCGCTACCTTAAATTGATAAAAGGAACGATTACTTTATTGTCACAAAATTTCAAGGTTTTATGACCTCCAGTAAAAAGTTACAAGCATTTGATAGTTGCAAACTTCGATACGTGTAGGACGCACTGTATAGAAATTAGGGCCATTTGAAGTTTTATCAGTGTTTGATTTGGGACTCAAGGGTAGCATAGCTATGAGCGATAGCTTAAATTGATAAGAGGCTCGAGTACTTAATGTCACAAAATTTCAAGGTTTTATGACGCTCCAGTAAAAAGTTACAAGTACATGATTGTTGAAAACTTTGATAGGTGTAGGACGCACCGTGTAGAAGTTAGGGCCATTTGAAGTTTTAGCAGTGTTTGATTTGGGACTCAAGGGTAGCATAGCTATGAGCGATAGCTTAAATTGATAAGAGGCTCGAGTACTTCATTATCATAAAATTTCAAGATTTTATGATGCTCCAGTAAAAATTTGCAAGCATTTGAATGTTGCAAACTTTGAAATGTGTAGGACGCACCGTATAGAAGTCAGGGCCATTTGAAATTTTATCGGTGTTTGATTTGAGACTCAAGGGTAGCTTAGCTATGAGCGAAAGCTTAGATTGATAAGAGGCTCGAGTACTTTATTGTCACAAAATTTCAAGGTTTTATGATGCTTCAGTAAAAAGTTACAAGCATTTGATTGTTGCAAACTTTGATAGGTATAGGATACACCGTATAGAACTAAGGTCCATTTGAAATTTTATCAGTGTTTGATTTGGGACTCAAGGGAAGCATAGCTATGAGCGATAGCTTAAATTGGTAAGAGGCACGAGTACTTTATTGTCACGAAATTTCAAAATTTTAGGACGCTCCAGTAAAAAGTTACAAGCATTTGATTGTTGCAAACTTTGAAATGTGTAGGACGCACCGTATAGAAGTTAGGGCCAATTGAAGTTTTATCGGTGTTTGATTTGGGACTCAAGGGTAGTTTAGCTATGAGCGAAACCTTATATTGATAAGAGGCTCGAGTACTTTATTGTCACAAAATTTCAAGGCTTTATGATGCTTCAGTAAAAAGTTACAAGCATTTGATTGTTGCAAACTTTGATAGGAATAGGACGCACCGTATAGAAGTTAGGGCCATTTGAAATTTTATCAGTGTTTGATTTGGGACTCAAGCGCAGCATAGTTATGATCGACAGCTTAAATTGATAAGAGACACGAGTACTTTATTGTCACGAAATTTCAAGATTTTAGGACGCTCCAATAAAAAGTTACAAGAATTTGATTGTTGCAAACTTTGGTATGTGTAGGACGCACCGTATAGAAGTTAGGGCCATTTGAACTTTTATGAGTGTTTGAATTGGGACTCAAGGGAAGCATAGCTATGAGTGATTGCTTAAATTGATAAGAGGCTCGAGTACTTATTGTCATGAAATTTCAAGATTTTAGGACGCTCCAATAAAAAGTTACAAGCATTTGATTGTTGCAAACTTTGGTAGGTGTAGGACGCACCGTATAGAAGTTAGGACCATTTGAACTTTTATTAGTGTTTGAATTGGGACTCAAGGGAAGCATAGCTATGAGTGATTGCTTAAATTGATAAGAGGCTCGAGTACTTTATTGTCACGAAATTTCAAGATTTTAGGACGCTCCAATAAAAAGTTACAAGCATTTGATTGTTGCAAACTTTGGTAGGTGTAGGACGCACCGTATAGAAGTTAGGACCATTTGAACTTTTATGAGTGTTTGAATTGGGACTCAAGGGAAGCATAGCTATGAGTGATTGCTTAAATTGATAAGAGGCTCGAGTACTTATTGTCATGAAATTTCAAGATTTTAGGACGCTCCAGTAAAAAGTTACAAGCATTTGATTGTTGCAAAGTTTGGTAGGTGTAGGACGCACCGTATAGAAGTTAGGGCCATTTGAAATTTTTTGAGTGTTTGATTTGGGACTCAAGGGAAGCATAGCTATGAGTGATTGCTTAAATTGATAAGAGGCTCGAGTACTTATTGTCACAAAATTTCAAGGTTTTATTACGTTCCAGTAAAAAATTACAAGCATTTGAATGTTGCAAACTTTGAAATGTGTAGGACGCACCGTATAGAAATAAAGGCCATTTGAAGTTTTATGAGTGTTTGATTTGGGGCTCAAGGGAAGCATAGCTATGAGTGATTGCTTAAATTGATAAGCGGCTCGATTACTTATTGTCATGAAATTTCAAGATTTTAGGACGCTCCAGTAAAAAGTTACAAGCATTTGATTGTTGCAAACTTTGGTAGGTGTAGGACGCACCGTATAGAAGTTAGGGCCATTTAAAGTTTTATCAGTGTTTGATTTGGGACTCAAGGGTAGCATAGCTATGAGTGATAGCTTAAATTGATAAGAGGTTCGAGTAATTATTGTCACAAAATTTCAAGGTTTTATTACGCTCCTGTAAAAAGTTACAAGCATTTGATTGTTGCTAACTTTGATAGGTATAGTACGCACCTCATAGAAGTTAGGGCTATTTGAAATTTTATCAGTGTTTGATTTGAGACTCAAGGGAAGCATAGCTATGAGCGCTACCTTAAATTGATAAAAGGAACGATTACTTTATTGTCACAAAATTTCAAGGTTTTATGACCTCCAGTAAAAAGTTACAAGCATTTGATAGTTGCAAACTTCGATACGTGTAGGACGCACTGTATAGAAATTAGGGCCATTTGAAGTTTTATCAGTGTTTGATTTGGGACTCAAGGGTAGCATAGCTATGAGCGATAGCTTAAATTGATAAGAGGCTCGAGTACTTAATGTCACAAAATTTCAAGGTTTTATGACGCTCCAGTAAAAAGTTACAAGTATTTGATTGTTGAAATCTTTGATAGGTGTAGGACGCACCGTGTAGAAGTTAGGGCCATTTGAAGTTTTAGCAGTGTTTGATTTGGGACTCAAGGGTAGCATAGCTATGCGCGATAGCTTAAATTGACAAGAGGCACGAGTACTTATTGTCATGAAATTTCAAGATTTTAGGACGCTCCAATAAAAAGTTACAAGCATTTGATTGTTGCAAACTTTGGTAGGTGTAGGACGCACCGTATAGAAGTTAGGACCATTTGAACTTTTATGAGTGTTTGAATTGGGACTCAAGGGAAGCATAGCTATGAGTGATTGCTTAAATTGATAAGAGGCTCGAGTACTTATTGTCATGAAATTTCAAGATTTTAGGACGCTCCAATAAAAAGTTACAAGCATTTGATTGTTGCAAACTTTGGTATGTGTAGGACGCACCGTATAGAAGTTATGGCCATTTGAAGTTTTATGAGTGTTTGATTTGGGACTCAAGGGAAGCATAGCTATGAGTGATTGCTTAAATTGATAAGAGGCTCGAGTACTTATTGTCACAAAATTTCAAGGTTTTATTACGTTCCAGTAAAAAATTACAAGCATTTGAATGTTGCAAACTTTGAAATGTGTAGGACGCACCGTATAGAAGTTAGGGCCATTTGAAGTTTTATGAGTGTTTGATTTGGGACTCAAGGGTAGCATAGCTATGAGCGATAGCTTAAATTGATAAGAGGCTCGAGTACTTAATGTCACAAAATTTCAAGGTTTTATGACGCTCCAGTAAAAAGTTACAAGTATTTGATTGTTGAAATCTTTGATAGGTGTAGGACGCACCGTGTAGAAGTTAGGGCCATTTGAAGTTTTAGCAGTGTTTGATTTGGGACTCAAGGGTAGCATAGCTATGAGCGATAGCTTAAATTGATAAGAGGCTCGAGTACTTCATTATCATAAAATTTCAAGATTTTATGATGCTCCAGTAAAAATTTGCAAGCATTTGAATGCTGCAAACTTTGAAATGTGTAGGACGTACCGTATAGAAGTCAGGGCCATTTGAAATTTTATCGGTGTTTGATTTGAGACTCAAGGGTAGCTTAGCTATGAGCGAAAGCTTATATAGATAAGAGGCTCGAGTACTTTATTGTCACAAAATTTCAAGGTTTTATGATGCTTCACTAAAAAGTTACAAGCATTTGATTGTTGCAAACTTTGATAGGTATAGGATGCACCGTATAGAACTTAGGGCCATTTGAAATTTTATCAGTGTTTGATTTGGGACTCAAGGGAAGCATAGCTATGAGCGATAGCTTAAATTGGTAAGAGGCACGAGTACTTTATTGTCACGAAATTTCAAGATTTTAGGACGCTCCAGTAAAAAGTTACAAGCATTTGATTGTTGCAAACTTTGAAATGTGTAGGACGCACCTTATAGAAGTTAGGGCCATTTGAAGTTTTATCGGTGTTTGATTTGGGACTCAAGGGTAGTTTAGCTATGAGCGAAAGCTTATATTGATAAGAGGCTCGAGTACTTTATTGTCACAAAATTTCAAGGCTTTATGATGCTTCAGTAAAAAGTTACAAGCATTTGATTGTTGCAAACTTTGATAGGAATAGGACGCACCGTATAGAAGTTAGGGCCATTTGAAATTTTATCAGTGTTTGATTTGGGACTCAAGCGCAGCATAGTTATGATCGACAGCTTAAATTGATAAGAGACACGAGTACTTTATTGTCACGAAATTTCAAGATTTTAGGACGCTCCAATAAAAAGTTACAAGCATTTGATTGTTGCAAACTTTGGTATGTGTAGGACGCACCGTATAGAAGTTAGGGCCATTTGAACTTTTATGAGTGTTTGAATTGGGACTCAAGGGAAGCATAGCTATGAGCGATTGCTTAAATTGATAAGAGGCTCGAGTACTTATTGTCATGAAATTTCAAGATTTTAGGACGCTCCAGTAAAAAGTTACAAGCATTTGATTGTTGCAAACTTTGGTAGGTGTGGGACGCACCGTATAGAAGTTAGGGCCATTTGAAATTTTTTGAGTGTTTGATTTGGGACTCAAGGGAAGCATAGCTATGAGTGATTGCTTAAATTGATAAGAGGCTCGAGTACTTATTGTCACAAAATTTCAAGGTTTTATTACGTTCCAGTAAAAAATTACAAGCATTTGAATGTTGCAAACTTTGAAATGTGTAGGACGCACCGTATAGAAATAAAGGCCATTTGAAGTTTTATGAGCGTTTGATTTGGGGCTCAAGGGAAGCATAGCTATGAGTGATTGCTTAAATTGATAAGCGGCTCGATTACTTATTGTCATGAAATTTCAAGATTTTAGGACGCTCCAGTAACAAGTTACAAGCATTTGATTGTTGCAAACTTTGGTAGGTGTAGGACGCACCGTATAGAAGTTAGGGCCATTTGAAATTTTATCAGTGTTTGATTTGGGACTCAAGGGTAGCATAGCTATGAGTGATAGCTTAAATTGATAAGAGGTTCGAGTAATTATTGTCACAAAATTTCAAGGTTTTATTACGGTCCTGTAAAAAGTTACAAGCATTTGATTGTTGCTAACTTTGATAGGTATAGTACGCACCTCATAGAAGTTAGGGCTATTTGAAATTTTATCAGTGTTTGATTTGAGACTCAAGGGAAGCATAGCTATGAGCGCTAGCTTAAATTGATAAAAGGCACGATTACTTTATTGTCACAAAATTTCAAGGTTTTATGACCTCCAGTAAAAAGTTACAAGCATTTGATAGTTGCAAACTTCGATACGTGTAGGACGCACTGTATAGAAATTAGGGCCATTTGAAGTTTTATCAGTGTTTGATTTGGGACTCAAGGGTAGCATAGCTATGAGCGATAGCTTAAATTGATAAGAGGCTCGAGTACTTAATGTCACAAAATTTCAAGGTTTTATGACGCTCCAGTAAAAAGTTACAAGTATATGATTGTTGAAAACTTTGATAGGTGTAGGACGCACCGTGTAGAAGTTAGGGCCATTTGAAGTTTTAGCAGTGTTTGATTTGGGACTCAAGGGTAGCATAGCTATGAGCGATAGCTTAAATTGATAAGAGGCTCGAGTACTTCATTATCATAAAATTTCAAGATTTTATGATGCTCCAGTAAAAATTTGCAAGCATGTGAATGTTGCAAACTTTGAAATGTGTAGGACGCACCGTGTAGAAGTTAGGTCCATTTGAAATTTGATCAGTGTTTGATTTGGGACTCAAGGGAAGCATAGCTATGAGCGATAGCTTAAATTGGTAAGAGGCACGAGTACTTTATTGTCACGAAATTTCAAGATTTTAGGACGCTCCAGTAAAAAGTTACAAGCATTTGATTGTTGCAAACTTTGAAATGTGTAGGACGCACCGTATAGAAGTTAGGGCCAATTGAAGTTTTATCGGTGTTTGATTTGGGACTCAAGGGTAGTTTAGCTATGAGCGAAAGCTTATATTGATAAGAGGCTCGAGTACTTTATTGTCACAAAATTTCAAGGCTTTATGATGCTTCAGTAAAAAGTTACAAGCATTTGATTGTTGCAAACTTTGATAGGAATAGGACGCACCGTATAGAAGTTAGGGCCATTTGAAATTTTATCAGTGTTTGATTTGGGACACAAGCGTAGCATAGCTATGATCGACAGCTTAAATTGATAAGAGACACGAGTACTATATTGTCACGAAATTTCAAGATTTTAGGACGCTCCAGTAAAAAGTTACAAGCATTTGATTGTTGCAAACTTTGGTATGTGTAGGACGCACCGTATAGAAGTTATGGCCATTTGAAGTTTTATGAGTGTTTGATTTGGGACTCAAGGGAAGCATAGCTATGAGTGATTGCTTAAATTGATAAGAGGCTCGAGTACTTATTGTCACAAAATTTCAAGGTTTTATTACGTTCCAGTAAAAAATTACAAGCATTTGAATGTTGCAAACTTTGAAATGTGTAGGACGCACCGTATAGAAGTTAGGGCCATTTGAAGTTTTATGAGTGTTTGATTTGGGACTCAAGGGAAGCATAGCTATGAGTGATTGTTTAAATTGATAAGAGGCTCGAGTACTTCTTGTCATGAAATTTCAACATTTTAGGACGCTCCAGTAAAAAGTTACAAGCATTTGATTGTTGCAAACTTTGGTAGGTGTAGGACGCACCGTATAGAAGTTAGGGCCATTTGAAGTTTTATCAGTGTTTGATTTGGGACTCAAGGGTAGCATAGCTATGAGTGATAGCTTAAATTGATAAGAGGCTCGAGTAATTATTGTCACAAAATTTCAAGGTTTTATGACGTCCAGTAAAAAGTTACAAGCATTTGATAATTGCAAACTTCGATACGTGTAGGACGCACCGTGTAGAAGTTAGGGCCATTTGAAGTTTTAGCAGTGTTTGATTTGGGACTCAAGGGTAGCATAGCTATGAGCGATAGCTTATATTGATAAGAGGCTCGAGTACTTCATTATCATAAAATTTCAAGATTTTATGATGCTCCAGTAAAAATTTGCAAGCATTTGAATGTTGCAAACTTTGAAATGTGTAGGACGCACCGTATAGAAGTCAGGGCCATTTGAAATTTTATCGGTGTTTGATTTGAGACTCAAGGGTAGCTTAGCTATGAGCGAAAGCTTAGATTGATAAGAGGCACAAGTACTTTATTGTCACAAAATTTCAAGGTTTTATGATGCTTCAGTAAAAAGTTACAAGCATTTGATTGTTGCAAACTTTGATAGGTATAGGATGCACCGTATAGAACTTATGGCCATTTGAAATTTTATCAGTGTTTGATTTGGGACTCAAGGGAAGCATATCTATGAGCGATAGCTTAAATTGGTAAGAGGCACGAGTACTTTATTGTCACGAAATTTCAAGATTTTAGGACGCTCCAGTAAAAAGTTACAAGCATTTGATTGTTGCAAACTTTGAAATGTGTAGGACGCACCTTATAGAAGTTAGGGCCATTTGAGTTTTATCTGTGTTTGATTTGGGACTCAAGGGTAGTTTAGCTATGAGCGAAAGCTTATATTGATAAGAGGCTCGAGTACTTTATTGTCACAAAATTTCAAGGCTTTATGATGCTTCAGTAAAAAGTTACAATCATTTGATTGTTGCAAACTTTGATAGGAATAGGACGCACCGTATAGAAGTTAGGGCCATTTGAAATTTTATCAGTGTTTGATTTGGGACTCAAGGGAAGCATAGCTATGAGCGATAGCTTAAATTGGTAAGAGCCACGAGTACTTTATTGTCACGAAATTTCAAGATTTTAGGACGCTCCAGTAAAAAGTTAGAAGCATTTGATTGTTGCAAACTTTGAAATGTGTAGGACGCACCGTAGAGAAGTTAGGGCCATTTGAAGTTTTATCTGTGTTTGATTTGGGACTCAAGGGTAGTTTAGCTATGAGCGAAAGCTTATATTGATAAGAGGCTCGAGTACTTTATTGTCACAAAATTTCAAGGCTTTATGATGCTTCAGTAAAAAGTTACAATCATTTGATTGTTGCAAACTTTGATGGGAATAGGACACACCGTATAGAAGTTAGGGCCATTTGAAATTTTATCAGTGTTTGATTTGGGACTCAAGCGTAGCATAGCTATGATCGACAGCTTAAATTGATAAGAGACACGAGTACTTTATTGTCACGAAATTTCAAGATTTTAGGACGCTCCAGTAAAAAGTTACAAGCATTTGATTGTTGCAAACTTTGGTATGTGTAGGACGCACCGTATAGAAGTAAAGCCCATTTGAAGTTTTAGCAGTGTTTGGTTTGGGACTCAAGGGTAGCATAGCTATGAGCGATAGCTTAAATTTATAAGAGGCTCGAGTACTTCATTATCATAAAATTTCAAGATTTTATGACGCTCCAGTAAAAATTTGCAAGCATTTGAATGTTGCAAACTTTGAAATGTGTAGGACGCACCGTATAGAAGTCAGGGCCATTTGAAATTTTATCAGTGTTTGATTTGGGACTCAAGGGAAGCATAGCTATGAGCGATAGCTTAAATTGGTAAGAGGCACGAGTACTTTATTGTCACGAAATTTCAAGATTTTAGGACGCTCCAGTAAAAAGTTACAAGCATTTGATTGTTGCAAACTTTGGTAGGTGTGGGACGCACCGTATAGAAGTTAGGGCCATTTGAAGTTTTATCAGTGTTTGATTGGAGAATCAAGGGTAGCATAGCTATGAGTGATAGCTTCAATTTATAAGAGGCTCGAGTACTCATTGTCACAAAATTTCAAGGTTTTATTACGCTCCAGTAAAAAGTTACAAGGATTTGATTGTTGCAAACTTTGGTAGGTGTAGGACGCACCGTATAGAAGTTAGGGTCATTTGAAGTTTTATCAGTGTTTGATTTGGGACTCAAGGGTAGCATAGCTATGAGTGATAGCTTAAATTGATAAGAGGCTCGAGTAATTATTGTCACAAAATTTCAAGGTTTTATTACGCTCCTGTAAAAAGTTACAAGCATTTGATTGTTGCTAACTTTTATAGGTATAGGACGCACAGTACAGAAGTAAGGGCCATTTGAAATTTTACCAGTGTTTGATTTGGGACTCAAGGGTAGCATAGCTATGATCGAGACCTTAAAGTGATAAGAGGCACGAGTACTTTATTGTCACGAGATTTCAAGATCTTAGGACGCTCCAGTAAAAATTTACAAGCATTTGATTGTTGCAGACTTTGGTAGGTGTAGGACGCACCGTATAGAAGTTAGGGCCATTTGAAGTTTTATCAGTGTTTGATTTGGGACTCAAGGGAAGCATAGCTATGAGTGATTACTTAACTTGATAAGAGGCTCGAGTACTTATTGTCACAAAATTTCAAGGTTTTATTACGCTCCAGTAAAAAGTGACAAGCATTTGATGGTTGCAAACTTTGAAATGTGTAGGACGCACCGTATAGAAGTCAGGGCCATTTGAAATTATATCGGTGTTTGATTGGAGACTCAAGGGTAGCATAGCTATGAGTGATAGCTTCAATTTATAAGAGGCTCGAGTACTCATTGTCACAAAATTTCAAGGTTTTATTACGCTCCAGTAAAAAGTTACAAGCATTTGAATGTTGCAAACTTTGAAATGTGTAGGACGCACCGTATAGAAGTCAGGGCCATTTGAAATTTTATCAGTGTTTGATTGGGACTCAAGGGAAGCATAGCTATGAGCGATAGCTTAAATTGGTAAGAGGCACGAGTACTTTATTGTCACGAAATTTCAAGATTTTAGGACGCTCCAGTAAAAAGTTACAAGCATTTGATTGTTGCAAACTTTGGTAGGTGTAGGACGCACCGTATAGAAGTTAGGGCCATTTGAAGTTTTATCAGTGTTTGATTGGAGAATCAAGGGTAGCATAGCTATGAGTGATAGCTTCAATTTATAAGAGGCTCGACTACTCATTGTCACAAAATTTCAAGGTTTTATTACGCTCCAGTAAAAAGTTACAAGGATTTGATTGTTGCAAACTTTGGTAGGTGTAGGACGCACCGTATAGAAGTTAGGGTCATTTGAAGTTTTATCAGTGTTTGATTTGGGACTCAAGGGAAGCATAGCTATGAGTGATTACTTAACTTGATAAGAGGCTCGAGTACTTATTGTCACAAAATTTCAAGGTTTTATTACGCTCCAGTAAAAAGTGACAAGCATTTGATGGTTGCAAACTTTGAAATGTGTAGGACGCACCGTATAGAAGTCAGGGCCATTTGAAATTATATCGGTGTTTGATTGGAGACTCAAGGGTAGCATAGCTATGAGCAATAGCTTAAACTGATAAAAGGTACGAGTACTTTATTGTCACAAAATTTCAAGGTTTTATGACGCTCCGGTAAAAAGTTACAAGCATTTGATAGTTGCAAACTTCGATACGTGTAGGACGCACTGTATAGAAATTAGGGCCATTTGAAGTTTTATCTGTGTTTGATTTGGGACTCAAGGGTAGCATAGCTATGAGCGATAGCTTAAATTGATAAGAGGCTCGAGTACTTAATGTCACAAAATTTCAAGGTTTTATGACGCTCCAGTAAAAAGTTACAAGTATTTGATTGTTGAAATCTTTGATAGGTGTAGGACGCACCGTGTAGAAGTTAGGGCCATTTGAAGTTTTAGCAGTGTTTGATTTGGGACTCAAGGGTAGCATAGCTAGGAGCGATAGCTTAAATTGATAAGTGGCTGGAGTATTTAATGTCACAAAATTTCAAGGTTTTATGACGCTCCAGTAAAAAGTTACAAGCATTTGATAGTTGCAAACTTCGATAGGTGTAGGACGCACTGTATAGAAATTAGGGCCATTTGAAGTTTTATCAGTGTTTGATTTGGGACTCAAGGGTAGCATAGCTATGAGCGATAGCTTAAATTGATAAGAGACTCGAGTTCTTAATGTCACAAAATTTCAAGGTTTTATGACGCTCCAGTAAGAAGTTACAAGCATTTGAATGTTGAAAACTTTGATAGGTGTAGAACGCACCATTTAGAAGTTAGTGCCATTTGAAGCTTTAGCAGTGTTTAATTTGGGACTCAAGGGTAGCATAGCTATGAGTGATAGCTTAAATTGACAAGAGGCTCGAGTACTTTATTGTCACAAAATTTCAAGATTTTTGACGCTCCAGTAAAACGTTACAAGCATTTGATTGTTGCAAACTTTGGTAGGTGTAGGACGCACCGTATAGAAGTTAGGGCCATTTGAAGTTTTATCAGTGTTTGATTGGAGACTCAAGGGTAGCATAGCTATGAGTGATAGCTTCAATTGATAAGAGGCTCGAGTACTCATTGTCACAAAATTTCAAGGTTTTATTACGCTCCAGTAGAAAGTTACAAGCATTTGATTGTTGCAAACTTTGATAGGTATAGGACGCACCTCCTAGAAGTTAAGGCCATTTGAAATTGTATCAGTGTTTGATTTGGGACTCAAGGGTAGCATAGCTATGAGTGATAAGAGGCTCGAGTACTTATTGTCACAAAATTTCAAGGTTTTATTACGCTCCAGTAAAAAGTTACAAGCATTTGAATGTTGAAAACTTTGATAGGTGTAGAACGCACCATTTAGAAGTTAGTGCCATTTGAAGCTTTAGCAGTGTTTAATTTGGGACTCAAGGGTAGCATAGCTATGAGTGATAGCTTAAATTGACAAGAGGCTCGAGTACTTTATTGTCACAAAATTTCAAGATTTTTGACGCTCCAGTAAAACGTTACAAGCATTTGATTGTTGCAAACTTTGGTAGGTGTAGGACGCACCGTATAGAAGTTAGGGCCATTTGAAGTTTTATCAGTGTTTGATTGGAGACTCAAGGGTAGCATAGCTATGAGTGATAGCTTCAATTGATAAGAGGCTCGAGTACTCATTGTCACAAAATTTCAAGGTTTTATTACGCTCCAGTAGAAAGTTACAAGCATTTGATTGTTGCAAACTTTGATAGGTATAGGACGCACCTCCTAGAAGTTAAGGCCATTTGAAATTGTATCAGTGTTTGATTTGGGACTCAAGGGTAGCATAGCTATGAGTGATAAGAGGCTCGAGTACTTATTGTCACAAAATTTCAAGGTTTTATTACGCTCCAGTAAAAAGTTACAAGCATTTGATTGTTGCAAACTTTGATAGGTATAGGACGCACCTCATAGAAGTTATGGCCATTTGAAATTTTATCAGTGTTTGATTTGAGACTCAAGGGTAGCATAGCTATGAGCGATAGCTTAAATTGATAAGAGGCACGAGTACTTTATTGTCACAAAATTTCAAGATTTTAGGACGCTCCAGTAAAAAGTTACAAGCATTTGAAAGTAGCAAACTTTGGTAGGTGAAGGATGCACCGTATAGAAGTTAGGGCCATTTGAAGTTTTATCAGTATTTGATTTGGGACTCAAGGGTAGCATAGCTAGGAGTGATAGCTTCAATTGATAAGAGGCTCGAGTACTCATTGTCACAAAATTTCAAGGTTTTATTACGCTCCAGTAAAAAGTTACAAGCATTTGATTGTTGCAAACTTTGATAGGTATAGAACGCACCTCCTAGAAGTTAAGGCCATTTGAAATTGTATCAGTGTTTGATTTGGGACTCAAGGGTAGCATAGCTATGAGCGATAGCTTAAATTGACAAGAGTACTTTATTGTCACAAAATTTCAAGATTTTATGACGCTCCAGTAAAAATTTACAAGCATTTGAATGTTGCAAACTTTGATAGGTGTAGGACGCACCGTGTAGAAGTTAGGGCCATTTGAAGTTTAACAGCGTTTGATTTGGGACTCAAGGGTAGCATAGCTATGAGCGATAGCTTAAATTGATAAGAGGCACGAGTACTTTATTGTCACAAAATTTCAAGATTTTAGGACCCTCCAGTAAAAAGTTACAAGCATTTGAAAGTAGCAAACTTTGGTAGGTGAAGGATGCACCGTATAGAAGTTAGGGCCATTTGAAGTTTTATCAGTATTTGATTTGGGACTCAAGGGTAGCATAGCTATGAGTGATAGCTTAAATTGATAAGAGGCTCGAGTACTTATTGTCACGAAATTTCAAGATTTTAGGACGCTCCAGTAAAAAATTACAAGCATTTGAATTTTGCAAACTTTGAAATGTGTAGGACGCACCGTGTAGAAGTTAGGGCCATTTGAAGTTTTAGCAGTGTTTGATTTGGGACTCAAGGGTAGCATAGCTATGAGCGATAGCTTAAATTGACAAGAGGCTCGAGTACTTTATGGTCAAAAAATTTCAAGATTTTTTGACGTTCCAGTAAAAAGTTACAAGCATTTCATTGTTCCAAACTTTGATAGGTTTAGGACGCACCGAATAGAAGTTAGGGCCATTTGAAGTTTTAGCAGTGTTTGGTTTGGGACTCAAGGGTAGCATAGCTATGAGCGATAGCTTAAATTGATAAGAGGCTCGATTACTTTGTTGTCACCAAATCTCAAGGTTTTATGACGCTCCAGTAAAGAGTTACAAGCATTTGAATGATGCAAACTTTGATAGGTATAGGTCGCACCGTATAGAAGTTAGGGCCATTTGAAGTTTTATCAGTGTTTGATTTGGGATTCAAGGGTAGCAAAGTTACGAGCGATAGCTTAAATTGACAAAAGGCTCGTGTACTTTATTGTCACAAAATTTCAAGATTTTATGATGCTCCAGTAAAAAGTTACAAGCATTTGATAGTTGCAAACTTTGATAGGTGTAGGACGCACCGTATAGAAGTTAGGGCCATTTGAAGTTTTATCAGTGTTTGATTTGGGACTCAAGTGTAGCATAGCTATGAGTGATAGCTAAAATTTATAAGAGGCTCGATTAGTTTACTGTCACAAAATTTCAAGGTTTTATGACGCTCCAGTAAAGAGTTACAAGCATATGAATGTTGCAAACTTTCATAGGTATAGGACGCACCGTATAGAAGATAGGGCCATTTGAAGTATTAGCAGTGTTTCATTTGGGACTCAAGCGTAGCATAGCTATGAGCGATAGCTTAAATTAACAAGAGGCTCGTGTAATTTATTGCCACAAAATTTCAAGATTTTATGACGCTCCAGTAAAATAACAAGCATTTGATTGTTACAAACTTTGGTAGGTGTAGGACGCACCGTATAGAAGTTAGGGCCATTTGAAGTTTTATCAGTGTTTGATTTGGGACTCAAGGGTAGCATAGCTATGAGTCATAGCTTAAATTGATAAGAGACTCGATTACTTTGTAGTCACCAAATTTCAAGGTTTTATGACGCTCCAGTAAAGAGTTACAAGCATTTGAATGATGCAAACTTTGATAGGTATAGGTCGCACCGTATAGAAGTTAGGGCTATTTGAAGTTTTATCAGTGTTTGATTTGGGACTCAAGGGTAGCAAAGTTATGAGCGATAGCTTAAATTGACAAAAGGCTCGTGTACTTTATTGTCACAAAATTTCAAGATTTTATGACGGTCCAGGAAAAAGTTACAAGAATTTGATAGTTGCAAACTTTGATAGGTGTAGGACGCACCGTATAGAAGTTAGGACCATTTGAAGTTTTATCAGTGTTTGATTTGGGGCTCAAGGGTAGCATAGCTATGAGTGATAGCATAAATTGATAAGAGGCTCGATTACTTAATTGTCACCAAATTTCAAGGCTTTATGACGCCCCAGTAAAGAGTTACAAGCGTTTGAATGTGGCAAACTTTAATAGGTATAGGATGCTCCGTATAGAAGTTAGGGCCATTTGAAGTTTTAGCAGTGTTTGATTTGAGACTCAAGCGTAGCGTAGCTATGAGCGATAGCTTAAATTGACAAGAGGCACGAGTACTTTATTGTCACAAAATTTTAAGGTTTTATGACGCTCCAGTAAAGAGTTACAAGCATTTGAATAATGCAAACTTTGGTAGGTATAGGTCACACCGTATAGAAGTTAGGGCCATTTGAAGTTTTATCAGTGTTTGATTTGGGACTCAAGGGTAGCAAAGTTATGAGCGATAGCTTAAATTGACAAAAGGCTCGTGTACTTTATTGTCACAAAATTTCAAGATTTTATGACACTCCAGTAAAAAGTTACAAGCATTTGATAGTTGCAAACTTTCATATGTGTAAGACGTACCGTATAGAAGTTAGGGCCATTTGAAGTTTTATCAGTGTCTGATTTGGGACTAAATTTAAACTATGAGCGATAGCTTATATTGACAAGAGGCTCGTTTACTTTATTGCCCCAAAATTTCAAGATATTATGACGCTCCATTAAAAAGTTATAAGCATTTGAATGTTGCAAACTTTGATAGGTGTAGGACGCACCGTATAGAAGTTAGGGCCATTTGAAATTTTATCATTTGAGACTCAAGGGTAGCATATCTATGAGTGATAGCATAAATTGATAAGAGGCTCGATTACTTAATTGTCACCAAATTTCAAGCCTTTATGACGCTCCAGTAAAGAGATACAAGCGTTTCAATGTGGCAAACTTTGATAGGTATAGGACGCACCGTATAGAAGTTAGGGCCATTTAAAGTTTTAGCAGTGTTTGATTTGGGACTCAAGCGTAGCGTAGCTATGAGCGATAGCTTAAATTGACAAGAGGCACGAGTACGTTATTGTCACAAAATTTCAAGGTTTTATGACGCTCCAGTAAAGAGATACTAGCATTTGAATATTTCAAACTTTGATAGGTCTAGGACGCACCGTTAAATTGACAAAAGGCTCGATTACTTTATTGTCACAAAATTTCAAGGTTTTAAAGTAAAGAGTAAGTAAAGAGTAAGTAAAGAGTTACAAGCATTTGAATGTTGCAAACTTTCATAGGTATAGGATGCACCGTATAGAAGTTAGGGTCATTTGAAGTTTTATCAGTGTTTTATTTGGGATTCAAGGGTAGCATAGCTTTGAGCGATAGCTTAAATTGACAAGAGGCTCGAGTACTTTATTGTTACAAAATTTGAAGGTTTTATTACGCTCCAGTAAAGAGTTACAAGCATTTGAATGATGCAAACTTTGATAGGTATAGGTCGCACCGTATAGAAGTTAGGGCCATTTAAAGTTTTAGCAGTGTTTGATTTGGGACTCAAGCGTAGCGTAGCTATGAGCGATAGCTTAAATTGACAAGAGGCACGAGTACTTTATTGCCACAAAATTTCAAGATTTTTTGACGCTCCAATAAAAAGTTACAACCATTTGAATGTTGCAAACTTTCATAAGTGTAAGACGCACCGTATGGATAGGGCCATTTGAAGTATTAGCAGTGTTTTATTTGGGACTCAAGCGTAGCATAGCTATGAGCGATAGCTTAAATTGACAAGAGGCTCGTGTAATTTATTGCCACAAAATTTCAAGATTTTATGACGCTCCAGTAAAATAACAAGCATTTGTTTGTTATAAACTTTGGTAGGAGTAGGACGCACCGTATAGAAGTTAGGGCCATTTGAAGTTTTATCAGTGTTTGATTTGGGACTCAAGGGTAGCATAGCTATGAGTGATAGCTTAAATTGATAAGAGGCTCGATTACTTTGTTGTCACCAAATCTCAAGGTTTTATGACGCTCCAGTAAAGAGTTACAAGCATTTGAATGATGCAAACTTTGATAGGTATAGGTCGCACCGTATAGAAGTTAGGGCCATTTGAAGTTTTAGCAGTGTTTGATTTGGGACTCAAGCGTAGCGTAGCTATGAGCGATAGCTTAAATTGACAAGAGGCACGAGTACTTTATTGCCACAAAATTTCAAGATTTTTTGACGCTCCAATAAAAAGTTACAACCATTTGAATGTTGCAAACTTTCATAGGTATAAGACGCACCGTATAGAAGTTAGGGCCATTTGAAGTTTTATCAGTGTCTGATTTGGGACTAAATTTAAACTATGAGCGATAGCTTAAATTGACAAGAGGCTCGTGTACTTTATTGCCACTAAATTTCAAGATATTATGACGCTCCAGTTGATTATTGCAAACTTTGATAGGTGTAGGACGCACCGTATAGAAGTTAGGGCCATTTGAAATTTTATCATTGTTTGATTTGAGACTCAAAGTTAGCATAGCTATGAGTGATAGCATAAATTGATAAGAGGCTCGATTACTTAATTGTCACCAAATTTCAAGGCTTCATGGCGCTCCAGTAAAGAGTTACAAGCGTTTGAATGTGGCAAACTTTGATAGGTATAGGACGCACCGTATAGAAGTTAGGGCTATTTGAAGTTTTATTCGTGTTTTATTTGGGACTCAAGCGTAGCGTAGCTATGAGCGATAGCTTAAATTGACAAGAGGCACGAGTACTTTATTGCCACAAAATTTCAAGATTTTTTGACGCTCCAATAAAAAGTTACAACCATTTGAATGTTGCAAACTTTCATAGGTATAAGACGCACCGTATAGAAGTTAGGGCCATTTGAAGTTTTAGCAGTGTTTGATTTGGGACTCAAGCTTAGCGTAGCTATGAGCGATAGCTTAAATTGACAAGAGGCACGAGTACTTTATTGTCACAAAATTTCTAGGTTTTATGACGCTCCAGTAAAGAGATACTAGCATTTGAATATTGCAAACTTTGATAGGTATAGGACGCACCGTTAAATTGACAAAAGGCTCGATTACCTTATTGTCACAAAATTCCTAGGTTTTATGACGCTCCAGTAAAGAGTTACAAGCATTTGAATGTTGCAAACTTTCATAGGTATAGGACGCACCGTATAGAAGTTAGGGCTATTTGAAGTTTTATTCGTGTTTTATTTGGGACTCAAGGGTAGCATAGCTATGAGCGATGGCTTAAATTGACAAGAGGCTCGAGTACTTCATTGTCACAAAATTTCAAGATTTTGTGACGCTCCAATAAAAAGCTACAACCATTTGAATGTTGCAAACTTTGATAGGTATAGGACGCACCGTTAAATTGCCAAGAGGCTCGATTACTTTATTGTCACAAAATTTCAAGGTTCTATGACGCTCCAGTAAAGAGTTACAAGCATTTGAATGTTGCAAACTTTCATAGGTATAGGACGCACCGTATAGAAGATAGGGCCATTTGAAGTATTAGCAGTGTTTCATTTGGGACTCAAGCGTAGCATAGCTATGAGCGATAGCTTAAATTAACAAGAGGCTCGTGTAATTTATTGCCACAAAATTTCAAGATTTTATGACGCTCCAGTAAAATAACAAGCATTTGATTGTTACAAACTTTGGTAGGTGTAGGACGCACCGTATAGAAGTTAGGGCCATTTGAAGTTTTATCAGTGTTTGATTTGGGGCTCAAGGGTAGCATAGCTATGAGTGATAGCATAAGTTGATAAGAGGCTCGTGTAATTTATTGCCACAAAATTTCAAGATTTTATGACGCTCCAGTAAAATAACAAGCATTTGATTGTTACAAACTTTGGTAGGTGTAGGACGCACCGTATAGAAGTTAGGGCCATTTGAAGTTTTATCAGTGTTTGATTTGGGACTCAAGGGTAGCATAGCTATGAGTCATAGCTTAAATTGATAAGAGACTCGATTACTTTGTAGTCACCAAATTTCAAGGTTTTATGACGCTCCAGTAAAGAGTTACAAGCATTTGAATGTTGCAAACTTTCATAGGTATAGGACGCACCGTATGGAAGTTAGGGCCATTTGAAGTTTTATCAGTGTCTGATTTGGGACTAAATTTAATCTATGAGCGATAGATTAAATTGACAATAGGCTCGAGTACTTTATTGACACAGAATTTCAAGGATTTTTGACGCTCCAGTAAAAAGTTACAAGCATTTGATTGTTGCAAACTTTGGTAGGTGTAGGGACGCACCGTACAGAAGTTAGGGCCATTTGAGGTTTTATCATTGTTTGGTTTGGGACTCAAGGGTAGCATAGCTATGAGTGATAGCTTAAATAGATAAGAGGCTCGATTACTTTATTGTCACAAAATTTCAAGGTTTTATGACGCTCCAGTAAAAAGTTACAAGCATTTGAATGTTGCAAACTTTCATAGGTATATCACGCACCGTATAGATAGGGCCATTTGAAGTATTAGCAGTGTTTTATTTGGGACTCAAGCGTAGCATAGCTATGAGCGATAGCTTAAATTGACAAGAGGCTCGTGTAATTTATTGCCACAAAATTTCAAGATTTTATGACGCTCCAGTAAAATAACAAGCATTTGATTGTTACAAACTTTGGTAGGTGTAGGACGCACCGTATAGAAGTTAGGGCCATTTGAAGTTTTATCAGTGTTTGATTTGGGACTCAAGGGTAGCATAGCTATGAGTGATAGCTTAAATTGATAAGAGGCTCGATTACTTTGTTGTCACCAAATCTCAAGGTTTTATGACGCTCCAGTAAAGAGTTACAAGCATTTGAATGATGCAAACTTTGATAGGTATAGGTCGCACCGTATAGAAGTTAGGGCCATTTGAAGTTTTATCAGTGTTTGATTTGGGATTCAAGGGTAGCAAAGTTACGAGCGATAGCTTAAATTGACGAAAGGCTCGTGTACTTTATTGTCACAAAATTTCAAGATTTTATGATGCTCCAGTAAAAAGTTACAAGCATTTGATAGTTGCAAACTTTGATAGGTGTAGGACGCACCGTATAGAAGTTAGGGCCATTTGAAGTTTTATCAGTGTTTGATTTGGGACTCAAGGGTAGCATAGCTATGAGTGATAGCTAAAATTGATAAGAGGCTCGATTAGTTTACTGTCACAAAATTTCAAAGGTTTTATGACGCTCCAGTAAAGAGTTACAAGCATATGAATGTTGCAAACTTTCATAGGTATAGGACGCACCGTATAGAAGATAGGGCCATTTGAAGTATTAGCAGTATTTCATTTGGGACTCAAGCGTAGCATAGCTATGAGCGATAGCTTAAATTAACAAGAGGCTCGTGTAATTTATTGCCACAAAATTTCAAGATTTTATGACGCTCCAGTAAAATAACAAGCATTTGATTGTTACAAACTTTGGTAGGTGTAGGACGAACCGTATAGAAGTTAGGGCCTTTTGAAGTTTTATCAGTGTTTGATTTGGGACTCAAGGGTAGCATAGCTATGAGTCATAGCTTAAATTGATAAGAGACTCGATTACTTTGTAGTCACCAAATTTCAAGGTTTTATGACGCTCCAGTAAAGAGTTACAAGCATTTGAATGATGCAAACTTTGATAGGTATAGGTCGCACCGTATAGAAGTTAGGGCTATTTGAAGTTTTATCAGTGTTTGATTTGGGACTCAAGGGTAGCAAAGTTATGAGCGATAGCTTAAATTGACAAAAGGCTCGTGTACTTTATTGTCACAAAATTTCAAGATTTTATGACGGTCCAGTAAAAAGTTACAAGAATTTGATAGTTGCAAACTTTGATAGGTGTAGGACGCACCGTATAGAAGTTAGGACCATTTGAAGTTTTATCAGTGTTTGATTTGGGGCTCAAGGGTAGCATAGCTATGAGTGATAGCATAAATTGATAAGAGGCTCGATTACTTAATTGTCACCAAATTTCAAGGCTTTATGACGCTCCAGTAAAGAGTTACAAGCGTTTGAATGTGGCAAACTTTAATAGGTATAGGATGCTCCGTATAGAAGTTAGGGCCATTTGAAGTTTTAGCAGTGTTTGATTTGAGACTCAAGCGTAGCGTAGCTATGAGCGATAGCTTAAATTGACAAGAGGCACGAGTACTTTATTGTCACAAAACTTTAAGGTTTTATGACGCTCCAGTAAAGAGTTACAAGCATTTGAATAATGCAAACTTTGGTAGGTATAGGTCACACCGTATAGAAGTTAGGGCCATTTGAAGTTTTATCAGTGTTTGATTTGGGACTCAAGGGTAGCAAAGTTATGAGCGATAGCTTAAATTGACAAAAGGCTAGTGTACTTTATTGTCACAAAATTTCAAGATTTTATGACACTCCAGTAAAAAGTTACAAGCATTTGATAGTTGCAAACTTTGATAGGTGTAGGACGCACCGTATAGAAGTTAGGGCCATTTGAAGTTTTATCAGTGTTTGATTTAGGACTCAAGGGTAGCTTAGCTATGAGCGATAGCTTAAATTGACAAGAGGCACGAGTACTTTATTGTCACAAAATTTCAAGGTTTTATGACGCTCCAGTAAAAAGTTACAAGCATTTGATTGTTGCAAACTTTGATAGGTGTAGGACGCACCGTATAGAAGTTGGGGCCATATGAAGTTTTATCAGTGTTTTATTTGGGACTCAAGCGTAACATAGCTATGAGCGATAGCTTAAATTGACAAGAGGCACGAGTACTTTATTGTCACAAAATTTCTAGGTTTTATGACGCTCCAGTAAAGAGATACTAGCATTTGAATATTGCAAACTTTGATAGGTATAGGACGCACCGCTAAATTGACAAAAGGCTCGATTACTTTATTGTCACAAAATTTCTAGGTTTTATGACGCTCCAGTAAAGAGTTACAAGCATTTGAATGTTGCAAACTTTCATAGGTATAGGACGCACCGTATAGAAGTTAGGGCTATTTGAAGTTTTTTTCGTGTTTTATTTGGGACTCAAGGGTAGCATAGCTATGAGCGATGGCTTAAATTGACAAGAGGCTCGAGTACTTCATTGTCACAAAATTTCAAGATTTTGTGACGCTCCAATAAAAAGTTACAACCATTTGAATGTTGCAAACTTTGATAGGTATAGGACGCACCGTTAAATTGACAAGAGGCTCGATTACTTTATTGTCACAAAATTTCAAGGTTCTATGACGCTCCAGTAAAGAGTTACAAGCATTTGAATGTTGCAAACTTTCATAGGTATAGGACGCACCGTATAGAAGATAGGGCCATTTGAAGTATTAGCAGTGTTTCATTTGGGACTCAAGCGTAGCATAGCTATGAGCGATAGCTTAAATTAACAAGAGGCTCGTGTAATTTATTGCCACAAAATTTCAAGATTTTATGACGCTCCAGGAAAATAACAAGCATTTGATTGTTACAAACTTTGGTAGGTGTAGGACGCACCGTATAGAAGTTAGGGCCATTTGAAGTTTTATCAGTGTTTGATTTGGGGCTCAAGGGTAGCATAGCTATGAGTGATAGCTTAAATTGAAAAGAGGCACGAGTACTTTATTGTCACAAAATTTCTAGGTTTTATGACGCTCCAGTAAAGAGATACTAGCATTTGAATATTGCAAACTTTGATAGGTATAGGACGCACCGTTAAATTGACAAAAGGCTCGATTACTTTATTGTCACAAAATTTCTAGGTTTTATGACGCTCCAGTAAAGAGTTACAAGCATTTGAATGTTGCAAACTTTCATAGGTATAGGACGCACCGTATAGAAGTTAGGGCTATTTGAAGTTTTATTCGTGTTTTATTTGGGACTCAAGGGTAGCATAGCTATGAGCGATGGCTTAAATTGACAAGAGGCTCGAGTACTTCATTGTCACAAAATTTCAAGATTTTGTGACGCTCCAATAAAAAGTTACAACCATTTGAATGTTGCAAACTTTGATAGGTATAGGACGCACCGTTAAATTGACAAGAGGCTCGATTACTTTATTGTCACAAAATTTCAAGGTTCTATGACGCTCCAGTAAAGAGTTACAAGCATTTGAATGTTGCAAACTTTCATAGGTATAGGACGCACCGTATAGAAGATAGGGCCATTTGAAGTGTTAGCAGTGTTTCATTTGGGACTCAAGCGTAGCATAGCTATGAGCGATAGCTTAAATTAACAAGAGGCTCGTGGAATTTATTGCCACAAAATTTCAAGATTTTATGACGCTCCAGTAAAATAACAAGCATTTGATTGTTACAAACTTTGGTAGGTGTAGGACGCACCGTATAGAAGTTAGGGCCATTTGAAGTTTTATCAGTGTTTGATTTGGGGCTCAAGGGTAGCATAGCTATGAGTGATAGCATAAATTGATAAGAGGCTCGTGTAATTTATTGCCACAAAATTTCAAGATTTTATGACGCTCCAGTAAAATAACAAGCATTTGATTGTTACAAACTTTGGTAGGTGTAGGACGCACCGTATAGAAGTTAGGGCCATTTGAAGTTTTATCAGTGTTTGATTTGGGACTCAAGGGTAGCATAGCTATGAGTCATAGCTTAAATTGATAAGAGACTCGATTACTTTGTAGTCACCAAATTTCAAGGTTTTATGACGCTCCAGTAAAGAGTTACAAGCATTTGAATGTTGCAAACTTTCATAGGTATAGGACGCACCGTATAGAAGTTAGGGCCATTTGAAGTTTTATCAGTGTCTGATTTGGGACTAAATTTAATCTATGAGCGATAGATTAAATTGACAATAGGCTCGAGTACTTTATTGACACAGAATTTCAAGGATTTTTGACGCTCCAGTAAAAAGTTACAAGCATTTGATTGTTGCAAACTTTGGTAGGTGTAGGGACGCACCGTACAGAAGTTAGGGCCATTTGAGGTTTTATCAGTGTTTGGTTTGGGACTCAAGGGTAGCATAGCTATGAGCGATAGCTTAAATTGACAAGAGGCTCGATTACTTTGTTGTCACCAAATTTCAAGGTTTTATGACGCTCCAGTAAAGAGTTACAAGCATTTGAATGATGCAAACTTTGATAGGTATAGGCCGCACCGTATATAAGTTAGGGCCATTTGAAGTTTTATCAGTGTTTGATTTGGGACTAAATCTAAACTATGAGCGATAGATTAAATTGACAATAGGCTCGAGTACTTTATTGTCAGAAAATTTCAAGGCTTTTTGACGCTCCAGTAAAAAGTTACAAGCATTTGAATGTTGCAAACTTTGATAGGTGTAGGACGCACCGTATAGAAGTTAGGGCCATTTGAAGTTTTATCAGTGTTTTATTTTGGGACTGAAGAGTAGCATAGCTAAGAGCGATTGCTTAAATTGACAAGAGGCTCGAGTACTTCATTGTCACAAAATTTCAATATTATTTGACGCTCCAATAAAAAGTTACAAGCATTTGAATGTTGCAAACTTTGATAGGTATAGGACGCACCGTATAGAAGTTAGGGCCATTTGAAATTTTATCAGTGTTTGATTTAGGACTCAAGGGTAGCTTAGCTATGAGCGATAGCTTAAATTGACAAGAGGCACGAGTACTTTATTGTCACAAAATTTCAAGGTTTTATGACGCTCCAGTAAAAAGTTACAAGCATTTGATTGTTGCAAACTTTGATAGGTGTAGGACGCACCGTATAGAAGTTAGGGCCATATGAAGTTTTATCAGTGTTTTATTTGGGACTCAAGCGTAACATAGCTATGAGCGATAGCTTTAATTGACAAGAGGCACGAGTACTTTATTGTCACAAAATTTCTAGGTTTTATGACGCTCCAGTAAAGAGATACTAGCATTTGAATATTGCAAACTTTGATAGGTATAGGACGCACCGTTAAATTGACAAAAGGCTCGATTACTTTATTGTCACAAAATTTCTAGGTTTTATGACGCTCCTGTAAAGAGTTACAAGCATTTGAATGTTGCAAACTTTCATAGGTATAGGACGCACCGTATAGAAGTTAGGGCTATTTGAAGTTTTATTCGTGTTTTATTTGGGACTCAAGGGTAGCATAGCTATGAGCGATGGCTTAAATTGACAAGAGGCTCGAGTACTTCATTGTCACAAAATTTCAAGATTTTGTGACGCTCCAATAAAAAGTTACAACCATTTGAATGTTGCAAACTTTGATAGGTATAGGACGCACCGTTAAATTGACAAGAGGCTCGATTACTTTATTGTCACAAAATTTCAAGGTTCTATGACGCTCCAGTAAAGAGTTACAAGCATTTGAATGTTGCAAACTTTCATAGGTATAGGACGCACCGTATAGAAGATAGGGCCATTTGAAGTGTTAGCAGTGTTTCATTTGGGACTCAAGCGTAGCATAGCTATGAGCGATAGCTTAAATTAACAAGAGGCTCGTGGAATTTATTGCCACAAAATTTCAAGATTTTATGACGCTCCAGTAAAATAACAAGCATTTGATTGTTACAAACTTTGGTAGGTGTAGGACGCACCGTATAGAAGTTAGGGCCATTTGAAGTTTTATCAGTGTTTGATTTGGGGCTCAAGGGTAGCATAGCTATGAGTGATAGCATAAATTGATAAGAGGCTCGTGTAATTTATTGCCACAAAATTTCAAGATTTTATGACGCTCCAGTAAAATAACAAGCATTTGATTGTTACAAACTTTGGTAGGTGTAGGACGCACCGTATAGAAGTTAGGGCCATTTGAAGTTTTATCAGTGTTTGATTTGGGACTCAAGGGTAGCATAGCTATGAGTCATAGCTTAAATTGATAAGAGACTCGATTACTTTGTAGTCACCAAATTTCAAGGTTTTATGACGCTCCAGTAAAGAGTTACAAGCATTTGAATGTTGCAAACTTTCATAGGTATAGGACGCACCGTATAGAAGTTAGGGCCATTTGAAGTTTTATCAGTGTCTGATTTGGGACTAAATTTAATCTATGAGCGATAGATTAAATTGACAATAGGCTCGAGTACTTTATTGACACAGAATTTCAAGGATTTTTGACGCTCCAGTAAAAAGTTACAAGCATTTGATTGTTGCAAACTTTGGTAGGTGTAGGGACGCACCGTACAGAAGTTAGGGCCATTTGAGGTTTTATCAGTGTTTGGTTTGGGACTCAAGGGTAGCATAGCTATGAGCGATAGCTTAAATTGACAAGAGGCTCGATTACTTTGTTGTCACCAAATTTCAAGGTTTTATGACGCTCCAGTAAAGAGTTACAAGCATTTGAATGATGCAAACTTTGATAGGTATAGGCCGCACCGTATAGAAGTTAGGGCCATTTGAAGTTTTATCAGTGTTTGATTTGGGACTAAATTTAAACTATGAGCGATAGATTAAATTGACAATAGGCTCGAGTACTTTATTGTCAGAAAATTTCAAGGCTTTTTGACGCTCCAGTAAAAAGTTACAAGCATTTGAATGTTGCAAACTTTGATAGGTGTAGGACGCACCGTATAGAAGTTAGGGCCATTTGAAGTTTTATCAGTGTTTTATTTTGGGACTGAAGAGTAGCATAGCTAAGAGCGATTGCTTAAATTGACAAGAGGCTCGAGTACTTCATTGTCACAAAATTTCAATATTATTTGACGCTCCAATAAAAAGTTACAAGCATTTGAATGTTGCAAACTTTGATAGGTATAGGACGCACCGTATAGAAGTTAGGGCCATTTGAAATTTTATCAGTGTTTGATTTAGGACTCAAGGGTAGCTTAGCTATGAGCGATAGCTTAAATTGACAAGAGGCACGAGTACTTTATTGTCACAAAATTTCAAGGTTTTATGACGCTCCAGTAAAAAGTTACAAGCATTTGATTGTTGCAAACTTTGATAGGTGTAGGACGCACCGTATAGAAGTTAGGGCCATATGAAGTTTTATCAGTGTTTTATTTGGGACTCAAGCGTAACATAGCTATGAGCGATAGCTTTAATTGACAAGAGGCACGAGTACTTTATTGTCACAAAATTTCTAGGTTTTATGACGCTCCAGTAAAGAGATACTAGCATTTGAATATTGCAAACTTTGATAGGTATAGGACGCACCGTATATAAGTTTGGGCCATTTGAAGTTTTAGCATTGTTTGATTTGGGACTCAAGGGTAGAATAGCTATGAGCGATAGCTTAAATTGACAAGAAGCACGAGTACTTTATTGTCACAAAATTCCAAGGTTTTATGACGCTCCAGTAAAAAGTTACAAGAATTTGATAGTTGCAAACTATGATAGATGTAGGACGCACCGTATATAAGTTAGGGCCATTTGAAGTTTTAGCAGTGTTTGATTTGGGACTCAAGGGCAACATAGCTATGAGCGATAGCTTAAATTGACAAGAGGCTCGAGTTTTTTTATTGTCACAAAATTTCAAGATTTTATAACGCTCCAGTAAAAAGTTACAAGCATTTGATTATTGCAAACTTTCATAGGTGTAGGACGCACCGAATAGAAGTTAGGGCCATTTGAAGTTTTATCAGTGTCTGATTTGGGACTAAATTTAAACTATGAGCGATAGCTTAAATTGACAAGAGGCTCGTGTACTTTATTGCCACAAAATTTCAAGATATTATGACGCTCCAGTTGATTATTGCAAACTTTGATAGGTGTAGGACGCACCGTATAGAAGTTAGGGCCATTTGAAATTTTATCATTGTTTGATTTGAGACTCAAGGGTAGCATAGCTATGAGTGATAGCTTAAATTGATAAGAGGCTCGATTACTTTGTTGTCACCAAATCTCAAGGTTTTATGACGCTCCAGTAAAGAGTTACAAGCATTTGAATGATGCAAACTTTGATAGGTATAGGTCGCACCGAATAGAAGTTAGGGCGATTTGAAGTTTTATCAGTGTTTGATTTGGGATTCAAGGGTAGCATAGCTATGAGTGATAGCTAAAATTGATAAGAGGCTCGATTACTTTATTGTCACAAAATTTCAAGGTTTTATGACGCTCCAGTAAAGAGTTACAAGCATATGAATGTTGCAAACTTTCATAGGTATAGGACGCACCGTATAGAAGATAGGGCCATTTGAAGTATTAGCAGTGTTTCATTTGGGACTAAAGCGTAGCATAGCTATGAGCGATAGCTTAAATTAACAAGAGGCTCGTGTAATTTATTGCCACAAAATTTCAAGATTTTATGACGCTCCAGTAAAATAACAAGCATTTGATTGTTACAAACTTTGGTAGGTGTAGGACGCACCGTATAGAAGTTAGGGCCATTTGAAGTTTTATCAGTGTTTGATTTGGGACTCAAGGGTAGCATAGCTATGAGTCATAGCTTAAATTGATAAGAGACTCGATTACTTTGTAGTCACCAAATTTCAAGGTTTTATGACGCTCCAGTAAAGAGTTACAAGCATTTGAATGATGCAAACTTTGATAGGTATAGGTCGCACCGTATAGAAGTTAGGGCCATTTGAAGTTTTATCAGTGTTTGATTTGGGACTCAAGGGTAGCAAAGTTATGAGCGATAGCTTAAATTGACAAAAGGCTCGTGTACTTTATTGTCACAAAATTTCAAGATTTTATGACGGTCCACTAAAAAGTTACAAGAATTTGATAGTTGCAAACTTTGATAGGTGTAGGACGCACCGTATAGAAGTTAGGACCATTTGAAGTTTTATCAGTGTTTGATTTGGGGCTCAAGGGTAGCATAGCTATGAGTGATAGCATAAATTGATAAGAGGCTCGATTACTTAATTGTCACCAAATTTCAAGGCTTTATGACGCTCCAGTAAAGAGTTACAAGCGTTTGAATGTGGCAAACTTTAATAGGTATAGGATGCACCGTATAGAAGTTAGGGCCATTTGAAGTTTTAGCAGTGTTTGATTTGAGACTCAAGCGTAGCGTAGCTATGAGCGATAGCTTAAATTGACAAGAGGCACGAGTACTTTATTGTCACAAAATTTTAAGGTTTTATGACGCTCCAGTAAAGAGTTACAAGCATTTGAATAATGCAAACTTTGGTAGGTATAGGTCACACCGTATAGAAGTTAGGGCCATTTGAAGTTTTATCAGTGTTTGATTTGGGACTCAAGGGTAGCAAAGTTATGAGCGATAGCTTAAATTGACAAAAGGCTAGTGTACTTTATTGTCACAAAATTTCAAGATTTTATGACACTCCAGTAAAAAGTTACAAGCATTTGATAGTTGCAAACTTTGATAAGTGTAGGACGCACCGTATAGAAGTTAGGGCCATTTGAAGTTTTATCAGTGTTGGATTTGGGACTCAAGGGTAGCATAGCTATGAGCGATAGCTTAAATGGACAAGAAGCACGAGTACTTTATTGTCACAAAATTCCAAGGTTTTATGACACTCCAGTAAAAAGTTACAAGCATTTGATTGTTGCAAACTATGATAGATGTAGGACGCACCGTATATAAGTTAGGGCCATTTGAAGTTTTAGCAGTGTTTGATTTGGGACTCAAGGGCAACAGAGCTATGAGCGATAGCTTAAATTGACAAGAGGCTCGAGTTTTTTTATTGTCACAAAATTTCAAGATTTTATAACGCTCCAGTAAAAAGTTACAAGCATTTGATTATTGCAAACTTTCATAGGTGTAGGACGCACCGTATAGAAGTTAGGGCCATTTGAAGTTTTATCAGTGTCTGATTTGGGACTAAATTTAAACTATGAGCGATAGCTTAAATTGACAAGAGGCTCGTGTACTTTATTGCCACAAAATTTCAAGATATTATGACGCTCCAGTTGATTATTGCAAACTTTGATAGGTGTAGGACGCACCGTATAGAAGTTAGGGCCATTTGAAATTTTATCATTGTTTGATTTGAGACTCAAGGGTAGCATAGCTATGAGTAATAGCATAAATTGATAAGAGGCTCGATTACTCTATTGTCACCAAATTTCAAGGCTTCATGGCGCTCCAGTAAAGAGTTACAAGCGTTTGAATGTGGCAAACTTTGATAGGTATAGGACGCACCGTATATAAGTTAGGGCCATTTAAAGTTTTAGCAGTGTTTGATTTGGGACTCAAGCGTAGCGTAGCTATGAGCGATAGCCTAAATTGACAAGAGGCACGAGTACTTTATTGTCACAAAATTTCTAGGTTTTATGACGCTCCAGTAAAGAGATACTAGCATTTGAATATTGCAAACTTTGATAGGTATAGGACGCATCGTTAAATTGACAAAAGGCTCGATTACTTTATTGTCACAAAATTTCTAGGTTTTATGACGCTCCAGTAAAGAGTTACAAGCATTTGAATGTTGCAAACTTTCATAGGTATAGGACGCACCGTATAGAAGTTAGGGCCATTTGAAGTTTTATCAGTGTTTGGTTTGGGACTCAAGGGTAGCATAGCTATGAGCGATAGATTAAATTGACAATAGGCTCGAGTACTTTATTGACACAGAATTTCAAGGATTTTTGACGCTCCAGTAAAAAGTTACAAGCATTTGATTGTTGCAAACTTTGGTAGGTGTAGGGACGCACCGTACAGAAGTTAGGGCCATTTGAGGTTTTATCAGTGTTTGGTTTGGGACTCAAGGGTAGCATAGCTATGAGCGATAGCTTAAATTGACAAGAGGCTCGATTACTTTGTTGTCACCAAATTTCAAGGTTTTATGACGCTCCAGTAAAGAGTTACAAGCATTTGAATGATGCAAACTTTGATAGGTATAGGCCGCACCGTATAGAAGTTAGGGCCATTTGAAGTTTTATCAGTGTTTGATTTGGGACTAAATTTAAACTATGAGCGATAGATTAAATTGACAATAGGCTCGAGTTATTGTCAGAAAATTTCAAGGCTTTTTGACGCTCCAGTAAAAAGTTACAAGCATTTGAATGTTGCAAACTTTGATAGGTGTAGGACGCACCGTATAGAAGTTAGGGCCATTTGAAGTTTTATCAGTGTTTTATTTTGGGACTGAAGAGTAGCATAGCTAAGAGCGATTGCTTAAATTGACAAGAGGCTCGAGTACTTCATTGTCACAAAATTTCAATATTATTTGACGCTCCAATAAAAAGTTACAAGCATTTGAATGTTGCAAACTTTGATAGGTATAGGACGCACCGTATAGAAGTTAGGGCCATTTGAAATTTTATCAGTGTTTGATTTAAGACTCAAGGGTAGCTTAGCTATGAGCGATAGCTTAAATTGACAAGAGGCACGAGTACTTTATTGTCACAAAATTTCAAGGTTTTATGACGCTCCAGTAAAAAGTTACAAGCATTTGATTGTTGCAAACTTTGATAGGTGTAGGACGCACCGTATAGAAGTTAGGGCCATATGAAGTTTTATCAGTGTTTTATTTGGGACTCAAGCGTAACATAGCTATGAGCGATAGCTTAAATTGACAAGAGGCACGAGTACTTTATTGTCACAAAATTTCTAGGTTTTATGACGCTCCAGTAAATTGATACTAGCATTTGAATATTGCAAACTTTGATAGGTATAGGACGCACCGTATATAAGTTAGGGCCATTTGAAGTTTTAGCATTGTTTGATTTGGGACTCAAGGGTAGAATAGCTATGAGCGATAGCTTAAATTGACAAGAAGCACGAGTACTTTATTGTCACAAAATTCCAAGGTTTTATGACGCTCCAGTAAAAAGTTACAAGAATTTGATAGTTGCAAACTATGATAGATGTAGGACGCACCGTATATAAGTTAGGGCCATTTGAAGTTTTAGCAGTGTTTGATTTGGGACTCAAGGACAACATAGCTATGAGCGATAGCTTAAATTGACAAGAGGCTCGAGTTTTTTTATTGTCACAAAATTTCAAGATTTTATAACGCTCCAGTAAAAAGTTACAAGCATTTGATTATTGCAATCTTTCATAGGTGTAGGACGCACCGAATAGAAGTTAGGGCCATTTGAAGTTTTATCAGTGTCTGATTTGGGACTAAATTTAAACTATGAGCGATAGCTTAAATTGACAAGAGGCTCGTGTACTTTATTGCCACAAAATTTCAAGATATTATGACGCTCCAGTTGATTATTGCAAACTTTGATAGGTGTAGGACGCACCGTATAGAAGTTAGGGCCATTTGAAATTTTATCATTGTTTGATTTGAGACTCAAGGGTAGCATAGCTATGAGTGATAGCTTAAATTGATAAGAGGCTCGATTACTTTGTTGTCACCAAATCTCAAGGTTTTATGACGCTCCAGTAAAGAGTTACAAGCATTTGAATGATGCAAACTTTGATAGGTATAGGTCGCACCGTATAGAAGTTAGGGCCATTTGAAGTTTTATCAGTGTTTGATTTGGGATTCAAGGGTAGCATAGCTATGAGTGATAGCTAAAATTGATAAGAGGCTCGATTACTTTATTGTCACAAAATTTCAAGGTTTTATGACGCTCCAGTAAAGAGTTACAAGCATATGAATGTTGCAAACTTTCATAGGTATAGGACGCACCGTATAGAAGATAGGGCCATCTGAAGTATTAGCAGTGTTTCATTTGGGACTAAAGCGTAGCATAGCTATGAGCGATAGCTTAAATTAACAAGAGGCTCGTGTAATTTATTGCCACAAAATTTCAAGATTTTATGACGCTCCAGTAAAATAACAAGCATTTGATTGTTACAAACTTTGGTAGGTGTAGGACGCACCGTATAGAAGTTAGGGCCATTTGAAGTTTTATCAGTGTTTGATTTGGGACTCAAGGGTAGCATAGCTATGAGTCATAGCTTAAATTGATAAGAGACTCGATTACTTTGTAGTCACCAAATTTCAAGGTTTTATGACGCTCCAGTAAAGAGTTACAAGCATTTGAATGATGCAAACTTTGATAGGTATAGGTCGCACCGTATAGAAGTTAGGGCCATTTGAAGTTTTATCAGTGTTTGATTTGGGACTCAAGGGTAGCAAAGTTATGAGCGATAGCTTAAATTGACAAAAGGCTCGTGTACTTTATTGTCACAAAATTTCAAGATTTTATGACGGTCCACTAAAAAGTTACAAGAATTTGATAGTTGCAAACTTTGATAGGTGTAGGACGCACCGTATAGAAGTTAGGACCATTTGAAGTTTTATCAGTGTTTGATTTGGGGCTCAAGGGTAGCATAGCTATGAGTGATAGCATAAATTGATAAGAGGCTCGATTACTTAATTGTCACCAAATTTCAAGGCTTTATGACGCTCCAGTAAAGAGTTACAAGCGTTTGAATGTGGCAAACTTTAATAGGTATAGGATGCACCGTATAGAAGTTAGGGCCATTTGAAGTTTTAGCAGTGTTTGATTTGAGACTCAAGCGTAGCGTAGCTATGAGCGATAGCTTAAATTGACAAGAGGCACGAGTACTTTATTGTCACAAAATTTTAAGGTTTTATGACGCTCCAGTAAAGAGTTACAAGCATTTGAATAATGCAAACTTTGGTAGGTATAGGTCACACCGTATAGAAGTTAGGGCCATTTGAAGTTTTATCAGTGTTTGATTTGGGACTCAAGGGTAGCAAAGTTATGAGCGATAGCTTAAATTGACAAAAGGCTAGTGTACTTTATTGTCACAAAATTTCAAGATTTTATGACACTCCAGTAAAAAGTTACAAGCATTTGATAGTTGCAAACTTTGATAAGTGTAGGACGCACCGTATAGAAGTTAGGGCCATTTGAAGTTTTATCAGTGTTGGATTTGGGACTCAAGGGTAGCATAGCTATGAGCGATAGCTTAAATGGACAAGAAGCACGAGTACTTTATTGTCACAAAATTCCAAGGTTTTATGACACTCCAGTAAAAAGTTACAAGCATTTGATTGTTGCAAACTATGATAGATGTTGGACGCACCGTATATAAGTTAGGGCCATTTGAAGTTTTAGCAGTGTTTGATTTGGGACTCAAGGGCAACAGAGCTATGAGCGATAGCTTAAATTGACAAGAGGCTCGAGTTTTTTTATTGTCACAAAATTTCAAGATTTTATAACGCTCCAGTAAAAAGTTACAAGCATTTGATTATTGCAAACTTTCATAGGTGTAGGACGCACCGTATAGAAGTTAGGGCCATTTGAAGTTTTATCAGTGTCTGATTTGGGACTAAATTTAAACTATGAGCGATAGCTTAAATTGACAAGAGGCTCGTGTACTTTATTGCCACAAAATTTCAAGATATTATGACGCTCCAGTTGATTATTGCAAACTTTGATAGGTGTAGGACGCACCGTATAGAAGTTAGGGCCATTTGAAATTTTATCATTGTTTGATTTGAGACTCAAGGGTAGCATAGCTATGAGTAATAGCATAAATTGATAAGAGGCTCGATTACTTAATTGTCACAAAATTTCAAGGCTTCATGGCGCTCCAGTAAAGAGTTACAAACGTTTGAATGTGGCAAACTTTGATAGGTATAGGACGCACCGTATAGAAGTTAGGGCCATTTAAAGTTTTAGCAGTGTTTGATTTGGGACTCAAGCGTAGCGTAGCTATGAGCGATAGCCTAAATTGACAAGAGGCACGAGTACTTTATTGTCACAAAATTTCTAGGTTTTATGACGCTCCAGTAAAGAGATACTAGCATTTGAATATTGCAAACTTTGATAGGTATAGGACGCACCGTTAAATTGACAAAAGGCTCGATTACTTTATTGTCACAAAATTTCTAGGTTTTATGACGCTCCAGTAAAGAGTTACAAGCATTTGAATGTTGCAAACTTTCATAGGTATAGGACGCACCGTATAGAAGTTAGGGCTATTTGAAGTTTTATTAGTGTTTTATTTGGGACGCAAGGGTAGCATAGCTATGAGCGATGGCTTAAATTGACAAGAGGCTCGAGTACTTCATTGTCACAAAATTTCAAGATTTTTTGACGCTCCAATAAAAAGTTACAACCATTTGAATGTTGCAAACTTTGATAGGTATAGGATGCACCGTTAAATTGACAAGAGGCTCGAATAATTTATTGTCACAAAATTTCAAGGTTCTATGACGCTCCAGTAAAGAGTTACAAGCATTTGAATGTTGCAAACTTTCATAGGTATAGGACGCACCGTATAGAAGTTAGGGCCATTTGAAGTTTTATCAGTGTTTGATTTGGGACTCAAGGGTAGCAAAGTTATGAGCGATAGCTTAAATTGACAAAAGGCTCGTGTACTTTATTGTCACAAAATTTCAAGATTTTATGACGCTCCAGTAAAAAGTTACAAGCATTTGATAGTTGCAAACTTTCATAGGTGTAAGACGTACCGTATAGAAGTTAGGGCCATTTGAATTTTTATCAGTGTCTGATTTGGGACTAAATTTAAACTATGAGCGATAGCTTAAATTGACAAGAGGCTCGTTTACTTTATTGCCCCAAAATTTCAAGATATTATGACGCTCCAGTAAAAAGTTATAAGCATTTGGATTGTTGCAAACTTTGATAGGTGTAGGACGCACCGTATAGAAGTTAGGGCCATTTGAAATTTTATCATTTGAGACTCAAGGGTAGCATATCTATGAGTGATAGCATAAATTGATAAGAGTCTCGATTACTTAATTGTCACCAAATTTCAAGCCTTTATGACGCTCCAGTAAAGAGATACAAGCGTTTCAATGTGGCAAACTTTGATAGGTATAGGACGCACCGTATAGAAGTTAGGGCCATTTGAAGTTTTAGCAGTGTTTGATTTGGGACTCAAGCGTAGCGTAGCTATGAGCGATAGCTTAAATTGACAAGAGGCACGAGTACTTTATTGTCACAAAATTTCAAGGTTTTATGACGCTCCAGTAAAGAGATACTAGCATTTGAATATTGCAAACTTTGATAGGTCTAGGACGCACCGTTAAATTGATAAAAGGCTCGATTACTTTATTGTCACAAAATTTCAAGGTTTTATGACGCTCCAGTAAAGAGTTACAAGCATTTGAATGTTGCAAACTTTCATAGGTATAGGACGCACCGTATAGAAGTTAGGGCCATTTGAAGTTTTATCAGTGTTTGGTTTGGGACTCAAGGGTAGCATAGCTATGAGTGATAGCTTAAATTGATAAGAGGCTGGATTACTTTATTGTCACAAAATTTCAAGATTTTATGACGCTCAAGTAAAATAACAAGCATTTGTTTGTTACAAACTTTGGTAGGTGTAGGACGCACCGTATAGAAGTTAGGGCCATTTGAAGTTTTATCAGTGTTTTATTTGGGATTCAAGGGTAGCATAGCTTTGAGCGATAGCTTAAATTGACAAGAGGCTCGAGTACTTTATTGTTACAAAATTTGAAGGTTTTATTACGCTCCAGTAAAGAGTTACAAGCATTTGAATGATGCAAATTTTGATAGGTATAGGTCGCACCGTATAGAAGTTAGGGCCATTTAAAGTTTTAGCAGTGTTTGATTTGGGACTCAAGCGTAGCGTAGCTATGAGCGATAGCTTAAATTAACAAGAGGCACGAGTACTTTATTGCCACAAAATTTCGAGATTTTTTGACGCTCCAATAAAAAGTTACAACCATTTGAATGTTGCAAACTTTCATATGTGTAAGACGCACCGTATAGATAGGGCCATTTGAAGTATTAGCAGTGTTTTATTTGGGACTCAAGCGTAGCATAGCTATGAGCGATAGCTTAAATTGACAAGAGGCTCGTGTAATTTATTGCCACAAAATTTCAAGATTTTATGACGCTCCAGTAAAATAACAAGCATTTGTTTGTTACAAACTTTGGTAGGTGTAGGACGCACCGTATAGAAGTTAGGGCCATTTGAAGTTTTATCAGTGTTTGATTTGGGACTCAAGGGTAGCATAGCTATGAGTGATAGCTTAAATTGATAAGAGGCTCGATTACTTTGTTGTCACCAAATCTCAAGGTTTTATGACGCTCCAGTAAAGAGTTACAAGCATTTGAATGATGCAAACTTTGATAGGTATAGGTCGCACCGTATAGAAGTTAGGGCCATTTGAAGTTTTAGCAGTGTTTGATTTGGGACTCAAGCGTAGCGTAGCTATGAGCGATAGCTAAAAATTGACAAGAGGCACGAGTACTTTATTGCCACAAAATTTCAAGATTTTTTGACGCTCCAATAAAAAGTTACAACCATTTGAATGTTGCAAACTTTCATAGGTGTAAGACGCACCGTATAGAAGTTAGGGCCATTTGAAGTTTTATCAGTGTCTGATTTGGGACTAAATTTAAACTATGAGCGATAGCTTAAATTGACAAGAGGCTCGTGTACTTTATTGCCACTAAATTTCAAGATATTATGACGCTCCAGTTGATTATTGCAAACTTTGATAGGTGTAGGACGCACCGTATAGAAGTTAGGGCCATTTGAAATTTTATCATTGTTTGATTTGAGACTCAAGGTTAGCATAGCTATGAATGATAGCATAAATTGATAAGAGGCTCGATTACTTAATTGTCACCAAATTTCAAGGCTTCATGGCGCTCCAGTAAAGAGTTACAAGCGTTTGAATGTGGCAAACTTTGATAGGTATAGGACGCACAGTATAGAAGTTAGGGCCATTTGAAGTTTTAGCAGTGTTTGATTTGGGACTCAAGCGTAGCGTAGCTATGAGCGATAGCTTAAATTGACAAGAGGCACGAGTACTTTATTGTCACAAAATTTCTAGGTTTTATGACGCTCCAGTAAAGAGATACTAGCATTTGAATATTGCAAACTTTGATAGGTATAGGACGCACCGTTAAATTGACAAAAGGCTCGATTACTTTATTGTCACAAAATTTCAAGGTTTTATGACGCTCCAGTAAAGAGTTACAAGCATTTGAATGTTGCAAACTTTCATAGGTATAGGACGCACCGTATAGAAGTTAGGGCCATTTGAAGTTTTATCAGTGTCTGATTTGGGACTAAATTTAAACTATGAGCGATAGCTTAAATTGACAAGAGGCTCGTGTACTTTATTGCCACTACATTTCAAGATATTATGACGCTCCAGTTGATTATTGCAAACTTTGATAGGTGTAGGACGCACCGTATAGAAGTTAGGGCCATTTGAAATTTTATCATTGTTTGATTTGAGACTCAAGGTTAGCATAGCTATGAATGATAGCATAAATTGATAAGAGGCTCGATTACTTAATTGTTACCAAATTTCAAGGCTTCATGGCGCTCCAGTAAAGAGTTACAAGCGTTTGAATGTGGCAAACTTTGATAGGTATAGGACGCACAGTATAGAAGTTAGGGCCATTTGAAGTTTTAGCAGTGTTTGATTTGGGACTCAAGCGTAGCGTAGCTATGAGCGATAGCTTAAATTGACAAGAGGCACGAGTACTTTATTGTCACAAAATTTCTAGGTTTTATGACGCTCCAGTAAAGAGATACTAGCATTTGAATATTGCAAACTTTGATAGGTATAGGACGCACCGTTAAATTGACAAAAGGCTCGATTACTTTATTGTCACAAAATTTCTAGGTTTTATGACGCTCCAGTAAAGAGTTACAAGCATTTGAATGTTGCAAACTTTCATAGGTATAGGACGCACCGTATAGAAGTTAGGGCTATTTGAAGTTTTATTAGTGTTTTATTTGGGACTCAAGGGTAGCATAGCTATGAGCGATGGCTTAAATTGACAAGAGGCTCGAGTACTTCATTGTCACAAAATTTCAAGATTTTTTGACGCTCCAATAAAAAGTTACAACCATTTGAATGTTGCAAACTTTGATAGGTATAGGACGCACCGTTAAATTGACAAGAGGCTCGATTACTTTATTGTCACAAAATTTCAAGGTTCTATGACGCTCCAGTAAAGAGTTACAAGCATTTGAATGTTGCAAACTTTCATAGGTATAGGACGCACCGAATAGAAGTTAGGGCCATTTGAAGTTTTAGCATTGTTTGATTTGGGACTCAAGGGTAGAATAGCTATGAGCGATAGCTTAAATTGACAAGAGGCTCAAGTTTTTTTATTGTCACAAAATTTCAAGATTTTATAACGCTCCAGTAAAAAGTTACAAGCATTTGATTGTTGCAAACTTTCATAGGTGTAAGACGTACAGTATAGAAGTTAGGGCCATTTGAAGTTTTATCAGTGTCTGATTTGGGACTAAATTTAAACTATGAGCGATAGCTTAAATTGACAAGAGGCTCGTGTACTTTATTGCCCCAAAATTTCAAGATATTATGACGCTCCAGTAAAAAGTTATAAGCATTTGGATTGTTGCAAACTTTGATAGGTGTAGGACGCACCGTATAGATGTTAGGGCCATTTGAAATTTTATCATTTGAGACTCAAGGGTAGCATATCTATGAGTGATAGCATAAATTGATAAGAGGCTCGATTACTTAATTGTCACCAAATTTCAAGCCTTTATGACGCTCCAGTAAAGAGATACAAGCGTTTGAATGTGGCAAAATTTGATAGGAATAGGACGCACCGTATAGAAGTTAGGGCCATTTGAAGTTTTAGCAGTGTTTGATTTGGGACTCAAGCGTAGCGTAGCTATGAGCGATAGCTTAAATTGACAAGAGGCACGAGTACTTTATTGTCACAAAATTTCAAGGTTTTATGACGTTCCAGTAAAGAGCATTTGAATATTGCAAACTTTGATAGGTATAGGACGCACCGTTAAATTGACAAAAGGCTCGATTACTTTATTGTCACAAAATTTCAAGGTTTTATGACGCTCCAGTAAAGAGTTACAAGCATTTGAATGTTGCAAACTTTCATAGGTATAGGACGCACCGTATAGAAGTTAGGGCCATTGGAACTTTTATCAGTGTCTGATTTGGGACTAAATTTAAACTATGAGCGATAGATTAAATTGACAATAGGCGCGAGTACTTTATTGACACAGAATTTCAAGGATTTTTGACGCTCCAGTAAAAAGTTACAAGCATTTGATTGTTGCAAACTTTGGTAGGTGTAGGGACGCACCGTGTAAAAGTTAGGGCCATTTGAGGTTTTATCAGTGTTTGGTTTGGGACTCAAGGGTAGCATAGCTATGAGTGATAGCTTAAATTGATAAGAGGCTCGATTACTTTATTGTCACAAAATTTCAAGGTTTTATGACGCTCCAGTAAAGAGTTACAAGCATTTGAATGTTGCAAACTTTCATAGGTATAGGACGCATCGTATAGATAGGGCCATTTGAAGTATTAGCAGTGTTTTATTTGGGACTCAAGCGTAGCATAGCTATGAGCGATAGCTTAAATTGACAAGAGGCTCGTGTAATTTTTTGCCACAAAATTTCAAGATTTTATGACGCTCCAGTAAAATAACAAGCATTTGATTGTTACAAACTTTGGTAGGTGTAGGACGCACCGTATAGAAGTTAGGGCCATTTGAAGTTTTATCAGTGTTTGATTTGGGACTCAAGGGTAGCATAGCTATGAGTGATAGCTTAAATTGATAAGAGGCTCGATTACTTTGTTGTCACCAAATCTCAAGGTTTTATGACGCTCCAGTAAAGAGTTACAAGCATTTGAATGATGCAAACTTTGATAGGTATAGGTCGCACCGTATAGAAGTTAGGGCCATTTGAAGTTTTATCAGTGTTTGATTTGGGACTCAAGGGTAGCAAAGTTATGAGCGATAGCTTAAATTGACAAGAGGCACGAGTACTTTATTGTCACAAAATTTCAAGATTTTATGAGACTCCAGTAAAAAGTTACAAGCATTTGATAGTTGCAAACTTTGATGGGTGTAGGACGCACCGTATAGAAGTTAGGGCCATTTGAAGTTTTATCAGTGTTTGATTTGGGACTCAAGGGTAGCATAGCTATGAGCGATAGCTTAAATGGACAAGAAGCACGAGTACTTTATTGTCACAAAATTCCAAGGTTTTATGACGCTCCAGTAAAAAGTTACAAGCATTTGATTGTTGCAAACTATGATAGATGTAGGACGCACCGTATATAAGTTAGGGCCATTTGAAGTTTTAGCAGTGTTTGATTTGGGACTCAAGGGCAACATAGCTATGAGCGATAGCTTAAATTGACAAGAGGCTCGAGTTTTTTTATTGTCACAAAATTTCAAGATTTTATAACGCAAAAGTAAAAAGTTACAAGGATTTGATTATTGCAAATTTTCATAGGTGTAGGACGCACCGTATAGAAGTTAGGGCCATTTGAAGTTTTATCAGTGTCTGATTTGGGACTAAATTTAAACTATGAGCGATAGCTTAAATTGACAAGAGGCTCGTGTACTTTATTGCCACAAAATTTAAAGATATTATGACGCTCCAGTTGATTATTGCAAACTTAGATAGGTGTAGGACGCACCGTATAGAAGTTAGGGCCATTTGAAATTTTATCATTTTTTGATTTGAGACTCAAGGGTAGCATAGCTATGAGTGATAGCATAAATTGATAAGAGGCTCGATTACTTAATTGTCACCAAATTTCAAGGCTTCATGGCGCTCCAGTAAAGAGTTACAAGCGTTTGAATGTGGCAAACTTTGATAGGTATAGGACGCACCGTATATAAGTTAGGGCCATTTGAAGTTTTAGCAGTGTTTGATTTGGGACTCAAGCGTAGCGTAGCTATGAGCGATAGCTTAAATTGACAAGAGGCACGAGTACTTTATTGTGACAATATTTCTAGGTTTTATGACGCTCCAGTAAAGAGATACTAGCATTTGAATATTGCAAACTTTGATAGGTATAGGACGCACCGTTAAATTGACAAAAGGCTCGATTACTTTATTGTCACAAAATTTCAAGGTTTTATGACGCTCCAGTAAAGAGTTACAAGCATTTGAATGTTGCAAACTTTCATAGGTATAGGACGCACCGTATAGAAGTTAGGGCCATTTGAAGTTTTATCAGTGTCTGATTTGGGACTAAATTTAAACTATGAGCGATAGATTAAATTGACAATATTCTCGAGTACTTTATTGACACAGAATTTCAAGGATTTTTGACGCTCCAGTAAAAAGTTACAAGCATTTGATTGTTGCAAACTTTGGTAGGTGTAGGGACGCACCGTGTAAAAGTTAGGGCCATTTGAGGTTTTATCAGTGTTTGGTTTGGAACTCAAGGGTAGCATAGCTATGAGTGATAGCTTAAATTGATAAGAGGCTCGATTACTTTATTGTCACAAAATTTCACGGTTTTATGACGCTCCAGTAAAGAGTTACAAGCATTTGAATGTTGCAAACTTTCATAGGTATAGGATGCACCGTATAGATAGGGCCATTTGAAGTATTAGCAGTGTTTTATTTGGGACTCAAGCGTAGCATAGCTTTGAGCGATAGCTTAAATTGACAAGAGGCTCGTGTAATTTATTGGCACAAAATTTCAAGATTTTATGACGCTCCAGTAAAATAACAAGCATTTGATTGTTACAAACATTGGTAGGTGTAGGACGCACCGTATAGAAGTTAGGGCCATTTGAAGTTTTATCAGTGTTTGATTTGGGACTCAAGGGTAGCATAGCTATGAGTGATAGCTTAAATTGATAAGAGGCTCGATTACTTTGTTGTCACCAAATCTCAAGGTTTTATGACGCTCCAGTAAAGAGTTACAAGCATTTGAATGATGCAAACTTTGATAGGTATAGGTCGCACCGTATAGAAGTTAGGGCCATTTGAAGTTTTATCAGTGTTTGATTTGGGATTCAAGGGTAGCAAAGTTACGAGCGATAGCTTAAATTGACAAAAGGCTCGTGTACTTTATTGTCACAAAATTTCAAGATTTTATGACGCTCCAGTAAAAAGTTACAAGCATTTGATAGTTGCAAACTTTGATAGGTGTAGGACGCACCGTATAGAAGTTAGGGCCATTTGAAGTTTTATCAGTGTTTGATTTGGGACTCAAGGGTAGCATAGCTATGAGTGATAGCTAAAATTGATAAGAGGCTCGATTACTTTATTGTCACAAAATTTCAAGGTTTTATGACGCTCCAGTAAAGAGTTACAAGCATATGAATGTTGCAAACTTTCACAGGTATAGGACGCACCGTATAGAAGATAGGGCCATTTGAAGTATTAGCAGTGTTTCATTTGGGACTCAAGCGTAGCATAGCTATGAGCGATAGCTTAAATTAACAAGAGGCTCGTGTAATTTATTGCCACAAAATTTCAAGATTTTATGACGCTCCAGTAAAATAACAAGCATTTGATTGTTACAAACTTTGGTAGGTGTAGGTCGCACCGTATAGAAGTTAGGGCCATTTGAAGTTTTATCAGTGTTTGATTTGGGACTCAAGCGTAGCATAGCTATGAGTCATAGCTTAAATTGATAAGAGGCTCGATTACTTTGTAGTCACCAAATTTCAAGGTTTTATGACGCTCCAGTAAAGAGTTACAAGCATTTGAATGATGCAAGCTTTGGTAGATATAGGTCACACCGTATAGAAGTTAGGGCCATTTGAAGTGTTATCAGTGTTTGATTTGGGACTCAAGGGTAGCAAAGTTATGAGCGATAGCTTAAATTGACAAAAGGCTAGTGTACTTTATTGTCACAAAATTTCAAGATTTTATGACACTCCAGTAAAAAGTTACAAGCATTTGATAGTTGCAAACTTTGATAGGTGTAGGACGCACCGTATAGAAGTTAGGGCCATTTGAAGTTTTATCAGTGTTTGATTTGGGACTCAAGGGTAGCATAGCTATGAGCGATAGCTTAAATGGACAAGAAGCACGAGTACTTTATTGTCACAAAATTCTAAGGTTTTATGACGCTCCAGTAAAAAGTTACAAGCATTTGATTGTTGCAAACTATGATAGATGTAGGACGCACCGTATATAAGTTAGGGCCATTTGAAGTTTTAGCAGTGTTTGATTTGGGACTCAAGGGCAACATAGCTATGAGCGATAGCTTAAATTGACAAGAGGCTCGAGTTTTTTTACTGTCACAAAATTTCAAGATTTTATAACGCTCCAGTAAAAAGTTACACGCATTTGATTATTGCAAATTTTCATAGGTGTAGGACGCACCGTATAGAATTTAGGGCCATTTGAAATTTTATCATTGTTTGATTTGAGACTCAAGGATAGCATAGCTAAGAGTGATAGCATAAATTGATAAGAGGCTCGATTACTTAATTGTCACCAAATTTCAAGGCTTCATGGCGCTCCAGTAAAGAGTTACAAGCGTTTGAATGTGGCAAACTTTGATAGGTATAGGACGCACCGTATAGAAGTTAGGGCCATTTGAAGTTTTAGCAGTGTTTGATTTGGGACTCAAGCGTAGCGTAGCTATGAGCGATAGCTTAAATTGACAAGAGGCACGAGTACTTTATTGTCACAAAATTTCTAGGTTTTATGACGCTCCAGTAAAGAGATACTAGCATTTGAATATTGCAAACTTTGATAGGTATAGGACGCACCGTTAAATTGACAAAAGGCTCGATTACTTTATTGTCACAAAATTTCTAGGTTTTATGACGCTCCAGTAAAGAGTTACAAGCATTTGAATATTGCAAACTTTCATAGGTATAGGACGCACCGTATAGAAGTTAGGGCTATTTGAAGTTTTATTAGTGTTTTATTTGGGACTCAAGGGTAGCATAGCTATGAGCGATGGCTTAAATTGACAAGAGGCTCGAGTACTTCATTGTCAAAAAATTTCAAGATTTTTTGACGCTCCAATAAAAAGTTACAACCATTTGAATGTTGCAAACTTTGATAGGTATAGGACGCACCGTTAAATTGACAAGAGGCTCGATTACTTTATTGTCACAAAATTTCAAGGTTCTATGACGCTCCGCTTTGAGTAAAGCGTTACAAGCATTTGAATGTTGCAAACTTTCATAGGTATAGGACGCACCGTATAGAAGTTAGGGCCATTTGAAGTTTTATCAGTGTTTGATTTGGAACTCAAGGGTACCAAAGTTATGAGCGATAGCTTAAATTGACAAAAGGCTCGTGTACTTTATTGTCACAAAATTTCAAGATTTTATGACGCTCCAGTAAAAAGTTACAAGCATTTGATAGTTGCAAACTTTGATAGATGTAGGACGCACCGTATATAAGCTAGGGCCATTTGAAGTTTTAGCATTGTTTGATTTGGGACTCAAGGGTAGAATAGCTATGAGCGATAGCTTAAATTGACAAGAGGCTCAAGTTTTTTTATTGTCACAAATTTCAAGATTTTATAACGCTCCAGTAAAAAGTTATAAGCATTTGGATTGTTGAAAACTTTGATAGGTGTAGGACGCATCGTATAGAAGTTAGGGCCATTTGAAATTTTATCATTTGAGACTCAAGGGTAGCATATCTATGAGTGATAGCATAAATTGATAAGAGGCTCGATTACTTAATTGTCACCAAATTTCAAGCCTTTATGACGCTCCAGTAAAGAGATACAAGCGTTTGAATGTGGCAAACTTTGATAGGTATAGGACGCACCGTTTAGAAGTTAGGGCCATTTGAAGTTTTAGCAGTGTTTGATTTGGGACTCAAGCGTAGCGTAGCTATGAGCGATAGCTTAAATTGACAAGAGGCACGAGTACTTTATTGTCACAAAATTTCAAGGTTTTATGACGCTCCAGTAAAGAGATACTAGCATTTGAATATTGCAAACTTTGATAGGTATAGGACGCACCGTTAAATTGACAAAAGGCTCGATTACTTTATTGTCACAAAATTTCAAGGTTTTATGACGCTCCAGTAAAGAGTTACAAGCATTTGAATGTTGCAAACTTTCATAGGTATAGGACGCACCGTATAGAAGTTAGGGCTATTTGAAGTTTTATTAGTGTTTTATTTGGACTCAAGGGTAGCATAGCTATGAGCGGTGGCTTAAATTGACAAGAGGCTCGAGTACTTCATTGTCACAAAATTTTAAGATTTTTTGACGCTCCAATAAAAAGTTACAACCATTTGAATATTGCAAACTTTGATAGGACGCACCGTTAAATTGACAAGAGGCTCGATTACTTTATTGTCACAAAATTTCAAGGTTCTATGACGCTCCAGTAAAGAGTTACAAGCATTTGCATGTTGCAAACTTTCATAGGTATAGGACGCACCGTATAGAAGTTAGGGCCATTTGAAGTTTTATCAGTGTCTGATTTGGGACTAAATTTAAATTATGAGCGATAGATTAAATTGACAATAGGCTCGAGTACTTTATTGACACAAAATTTCAAGTATTTTTGACGCTCCAGTAAAAAGTTACAAGCATTTGATTGTTGCAAACTTTGGTAGGTGTAGGAACGCACCGTGTAAAAGTTAGGGCCATTTGAGGTTTTATCAGTGTTTGGTTTGGGACTCAAGGGTAGCATAGCTATGAGTGAATGCTTAAATTGATAAGAGGCTCGATTACTTTGTTGTCACCAAATTTCAAGGTTTTATGACGCTCCAGTAAAGAGTTACAAGCATTTGAATGTTGCCAAGTTTCATAGGTATAGGACGCACCGTATAGAAGATAGGGCCATTTGAAATATTAGCAGTGTTTTACTCAAGCGTACTATAGCTATTAGCGATAGTTTAAATTGACAAGAGGCTCGTGTAATTTATTGCCACAAAATTTCAAGATTTTATGACGCTCCAGTAAAATAACAAGCATTTGATTGTTGCAAACTTTGATAGGTGTAGGACGCACCGTATAGAAGTTAGGCCATTTGAAGTTTTATCAGTGTTTGATTTGGGACTCAAGGGTAGCATAGCTATGAGTGAATGCTTAAATTGATAAGAGGCTCGATTACTTTGTTGTCACCAAATTTCAAGGTTTTATGACGCTCCAGTAAAGAGTTACAAGCATTTGATTGTTGCAAACTTTAATAGGTGTAGGACGCACCGTATAGAAGTTAGGGCCATTTGAAGTTTTAGCAGTGTTTGATTTGGGACTCAAGGGTAGAATAGCTATGAGCGATAGCTTAAATTGACAAAAGGCTTGAATTTTTTTATTGTCACAAAATTTCAAAATTTTATAACGCTCCGGTAAAAAGTTACAAGCATTTGATTATTGCACACTTTCATAGGTGTAGGACGCACCGTATAGAAGTTAGGGCCATTTGAAGTTTTATCAGTGTCTGATTTGGGACTAAATTTAAACTATGAGCGATAGCTTAAATTGACAAGAGGCTCGTGTACTTTATTGCCACAAAATTTCAAGATAGTATGACGCTCCAGTAAAAAGTTATAAGCATTTGGATTGTTGAAAACTTTGATAGGTGTAGGACGCATCGTATAGAAGTTAGGGCCATTTGAAATTTTATCATTTGAGACTCAAGGGTAGCATATCTATGAGTGATAGCATAAATTGATAAGAGGCTCGATTACTTAATTGTCACCAAATTTCAAGCCTTTATGACGCTCCAGTAAAGAGATACAAGCGTTTGAATGTGGCAAACTTTGATAGGTATAGGACGCACCGTTTAGAAGTTAGGGCCATTTGAAGTTTTAGCAGTGTTTGATTTGGGACTCAAGCGTAGCGTAGCTATGAGCGATAGCTTAAATTGACAAGAGGCACGAGTACTTTATTGTCACAAAATTTCAAGGTTTTATGACGCTCCAGTAAAGAGATACTAGCATTTGAATATTGCAAACTTTGATAGGTATAGGACGCACCGTTAAATTGACAAAAGGCTCGATTACTTTATTGTCACAAAATTTCAAGGTTTTATGACGCTCCAGTAAAGAGTTACAAGCATTTGAATGTTGCAAACTTTCATAGGTATAGGACGCACCGTATAGAAGTTAGGGCTATTTGAAGTTTTATTAGTGTTTTATTTGGACTCAAGGGTAGCATAGCTATGAGCGGTGGCTTAAATTGACAAGAGGCTCGAGTACTTCATTGTCACAAAATTTTAAGATTTTTTGACGCTCCAATAAAAAGTTACAACCATTTGAATATTGCAAACTTTGATAGGACGCACCGTTAAATTGACAAGAGGCTCGATTACTTTATTGTCACAAAATTTCAAGGTTCTATGACGCTCCAGTAAAGAGTTACAAGCATTTGCATGTTGCAAACTTTCATAGGTATAGGACGCACCGTATAGAAGTTAGGGCCATTTGAAGTTTTATCAGTGTCTGATTTGGGACTAAATTTAAATTATGAGCGATAGATTAAATTGACAATAGGCTCGAGTACTTTATTGACACAAAATTTCAAGTATTTTTGACGCTCCAGTAAAAAGTTACAAGCATTTGATTGTTGCAAACTTTGGTAGGTGTAGGAACGCACCGTGTAAAAGTTAGGGCCATTTGAGGTTTTATCAGTGTTTGGTTTGGGACTCAAGGGTAGCATAGCTATGAGTGAATGCTTAAATTGATAAGAGGCTCGATTACTTTGTTGTCACCAAATTTCAAGGTTTTATGACGCTCCAGTAAAGAGTTACAAGCATTTGAATGTTGCCAAGTTTCATAGGTATAGGACGCACCGTATAGAAGATAGGGCCATTTGAAATATTAGCAGTGTTTTACTCAAGCGTACTATAGCTATTAGCGATAGTTTAAATTGACAAGAGGCTCGTGTAATTTATTGCCACAAAATTTCAAGATTTTATGACGCTCCAGTAAAATAACAAGCATTTGATTGTTGCAAACTTTGATAGGTGTAGGACGCACCGTATAGAAGTTAGGCCATTTGAAGTTTTATCAGTGTTTGATTTGGGACTCAAGGGTAGCATAGCTATGAGTGAATGCTTAAATTGATAAGAGGCTCGATTACTTTGTTGTCACCAAATTTCAAGGTTTTATGACGCTCCAGTAAAGAGTTACAAGCATTTGATTGTTGCAAACTTTAATAGGTGTAGGACGCACCGTATAGAAGTTAGGGCCATTTGAAGTTTTAGCAGTGTTTGATTTGGGACTCAAGGGTAGAATAGCTATGAGCGATAGCTTAAATTGACAAAAGGCTTGAATTTTTTTATTGTCACAAAATTTCAAAATTTTATAACGCTCCGGTAAAAAGTTACAAGCATTTGATTATTGCACACTTTCATAGGTGTAGGACGCACCGTATAGAAGTTAGGGCCATTTGAAGTTTTATCAGTGTCTGATTTGGGACTAAATTTAAACTATGAGCGATAGCTTAAATTGACAAGAGGCTCGTGTACTTTATTGCCACAAAATTTCAAGATAGTATGACGCTCCAGTAAAAAGTTACAAGCATTTGATTGTTGCAAACTTTGATAGGTGTAGGACGCACCGTATAGAAGTTAGGGCCATTTGAAATTTTATCATTTGAGACTCAAGGGTAGCATATCTATGAGTGATAGCATAAATTGATAAGAGGCTCGATTACTTAATTGTCACCAAATTTCAAGCCTTTATGACGCTCCAGTAAAGAGATACAAGCGTTTGAATGTGGCAAATTTTGATAGGTATAGGACGCACCGTATAGAAGTTAAGGCCATTTGAAGTTTTAGCAGTGTTTGATTTGGGACTCAAGCGTAGCGTAGCTATGAGCGATAGCTTAAATTGACAAGAGGCACGAGTACTTTATTGTCACAAAATTTCTAGGTTTTTTGACGCTCCAGTAAAGAGATACTAGCATTTGAATATTGCAAACTTTGATAGGTATAGGACGCACCGTTAAATTGACAAAAGGCTCGATTACTTTATTGTCACAAAATTTCTAGGTTTTATGACGCTCCAGTAAAGAGTTACAAGCATTTGAATGTTGCAAACTTTCATAGGTATAGGACGCACCGTATAGAAGTTAGGGCTATTTGAAGTTTTATTAGTGTTTTATTCGGGACTCAAGGGTAGCATAGCTATGAGCGATGGCTTAAATTGACAAGAGGCTCGAGTACTTCATTGTCACAAAATTTCAAGATTTTTTGACGCTCCAATAAAAAGTTACAACCATTTGAATGTTGCAAACTTTGATAGGACGCACCGGTAAATTGACAAGAGGCTCGATTACTTTATTGTCACAAAATTTCAAGGTTCTATGACGCTCCAGTAAAGAGTTACAAGCATTTGAATGTTGCAAACTTTCATAGGTGTAGGACGCACCGTATAGAAGTTAGGGCCATTTGAAGTTTTATCAGTGTCTGATTTGGGACTAAATTTAAACTATGAGCGATAGCTTAAATTGACAAGAGGCTCGTGTACTTTATTGCCACAAAATTTCAAGATAATATGACGCTCCAGTAAAAAGTTACAAGCATTTGATAGTTGCAAACTTTGATAGATGTAGGACGCACCGTATATAAGTTAGGGCCATTTGAAGTTTTAGCATTGTTTGATTTGGGACTCAAGGGTAGAATAGCTATGAGCGATAGCTTAAATGGACAAGAAGCACGAGTACTTTATTGTCACAAAATTCCAAGGTTTTATGACGCTCCAGTAAAAAGTTACAAGCATTTGATTGTTGCAAACTATGATAGATGTAGGACGCACCGTATATAAGTTACGGCCATTTGAAGTTTTATCAGTGTTTGATTTGGGACTCAAGGGTAGCATAGCTATGAGCGATAGCTTAAATGGACAAGAAGCACGAGTACTTTATTGTCACAAAATTCCAAGGTTTTATGACGCTCCAGTAAAGAGATACTAGCATTTGAATATTGCAAACTTTGATAGGTATAGGACGCACCGTTAAATTGACAAAAGGCTCGATTACTTTATTGTCACAAAATTTCAAGGTTTTATGACGCTCCAGTAAAGAGTTACAAGCATTTGAATGTTGCAAACTTTCATAGGTATAGGACGCACCGTATAGAAGTTAGGGCTATTTGAAGTTTTATTAGTGTTTTATTTGGACTCAAGGGTAGCATAGCTATGAGCGGTGGCTTAAATTGACAAGAGGCTCGAGTACTTCATTGTCACAAAATTTTAAGATATTTTTACGCTCCAATAAAAAGTTACAACCATTTGAATATTGCAAACTTTGATAGGACGCACCGTTAAATTGACAAGAGGCTCGATTACTTTATTGTCACAAAATTTCAAGGTTCTATGACGCTCCAGTAAAGAGTTACAAGCATTTGCATGTTGCAAACTTTCATAGGTATAGGACGCACCGTATAGAAGTTAGGGCCATTTGAAGTTTTATCAGTGTCTGATTTGGGACTAAATTTAAATTATGAGCGATAGATTAAATTGACAATAGGCTCGAGTACTTTATTGACACAGAATTTCAAGTATTTTTGACGCTCCAGTAAAAAGTTACAAGCATTTGATTGTTGCAAACTTTGGTAGGTGTAGGAACGCACCGTATAGAAGTTAGGGCCATTTGAAATTTTATCATTTGAGACTCAAGGGTAGCATATCTATGAGTGATAGCATAAATTGATAAGAGGCTCGATTACTTAATTGTCACCAAATTTCAAGCCTTTATGACGCTCCAGTAAAGAGTTACTAGCATTTGAATATTGCAAACTTTGATAGGTATAGGACGCACCGTTAAATTGACAAAAGGCTCGATTACTTGATTGTCACAAAATTTCAAGGTTTTATGACGCTCCAGTAAAGAGTTACAAGCATTTGAATGTTGCAAACTATGATAGATGTAGGACGCACCGTATATAAGTTAGGGCCATTTGAAGTTTTAGCAGTGTTTGATTTGGGACTCAAGGGCAACATAGCTATGAGCGATAGCTTAAATTGACAAGAGGCTCGAGTTTTTTTACTGTCACAAAATTTCAAGATTTTATAACGCTCCAGTAAAAAGTTACAAGCATTTGATTATTGCAAACTTTCATAGGTGTAGGACGCACCGTATAGAAGTTAGGGCCATTTGAAGTTTTATCAGTGTCTGATTTGGGACTAAATTTAAACTATGAGCGATAGCTTAAATTGACAAGAGGCTTGTGTACTTTATTGCCACAAAATTTCAAGATATTATGACGCTCCAGTTGATTATTGCAAACTTTGATAGGTGTAGGACGCACCGTATAGAAGTTAGGGCCATTTGAAATTTTATCATTGTTTGATTTGAGACTCAAGGGTAGCATAGCTATGAGTGATAGCATAAATTGATAAGAGGCTCGATTACTTAATTGTCACCAAATTTCAAGGCTTCATGGCGCTCCAGTAAAGAGTTACAAGCGTTTGAATGTGGCAAACTTTGATAGGTATAGGACGCACCGTATAGAAGTTAGGGCCATTTGAAGTTTTAGCAGTGTTTGATTTGGGACTCAAGCGTAGCGTAGCTATGAGCGATAGCTTAAATTGACAAGAGGCACGAGTACTTTATTGTCACAAAATTTCTAGGTTTTTTGACGCTCCAGTAAAGAGATACTAGCATTTGAATATTGCAAACTTTCATAGGTATAGGACGCACCGTTAAATTGACAAAAGGCTCGATTACTTTATTGTCACAAAATTTTTAGGTTTTATGACGCTCCAGTAAAGAGTTACAAGCATTTGAATGTTGCAAACTTTCATAGGTATAGGACGCACCGTATAGAAGTTAGGGCTATTTGAAGTTTTATTAGTGTTTTATTTGGGACTCAAGGGTAGCATAGCTATGAGCGATGGCTTAAATTGACAAGAGGCTCGAGTACTTCATTGTCACAAAATTTCAAGATTTTTTGACGCTCCAATAAAAAGTTACAACCATTTGAATGTTGCAAACTTTGATAGGTATAGGACGCACCGTTAAATTGACAAGAGGCTCGATTACTTTATTGTCACAAAATTTCAAGGTTCTATGACGCTCCAGTAAAGAGTTACAAGCATTTGAATGTTGCAAACTTTCATAGGTATAGGACGCACCGTATAGAAGTTAGGGCCATTTGAAGTTTTATCAGTGTTTGATTTGGGACTCAAGGGTAGCAAAGTTATGAGCGATAGCTTAAATTGACAAAAGGCTCGTGTACTTTATTGTCACAACATTTCAAGATTTTATGACGCTCCAGTAAAAAGTTACAAGCATTTGATAGTTGCAAACTTTGATAGATGTAGTACGCACCGTATATATGTTAGGGCCATTTGAAGTTTTAGCATTGTTTGATTTGGGACTCAAGGGTAGAATAGCTATGAGCGATAGCTTAAATTGACAAGAGGCTCAAGTTTTTTTATTGTCACAAAATTTCAAGATTTTATAACGCTCCAGTAAAAAGTTACAAGCATTTGATAGTTGCAAACTTTCATAGGTGTAAGACGTACCGTATAGAAGTTAGGGCCATTTGAAGTTTTATCAGTGTCTGATTTGGGACTAAATTTAAACTATGAGCGATAGCTTAAATTGACAAGAGGCTCGTGTACTTTATTGCCACAAAATTTCAAGATAATATGACGCTCCAGTAAAAAGTTACAAGCATTTGATAGTTGCAAACTTTGATAGATGTAGGACGCACCGTATATAAGTTAGGGCCATTTGAAGTTTTAGCATTGCTTGATTTGGGACTCAAGGGTAGAATAGCTATGAGCGATAGCTTAAATGGACAAGAAGCACGAGTACTTTATTGTCACAAAATTCCAAGGTTTTATGACGCTCCAGTAAAAAGTTACAAGCATTTGATTGTTGCAAACTATGATAGATGTAGGACGCACCGTATATAAGTTAGGGCCATTTGAAGTTTTATCAGTGTTTGATTTGGGACTCAAGGGTAGCATAGCTATGAGCGATAGCTTAAATGGACAAGAAGCACGAGTACTTTATTGTCACAAAATTCCAAGGTTTTATGACGCTCCAGTAAAAAGTTACAAGCATTTGATTGTTGCAAACTATGATAGATGTAGGACGCACCGTATATAAGTTAGGGCCATTTGAAGTTTTAGCATTGTTTGATTTGGGACTCAAGGGTAGCAAAGTTATGAGCGATAGCTTAAATTGACAAAAGGCTCGTGTACTTTATTGTCACAAAATTTCAAGATTTTATGACGCTCCAGTAAAAAGTTACAAGCATTTGATAGTTGCAAACTTTGATAGATGTAGGACGCACCGTATATAAGTTAGGGCCATTTGAAGTTTTAGCATTGTTTGATTTGGGACTCAAGGGTAGAATAGCTATGAGCGATAGCTTAAATTGACAAGAGGCACGAGTACTTTATTGTCACAAAATTTCTAGGTTTTTTGACGCTCCTGTAAAGAGATACTAGCATTTGAATATTGCAAACTTTCATAGGTATAGGACGCACCGTTAAATTGACAAAAGGCTCGATTACTTTATTGTCACAAAATTTTTAGGTTTTATGACGCTCCAGTAAAGAGTTACAAGCATTTGAATGTTGCAAACTTTCATAGGTATAGGACGCACCGTATAGAAGTTAGGGCTATTTGAAGTTTTATTAGTGTTTTATTTGGGACTCAAGGGTAGCATAGCTATGAGCGATGGCTTAAATTGACAAGAGGCTCGAGTACTTCATTGTCACAAAATTTCAAGATTTTTTGACGCTCCAATAAAAAGTTACAACCATTTGAATGTTGCAAACTTTGATAGGTATAGGACGCACCGTTAAATTGACAAGAGGCTCGATTACTTTATTGTCACAAAATTTCAAGGTTCTATGACGCTCCAGTAAAGAGTTACAAGCATTTGAATGTTGCAAACTTTCATAGGTATAGGACGCACCGTATAGAAGTTAGGGCCATTTGAAGTTTTATCAGTGTTTGATTTGGGACTCAAGGGTAGCAAAGTTATGAGCGATAGCTTAAATTGACAAAAGGCTCGTGTACTTTATTGTCACAACATTTCAAGATTTTATGACGCTCCAGTAAAAAGTTACAAGCATTTGATAGTTGCAAACTTTGATAGATGTAGTACGCACCGTATATATGTTAGGGCCATTTGAAGTTTTAGCATTGTTTGATTTGGGACTCAAGGGTAGAATAGCTATGAGCGATAGCTTAAATTGACAAGAGGCTCAAGTTTTTTTATTGTCACAAAATTTCAAGATTTTATAACGCTCCAGTAAAAAGTTACAAGCATTTGATAGTTGCAAACTTTCATAGGTGTAAGACGTACCGTATAGAAGTTAGGGCCATTTGAAGTTTTATCAGTGTCTGATTTGGGACTAAATTTAAACTATGAGCGATAGCTTAAATTGACAAGAGGCTCGTGTACTTTATTGCCACAAAATTTCAAGATAATATGACGCTCCAGTAAAAAGTTACAAGCATTTGATAGTTGCAAACTTTGATAGATGTAGGACGCACCGTATATAAGTTAGGGCCATTTGAAGTTTTAGCATTGCTTGATTTGGGACTCAAGGGTAGAATAGCTATGAGCGATAGCTTAAATGGACAAGAAGCACGAGTACTTTATTGTCACAAAATTCCAAGGTTTTATGACGCTCCAGTAAAAAGTTACAAGCATTTGATTGTTGCAAACTATGATAGATGTAGGACGCACCGTATATAAGTTAGGGCCATTTGAAGTTTTAGCATTGTTTGATTTGGGACTCAAGGGTAGCAAAGTTATGAGCGATAGCTTAAATTGACAAAAGGCTCGTGTACTTTATTGTCACAAAATTTCAAGATTTTATGACGCTCCAGTAAAAAGTTACAAGCATTTGATAGTTGCAAACTTTGATAGATGTAGGACGCACCGTATATAAGTTAGGGCCATTTGAAGTTTTAGCATTGTTTGATTTGGGACTCAAGGGTAGAATAGCTATGAGCGATAGCTTAAATTGACAAGAGGCTCAAGTTTTTTTATTGTCACAAAATTTCAAGATGTTATAACGCTCCAGTAAAAAGATATAAGCATTTGGATTGTTGCAAACTTTGATAGGTGTAGGACGCATCATATAGAAGTTCGGGCCATGTGAAATTTTATCATTTGAGACTCAAGGGTAGCATATCTATGAGTGATAGCATAAATTGATAAGAGGCTCGATTACTTAATTGTCACCAAATTTCAAGCCTTTATGACGCTCCAGTAAAGAGATACAAGCGTTTGAATGTGGCAAACTTTGATAGGTATAGGACGCACCGTATAGAAGTTAGGGCCATTTGAAGTTTTAGCAGTGTTTGATTTGGGACTCAAGCGTAGCGTAGCTATGAGCGATAGCTTAAATTGACAAGAGGCACGAGTACTTTATTGTCACAAAATTTCAAGGTTTTATGACGCTCCAGTAAAGAGATACTAGCATTTGAATATTGCAAACTTTGATAGGTATAGGACGCACCGTTAAATTGACAAAAGGCTCGATTACTTTATTGTCACAAAATTTCAAGGTTTTATGACGCTCCAGTAAAGAGTTACAAGCATTTGAATGTTGCAAACTTTTATAGGTATAGGACGCACCGTATAGAAGTTAGGGATATTTGAAGTTTTATTAGTGTTTTATTTGGACTCAAGGGTAGCATAGCTATGAGCGGTGGCTTAAATTGACAAGAGGCTCGAGTACTTCATTGTCACAAAATTTTAAGATTTTTTGACGCTCCAATAAAAAGTTACAACCATTTGAATATTGCAAACTTTGATAGGACGCACCGTTAAATTGACAAGAGGCTCGATTACTTTATTGTCACAAAATTTCAAGGTTCTATGACGCTCCAGTAAAGAGTTACAAGCATTTGCATGTTGCAAACTTTCATAGGTATAGGACGCACCGTATAGAAGTTAGGGCCATTTGAAGTTTTATCAGTGTCTGATTTGGGACTAAATTTAAATTATGAGCGATAGATTAAATTGACAATAGGCTCGAGTACTTTATTGACACAGAATTTCAAGTATTTTTGACGCTCCAGTAAAAAGTTACAAGCATTTGATTGTTGCAAACTTTGGTAGGTGTAGGAACGCACCGTGTAAAAGTTAGGGCCATTTGAGGTTTTATCAGTGTTTGGTTTGGGACTCAAGGGTAGCATAGCTATGAGTGATAGCTTAAATTGATAAGAAGCTCGATTACTTTATTGTCACAAAATTTCAAGGTTTTATGACGCTCCAGTAAAGAGTTACAAGCATTTGAATGTTGCCAAGTTTCATAGGTATAGGACGCACCGTATAGAAGATAGGGCCATTTGAAATATTAGCAGTGTTTTACTCAAGCGTAGCATAGCTATTAGCGATAGCTTAAATTGACAAGAGGCTCGTGTAATTTATTGCCACAAAATTTCAAGATTTTATGACGCTCCAGTAAAATAACAAGCATTTGATTGTTGCAAACTTTGATAGGTGTAGGACGCACCGTATAGAAGTTAGGCCATTTGAAGTTTTATCAGTGTTTGATTTGGGACTCAAGGGTAGCATAGCTATGAGTGAATGCTTAAATTGATAAGAGGCTCGATTACTTTGTTGCCACCAAATTTCAAGGTTTTATGACGCTCCAGTAAAGAGTTACAAGCATTTGATTGTTGCAAACTTTAATAGGTGTAGGACGCACCGTATAGAAGTTAGGGCCATTTGAAGTTTTATCAGTGTCTGATTTGGGACTAAATTTAAACTATGAGCGATAGCTTAAATTGACAAGAGGCTCGTGTACTTTATTGCCACAAAATTTCAAGATAGTATGACGCTCCAGTAAAAAGTTACAAGCATTTGATTGTTGCAAACTTTGATAGGTGTAGGACGCACCGTATAGAAGTTAGGGCCATTTGAAATTTTATCATTTGAGACTCAAGGGTAGCATATCTATGAGTGATAGCATAAATTGATAAGAGGCTCGATTACTTAATTGTCACCAAATTTCAAGCCTTTATGACGCTCCAGTAAAGAGTTACTAGCATTTGAATATTGCAAACTTTGATAGGTATAGGACGCACCGTTAAATTGACAAAAGGCTCGATTACTTGATTGTCACAAAATTTCAAGGTTTAATGACGCTCCAGTAAAGAGTTACAAGCATTTGAATGTTGCAAACTATGATAGATGTAGGACGCACCGTATATAAGTTAGGGCCATTTGAAGTTTTAGCAGTGTTTGATTTGGGACTCAAGGGCAACATAGCTATGAGCGATAGCTTAAATTGACAAGAGGCTCGAGTTTTTTTACTGTCACAAAATTTCAAGATTTTATAACGCTCCAGTAAAAAGTTACAAGCATTTGATTATTGCAAACTTTCATAGGTGTAGGACGCACCGTATAGAAGTTAGGGCCATTTGAAGTTTTATCAGTGTCTGATTTGGGACTAAATTTAAACTATGAGCGATAGCTTAAATTGACAAGAGGCTTGTGTACTTTATTGCCACAAAATTTCAAGATATTATGACGCTCCAGTTGATTATTGCAAACTTTGATAGGTGTAGGACGCACCGTATAGAAGTTAGGGCCATTTGAAATTTTATCATTGTTTGATTTGAGACTCAAGGGTAGCATAGCTATGAGTGATAGCATAAATTGATAAGAGGCTCGATTACTTAATTGTCACCAAATTTCAAGGCTTCATGGCGCTCCAGTAAAGAGTTACAAGCATTTGAATGTTGCAAACTTTCATAGGTATAGGACGCACCGTATGGAAGTTAGGGCCATTTGAAGTTTAATCAGTGTTTGATTTGGGACTCAAGGGTAGCAAAGTTATGAGCGATAGCTTAAATTGACAAAAGGCTCGTGTACTTTATTGTCACAAAATTTCAAGATTTTATGACGCTCCAGTAAAAAGTTACAAGCATTTGATACTTGCAAACTTTGATAGATGTAGTACGCACCGTATAAAGGTTAGGGCCATTTGAAGTTTTAGCATTGTTTGATTTGGGACTCAAGGGTAGAATAGCTATGAGCGATAGCTTAAATTGACAAGAGGCTCAAGTTTTTTTATTGTCACAAAATTTCAAGATTTTATAACGCTCCAGTAAAAAGTTACAAGCATTTGATAGTTGCAAACTTTCATAGGTGTAAGACGTACCGTATAGAAGTTAGGGCCATTTGAAGTTTTATCAGTGTCTGATTTGGGACTAAATTTAAACTATGAGCGATAGCTTAAATTGACAAGAGGCTCGTGTACTTTATTGCCCCAAAATTTCAAGATATTATGACGCTCCAGTAAAAAGTTATAAGCATTTGGATTGTTGCAAACTTTCATAGGTGTAGGACGCACCGTATAGAAGTTAGGGCCATTTGAAATTTTATCATTTGAGACTCAAGGGTAGCATATCTATGAGTGATAGCATAAATTGATAAGATGCTCGATTACTTAATTGTCACCAAATTTCAAGCCTTTATGACGCTCCAGTAAAGAGATGCAAGCGTTTGAATGTGGCAAACTTTGATAGGTATAGGACGCACCGTATAGAAGTTAGGGCCATTTGAAGTTTTAGCAGTGTTTGATTTGGGACTCAAGCGTAGCGTAGCTATGAGCGATAGCTTAAATTGACAAGAGGCACGAGTACTTTATTGTCACAAAATTTCAAGGTTTTATGACGCTCCAGTAAAGAGATACTAGCATTTGAATATTGCAAACTTTGATAGGTATAGGACGCACCGTTAAATTGACAAAAGGCTCGATTACTTTATTGTCACAAAATTTCAAGGTTTTATGACGCTCCAGTAAAGAGTTACAAGCATTTGAATGTTGCAAAGTTTCATAGGTATAGGACGCACCGTATAGAAGTTAGGGCTATTTGAAGTTTTATTAGTGTTTTATTCGGGACTCAAGGGTAGCATAGCTATGAGCGATGGCTTAAATTGACAAGAGGCTAGAGTACTTCATTGTCACAAAATTTTAAGATTTTTTGACGCTCCAATAAAAAGTTACAACCATTTGAATGTTGCAAACTTTGATAGGACGCACCGTTAAATTGACAAGAGGCTCGATTACTTTATTGTCACAAAATTTCAAGGTTCTATGACGCTCCAGTAAAGAGTTACAAGCATTTGAATGTTGCAAACTTTCATAGGTGTAGGACGCACCGTATAGAAGTTAGGGCCATTTCAAGTTTTATCAGTGTCTGATTTGGGACTAAATTTAAACTATGAGCGATAGCTTAAATTGACAAGAGGCTCGTGTACTTTATGGCCACAAAATTTCAAGATAGTATGACGCTCCAGTAAAAAGTTACAAGCATTTGATTGTTGCAAACTTTGATAGGTGTAGGACGCACCGTATAGAAGTTAGGGCCATTTGAAATTTTATCATTTGAGATTCAAGGGTAGCATATCTATTAGTGATATCATAAATTGATAAGAGGCTCGATTACATAATTGTCACCAAATTTCAAGCCTTTATGACGCTCCAGTAAAGAGATACAAGCGTTTGAATGTGGCAAACTTTGATAGTTATAGGACGCACCGTATAGAAGTTAGGGCCATTTGAAGTTTTAGCAGTGTTTGATTTGGGACTCAAGCGTAGCGTAGCTATGAGCGATAGCTTAAATTGACAAGAGGCACGAGTACTTTATTGTCAGAAAATTTCACGGGTTTATGACGCTCCAGTAAAGAGTTACTAGCATTTGAATATTGCAAACTTTGATAGGTATAGGACGCACCGTTAAATTGACAAAAGGCTCGATTACTTGATTGTCACAAAATTTCAAGGTTTTATGACGCTCCAGTAAAGAGTTACAAGCATTTGAATGTTGCAAACTATGATAGATGTAGGACGCACCGTATATAAGTTAGGGCCATTTGAAGTTTTAGCAGTATTTGATTTGGGACTCAAGGGCAACATAGCTATGACCGGTAGCTTAAATTGACAAGAGGCTCGTGTACTTTATTGCCACAAAATTTCAAGATATTATGACGCTCCAGTTGATTATTGCAAACTTTGATAGGTGTAGGACGCACCGTATAGAAGTTAGGGCCATTTGAAATTTTATCATTGTTTGATTTGAGACTCAAGGGTAGCATAGCTATGAGTGATAGCATAAATTGATAAGAGGCTCGATTACTTAATTGTCACCAAATTTCAAGGCTTCATGGCGCTCCAGTAAAGAGTTACAAGCGTTTGAATGTGGCAAACTTTGATAGGTATAGGACGCACCGTATAGAAGTTAGGGCCATTTGAAGATTTAACAGTGTTTGATTTGGGACTCAACCGTAGCGTAGCTATGAGGGATAGCTTAAATTGACAAGAGGCACGAGTACTTTATTGTCACAAAATTTCTAGGTTTTATGACGCTCCAGTAAAGAGATACTAGCATTTGAATATTGCAAACTTTGATAGGTATAGGACGCACCGTTAAATTGACAAAAGGCTCGATTACTTTATTGTCACAAAATTTCTAGGTTTTATGACGCTCCAGTAAAGAGTTACAAGCATTTGAATGTTGCAAACTTTCATAGGTATAGGACGCACCGTATAGAAGTTAGGGCTATTTGAAGTTTTATTAGTGTTTTATTTGGGACTCAAGGGTACCATAGCTATGAGCGATGGCTTAAATTGACAAGAGGCTCGAGTACTTCATTGTCACAAAATTTCAAGATTTTTTGACGCTCCAATAAAAAGTTACAACCATTTGAATGTTGCAAACTTTGATAGGTATAGGACGCACCGTTAAATTGACAAGAGGCTCGATTACTTTATTGTCACAAAATTTCAAGGTTCTATGACGCTCCAGTAAAGAGTTACAAGCATTTGAATGTTGCAAACTTTCATAGGTATAGGACGCACCGTATAGAAGTTAGGGCCATTTGAAGTTTTATCAGTGTTTGATTTGGGACTCAAGGGTAGCAAAGTTATGAGCGATAGCTTAAATTGACAAAAGGCTCGTGTACTTTATTGTCACAAAATTTCAAGATTTTATGACGCTCCAGTAAAAAGATACAAGCATTTGATAGTTGCAAACTTTGATAGATGTAGGACGCACCGTATATAAGTTAGGGCCATTTGAAGTTTTAGCATTGTTTGATTTGGGACTCAAGAGTAGAATAGCTATGAGCGATAGCTTAAACTGACAAGAGGCTCAAGTTTTTTTATTGTCAAAAAATTTCAAGATTTTATAACGGTCCAGTAAAAAGTTACAAGCATTTGATTGTTGCAAACTTTCATAGGTGTAAGACGTACCGTATAGAAGTTAGGGCCATTTGAAGTTTTATCAGTGTCTGATTTGGGACTAAATTTAAACTATGAGCGATAGCTTAAATTGACAAGAGGCTCGTGTACTTTATTGCCCCAAAATTTCAAGATATTATGACGCTCCAGTAAAAAGTTATAAGCATTTGGATTGTTGCAAACTTTGATAGGTGTAGGACGCACCGTATAGAAGTTAGGGCCATATGAAATTTTATCATTTGAGACTCAAGGGTAGCATATCTATGAGTGATAGCATAAATTGATAAGATGCTCGATTACTTAATTGTCACCAAATTTCAAGCCTTTATGACGCTCCAGTAAAGAGATACAAGCGTTTGAATGTGGCAAACTTTGATAGGTATAGGACGCACCGTATAGAAGTTAGGGCCATTTGAAGTTTTAGCAGTGTTTGATTTGGGACTCAAGCGTAGCGTAGCTATGAGCGATAGCTTAAATTGACAAGAGGCACGAGTACTTTATTGTCACAAAATTTCAAGGTTTTATGACGCTCCAGTAAAGAGATACTAGCATTTGAATATTGCAAACTTTGATAGGTATAGGACGCACCGTTAAATTGACAAAAGGCTCGATTACTTTATTGTCACAAAATTTCAAGGTTTTATGACGCTCCAGTAAAGAGTTACAAGCATTTGAATGTTGCAAACTTTCATAGGTATAGGACGCACCGTATAGAAATTAGGGCTATTTGAAGTTTTATTAGTGTTTTATTTGGGACTCAAGGGTAGCATAGCTATGAGCGATGGCTTAAATTGACAAGAGGCTCGAGTACTTCATTGTCACAAAATTTTAAGATTTTTTGACGCTCCAATAAAAAGTTACAACCATTTGAATGTTGCAAACTTTGATAGGACGCACCGTTAAATTGACAAGGCTGGAATTTTTTTATTGTCACAAAATTTCAAAATTTTATAACGATCCGGTAAAAAGTTACAAGCATTTGATTATTGCAAACTTTCATAGGTGTAGGACGCAGCGTATAGAAGTTAGGGCCATTTGAAGTTTTATCAGTGTCTGATTTGGGACTAAATTTAAACTATGAGCGATAGCTTAAATTGACAAGAGGCTCGTGTACTTTATTGCCCCAAAATTTCAAGATATTATGACGCTCCAGTAAAAAGTTATAAGCATTTGGATTGTTGCAAACTTTGATAGGTGTAGGACGCACCGTATAGAAGTTAGGGCCATATGAAATTTTATCATTTGAGACTCAAGGGTAGCATATCTATGAGTGATAGCATAAATTGATAAGATGCTCGATTACTTAATTGTCACCAAATTTCAAGCCTTTATGACGCTCCAGTAAAGAGATACAAGCGTTTGAATGTGGCAAACTTTGATAGGTATAGGACGCACCGTATAGAAGTTAGGGCCATTTGAAGTTTTAGCAGTGTTTGATTTGGGACTCAAGCGTAGCGTAGCTATGAGCGATAGCTTAAATTGACAAGAGGCACGAGTACTTTATTGTCACAAAATTTCAAGGTTTTATGACGCTCCAGTAAAGAGATACTAGCATTTGAATATTGCAAACTTTGATAGGTATAGGACGCACCGTTAAATTGACAAAAGGCTCGATTACTTTATTGTCACAAAATTTCAAGGTTTTATGACGCTCCAGTAAAGAGTTACAAGCATTTGAATGTTGCAAACTTTCATAGGTATAGGACGCACCGTATAGAAATTAGGGCTATTTGAAGTTTTATTAGTGTTTTATTTGGGACTCAAGGGTAGCATAGCTATGAGCGATGGCTTAAATTGACAAGAGGCTCGAGTACTTCATTGTCACAAAATTTTAAGATTTTTTGACGCTCCAATAAAAAGTTACAACCATTTGAATGTTGCAAACTTTGATAGGACGCACCGTTAAATTGACAAGGCTGGAATTTTTTTATTGTCACAAAATTTCAAAATTTTATAACGATCCGGTAAAAAGTTACAAGCATTTGATTATTGCAAACTTTCATAGGTGTAGGACGCAGCGTATAGAAGTTAGGGCCATTTGAAGTTTTATCAGTGTCTGATTTGGGACTAAATTTAAACTATGAGCGATAGCTTAAATTGACAAGAGGCTCGTGTACTTTATTGCCACAAAATTTCAAGATAGTATGACGCTCCAGTAAAAAGTTACAAGCATTTGATTGTTGCAAACTTTGATAGGTGTAGGACGCACCGTATAGAAGTTAGGGCCATTTGAAATTTTATCATTGTTTGATTTGAGACTCAAGGGTAGCATATCTATGAGTGATAGCATAAATTGATAAGATGCTCGATTACTTAATTGTCACCAAATTTCAAGCCTTTATGACGCTCCAGTAAAGAGATACAAGCGTTTGAATGTGGCAAACTTTGATAGGTATAGGACGCACCGTATAGAAGTTAGGGCCATTTGAAGTTTTAGCAGTGTTTGATTTGGGACTCAAGCGTAGCGTAGCTATGAGCGATAGCTTAAATTGACAAGAGGCACGAGTACTTTATTGTCACAAAATTTCAAGGTTTTATGACGCTCCAGTAAAGAGATACTAGCATTTGAATATTGCAAACTTTGATAGGTATAGGACGCACCGTTAAATTGACAAAAGGCTCGATTACTTTATTGTCACAAAATTTCAAGGTTTTATGACGCTCCAGTAAAGAGTTACAAGCATTTGAATGTTGCAAACTTTCATAGGTATAGGACGCACCGTATAGAAATTAGGGCTATTTGAAGTTTTATTAGTGTTTTATTTGGGACTCAAGGGTAGCATAGCTATGAGCGATGGCTTAAATTGACAAGAGGCTCGAGTACTTCATTGTCACAAAATTTTAAGATTTTTTGACGCTCCAATAAAAAGTTACAACCATTTGAATGTTGCAAACTTTGATAGGACGCACCGTTAAATTGACAAGGCTGGAATTTTTTTATTGTCACAAAATTTCAAAATTTTATAACGATCCGGTAAAAAGTTACAAGCATTTGATTATTGCAAACTTTCATAGGTGTAGGACGCAGCGTATAGAAGTTAGGGCCATTTGAAGTTTTATCAGTGTCTGATTTGGGACTAAATTTAAACTATGAGCGATAGCTTAAATTGACAAGAGGCTCGTGTACTTTATTGCCACAAAATTTCAAGATAGTATGACGCTCCAGTAAAAAGTTACAAGCATTTGATTGTTGCAAACTTTGATAGGTGTAGGACGCACCGTATAGAAGTTAGGGCCATTTGAAATTTTATCATTGTTTGATTTGAGACTCAAGGGTAGCATAGCTATGAGTGATAACATAAATTGATAAGAGGCTCGATTACTTAATTGTCACCAAATTTCAAGGTTTTATGACGCTCCAGTAAAGAGTTACAAGCGTTTGAATGTGGCAAACTTTGATAGGTATAGGACGCACCGTATAGAAGTTAGGGCCATTTGAAGTTTTAGCAGTGTTTGATTTGGGACTCAAGCGTAGCGTAGCTATGAGCGATAGCTTAAATTGACAAGAGGCACGAGTACTTTATTGTCAGAAAATTTCAAGGGTTTATGACGCTCCAGTAAAGAGTTACTAGCATTTGAATATTGCAAACTTTGATAGGTATAGGACGCACCGTTAAATTGACAAAAGGCTCGATTACTTGATTGTCACAAAATTTCAAGGTTTTATGACGCTCCAGTAAAGAGTTACAAGCATTTGATTGTTGCAAACTTTCATAGGTATAGGACGCACCGTATAAAAGTTAGGGCTATTTGAAGTTTTATTAGTGTTTGATTTGGGACTCAAGGGTAGCATAGCTATGAGCTCATGGCGTAAATTGACAAGAGGCTCGAGTACTTCATTGTCACAAAATTTCAAGATTTTTTGACGCTCCAATAAAAAGTTACAACCATTTGAATGTTGCAAACTTTGATAGGTATAGGACGCACCGTTAAATTGACAAGTGGCTCGATTACTTTATTTTCACAAAATTTCAAGGTTCTATGACGCTCCAGTAAAGAGTTACAAGCATTTGAATGTTGCAAACTTTCATAGGTATAGGACGCACAGTATAGAAGTTAGGGCTATTTGAAATTTTATTAGTGTTTGATTTGGGACTCAAGGCGTAGCATAGCTATGAGGGATGGCTTAAATTGACTAGAGGCTCGAGTACTTCATTGTCACAAAATTTCAAGTTTTTTGACGCTCCAATAAAAATATACAACCATTTGAATGTTGCAAACGTTGATAGGTATAGGACGCACCGTTAAATTGACAAGAGGCTCGATTACTTTATTGTCACAGAATTTCAAGGATTTTTGACGCTCCAGTAAAAAGTTACAAGCGTTTGAATGTTGCAAACTTTGATAGGTTTAGGACGCACCGTATAAAAGTTAGGGCCATTTGAAGTTTTATCAGTGTTTGATTTGGGACTCAAGGGTAGCATAGCTATGAGTGATAGCTTCAATTGATAAGAGCCTCGATTACTTTATTGTCACCAAATTTCCAGGTTTTATGACGCTCCAGTAGAGAGTTACAAGCATTTGAATGTTGCAAACTTTGATAGGTATAGGACATACCGTATACAAGATAGAGCCATTTGAAGTTTTAGCAGTGTTTTATTTGGGACTCAAGCGTAGCATAGCTATGAGCGATAACTTAAATTGACAAGAGGCTCGTGTACTTTATTGCCACAAAATTTCAAGATATTATGACGCTCCAGTCAAAAGTTATAAGCATTTGATTGTTGCAAACTTTGATAGGTGTAGGACGCACCGTATAGAAGTTAGGGCCATTTAAAATTTTATCAGTGTTTGATGTGAGACTCAAGGGTAGCATAGCTATGAGTGATAGCATAAATTTATAAGAGGCTCGATTACTTAATTGTCACCAAATTTCAAGTTTTTATGACGCTCCAGTAAAGAGTTACAAGCATTTGAATGTTGCAAACTTTGATAGGAATAGGATGCACCGTATAGTACATAGGGCCATTTGAAGTTTTATCAGTGTTTGATTTGGGACTCAAGCGTAGCAGAGCTATGAGCGATAGCTTAAATTGACAAGAGGCTCGTGTACTTTATTGCCACAAAATTTTAAGATATTATGACGCTCCAGTAAAAAGTTACAAGCATTTGATTGTTGCAAAACTTTGATAGGTGTAGGATGCACCGTATAGAAGTTAGGGCCATTTAAAATTTTATCAGTGTTTGATGTGAGACTCAAGGGTAGCATAGCTATGAGTGATAGCATAAATTGCTAAGAGGCTCGATTACTTTATTGTCACCAAATTTCATGATTTTATGACGCTCCAATAAAAAGTTACAAGCATTTGATAGTTGCAAACTTTGATAGATGTAGGACGCACCGTATATAAGTTAGGGCCATTTGAAGTTTTAGCATTGTTTGATTTGGGACTCAAGGGTAGAATAGCTATGAGCGATAGCTTAAATTGACAAGAGGCTCAAGTTTTTTTATTGTCACAAAATTTCAAGATTTTATAACGCTCCAGTAAAAAGTTACAAGCATTTGATTATTGCAAACTTTCATAGGTGTAAGACGTACCGTATAGAAGTTAGGACCATTTGAAGTTTTATCAGTGTCTGATTTGGGACAAAATTTAAACTATGAGCGATAGCTTAAATTGACAAGAGGCTCGTGTACTTTATTGCCACAAAATTTCAAGATATTATGACGCTCCAGTCAAAAGTTATGAGCATTTGATTGTTGCAAACTTTGATAGGTGTCGGACGCACCGTATGGAAGTTAGGGCCATTTGAAATTTTATCATTTGAGACTCAAGGGTAGCATAGCTATGAGTGATAGCATAAATTGATAAGAGGCTCGATTACTTAATTGTCACCAAATTTCAAGCCTTTATGACGCTCCAGTAAAGAGTTACAAGCGTTTGAATGTTGCAAACTTTGACAGGTATAGGACGCACCGTATAGAAGTTAGGGCCATTTGAAATTTTATCAGTGTTTGATTTGGGACTGAAGGATAGCTTAAATTGATAAGAGGCTCGATTACTTTGTTGTCACCAATTTTCAAGGTTTTATAACGCTCCAGTAAAGAGTTACAAGCAGTTGAATGTTGCAAACTTTGATAGGTATAGGACGCACCGTATAGCAGATAGGGCCATTTGAAGCTTTAGCAGTGTTTGCCGCACCGTTAAATTGACAAGAGGCTCGATTAATTTATTGTCACAAAATTTCAAGGTTTTATGACGCTCCAGTAAAGAGTTACAAGCATTTGAATGTTGCAAACTTTCATAGGTATAGGACGCACCGTATAGAAACTAGGACCATTTGGAATTTTATCAGTGTTTGATTTGGGACTAAAGGGTAGCATAGCTATGAGCGATAGCTTAAATTGACAAGAGGCACGAGTACTTTATTGTCACAAAATTCCAAGGTTTTATGACGCTCCAGTAAATAGTTACAAACATTTGATTGTTGCAAACTGTGATAGGTGTTGGACGCACCGTATATAAGTTAATGCCATTTGAAGTTTTATCAGTAATTGATTTGGGACTCAAGGGTAGCATAGCTATGAGCGATAGCTTAAATTGACAAGAGGCACGAGTACTTTATTGTCACAAAATTCCAAGGTTTTATGACGCTCCAGTAAAAAGTTACAAGCATTCAAATGTTGCAAACTTTGATAGGTATAGGGCGCATCGTTAAATTGACAAGAGCCTCGATTACTTTATTGTCACAAAATTTCAAGGTTTTATGACGCTCCAGTAAAGAGTTGCAAGCGTTTGAATGTTGCAAATTTTGATAGGTTTAGGACGCACCGTATAAAAGTTAGGGCCATTTGAAGTTTTATCAGTGTTTGATTTGGGACTCAAGGGTAGCATAGCTATGAGTGATAGCTTCAATTGATAAGAGCCTCGATTACTTTATTGTCACCAAATTTCCAGGTTTTATGACGCTCCAGTAAAGAGTTACAAACATTTGAATGTTGCAAACTTTGATAGGTATAGGACATACCGTATACAATATAGGGCCATTTGAAGTTTTAGCAGTGTTTTATTTGGGACTCAAGCGTAGCATAGCTATGAGCGATAACTTAAATTGACAAGAGGCTCGTGTACTTTATTGCCACAAAATTTCTAGATATTATGACGCTCCAGTAAAAAGTTACAAGCATTTGATTGTTGCAAAACTTTGATAAGTGTAGGACGCACCGTATAGAGATTAGGGCCATTTAAAATTTTATCAGTGTTTGATTTGAGACTCAAGGGTAGCATAGCTATGAGTGATAGCATAAATTGCTAAGAGGCTCGACTACTTTATTGTCACCAAATTTCAAGATTTTATGACGCTCCAGTAAAAAGTTACAAGCATTTGATAATTGCAAACTTTGATAGATGTAGGACGCACCGTATATAACTTAGGGCCATTTGAAGTTTTAGCATTGTTTGATTTGGGACTCAAGGGTAGAATAGCTATGAGCGATAGCTTAAATTGACAAGAGGCTCAAGTTTTTTTATTGTCACAAAATTTCAAGATTTTATAACGCTCCAGTAAAAAGTTACAAGCATTTGATTATTGCAAACTTTCATAGGTGTAAGACGTACCGTGTAGAAGTTAGGGCCATTTGAAGTTTTATCAGTGTCTGATTTGGGACTAAATTTAAACTATGAGCGATAGCTTAAATTGACAAGAGGCTCGTGTACTTTATTGCCACAAAATTTCAAGATATTATGACGCTCCAGTCAAAAGTTATAAGCATTTGATTGTTGCAAACTTTGATAGGTGTAGGACGCACCGTATAGAAGTTAGGGCCATTTGAAATTTTATCATTTGAGACTCAAGGGTAGCATAGCTTTGAGTGATAGCATAAATTGATAAGAGGCTCGATTACTTAATTGTCACCAAATTTCAAGCCTTTATGACGCTCCAGTAAAGAGTTACAAGCGTTTGAATGTTGCAAACTTTGACAGGAATAGGAAGCACCGTATAGAAGTTAGGGCCATTTGAAATTTTATCAGTGTTTGATTTGGGACTGAAGGTTAGCATAGCTATGAGCGATAGCTTAAATTGACAAGAGGCACGAGTACTTTATTGTCACAAAATTTCAAGGTTTTATGACACTCCAGTAAAAAGTTACAAGCATTTGATTGTTGCAAACTTTGATAGGTGTAGGATGCCCCGTATATAAGTTAGGGCCATTTGAAGTTGTAGCAGTGTTTGATTTGGGTTTGAAGGGTAGAAAAGCTATGAGCGATAGTTTAAATTGACAAGAGGCTCGAGTTTTTTATTGTAAGATTTTGTGACGCTCCAGTAAAAAGTTACAAGCATTTGATTGTTGCAAACTTTGATAGGTGTAGGACGCACCGTATAGAAGTTAGGGCTATTTGAAGTTTTATTAGTGTTTGATTTGGGACTCAAGGGTAGCATAGCTATGAGCGATGGTTTAAATTGACAAGCGGCTCGAGTGCTTCATTGTCACAAAATTTCAAGATTTTTTGACGCTCCAATAAAAAGTTACAACATTTGAATGTTGCAAACTTTGATAGGTATGGCACGCACCGTTAAATTGACAAGGGGCTCGATTACTTTATTTTCACAGAATTTCAAGGTTTTTGACGCTCCAGTAAAGAGTTACAAGCATTTGAATATTGCAAACTTTGATAGGTGTAGGACGCACCGTATAGAAGTTAGGGCCATTTGAAGTTTTATCAGTGTCTGATTTGGGACTAAATTTAAACTATGAGCGATAGATTAAATTGACCACAGGCTCGAGTACTTTAGTGTCACAAAATTTCAAGGATTTTTGACGCTCCAGTAAAAAGTTACAAGCATTTGAATGTTTGCAAACTTTGATAGGTGTAGGACGCACCATATAAAAGTTAGGGTCATTTGAAGTTTTATCAATGTTTGATTTGGGACTCAAGGGTAGCATAGCTATGAGTGATAGCGTAAATCGATAAGAGGCTCGATTACTTTATGGTCACCAAATTTCAAGTTTTTATGACGCTCCAGTAAAGAGTTACAAGCATTTGAATGTTGCAAACTTTGATAGGAATCGGATGCACCGTATAGTACATAGGGCCATTTGAAGTTTTATCAGTGTTTGATTTGGGACACAAGGGTAGCATAGCTATGAGCGATATCTTAAATTGACAAGAGACTCGTGCACTTTATTGCCAGAAAATTTCAAGATATTATGACGCTCCAGTAAAAAGTTACAAGCATTTGATGTTGCAAACTTTGATGGGTATAGGACGCACCGTATAGAAGTTAGGGCCATTTGAAGTTCTATCAGTGTTTGATTTGGGACTCAATGGTAGCATAGCTATGAGCGACAGCTTAAATTGACAAAAGGCTCGTGTACTTTATTTTCACAAAATTAGCAAGATTTTATGACGCTCCAGTAAAAAGTTACAAGCATTTAAATGTTGCAAACTTTGATAGGTATAGGGCGCATCGTTAAATTGACAAGAGCCTCGATTACTTTATTGTCACAAAATTTCAAGGTTTTATGACGCTCCAGTAAAGAGTTGCAAGCATTTGAATGTTGCAAACTTTCATAGGTATAGGACGCACCGTATAGAAGCTAGGGCCATTTGAAATTTTATAAGTGTTTGATTTGGGACTCAAGGGTAGCATAGCTATGAGCGATAGCTTAAATTGACAAAAGGCTCGTGTACTTTATTGTCACAAAATTTCAAGATTTTATGACGCTACAATAAAAAGTTACAAGCATTTGATAGTTGGAAACTTTGATAGGTGTAGGACGCACCGTATAAAAGTTAGGGCCATTTGAAGTTTTATCAGTAATTGATTTGGGACTCAAGGGTAGCATAGCTATGAGCGATAGCTTAAATTGACAAGAGGCACGAGTACTTTATTGTCACAAAATTCCAAGGTTTTATGACGCTCCAGTAAATAGTTACAAACATTTGATTGTTGCAAACTGTGATAGGTGTAGGACGCACCGTATATAAGTTAATGCCATTTGAAGTTTTAGCAGTGTTTGATTTGTGACTCATGCGTAGAATAGCTATGAGCGATAGCTTAAATTGACAAGAGGCTCGAGTTTTTTATTGTCACAAAATTTCAAGATTTTATGACCCTCCAGTAAAAAGTTACAAGCATTTGATTATTGCAAACTTTGATAGGTGTAGGACGCACCGTATAGAAGTTAGGGCCATTTGAAGTTTTATCAGTGTTTGATTTGGGACTCAAGGGTAGCATAGCTATGAGCGATAGCTTAAATTGACAAGAGGCACGAGTACTTTATTGTCACCAAATTTCAAGGTTTTATGACGCTCCAGCAAAAAGTTACAAGCATTTGATTATTGCAAGCTTTGATAGGTGTTTGACGCACCGTATAGAAGTTAGGGCCATTTGAAGTTTTAATTTCAAATTTCAAGATTTTATGACGCTCCAGTAAGAAATTACAAGCATTTCAATGTTGAAAACTTTGATAGGTGTAGGACGCAGCGTATAGAAGTTAGGGCTATTTGAAGTTTTATTAGTGTTTGACGCACCGTTAAATTGACAAGAGGCTCGATTAATTTATTGCAACAAAATTTCAAGGTTTTATGACGCTCCAGTAAAGAGTTGCAAGCATTTGAATGTTGCAAACTTTCATAGGTATAGGACGCACCTTATAGAAGTTAGGGCTATTTGAAGTTTTATTAGTGTTTGACGCACCGTTAAATTGACAAGAGGCTCGATTACTTTATTGTCACAAAATTTCAAGATTTTATGACGCTCCAGTAAAGAGTTACAAGCAGTTGAATGTTGCAAACTTTCATAGGTATAGGATGCACCGTATAGAAGTTAGGGCCATTTAAAGTTTTATCAGTGTCTGATTTGGGACTAAACTTAAACTATGAGCGATAGATTAAATTGACAATAGGCTCGAGTAATTTATTGTCGCAAAATTTCAATGATTTTTGACGCTCCAGTAAAAAGTTACAAGCATTTGAATGTTGCAAACTTTGATAGGTGTAGGACGCACCGTATAGAAGTTAGGGCCATTTGAAGTTTTAGTAGTGTTTGATTTGGAACTTATTGTCACCAAATTTCAAGGTTTTATGACGCTCCAGTAAAGAGTTACAAGCATTTAAATGTTGCAAACTTTGATAGGTATAGGGCGCATCGTTAAATTGACAAGAGCCTCGATTACTTTATTGTCACAAAATTTCAAGGTTTTATGACGCTCCAGTAAAGAGTTGCAAGCATTTGAATGTTGCAAACTTTCATAGGTATAGGACGCACCGTATAGAAGCTAGGGCCATTTGAAATTTTATAAGTGTTTGATTTGGGACTCAAGGGTAGAATGGCTATGAGCGATAGCTTAAATTGACAAGAGGCTCGAGTTTTTTATTGTCACAAAATTTCAAGATTTTATGACCCTCCAGTAAAATGTTACAAGCATTTGATTATTGCAAACTTTGATAGGTGTAGGACGCACCGTATAGAAGTTCGGGCCATTTGAAGTTTTATCAGTGTTTGATTTGGGACTCAAGGGTAGAATAGCTATGAGCGATAGCTTAAATTGACAAGAGGCACGAGTACTTTATTGTCACAAAATTCCAAGGTTTTATGAAGCTCCAGTAAAGAGTTACAAGCATTTCAATGTTGCAAACTTTCATAGGAATAGGACGCACCGTATAGAAGCTAGGACCATTTGAAATTTTATCAGTGTTTGATTTGGGACTCAAGGGTAGCATAGCTATGTTAAATTGACAAAAGCCTCGTGTACTTTATTGTCACAAAATTTCAAGGATTTTTGACGCTCCAGTAAAAAGTTACAAGCATTTGAATGTTGCAAACTTTGATAGGTGTAGGACGCACCGTATAGAAGTTAGGGCCATTTGAAGTTTTATCAGTGTTTCATTTTGGGACTCAAGAGTAGCAGAGCTATGAGCGATAGCTTAAATTGATAAAAGGCTCGAGTACTTCATTATCAGAAAATTTCAAGGTTCTATGCCGCTCCAGTAAAAATTTACAAGCATTTGAATGATGCAAACTTTGATAGGTGTAGGACACCGTATAGAAGTTAGGGCCAATTGAAGTTTCAGCAGTGTGTGATTTGGGACTGAAGGGTAGCATAGCTATGAGCGATAGCATAAACTGACAAGAGGCTCGAGAACTTCATTGTCACAAAATTTCATGGTTTTTTGACGCTCCAATAAAAAGTTACAAGCATTTGAATGTTGCAAACTTTGGTAGGTGTAGGACGCACCGTATAGAAGTTAGGGCCATATGAGGTTCTATCAGTGTTTGATTTGGGACTCAAGGTTAGCATAGCTATGAGCGATAGCTTAAATTGATAACTGGCTCGAGTACTTAATGTCACAAAATTTCAAGATTTTATGACGCTCCAGTAAAAAGTTACAAGCATTTGATTGTTGCAAACTTTGATAGGTGTAGTACGCACCGTATATAAGTTAGGGCCATTTGAAGTTTTATCAGTGTTTGATTTGGGACTCAAGGGTAGCATAGCTATGAGCGATATCTTAAATTTACAAGAGGCTCGGGTACTTTATTGTCACAAAATGTCAAGGTTTTATGACGCTCCCGTAAAAAGTTACAAGCATTTGAATGTTGCAAACTTTGATAGGTGTAGGACGCATCGTATAAAAGTTAGGGCCATTTGAAGTTTTATCAGCGTTTTATTTTGGGACTGAAGAGTAGCATACCTATGAGCGATTGCATAAATTGGCAAGATACTCGAATACTTCATTGTCACAAAATTTCAATATTTTTTTGAAGCTCCAATAAAAAGTTACAAGCATTTGAATGTTGCAAACTTTGATAGCTGTAGGACGCACCGTATAGAAGTTAGGGCCATTTGAAGTTTTATCAGTGTTTGATTTAGGACTCAAGGGTAGCATAGCTATGAGCGATATCTTAAATTGACAAGAGGCACGAGTAATTTATTGTCACAAAATTTCAAGGTTTAATGACGCTCCAGTAAAAAGTTACAAGCATTTGATTGTTGCAAACTTTGATAGGTGTAAGACGCACCCCATAGAAGTTAGGGCCATTTAAAGTTTTAGCAGTGTTTGATTTGGGACTCAAGGGTAGAATAGCTATGAGCGATAGCTTAAATTGACAAGAGGCTCGAGTTGTTTTATTGTCACAAAATTGCAAGGTTTTATGACGCTCCAGTAAAAAGTTACAAGCATTTGAATGTTGCAATCTTTGATAGGTATAGGACGCACCGTATAGAAGTTAATGCCATTTGAGGTTTTATCAGTATCTGATTTGGGTCTCAAGAGTAGCATAGCTATGAGCGATAGCTTAAATTGACAAGAGGCACGAGTACTTTATTGTCACAAAATTGCAAGGTTTTATGACGCTCCAGTAAAAAGTTACAAGCATTTGATTTTTGCAAACTTTGATATTTGTAGGACGCACCGTATAGAAGTTAGGGCTATTTGAAGTTTTATCAGTGTTTGATTTGGGACTCCAGGGTAACATAGCTATGAGCGATAGCTTAAATTGACAAGAGGCTCGGGTACTTTATTGTTTCAAAATTTCAAGGTTTTATGACGCTCCAGTAAAAATTTGCAAGCATTTGAATGTTGCAAACTTTGACAGGTATAGGACGCACCGTATAGAAGTTAGGGCCATTTGAAATTTTATCAGTGTTTGATTTGGGACTGAAGGGTAGCATAGCTATGAGCGATAGCTTAAATTGACAAGAGGCACGAGTACTTTATTTTCACAAAATTGCAAGATTTTATGACGCTCCAGTAAAAAGTTAGAAGCATTTGATTATTAAAAACTTTGATAGGTGTAGGACGCACCGTATAGAAGTTAGGGCCATTTGAAGTTTTATCATTGTCTGATTTGGGACTAAATTTAAAGTATGAGCGATCGATTAAATTGACAATAGGCTCGAGTACTTTATTTTCACAAAATTTCAAGGATTTTTGACGCTAGTAAATAGTTACAGACATTTGATTGTTGCAAACTGTGATAGGTGTAGGACGCACCGTATATAAGTTAATGCCATTTGAAGTTTTAGAAGTGTATGATTTGGGACTCAAGGGTAGAATAGCTATGAGCGATAGCTTAAATTGACAAGAGGCTCGAGTTTTTTATTGTCACAAAATTTCAAGATTTTATGACCCTCCAGTAAAAAGTTACAAGCATTTGATTATTGCAAACTTTGATAGGTGTAGGACGCACCGTATAGAAGTTAGGGCCATTTGAAGTTTTATCAGTGTTTGATTTGGGACTCAAGGGTAGCATAGCTATGAGCGATAGCTTAAATTGACAAGAGGCACGAGTACTTTATTGTCACAAAATTCCAAGGTTTTATGACGCTCCAGTAAAAAGTTACAAGCATTTAAATGTTGCAAACTTTGATAGGTATAGGGCGCATCGTTAAATTGACAAGAGCCTCGATTACTTTATTGTCACAAAATTTCAAGGTTTTATGACACTCCAGTAAAGAGTTGCAAGCATTTGAATGTTGCAAACTTTCATAGGTATAGGACGCACCGTATAGAAGCTAGGGCCATTTGAAATTTTATAAGTGTTTGATTTGGGACTCAAGGGTAGCATAGCTATGAGCGATAGCTTAAATTGACAAAAGGCTCGTGTACTTTATTGTCACAAAATTTCAAGATTTTATGACGCTACAATAAAAAGTTACAAGCATTTGATAGTTGGAAACTTTGATAGGTGTAGGACGCACCGTATAGAAGTTAGGGCCATTTGAAGTTTTATCAGTAATTGATTTGGGACTCAAGGGTAGCATAGCTATGAGCGATAGCTTAAATTGACAAGAGGCACGAGTACTTTATTGTCACAAAATTCCAAGGTTTTATGACGCTCCAGTAAATAGTTACAAACATTTGATTGTTGCAAACTGTGATAGGTGTAGGACGCACCGTATATAAGTTAATGCCATTTGAAGTTTTAGCAGTGTTTGATTTGTGACTCATGCGTAGAATAGCTATGAGCGATAGCTTAAATTGACAAGAGGCTCGAGTTTTTTATTGTCACAAAATTTCAAGATTTTATGACCCTCCAGTAAAAAGTTACAAGCATTTGATTATTGCAAACTTTGATAGGTGTAGGACGCACCGTATAGAAGTTAGGGCCATTTGAAGTTTTATCAGTGTTTGATTTGGGACTCAAGGGTAGCATAGCTATGAGCGATAGCTTAAATTGACAAGAGGCACGAGTACTTTATTGTCACCAAATTTCAAGGTTTTATGACGCTCCAGCAAAAAGTTACAAGCATTTGATTGTTGCAAGCTTTGATAGGTGTTTGACGCACCGTATAGAAGTTAGGGCCATTTGAAGTTTTAATTTCAAATTTCAAGATTTTATGACGCTCCAGTAAGAAATTACAAGCATTTCAATGTTGAAAACTTTGATAGGTGTAGGACGCAGCGTATAGAAGTTAGGGCTATTTGAAGTTTTATTAGTGTTTGACGCACCGTTAAATTGACAAGAGGCTCGATTAATTTATTGCAACAAAATTTCAAGGTTTTATGACGCTCCAGTAAAGAGTTGCAAGCATTTGAATGTTGCAAACTTTCATAGGTATAGGACGCACCTTATAGAAGTTAGGGCTATTTGAAGTTTTATTAGTGTTTGACGCACCGTTAAATTGACAAGAGGCTCGATTACTTTATTGTCACAAAATTTCAAGATTTTATGACGCTCCAGTAAAGAGTTACAAGCAGTTGAATGTTGCAAACTTTCATAGGTATAGGATGCACCGTATAGAAGTTAGGGCCATTTAAAGTTTTATCAGTGTCTGATTTGGGACTAAATTTAAACTATGAGCGATAGATTAAATTGACAATAGGCTCGAGTAATTTATTGTCGCAAAATTTCAATGATTTTTGACGCTCCAGTAAAAAGTTACAAGCATTTGAATGTTGCAAACTTTGATAGGTGTAGGACGCACCGTATAGAAGTTAGGGCCATTTGAAGTTTTAGTAGTGTTTGATTTGGAACTTATTGTCACCAAATTTCAAGGTTTTATGACGCTCCAGTAAAGAGTTACAAGCATTTAAATGTTGCAAACTTTGATAGGTATAGGGCGCATCGTTAAATTGACAAGAGCCTCGATTACTTTATTGTCACAAAATTTCAAGGTTTTATGACGCTCCAGTAAAGAGTTGCAAGCATTTGAATGTTGCAAACTTTCATAGGTATAGGACGCACCGTATAGAAGCTAGGGCCATTTGAAATTTTATAAGTGTTTGATTTGGGATTCAAGGGTAGAATGGCTATGAGCGATAGCTTAAATTGACAAGAGGCTCGAGTTTTTTATTGTCACAAAATTTCAAGATTTTATGACCCTCCAGTAAAATGTTACAAGCATTTGATTATTGCAAACTTTGATAGGTGTAGGACGCACCGTATAGAAGTTCGGGCCATTTGAAGTTTTATCAGTGTTTGATTTGGGACTCAAGGGTAGAATAGCTATGAGCGATAGCTTAAATTGACAAGAGGCACGAGTACTTTATTGTCACAAAATTCCAAGGTTTTATGAAGCTCCAGTAAAGAGTTACAAGCATTTCAATGTTGCAAACTTTCATAGGAATAGGACGCACCGTATAGAAGCTAGGACCATTTGAAATTTTATCAGTGTTTGATTTGGGACTCAAGGGTAGCATAGCTATGTTAAATTGACAAAAGCCTCGTGTACTTTATTGTCACAAAATTTCAAGGATTTTTGACGCTCCAGTAAAAAGTTACAAGCATTTGAATGTTGCAAACTTTGATAGGTGTAGGACGCACCGTATAGAAGTTAGGGCCATTTGAAGTTTTATCAGTGTTTCATTTTGGGACTCAAGAGTAGCAGAGCTATGAGCGATAGCTTAAATTGATAAAAGGCTCGAGTACTTCATTATCAGAAAATTTCAAGGTTCTATGCCGCTCCAGTAAAAGTTTACAAGCATTTGAATGATGCAAACTTTGATAGGTGTAGGACACCGTATAGAAGTTAGGGCCAATTGAAGTTTCAGCAGTGTGTGATTTGGGACTGAAGGGTAGCATAGCTATGAGCGATAGCATAAACTGACAAGAGGCTCGAGAACTTCATTGTCACAAAATTTCATGGTTTTTTGACGCTCCAATAAAAAGTTACAAGCATTTGAATGTTGCAAACTTTGGTAGGTGTAGGACGCACCGTATAGAAGTTAGGGCCATATGAGGTTCTATCAGTGTTTGATTTGGGACTCAAGGTTAGCATAGCTATGAGCGATAGCTTAAATTGATAACTTGGTCGAGTACTTAATGTCACAAAATTTCAAGATTTTATGACGCTCCAGTAAAAAGTTACAAGCATTTGATTGTTGCAAACTTTGATAGGTGTAGTACGCACCGTATATAAGTTAGGGCCATTTGAAGTTTTATCAGTGTTTGATTTGGGACTCAAGGGTAGCATAGCTATGAGCGATATCTTAAATTTACAAGAGGCTCGGGTACTTTATTGTCACAAAATGTCAAGGTTTTATGACGCTCCCGTAAAAAGTTACAAGCATTTGAATGTTGCAAACTTTGATAGGTGTAGGACGCATCGTATAAAAGTTAGGGCCATTTGAAGTTTTATCAGCGTTTTATTTTGGGACTGAAGAGTAGCATACCTATGAGCGATTGCATAAATTGGCAAGAGACTCGAATACTTCATTGTCACAAAATTTCAATATTTTTTTGAAGCTCCAATAAAAAGTTACAAGCATTTGAATGTTGCAAACTTTGATAGCTGTAGGACGCACCGTATAGAAGTTAGGGCCATTTGAAGTTTTATCAGTGTTTGATTTAGGACTCAAGGGTAGCATAGCTATGAGCGATATCTTAAATTGACAAGAGGCACGAGTAATTTATTGTCACAAAATTTCAAGGTTTAATGACGCTCCAGTAAAAAGTTACAAGCATTTGATTGTTGCAAACTTTGATAGGTGTAAGACGCACCCCATAGAAGTTAGGGCCATTTAAAGTTTTAGCAGTGTTTGATTTGGGACTCAAGGGTAGAATAGCTATGAGCGATAGCTTAAATTGACAAGAGGCTCGAGTTGTTTTATTGTCACAAAATTAAAAGATTTTATGACGCTCCAGTAAAAAGTTACAAGCATTTGATTGTTGCAAACTTTGATAGGTATAGGACGCACCGTATAGAAGTTAATGCCATTTGAGGTTTTATCAGTATCTGATTTGGGTCTCAAGAGTAGCATAGCTATGAGCGATAGCTTAAATTGACAAGAGGCACGAGTACTTTATTGTCACAAAATTGCAAGGTTTTATGACGCTCCAGTAAAAAGTTACAAGCATTTGATTTTTGCAAACTTTGATATTTGTAGGACGCACCGTATAGAAGTTAGGGCTATTTGAAGTTTTATCAGTGTTTGATTTGGGACTCCAGGGTAACATAGCTATGAGCGATAGCTTAAATTGACAAGAGGCTCGGGTACTTTATTGTTTCAAAATTTCAAGGTTTTATGACGCTCCAGTAAAAATTTGCAAGCATTTGAATTTTGCAAATTTTGATAGGTGTAGGACGCACCGTATAGAAGTTAGGGCCATTTGAAGTTTTATCAGTGTTTCATTTTGGGACTCAAGAGTAGCAGAGCTATGAGAGATAGCTTAAATTGATAAGAGTCTCGAGTACTTCATTATCAGAAAATTTCAAGGTTTTATGACGCTCCAGTAAAAAGTTGCAAGCATTTGATTGTTGCAAACTTTGATAGGTGTAGGACGCACCGTATAGAAGTTAGGGCCAATTGAAGTTTTATCAGTGTTTCATTTAGGACTCAAGGGTAGCATAGCTATGAGCGATAGCCTAAATTGACAAGAGGCACGAGAACTTTATTGTCACAAAATTTCAATGTTTTATGACGCTCCAGTAAAAAGCTACAAGCATTTGATTGTTGCAAACTTTGATAGGTGTAGGACGCACTGTATAGAAATTAGGGCCATATGAAGTTTTATCAGTGTTTGATTTGGGTCTCAAGGGTAGCATAGCTATGAGCGATAGCTTAAATTGATAAGTGGCACGAGTACTTAATGTCACAAAATTTCAAGGTTTTATGACGCTCCAGTAAAAAGTTACAAGCTATGATTGTTGCACACTCTGATAGGTATCGGACGCACCGTATAGAAGCTAGGGCCATTTGAAGTTTTATCAGTATTTGATTTGTGACTCATGAGTAGCATAGCTATTAATGATAGCTTAAGTTGATAAGAGGTTCTAGTACTTTATTGTCCCAAAATTTCAAGGTTTTATGACGCTCCATTAAAAAGTTACAAGCATTTGAATGTTGCAAACTTTGAGAGGTGTAGGACGCACCGTATAGAAGTTAGCGCCAATTGAAGTTTTATCAGTGTTTCATTTTGGGACTCAAGAGTAGCATAGCTATGAGCGATAGCTTAAATTGATTAGAGGGTCGAGTACTTCATTATCACAAATTTTCAAGGTCTTATGACGCTCCCGTAAAAAGTTACAAGCATTTGAATGTTGCAAACTTTGATAGGTGCAGGACGCACCGTATAGAAGTTAGGGCCATTTGAAGTTTTATCAGTGTTTTATATTGGGACTGAAGAGTAGCATAGCTATGAGCGATTGCTTATATTGGGAAGAGGCTCGATTACTTCATTGTCACAAAATTTCAATATTTTTTGAAGCTCCAAAAAAAGTTACAAGAATTTGAATGTTGCAAACTGTGATAGGTGTAGGATGCACCGTATAGAAGTTAGGGCCATTTGAAGTTTTATCAGTGTTTCATTTAGGACTCAAGGGTAGCATAGCTATGAGCGATAGCTTAAATTGACAAGAGGCACGAGTACTTTATTGTCACAAAATTTCAAGGTTTTATGACGCTCCAGTAAAAAGCTACAAGCATTTGATTGTTGCAAACTTTGATAGGTGTAGGACGCACCGTATAGAAGTTAGGGCCATATGAAGTTTCATCAGTATTTGATTTGGGTCTCAAGGGTAGCATAGCTATGAGCGATAGCTTAAATTGATAAGTGGCACGAGTACTTAATGTCACAAAATTTCAAGGTTTTATGACGCTCCAGTAAAAAGTTACAAGCATTGATTGTTGCAAACTCTGATAGGTATAGGACGCACCGTATAGAAGCTAGGGCCATTTAAAGTTTTATCAGTATTTGATTTGTGACTCATGACTATTAATGATAGCTTAAGTTGATAAGAGGTTCGAGTACTTTATTGTCCCAAAATTTCAAGGTTCTATGACGCTACATTAAAAAGTTACAAGCATTAGAATGTTGCAAACTTTGATAGGTGTAGGACGCACCGTATAGAAGTTAGCGCCATTTGAAGTTTTATCAGTGTTTCATTTTGGGACTCAAGAGTAGCATAGCTATGAGCGATAGCTTAAATTGATTAGAGGCTCGAGTACTTCATCATCACAAAATTTCAAGGTTTTATGCCGCTCCAGTAAAAATTTACAAGCATTTGAATGTTGCAAACTTTGATAGGTGTAGGACGCACCGTATAGAAGTTAGGGCCATTTGAAGTTTTGGCACTGTTTGATTTTGGAATGAAGGGTAGCATAGCTATGAGCGATAGCTTAAACTGACAAGAGGCTCGAGAACTTCATTGTCACAAAATTTCATGGTTTTTTGACGCTCCAATATAAAGTTACAAGCATTTGAATGTTGCAAACTTTGATAGGTATAGGACGCACCGTATAGAAGATCGGGCCATATGAGGTTTTCTCAGTGTTTGATTTGGGACTCAAGGGTAGCATAGCTATGAGCGATAGCTTAAATGGATAAGTGGCTCGAGTACTTAATGTCACAAAATTTCAAGGTTTTATGACGCTCCAGTAAAAAGTTACAAGCATTTGATTGTTGCAAACTTTGATAGGTGTAGTACGCACCGTATAGAAGTTAGGGACATTTGAAGTTTGATCAGTGTTTGATTTGGGACTCAAGGGTAGCATAGCTATGAGCGATATCTTAAATTTACAAGAGGCTCGGGTACTTTTTTGTCACAAAATGTCAAGGTTTTACGACGCTCCCGTAAAAAGTTACAAGCATTTGAATGTTGCAAACTTTGATAGGTGTAGGACGCATCGTATAAAAGTTAGGGCCATTTGAAGTTTTATCAGTGTTTTATTTTGGGACTGAAGAGTAGCATACCTATGAGCGATTGCATAAATTGACAAGAGACTCGAGTACTTCATTGTCACAAAATTTCAATATTTTTTGAAGGTCCAATAAAAAGTTACAAGCATTTGAATGTTGCAAACTGTGATAGGTGTAGAAGTTAGGGCCATTTGAAATATTATCAGTGTTTGATATAGGACTCAAGGGTAGCATAGCTATGAGCGATATCTTAAATTGGCAAGAGGCACGAGTACTTTATTGTCACAAAATTTCAAGGTTTAATGACGCTCCAGTAAAAAGTTACAAGCATTTGATTGTTGCAAACTTTGATCGGTGTAAGACGCACCCCATAGAAGTTAGGGCCATTTGATGTTTTATCAGTGTCTGATTTGGGTCTTAAGGGTAGCATAGCTATGAGCGATAGCTTAAATTGACAAGAGGCACGAGTACTTTATTGTTACAAAATTGCAAGGTTTTATGACGCTCCAGTAAAAAGTTACAAGCATTTGATTTTTGCAAACTTTGATATTTGTAGGACGCACCGTATAGAAGTTAGGGCTATTTGAAGTTTTATCAGTGTTTGATTTGGGACTCCAGGGTAACATAGCTATGAGCGATAGCTTAAATTGACAAGAGGCTCGGGTACTTTATTGTCTCAAAATTTCAAGGTTTTATGACGCTCCGGTAAAAATTTGCAAGCATTTAAATGTTGCAAACTTTGATAGGTGTAGGACGCACCGTATAGAAGTTAAGGCCATATGAGGTTTAATTAGTGTTTGATTTGGGACTCAAGGGTAGCATAGCTATAAGCGATAGCTTAAATTGATAAGTGGCTCGAGTACTTAATGTCACCAAATTTCAAGGTTTTATGACGCTCCGGTAAAAATTTGCAAGCATTTAAATGTTGCAAACTTTGATAGGTGTAGGACGCACCGTATAGAAGTTAGGGCCATTTGAAGTTTTATCAGTGTTTTATATTGGGACTGAATAGTAGCATAGCTATGAGCGATTGCTTAAATTGACAAGAGGCTCGAGAACTTCATTGTCATAAAATTTAATGTTTTTTTGACGCTCCAATAAAAAGTTACAAGCATTTGAATGTTGCAAACTTTGGTAGGTGTAGGATGCACCGTATAGAAGTTAGGACCATATGAAGTTTTATCAGTGTTTGATTTGGGTCTCAAGGATAGCATAGCTATGAGCGATAGCTTAAATTGATAAGTGGCACGAGTACTTAATGTCACAAAATTTCAAGGTTTTATGACGCTCCAGTAAAAAGTTACAAGCATTGATTGTTGCAAACTCTGATAGGTATAGGACGCACCGTATAGAAGCTAGGGCCATATAAAGATTTATCAGTATTTGATTTGTGACTCATGAGTAGCATAGCTATTAATGATAGCTTAAGTTGATAAGAGGTTCGAGTACTTTATTGTCCCAAAATTTCAAGGTTTTATGACACTCCATTAAAAAGTTACAAGCATTTGAATGTTGCAAACTTTCAGAGGTGTAGCACGCACCGTATAGAAGTTAGCGCCAATTGAAGTTTTATAAGTGTTTCATTTTGGGACTGAAGAGAGGCATAGCTATGAGCGATAGCTTAAATTGACAAGAGGCACGAATACTTTATTGTCACAAAATTCCAAGGTTTTATGACGCTCCAGTAAAAAGTTACAAGCATTTGATTGTTGCAAACTTTGATAGGTGTATGACGCACCGTATATAAGTTAGGGCCATTTGAAGTTTTAGCATCGTTTGATTTGGGACTCGAGGGTAGAATAGCTATGAGCGAAAGCTTAAATTGAAAAGAGGCTCGAGTTGTTTTATCGTCACAAAATTTAAAGATTTTATGACGCTCCAGTAAAAAGTTAGAAGCATTTGATTGTTGCAAACTTTGATAGGTGTAGAACGTACCATATAGAAGTTAGGGCCATTTGAACTTTTATCAGTGTCTGATTTGGGACTCAAGGGAAGCATAGCTATAAGTGATAGATTAAATTGATAAGAGGCTCGATTACTTTATTGTCAACAAAGTAAAAAGTTACAACCATTTGAATGGTGCAAACTTTGATAGGTATAGGACGCACCGTTAAATTGACAAGAGGCTCGAGTACTTTATTGTCAAAAAATTTCAAGGTTTTTCGACTCTTCAGTAAAAAGTTACAAGCATTTGAATGTTGCAAACTTTGATAGGTGTAGGACGCGCCGTATATAAGTTAGGGCCATTTGAAGTTTTATCAGTGTTTGATTTGGGACTCAAGGGTAGCATAGCTATGAGTGATTGCATAAATTGATAAGAGGCTCGATTACTTTATTGTCACCAAATTTCAAGGTTTTATGACGCTCCAGTAAAGAGTTACAAAACATTTGAATGTTGCAAACTTTGATAGGTATAGGACGCACCGTATAGAAATTAGGGCAATTTGACGTTATATCAGTGTCTGATTTGGGACTCAAGGGAAGCATAGCTATGAGTGATAGCTTAAATTAACAAGAGGCTCGATTACTTTATAGTCACCAAATTTCAAGGTTTTATCACGCTAAAGTAAAAAGTAACAACCATTTGAATGTTGCAAACTTTGATAGGTATAGGACGCACCGTTAAATTGACAAGAGGCTCGAGTACTTTATTGTCACAAAATTTCAAGGATTTTTGACGCTCCAGTAAAAAGTTACCAGCAATTGTATCTTGCAAACTTTGATATTTGTAGGACGCACCGTATAGAAGTTAGGGCTATTTGAAGTTTTATCAGTGTTTGATTTGGGACTCCAGGGTAACATAGCTATGAGCGATAGCTTAAATTGACAAGAGGCTCGGGTACTTTATTGTCTCAAAATTTCAAGGGTTTATGACGCTCCGGTAAAAATTTGCAAGCATTTAAATGTTGCAAACTTTGATAGGTGTAGGACGCACCGTATAGAAGTTAAGGCCATATGAGGTTTAATTAGTGTTTGATTTGGGACTCAAGGGTAGCATAGCTATAAGCGATAGCTTAAATTGATAAGTGGCTCGAGTACTTAATGTCACCAAATTTCAAGGTTTTATGACGCTCCGGTAAAAATTTGCAAGCATTTAAATGTTGCAAACTTTGATAGGTGTAGGACGCACCGTATAGAAGTTAGGGCCATTTGAAGTTTTATCAGTGTTTTATATTGGGACTGAATAGTAGCATAGCTATGAGCGATTGCTTAAATTGACAAGAGGCTCGAGAACTTCATTGTCATAAAATTTAATGTTTTTTTGACGCTCCAATAAAAAGTTACAAGCATTTGAATGTTGCAAACTTTGGTAGGTGTAGGATGCACCGTATAGAAGTTAGGACCATATGAAGTTTTATCAGTGTTTGATTTGGGTCTCAAGGATAGCATAGCTATGAGCGATAGCTTAAATTGATAAGTGGCACGAGTACTTAATGTCACAAAATTTCAAGGTTTTATGACGCTCCAGTAAAAAGTTACAAGCATTGATTGTTGCAAACTCTGATAGGTATAGGACGCACCGTATAGAAGCTAGGGCCATATAAAGATTTATCAGTATTTGATTTGTGACTCATGAGTAGCATAGCTATTAATGATAGCTTAAGTTGATAAGAGGTTCGAGTACTTTATTGTCCCAAAATTTCAAGGTTTTATGACGCTCCATTAAAAAGTTACAAGCATTTCAATGTTGCAAACTTTGAGAGGTGTAGGATGCACCGTATAGAAGTTAGCGCCAATTGAAGTTTTATCAGTGTTTAATTTTGGGACTCAAGAGTAGCATAGCTATGAGCGATAGCTTAAATTGATTAGAGGCTCGAGTACTTCATTATCACAAAATTTCAAGGTTTTATGCCGCTCCAGTAAAAATTTACAAGCATTTGATTGTTGCAAACTTTGATAGGTGTAGTACGCACCGTATAGAAGTTAGGGCCATTTAAAGTTTTATCAGTGTTTGATTTGGGACTCAAGGGTAGCATAGCTATGAGCGATATCTTAAATTTACAAGAGGCTCGGGTACTTTATTGTCACAAAATGTCAAGTTTTTATGACGCTCCCGTAAAAAGTTACAAGCATTTGAATGTTGCAAACTTTGATAGGTGTAGGACGCACCGTATAGAAGTTAGGGCCATTTGAAGTTTTGGCAGTGTTTGATTTTGGACTGAAGAGTAGCATAGCTATGAGCGATAGCTTAAACTGCAAGAGGCTCGAGAACTTCATTGTCACAAAATTTCATGGTTTTTGACGCTCCAATAAAAAGTTACAAGCATTTGAATGTTGCAAACTTTGATAGGTGTAGGACGCACCGTATAGAAGTTAGGGCCATATGAGGTTTTATCAGTGTTTGATTTAGGACTCAAGGGAAGCATAGCTATGAGTGATAGCTTAAATTAACAAGAGGCTCGATTACTTTATAGTCACCAAATTTCAAGGTTTTATCACGCTAAAGTAAAAAGTAACAACCATTTGAATGTTGCAAACTTTGATAGGTATAGGACGCACCGTTAAATTGACAAGAGGCTCGAGTACTTTATTGTCACAAAATTTCAAGGATTTTTGACGCTCCAGTAAAAAGTTACCAGCAATTGTATCTTGCAAACTTTGATATTTGTAGGACGCACCGTATAGAAGTTAGGGCTATTTGAAGTTTTATCAGTGTTTGATTTGGGACTCCAGGGTAACATAGCTATGAGCGATAGCTTAAATTGACAAGAGGCTCGGGTACTTTATTGTCTCAAAATTTCAAGGTTTTATGACGCTCCGGTAAAAATTTGCAAGCATTTAAATGTTGCAAACTTTGATAGGTGTAGGACGCACCGTATAGAAGTTAAGGCCATATGAGGTTTAATTAGTGTTTGATTTGGGACTCAAGGGTAGCATAGCTATAAGCGATAGCTTAAATTGATAAGTGGCTCGAGTACTTAATGTCACCAAATTTCAAGGTTTTATGACGCTCCGGTAAAAATTTGCAAGCATTTAAATGTTGCAAACTTTGATAGGTGTAGGACGCACCGTATAGAAGTTAGGGCCATTTGAAGTTTTATCAGTGTTTTATATTGGGACTGAATAGTAGCATAGCTATGAGCGATTGCTTAAATTGACAAGAGGCTCGAGAACTTCATTGTCATAAAATTTAATGTTTTTTTGACGCTCCAATAAAAAGTTACAAGCATTTGAATGTTGCAAACTTTGGTAGGTGTAGGATGCACCGTATAGAAGTTAGGACCATATGAAGTTTTATCAGTGTTTGATTTGGGTCTCAAGGATAGCATAGCTATGAGCGATAGCTTAAATTGATAAGTGGCACGAGTACTTAATGTCACAAAATTTCAAGGTTTTATGACGCTCCAGTAAAAAGTTACAAGCATTGATTGTTGCAAACTCTGATAGGTATAGGACGCACCGTATAGAAGCTAGGGCCATATAAAGATTTATCAGTATTTGATTTGTGACTCATGAGTAGCATAGCTATTAATGATAGCTTAAGTTGATAAGAGGTTCGAGTACTTTATTGTCCCAAAATTTCAAGGTTTTATGACGCTCCATTAAAAAGTTACAAGCATTTCAATGTTGCAAACTTTGAGAGGTGTAGGATGCACCGTATAGAAGTTAGCGCCAATTGAAGTTTTATCAGTGTTTAATTTTGGGACTCAAGAGTAGCATAGCTATGAGCGATAGCTTAAATTGATTAGAGGCTCGAGTACTTCATTATCACAAAATTTCAAGGTTTTATGCCGCTCCAGTAAAAATTTACAAGCATTTGATTGTTGCAAACTTTGATAGGTGTAGTACGCACCGTATAGAAGTTAGGGCCATTTAAAGTTTTATCAGTGTTTGATTTGGGACTCAAGGGTAGCATAGCTATGAGCGATATCTTAAATTTACAAGAGGCTCGGGTACTTTATTGTCACAAAATGTCAAGTTTTTATGACGCTCCCGTAAAAAGTTACAAGCATTTGAATGTTGCAAACTTTGATAGGTGTAGGACGCACCGTATAGAAGTTAGGGCCATTTGAAGTTTTGGCACTGTTTGATTTTGGACTGAAGAGTAGCATAGCTATGAGCGATAGCTTAAACTGCAAGAGGCTCGAGAACTTCATTGTCACAAAATTTCATGGTTTTTGACGCTCCAATAAAAAGTTACAAGCATTTGAATGTTGCAAACTTTGATAGGTGTAGGACGCACCGTATAGAAGTTAGGGCCATATGAGGTTTTATCAGTGTTTGATTTAGGACTCAAGGGTAGCATAGCTATGAGCGATAGCTTAAATTGATAAGTGGCTCGAGTACTTAATGTCACAAATTTTCAAGGTTTTATGACGCTCCAGTAAAAAGTTACAAGCATTTGATTGTTGCAAACTTTGATAGGTGTAGTACGCACCTTATAGAAGTTAGGGCCATTTGAAGATTTATCAGTGTTTGATTTGGGACTCCAGGGTAGCATAGCTATGAGCGATAGCTTAAATTGACAAGAGCCTCGGGTACTTTATTGTCACAAAATTTCAAGGTCTTATGACGCTCCCGTAAAAAGTTACAAGCATTTGAATGTAGCAAACTTTGATAGGTGTAGGACGCACCGTATAGAAGTTTGGGCTATTTGAAGTTTTATCAGTGTTTCATTTTGGGACTCAAGAGTAGCATAGCTATGAGCGATAGCTTAAATTGACAAGAGCCTCGGGTACTTTATTGTCACAAAATTTCAAGGTTTTATGACGCTCCCGTCAAAAGTTAGAAGCATTTGAATGTTGCAAACTTTGATAGGTGTAGGATGCACCGTATAGAAGTTAGGGCCATTTGAAGTTTTATAAGTGTTTTTTTTTGGGACTGAAGAGAGGCATAGCTATGAGCGATAGCTTAAATTGACAAGAGGCACGAATACTTTATTGTCACAAAATTCCAAGGTTTTATGACGCTCCAGTAAAAAGTTACAAGCATTTGATTGTTGCAAACTTTGATAGGTGTATGACGCACCGTATATAAGTTGGGGCCATTTGAAGTTTTAGCATCGTTTGATTTGCGACTCGAGGGTAGAATAGCTATGAGCGAAAGCTTAAATTGACAAGAGGCTCGAGTTGTTTTATCGTCACAAAATTTAAAGATTTTATGACGCTCCAGTAAAAAGTTAGAAGCATTTGATTGTTGCAAACTTTGATAGGTGTAGAACGTACCATATAGAAGTTAGGGCCATTTGAACTTTTATCAGTGTCTGATTTGGGACTCAAGGGAAGCATAGCTATAAGTGATAGATTAAATTGATAAGAGGCTCGATTACTTTATTGTCAACAAAGTAAAAAGTTACAACCATTTGAATGGTGCAAACTTTGATAGGTATAGGACGCACCGTTAAATTGACAAGAGGCTCGAGTACTTTATTGTCAAAAAATTTCAAGGTTTTTCGACTCTTCAGTAAAAAGTTACAAGCATTTGAATGTTGCAAACTTTGATAGGTGTAGGACGCGCCGTATATAAGTTAGGGCCATTTGAAGTTTTATCAGTGTTTGATTTGGGACTCAAGGGTAGCATAGCTATGAGTGATTGCATAAATTGATAAGAGGCTCGATTACTTTATTGTCACCAAATTTCAAGGTTTTATGACGCTCCAGTAAAGAGTTACAAAACATTTGAATGTTGCAAACTTTGATAGGTATAGGACGCACCGTATAGAAATTAGGGCAATTTGACGTTATATCAGTGTCTGATTTGGGACTCAAGGGAAGCATAGCTATGAGTGATAGCTTAAATTAACAAGAGGCTCGATTACTTTATAGTCACCAAATTTCAAGGTTTTATCACGCTAAAGTAAAAAGTAACAACCATTTGAATGTTGCAAACTTTGATAGGTATAGGACGCACCGTTAAATTGACAAGAGGCTCGAGTACTTTATTGTCACAAAATTTCAAGGATTTTTGACGCTCCAGTAAAAAGTTACCAGCAATTGTATCTTGCAAACTTTGATATTTGTAGGACGCACCGTATAGAAGTTAGGGCTATTTGAAGTTTTATCAGTGTTTGATTTGGGACTCCAGGGTAACATAGCTATGAGCGATAGCTTAAATTGACAAGAGGCTCGGGTACTTTATTGTCTCAAAATTTCAAGGGTTTATGACGCTCCGGTAAAAATTTGCAAGCATTTAAATGTTGCAAACTTTGATAGGTGTAGGACGCACCGTATAGAAGTTAAGGCCATATGAGGTTTAATTAGTGTTTGATTTGGGACTCAAGGGTAGCATAGCTATAAGCGATAGCTTAAATTGATAAGTGGCTCGAGTACTTAATGTCACCAAATTTCAAGGTTTTATGACGCTCCGGTAAAAATTTGCAAGCATTTAAATGTTGCAAACTTTGATAGGTGTAGGACGCACCGTATAGAAGTTAGGGCCATTTGAAGTTTTATCAGTGTTTTATATTGGGACTGAATAGTAGCATAGCTATGAGCGATTGCTTAAATTGACAAGAGGCTCGAGAACTTCATTGTCATAAAATTTAATGTTTTTTTGACGCTCCAATAAAAAGTTACAAGCATTTGAATGTTGCAAACTTTGGTAGGTGTAGGATGCACCGTATAGAAGTTAGGACCATATGAAGTTTTATCAGTGTTTGATTTGGGTCTCAAGGATAGCATAGCTATGAGCGATAGCTTAAATTGATAAGTGGCACGAGTACTTAATGTCACAAAATTTCAAGGTTTTATGACGCTCCAGTAAAAAGTTACAAGCATTGATTGTTGCAAACTCTGATAGGTATAGGACGCACCGTATAGAAGCTAGGGCCATATAAAGATTTATCAGTATTTGATTTGTGACTCATGAGTAGCATAGCTATTAATGATAGCTTAAGTTGATAAGAGGTTCGAGTACTTTATTGTCCCAAAATTTCAAGGTTTTATGACGCTCCATTAAAAAGTTACAAGCATTTCAATGTTGCAAACTTTGAGAGGTGTAGGATGCACCGTATAGAAGTTAGCGCCAATTGAAGTTTTATCAGTGTTTAATTTTGGGACTCAAGAGTAGCATAGCTATGAGCGATAGCTTAAATTGATTAGAGGCTCGAGTACTTCATTATCACAAAATTTCAAGGTTTTATGCCGCTCCAGTAAAAATTTACAAGCATTTGATTGTTGCAAACTTTGATAGGTGTAGTACGCACCGTATAGAAGTTAGGGCCATTTAAAGTTTTATCAGTGTTTGATTTGGGACTCAAGGGTAGCATAGCTATGAGCGATATCTTAAATTTACAAGAGGCTCGGGTACTTTATTGTCACAAAATGTCAAGTTTTTATGACGCTCCCGTAAAAAGTTACAAGCATTTGAATGTTGCAAACTTTGATAGGTGTAGGACGCACCGTATAGAAGTTAGGGCCATTTGAAGTTTTGGCAGTGTTTGATTTTGGACTGAAGAGTAGCATAGCTATGAGCGATAGCTTAAACTGCAAGAGGCTCGAGAACTTCATTGTCACAAAATTTCATGGTTTTTGACGCTCCAATAAAAAGTTACAAGCATTTGAATGTTGCAAACTTTGATAGGTGTAGGACGCACCGTATAGAAGTTAGGGCCATATGAGGTTTTATCAGTGTTTGATTTAGGACTCAAGGGAAGCATAGCTATGAGTGATAGCTTAAATTAACAAGAGGCTCGATTACTTTATAGTCACCAAATTTCAAGGTTTTATCACGCTAAAGTAAAAAGTAACAACCATTTGAATGTTGCAAACTTTGATAGGTATAGGACGCACCGTTAAATTGACAAGAGGCTCGAGTACTTTATTGTCACAAAATTTCAAGGATTTTTGACGCTCCAGTAAAAAGTTACCAGCAATTGTATCTTGCAAACTTTGATATTTGTAGGACGCACCGTATAGAAGTTAGGGCTATTTGAAGTTTTATCAGTGTTTGATTTGGGACTCCAGGGTAACATAGCTATGAGCGATAGCTTAAATTGACAAGAGGCTCGGGTACTTTATTGTCTCAAAATTTCAAGGTTTTATGACGCTCCGGTAAAAATTTGCAAGCATTTAAATGTTGCAAACTTTGATAGGTGTAGGACGCACCGTATAGAAGTTAAGGCCATATGAGGTTTAATTAGTGTTTGATTTGGGACTCAAGGGTAGCATAGCTATAAGCGATAGCTTAAATTGATAAGTGGCTCGAGTACTTAATGTCACCAAATTTCAAGGTTTTATGACGCTCCGGTAAAAATTTGCAAGCATTTAAATGTTGCAAACTTTGATAGGTGTAGGACGCACCGTATAGAAGTTAGGGCCATTTGAAGTTTTATCAGTGTTTTATATTGGGACTGAATAGTAGCATAGCTATGAGCGATTGCTTAAATTGACAAGAGGCTCGAGAACTTCATTGTCATAAAATTTAATGTTTTTTTGACGCTCCAATAAAAAGTTACAAGCATTTGAATGTTGCAAACTTTGGTAGGTGTAGGATGCACCGTATAGAAGTTAGGACCATATGAAGTTTTATCAGTGTTTGATTTGGGTCTCAAGGATAGCATAGCTATGAGCGATAGCTTAAATTGATAAGTGGCACGAGTACTTAATGTCACAAAATTTCAAGGTTTTATGACGCTCCAGTAAAAAGTTACAAGCATTGATTGTTGCAAACTCTGATAGGTATAGGACGCACCGTATAGAAGCTAGGGCCATATAAAGATTTATCAGTATTTGATTTGTGACTCATGAGTAGCATAGCTATTAATGATAGCTTAAGTTGATAAGAGGTTCGAGTACTTTATTGTCCCAAAATTTCAAGGTTTTATGACGCTCCATTAAAAAGTTACAAGCATTTCAATGTTGCAAACTTTGAGAGGTGTAGGATGCACCGTATAGAAGTTAGCGCCAATTGAAGTTTTATCAGTGTTTAATTTTGGGACTCAAGAGTAGCATAGCTATGAGCGATAGCTTAAATTGATTAGAGGCTCGAGTACTTCATTATCACAAAATTTCAAGGTTTTATGCCGCTCCAGTAAAAATTTACAAGCATTTGATTGTTGCAAACTTTGATAGGTGTAGTACGCACCGTATAGAAGTTAGGGCCATTTAAAGTTTTATCAGTGTTTGATTTGGGACTCAAGGGTAGCATAGCTATGAGCGATATCTTAAATTTACAAGAGGCTCGGGTACTTTATTGTCACAAAATGTCAAGTTTTTATGACGCTCCCGTAAAAAGTTACAAGCATTTGAATGTTGCAAACTTTGATAGGTGTAGGACGCACCGTATAGAAGTTAGGGCCATTTGAAGTTTTGGCACTGTTTGATTTTGGACTGAAGAGTAGCATAGCTATGAGCGATAGCTTAAACTGCAAGAGGCTCGAGAACTTCATTGTCACAAAATTTCATGGTTTTTGACGCTCCAATAAAAAGTTACAAGCATTTGAATGTTGCAAACTTTGATAGGTGTAGGACGCACCGTATAGAAGTTAGGGCCATATGAGGTTTTATCAGTGTTTGATTTAGGACTCAAGGGTAGCATAGCTATGAGCGATAGCTTAAATTGATAAGTGGCTCGAGTACTTAATGTCACAAATTTTCAAGGTTTTATGACGCTCCAGTAAAAAGTTACAAGCATTTGATTGTTGCAAACTTTGATAGGTGTAGTACGCACCTTATAGAAGTTAGGGCCATTTGAAGATTTATCAGTGTTTGATTTGGGACTCCAGGGTAGCATAGCTATGAGCGATAGCTTAAATTGACAAGAGCCTCGGGTACTTTATTGTCACAAAATTTCAAGGTCTTATGACGCTCCCGTAAAAAGTTACAAGCATTTGAATGTAGCAAACTTTGATAGGTGTAGGACGCACCGTATAGAAGTTTGGGCTATTTGAAGTTTTATCAGTGTTTCATTTTGGGACTCAAGAGTAGCATAGCTATGAGCGATAGCTTAAATTGACAAGAGCCTCGGGTACTTTATTGTCACAAAATTTCAAGGTTTTATGACGCTCCCGTCAAAAGTTAGAAGCATTTGAATGTTGCAAACTTTGATAGGTGTAGGATGCACCGTATAGAAGTTAGGGCCATTTGAAGTTTTATAAGTGTTTTTTTTTGGGACTGAAGAGAGGCATAGCTATGAGCGATAGCTTAAATTGACAAGAGGCACGAATACTTTATTGTCACAAAATTCCAAGGTTTTATGACGCTCCAGTAAAAAGTTACAAGCATTTGATTGTTGCAAACTTTGATAGGTGTATGACGCACCGTATATAAGTTAGGGCCATTTGAAGTTTTAGCATCGTTTGATTTGGGACTCGAGGGTAGAATAGCTATGAGCGAAAGCTTAAATTGAAAAGAGGCTCGAGTTGTTTTATCGTCACAAAATTTAAAGATTTTATGACGCTCCAGTAAAAAGTTAGAAGCATTTGATTGTTGCAAACTTTGATAGGTGTAGAACGTACCATATAGAAGTTAGGGCCATTTGAACTTTTATCAGTGTCTGATTTGGGACTCAAGGGAAGCATAGCTATAAGTGATAGATTAAATTGATAAGAGGCTCGATTACTTTATTGTCAACAAAGTAAAAAGTTACAACCATTTGAATGGTGCAAACTTTGATAGGTATAGGACGCACCGTTAAATTGACAAGAGGCTCGAGTACTTTATTGTCAAAAAATTTCAAGGTTTTTCGACTCTTCAGTAAAAAGTTACAAGCATTTGAATGTTGCAAACTTTGATAGGTGTAGGACGCGCCGTATATAAGTTAGGGCCATTTGAAGTTTTATCAGTGTTTGATTTGGGACTCAAGGGTAGCATAGCTATGAGTGATAGCATAAATTGATAAGAGGCTCGATTACTTTATTGTCACCAAATTTCAAGGTTTTATGACGCTCCAGTAAAGAGTTACAAAACATTTGAATGTTGCAAACTTTGATAGGTATAGGACGCACCGTATAGAAATTAGGGCAATTTGACGTTATATCAGTGTCTGATTTGGGACTCAAGGGAAGCATAGCTATGAGTGATAGCTTAAATTAACAAGAGGCTCGATTACTTTATAGTCACCAAATTTCAAGGTTTTATCACGCTAAAGTAAAAAGTAACAACCATTTGAATGTTGCAAACTTTGATATGTATAGGACGCACCGTTAAATTGACAAGAGGCTCGAGTACTTTATTGTCACAAAATTTCAAGGATTTTTGACGCTCCAGTAAAAAGTTACCAGCATTTGTATCTTGCAAACTTTGATATTTGTAGGACGCACCGTATAGAAGCTAGGGCTATTTGAAGTTTTATCAGTGTTTGATTTGGGACTCCAGGGTAACATAGCTATGAGCGATAGCTTAAATTGACAAGAGGCTCGGGTACTTTATTGTCTCAAAATTTCAAGGTTTTATGACGCTCCGGTAAAAATTTGCAAGCATTTAAATGTTGCAAACTTTGATAGGTGTAGGACGCACCGTATAGAAGTTAAGGCCATATGAGGTTTAATTAGTGTTTGATTTGGGACTCAAGGGTAGCATAGCTATAAGCGATAGCTTAAATTGATAAGTGGCTCGAGTACTTAATGTCACCAAATTTCAAGGTTTTATGACGCTCCGGTAAAAATTTGCAAGCATTTAAATGTTGCAAACTTTGATAGGTGTAGGACGCACCGTATAGAAGTTAGGGCCATTTGAAGTTTTATCAGTGTTTTATATTGGGACTGAATAGTAGCATAGCTATGAGCGATTGCTTAAATTGACAAGAGGCTCGAGAACTTCATTGTCATAAAATTTAATGTTTTTTTGACGCTCCAATAAAAAGTTACAAGCATTTGAATGTTGCAAACTTTGGTAGGTGTAGGATGCACCGTATAGAAGTTAGGACCATATGAAGTTTTATCAGTGTTTGATTTGGGTCTCAAGGATAGCATAGCTATGAGCGATAGCTTAAATTGATAAGTGGCACGAGTACTTAATGTCACAAAATTTCAAGGTTTTATGACGCTCCAGTAAAAAGTTACAAGCATTGATTGTTGCAAACTCTGATAGGTATAAGACGCACCGTATAGAAGCTAGGGCCATATAAAGATTTATCAGTATTTGATTTGTGACTCATGAGCATAGCTATTAATGATAGCTTAAGTTGATAAGAGGTTCGAGTACTTTATTGTCCCAAAATTTCAAGGTTTTATGACACTCCATTAAAAAGTTACAAGCATTTGAATGTTGCAAACTTTCAGAGGTGTAGGACGCACCGTATAGAAGTTAGCGCCAATTGAAGTTTTATCAGTGTTTCATTTTGGGACTCAAGAGTAGCATAGCTATGAGCGATAGCTTAAATTGATTAGAGGCTCGAGTACTTCATTATCACAAAATTTCTAGGTTTTATGCCGCTCCAGTAAAAATTTATAAGCATTTAAATGTTGCAAACTTTGATAGGTGTAGGACGCACCGTATAGAAGTTAGGGCCATTTGAAGTTTTGGCACTGTTTGATTTTGGACTGAAGTGTAGCATAGCTATGAGCGATAGCTTAAACTGACAAGAGGCTCGAGAACTTCATTGTCACAAAATTTCATGGTTTTTTGACGCTCCAATAAAAAGTTACAAGCATTTGAATGTTGCAAACTTTGATAGGTGTAGGACGCACCGTATAGAAGTTAGGGCCATTTGAAGTTTTATCAGTGTTTTATATTGGGACTGAAGAGCAGCATAGCTATGAGCGATTGCTTAAATTGGCAAGAGGCTCGAGTACTTCATTGTCACAAAATTTCCATATTTTTTGAAGCTCCAATAAAAAGTTACAAGAATTTGAATGTTGCAAACTGTGATTGGTGTAGGATGCACCGTATAGCAGTTAGGGCCATTTGAAGTTTTATCAGTGTTTCATTTAGTACTCAAGGGTAGCATAGCTATGAGCGATAGCTTAAATTGACAAGAGGCACGAGTACTTTATTGTCACAAAATTTCAATGTTTTAGGACGCTCCAGTAAAAAGCTACAAGCATTTGATTGTTGCAAACTTTGATAGGTGTAGGACGCACCGTATAGAAGTTAGGGCCATATGAAGTTTTATCAGTGTTTGATTTGGGTCTCAAGGGTGGCATAGCTATGAGCGATAGCTTAAATTGATAAGTGGCAGGAGTACTTAATGTCACAAAATTTCCAGGTTTTATGACGCTTCAGTAAAAAGTTACAAGCATTGATTGTTGCAAACTCTGATAGGTATAGGACGCACCGTATAGAAGCTAGGGCCATTTAAAGTTTTATCAGTATTTGATTTGTGACTCATGAGTAGCATAGCTATTAATGATAGCTTAAGTTGATAAGAGGTTCGAGTACTTTATTGTCCCAAAATTTCAAGGTTTTATGCCGCTCCAGTAAAAATTTACAAGCATTTGATTGTTGCAAACTTTGATAGGTGTAGTACGCACCGTATAGAAGTTAGGGCCATTTAAAGTTTTATCAGTGTTTGATTTGGGACTCAAGGGTAGCATAGCTATGAGCGATATCTTAAATTTACAAGAGGCTCGGGTACTTTATTGTCACAAAATGTCAAGTTTTTATGACGCTCCCGTAAAAAGTTACAAGCATTTGAATGTTGCAAACTTTGATAGGTGTAGGACGCACCGTATAGAAGTTAGGGCCATTTGAAGTTTTGGCACTGTTTGATTTTGGACTGAAGAGTAGCATAGCTATGAGCGATAGCTTAAACTGCAAGAGGCTCGAGAACTTCATTGTCACAAAATTTCATGGTTTTTGACGCTCCAATAAAAAGTTACAAGCATTTGAATGTTGCAAACTTTGATAGGTGTAGGACGCACCGTATAGAAGTTAGGGCCATATGAGGTTTTATCAGTGTTTGATTTAGGACTCAAGGGTAGCATAGCTATGAGCGATAGCTTAAATTGATAAGTGGCTCGAGTACTTAATGTCACAAATTTTCAAGGTTTTATGACGCTCCAGTAAAAAGTTACAAGCATTTGATTGTTGCAAACTTTGATAGGTGTAGTACGCACCTTATAGAAGTTAGGGCCATTTGAAGATTTATCAGTGTTTGATTTGGGACTCCAGGGTAGCATAGCTATGAGCGATAGCTTAAATTGACAAGAGCCTCGGGTACTTTATTGTCACAAAATTTCAAGGTCTTATGACGCTCCCGTAAAAAGTTACAAGCATTTGAATGTAGCAAACTTTGATAGGTGTAGGACGCACCGTATAGAAGTTTGGGCTATTTGAAGTTTTATCAGTGTTTCATTTTGGGACTCAAGAGTAGCATAGCTATGAGCGATAGCTTAAATTGACAAGAGCCTCGGGTACTTTATTGTCACAAAATTTCAAGGTTTTATGACGCTCCCGTAAAAAGTTACAAGCATTTGAATGTTGCAAACTTTGATAGGTGTAGGATGCACCGTATAGAAGTTAGGGCCATTTGAAGTTTTATAAGTGTTTTTTTTTGGGACTGAAGAGAGGCATAGCTATGAGCGATAGCTTAAATTGACAAGAGGCACGAATACTTTATTGTCACAAAATTCCAAGGTTTTATGACGCTCCAGTAAAAAGTTACAAGCATTTGATTGTTGCAAACTTTGATAGGTGTATGACGCACCGTATATAAGTTAGGGCCATTTGAAGTTTTAGCATCGTTTGATTTGGGACTCGAGGGTAGAATAGCTATGAGCGAAAGCTTAAATTGAAAAGAGGCTCGAGTTGTTTTATCGTCACAAAATTTAAAGATTTTATGACGCTCCAGTAAAAAGTTAGAAGCATTTGATTGTTGCAAACTTTGATAGGTGTAGAACGTACCATATAGAAGTTAGGGCCATTTGAACTTTTATCAGTGTCTGATTTGGGACTCAAGGGAAGCATAGCTATAAGTGATAGATTAAATTGATAAGAGGCTCGATTACTTTATTGTCAACAAAGTAAAAAGTTACAACCATTTGAATGGTGCAAACTTTGATAGGTATAGGACGCACCGTTAAATTGACAAGAGGCTCGAGTACTTTATTGTCAAAAAATTTCAAGGTTTTTCGACTCTTCAGTAAAAAGTTACAAGCATTTGAATGTTGCAAACTTTGATAGGTGTAGGACGCGCCGTATATAAGTTAGGGCCATTTGAAGTTTTATCAGTGTTTGATTTGGGACTCAAGGGTAGCATAGCTATGAGTGATAGCATAAATTGATAAGAGGCTCGATTACTTTATTGTCACCAAATTTCAAGGTTTTATGACGCTCCAGTAAAGAGTTACAAAACATTTGAATGTTGCAAACTTTGATAGGTATAGGACGCACCGTATAGAAATTAGGGCAATTTGACGTTATATCAGTGTCTGATTTGGGACTCAAGGGAAGCATAGCTATGAGTGATAGCTTAAATTAACAAGAGGCTCGATTACTTTATAGTCACCAAATTTCAAGGTTTTATCACGCTAAAGTAAAAAGTAACAACCATTTGAATGTTGCAAACTTTGATAGGTATAGGACGCACCGTTAAATTGACAAGAGGCTCGAGTACTTTATTGTCACAAAATTTCAAGGATTTTTGACGCTCCAGTAAAAAGTTACCAGCATTTGTATCTTGCAAACTTTGATATTTGTAGGACGCACCGTATAGAAGTTAGGGCTATTTGAAGTTTTATCAGTGTTTGATTTGGGACTCCAGGGTAACATAGCTATGAGCGATAGCTTAAATTGACAAGAGGCTCGGGTACTTTATTGTCTCAAAATTTCAAGGTTTTATGACGCTCCGGTAAAAATTTGCAAGCATTTAAATGTTGCAAACTTTGATAGGTGTAGGACGCACCGTATAGAAGTTAAGGCCATATGAGGTTTAATTAGTGTTTGATTTGGGACTCAAGGGTAGCATAGCTATAAGCGATAGCTTAAATTGATAAGTGGCTCGAGTACTTAATGTCACCAAATTTCAAGGTTTTATGACGCTCCGGTAAAAATTTGCAAGCATTTAAATGTTGCAAACTTTGATAGGTGTAGGACGCACCGTATAGAAGTTAGGGCCATTTGAAGTTTTATCAGTGTTTCATTTTGGGACTCAAGAGTAGCATAGCTATGAGCGATAGCTTAAATTGACAAGAGGCACGAATACTTTATTGTCACAAAATTCCAAGGTTTTATGACCCTCCAGTAAAAAGTTACAAGCATTTGATTGTTGCAAACTTTGATAGGTGTATGACGCACCGTATATAAGTTAGGGCCATTTGAAGTTTTAGCATCGTTTGATTTGGGAATCGAGGGTAGAATAGCTATGAGCGAAAGCTTAAATTGACAAGAGGCTCGAGTTGTTTTATCGTCACAAAATTTAAAGATTTTATGACGCTCCAGTAAAAAGTTTGAAGCATTTGATTGTTACAAACTTTGATAGGTGTAGAACGTACCATATAGAAGTTAGGGCCATTTGAACTTTTATCAGTGTCTGATTTGGGACTGAAGGGAAGCATAGCTATAAGTGATAGATTAAATTGATAAGAGGCTCGATTACTTTATTGTCAACAAATTTCAAGGTTTTATAACGCTAAAGTAAAAAGTTACAACCATTTGAATGGTGAAAACTTTGATAGGTATAGGACGCACCGTTAAATGGACAAGAGGCTCGAGTACTTTATTGTCAAAAAATTTCTAGGTTTTTCGACTCTTCAGTAAAAAGTTACAAGCATTTGAATGTTGCAAACTTTGATAGGTGTAGGATGCACCGTATATAAGTTAGGGCCATTTGAAGTTTTATCAGTGTTTGATTTGGGGCTCAAGGGTAGCATAGCTATGAGTGATAGCATAAATTGATAAGAGGCTCGATTACTTTATTGTCACCAAATTTCAAGGTTTTATGACGCTCCAGTAAAGAGTTACAAAACATTTGAATGTTGCAAACTGTGATAGGTATAGGACGCACCGTATAGAAATTAAGGCCATTTGACGTTTTATCAGTGTCTGATTTGGGACTCAAGGGAAGCAGAGCTATGAGTGATAGCTTAAATTAATAAGAGGCTCGATTACTTTATAGTCACCAAATTTCAAGGTTTTATAACGCTAAAGTAAAAAATAACAACCATTTGAATATTGCAAACTTTGATAGGTATAGGACGCACCGTTAAATTGACAAGAGGCTCGAGTACTTTATTGTCACAAAATTTCAAGGATTTTTGACGCTCCAGTAAAAAGTTACCAGCATTTGAATGTTGCAAACTTTGATAGGTGTAGGACGCACCGTATACAAGTTAGGGCCATTTGAAGTTTTATCACTGTCTGATTTGGGACTCAAGGGTAGCATACCTATGAGTGATAGCATAAATTGATAAGAGGCTCGATTACTTTATTCTCACAAAATTTCAAGGATTTTTGACGCTCCAGTAAAAAGTTACAAGCATTTGAATGTTGCAAACTTTGATAGGTGTAGGACGCACCGTATACAAGTTAGGGCCATTTGAAGTTTTATCAGTGTCTGATTTGGGACTCAAGGGTAGAATAGCTATGAGCGATAGCTTAAATTGAAAAGAGGCTCGAGTTTTTTTATTGTCACAAAATTTTAAGATTTTATGGCGCTCCAGTAAAAGGTTACAAGCATTTGATTGTTGCAAACTTTGATAGGTGTAGGACGCACCGTATAGAAGTTAGAGCCATTTGAAGTTTTGGCACTGTTTGATTTTGGATTGAAGCGTAGCATAGCTATGAGCGATAGCTTAAATTGATAAGTGGCTCGAGTACTTAGTGTCACAAATTTTCAAGGTTTTATGACGCTCCAGTAAGAAGTTACAAGCATTTGATTGTTGCAAACTTTGATAGGTGTAGTACTCACCGTATAGAAGTTAGGGCCATTTGAAGTTTTATCAGTGTTTGATTTGGGACTCAAGGGTAGCATAGCTATGAGCGATATCTTAAATTTACAAGAGGCTCGGGTACTTTATTGTCACAAAATGTCAAGGTCTTATGACGCTCCCGTAAAAAGTTACAAGCATTTGAATGTTGCAAACTTTGATAGGTGCAGGACGCACCGTATAGAAGTTAGGGCCATTTGAAGTTTTATCAGTGTTTTATATTGGGACTGAAGAGTAGCATAGCTATGAGCGATTGCATATATTGGCAAGAGGCTCGAGTACTTCATTGTCACAAAATTTCAATATTTTTTGAAGCTCCAATAAAAAGTTACAAGAATTTGAATGTTGCAAACTGTGATAGGTGTAGGATGCACCGTATAGAAGTTAGGGCCATTTGAAGTTTTATCAGTGTTTCATTTAATACTCAAGGGTAGCATAGCTATGAGCGATAGCTTAAATTGACAAGAGGCACGAGTACTTTATTGTCACAAAATTTCAAGGTTTTATGACGCTCCAGTAAAAAGCTACAAGCATTTGATTGTTGCAAACTTTGATAGGTGTAGGACGCACCGTATAGAAGTTAGGGCCATATGAAGTTTCATCAGTGTTTGATTTGGGTCTCAAGGGTAGCATAGCTATGAGCGATAGCTTAAATTGATAAGTGGCACGAGTACTTAATGTCACAAAATTTCAAGGTTTTATGACGCTCCAGTAAAAAGTTACAAGCATTTGATTGTTGCAAACTTTGGTAGGTGTAGTACGCACCGTATAGAAGTTAGGGCCATTTGAAGTTTGATCAGTGTTTGATTTGGGACTCAAGGGTAGCATAGCTATGAGCGATATCTTAAATTTACAAGAGGCTCGGGTACTTTATTGTCACAAAATGTCAAGGTTTTATGACGCTCCCGTAAAAAGTTACAAGCATTTGAATGTTGCAAACTTTGATAGGTGTAGGATGCATCGTATAAAAGTTAGGGCCATTTGAAGTTTTATCAGTGTTTTATTTTGGGACTGAAGAGTAGCATACCTATGAGCGATTGCATAAATTGACAAGAGACTCGAGTACTTCATTGTCACAAAATTTCAATACTTTTTGAAGCTCCAATAAAAAGTTGCAAGCATTTGAATGTTGCAAACTGTGATAGGTGTAGGATGCACCGTATAGAAGTTAGGGCCATTTGAAGTATTATCAGTGTTTGATTTAGGACTCAAGGGTAGCATAGCTATGAGCGATATCTTAAATTGGCAAGAGGCACGAGTACTTTATTGTCACAAAATTTCAAGGTTTAATGACGCTCCAGTAAAAAGTTACAAGCATTTGATTGTTGCAAACTTTGATCGGTGTAAGACGCACCCCATAGAAGTTAGGGCCATTTGAAGTTTTAGCAGTGTTTGATTTGGAATTCAAGGGTAGAATAGCTATGAGCGATAGCTTAAATTGACAAGAGGCTCGAGTTGTTTTATTGTCACAAAATTTAAAGATTTTATGACGCTCCAGTAAAAAGTTACAAGCATTTGATTGTTGCAAACTTTGATAGGTATAGCACGCACCGTATAGAAGTTAATGCCATTTGAGGTTTTATCAGTGTCTGATTTGGGTCTTAAGGGTAGCATAGCTATGAGCGATAGCTTAAATTGACAAGAGGAACGAGTACTTTATTGTCACAAAATTGCAAGGTTTTATGACGCTCCGGTAAAAAGTTACAAGCATTTGATTCTTGCAAACTTTGATATTTGTAGGACGCACCGTATAGAAGTTAGGGCTATTTGAAGTTTTATCAGTGTTCGATTTGGGACTCCAGGGTAGCATAGCTATGAGCGATAGCTTAAATTGACAAGAGGCTCGGGTACTTTATTGTCTCAAAATTTCAAGGTTTTATGACGCTCCGGTAAAAATTTGCAAGCATTTAAATGTTGCAAACTTTGATAGGTGTAGGACGCACCGTATAGAAGTTAGGGCCATATGAGGTTTTATCAGTGTTTGATTTGGGACTCAAGGGTAGCATAGCTATGAGCGATAGCTTAAATTGATAAGTGGGTCGAGTACTTAATGTCACAAAATTTCAATATTTTTTGAAGCTCCAATAAAAAGTTACAAGAATTTGAATGTTGCAAACTGTGATAGGTGTAGGATGCACCGTATAGAAGTTAGGGCCATTTGAAGTTTTATCTGTGTTTCATTTAGGACTCAAGGGTAGCATAGCTATGAGCGATAGCCTAAATTGACAAGAGGCACGAGTACTTTATTGTCACAAAATTTCAATGTTTTATGGCGCTCCAGTAAAAAGCTACAAGCATTTGATTGTTGCAAACTTAGATAGGTGTAGGACGCACCGTATAGAAGTTAGGGCCATATGAAGTTTTATCAGTGTTTTATTTGGGTCTCAAGGATAGCATAGCTATGAGTGATAGCATAAATTGATAAGAGGCTCGATTACTTTATTGTCACCAAATTTCAAGGTTTTATGACGCTCCAGTAAAGAGTTACAAAACATTTGAATGTTGCAAACTTTGATAGGTATAGGACGCACCGTATAGAAATTAGGGCCATTTGACGTTTTATCAGTGTCTGATTTGGGACTCAAGGGAAGCATAGCTATGAGTGATAGCTTAAATTAATAAGAGGCTCGATTACTTTATAGTCACAAAATTTCAAGGTTTTATAACGCTAAAGTAAAAAGTAGCAACCATTTGAATGTTGCAAACTTTGATAGGTATAGGACGCACCGTTAAATTGACAAGAGGCTCGAGTACTTTATTGTCACAAAATTTCAAGGATTTTTGACGCTCCAGTAAAAAGTTACCAGCATTTGAATGTTGCAAACTTTGATAGGTGTAGGACGCACCGTATACAAGTTAGGGCCATTTGAAGTTTTATCAGTGTCTGATTTGGGACTCAAGGGTAGCATAGCTATGAGTGATAGCATAAATTGATAAGAGGCTCGATTACTTTATTGTCACCAAATTTCAAGGTTTTATGACGCTCCAGTAAAGAGTTATGTTAAAATGTTGGGGTATTGTCCTTGTTTGACGGGGGACGTCCTTCTGCTGCGCGCGTGTATCTGAAAAGCCTAAATCACTCTTTGTAAAAATCACTACATTACACTTTTAGTTTTTAAAATCACAAGCCTTTATTACTTAGAATACTAACTCTTATATACTATTTACAATTCATAATTACAATACAATAACTGACCTTTCTGGTGTTCCAGTTTCGCACCTGTTAATTGGTGTCAGTTGGTCAAGCCAACTGACCTACGCCACTCTGAAATGTTGATGGTGCATTCTAACTTTGAATGCCCTTCGGTGGCTCGACTGCAAAACTGTAGCACCCTAAAAGTTTACATAATAAATATTACATAGGTGATATTAATTCTAAGTACTCGCACCCTAAAAATATGTGCTTTCTTAAGTAACTTTAACACATGCTAATCACACAGAAGTGTGGCATCTGTTAGGATGCCACACTTCTGCTGCGGCCATATGCCGTTTCGCAAAATTAAAATTACATCCGTCGCCATTCATCCCCAATCTAATATGTTGGCATCTTTGGGGTCACAAACCTTAGATAACTGCCAAAAATCTTTGTTTTTCAAAAACGCATCTTTCCGAATACTACGTTGGTCTCTTAGTCCGCACCGCCTTCCGATATCCGCTGTTCCCGGAACTTCCTGCTTCGCTTCACATCATCAGAGCTATATAGAGAACACCTATAATAATTTTCTTAATTTTCTAGTATACATTTTAGTTTGATATTTCTTCTATGTTTAATTTTTGCCGAACATTTCAGTCAACTTAATAAATGAATTTAAAAATTATATAACATTTAAATAAATACACTATATGTACTATATATACTCTTGGGTATAATTTTCCAATTTAGTATTATTTTTGTTTTTTTTTTATTACAAATTTATATTTTAAATAATTAATTTTTGTAACTCTAATTATTTTCTAAACTACTTTTGATTCTAATGTGAACTTTGCACAGATTATAATTTTTTAATTTATAACTTTTCTTAAACATAAGCTATTCCAAAAAACAATATTTCTTCAACATGCTTTTTTTATAATTGAATGCTATATCATTCAATTTGCCATCCACTCGTCTTCTCCCCTCACATTATCGGATTCGCTACCGTATCCTGGAGGAAAAGAGGACTGGACTATGCGTTTTCATAGCCATATAGGGCATCAGTTTTGCTCTGATTAATTTTTCGTGCTCTTTTTCAACACGTGAGTTATCACTCATTTCAACTTTGAACCAATTCATTGGCCCTCCGACAAAAACCAGAATATTTAAGATAAACCCGTTTGTGTCAAAACTTTGTCCATTGCATGACCATACCTTTCATCGCATACAATTACTTTTTATTTAAATTTACTTCTAGCCTGATATGTATACATCCATTAACGATTCTATTTTCCATCCTGTAATTAGCCCGTATATGAATACATACATACATTCAAGGCGCTTTAAATTACCTAGAATTAATTGCTTATTTTCCCAATCAACCTATACTTTTTTTTTTATACCCCAACATATACATTTATTCAAATTTCCATACGCTAATTTCCTAATCAATTAACAGTTAAAACCTATGTACGAGTATATCTACATATAGCCTACTGCAGTATCTGCAAATTCCCAATTCCTAATCATATGTCCCTACATACTTACTTATATGGCCATACCCATTCCTATAACTAGAATACTTACTTCTTTAAATATTCCCTCGTACATTCATTCTGTACATTATACAGTTACATACATATATATTTACTTCACCCGCAGTTCCGTTGCCTGGCGTTAACGCTCAAGCGTCAAAATTCAGTGCATACACCGCCGTATGTATGTATGTACATATTTGAAGTTAAGTTTTATATTATTTACCCACGACTGTCTTATTATTTTATTTTATTTTTAAATTACGTGCAATATTTATCATTTAATATTAAAAAATATTTTTCCCTACTGTGCTTCGTTCGGCCATAGTGCAGAATAAGCACATTTTTTATTGCGTCAACTTTACTTGCTCGAGTTTAATTGGCACACTTCTGCTGGCCTTGACTTTGAGAATCGGAGCTGTGTGTTATCCGATATACACACGTACTTGGTTATGTTATTATTCTTGTGTTTACACTTGTAAAACACTATTAACACATGAATCTAGGTGCGTGGTCTAACGTGGAATAATTTCAACAAATTATTATGTAGCTTTTTATTTTTTCCCTTAATCGTTACGACTGTTGTAACTGGGCTTCGGATCTCTGCTACTACATACGGACCTATCCACACAGGTGAGAATTTGTTTCTCCTAGCCTGATTCCTCATGAGTACCTGATCACCCACGTTCAAAACGACTGGGTTTAGTACCTTGTTATAGGCCTCCCTGGCTACTCGTTTAGCGCAATCCTGATTTTCTCTGACCAACTCGTGCGCTCGCTTTAGCTGATACTTTTGCACTTTATTCGGGTCATCAGCATTGTACACTGGCGCACATTTGCGCTTCAGATTTGCTGGCATATTAAAATCAAACCCGTAGAGCGTCCTGAACGGAGTTTGCTTCGTTGATACATGTACCGTATTATTGTGTACATGCATTGCAGTGGTTAACCATTGATCCCAATTCGAGCCGTCTTCCTTGGCAAAACTGCGCAAGTATGTACTCGGCCAGAGGTCGATGACTACGTTCCAGTGAGCCATTCGCCTGTGGATGATATGGTGTTATGTGCAACTTCTTGATTCCCAGCATTTTACATGTTTCCGAGAACAGTTTCGATACAAAATTAGAACCATTGTCGGTTATCAAAACCTTAGGTATGTTGTATCGTGCTATTATTTCATCAAAGAAAGCCTTGGCCACCGTACCTGCTTCAGCATCGGGTATAGCCACGCACGCCATATACTTTGAGAAATCATCTTGGAACGTCAATATGTACTTGTTTCCCGAAACTGTCTCAGGTAAAATACCTACAATATCCATATGAACTTTATCAAATGGCTGCTGTGGTGTGTCAGTTAACACCATTGGCATCTTTGTTAGCCTTGAACTTTTGTTGGCCTGACATTTTGGACAACTCTTTATATATTTCTTAATGTCCTTGATCGTACCCTTCCATCCGTATACTCGCCTAATTCTGTCATGGGTTTTCCAGAATCCCTGGTGTCCTCCTAGAGGCGAATCATGGAAACCCTTTAACACAGCCTGGATATCCTTTATATCCTCCAGCCATTCCACACTACTGGCTGTTTGCTCATTGGCATCGAAACCCGCATTGCTAACATCTCTTGTAGCATCAATTTTATCTTCTGGCATTCTCTCGACCTTCTCCTTATCTGACCGTGCTTTGGACCTCGTTTGCACTACTGATACCTTCTGTGCCTGCGGTACTCTGCTGAGTGCGTCCGCATTCAGATTCTTCTTCCCAGGTTTGTATATGATTTCAAAATCATACTCAGACAATTTGTGTCTGAACCTGGCTAGCCTAGACGTTTGGTCTTTCAAATTGGCTATGCCTCTCAACGGCTGGTGATCAGTATATATCTTAAATGGGCGTCCTAGCAGATATGCTCTAAAATTCTTCGTAGCCCACACTATGGCTAGAAATTCTTTCTCTATTGTGGAGTATCTCTTCTCCGTGTCGCTAAGCGCTCTGCTTGCGAATGCTATTGGTCGGTCATCACCGACTTCCCCTTGTGACAATACTGCCCCTAATGCTTCATTGCTAGCATCAGTGGTCAACAAAAAAGTTTGCTCAAAGTCGGGGTACGCCAAAATTGGTGGCGAGCTAATTATCTCCTTTAGCCTCTCGAATGCTTGCTGACATCTCTCTGTCCATTCGAACTTTGCTTCTTTTCGTAGCAACTTATTAATGGGCAAAGCAATTCCGGCTAGTCCTTCCACGAACTTTCTATAATAGTTCACTAGTCCTAGGAATGCTTGCACTTCCTTTCTGTTTCTCGGAATCGCTAGATTTTTAACGCATTCCACCTTCTGCGGGTCGGGCAGTGCTCCTGCTTCTGAGCAACGATGGCCTAAATAAACCACCTCTCTTCGCAAAAATTGACACTTCTCCGTGTTCAATTTCAAATTGTGTTCTCGTAATTTCTGGAGCACCTTGCACAAGCGTTGCGAATGCTGCTGCAAGTTCTTCCCATAAATTACAATATCATCGAGGTACACAAAACAATCTAACCCTTGTAAGCCTGTTAGCACATGGTTCATTAGCCGTTGGAAAGTAGCCGGTGCTCCTGTTAATCCAAACGGCATTCTATTAAACTCATAATGCCCTAAACCGGTGCTGAACGCGGTTTTCTGCTTATCTTGGGTATCCACCAGAGCTTGGTGGTAGCCACTCGCTAAATCAAGTGTAGAAAAATATCTACTGTGTCCCAATTGATCCAGTATCTCTTCTATCCTTGGTATTGGGAACACCTGCTTGATAGTGGCGTCGTTCAATTTCCTAAAATCAACGACCATTCTCCACTTCTTCTGACCCTGAGCACCTCCCTTCTTTGGCACCAAAATTATTGGTGAATTCCAAGGCGAGATACTCGGCGAAATAATGTTATCTTTCAACATTCCCTCCACTTGCCTATTTACCTCATCTTTGTGAGCTTGCGGCAATCTGTACTGTTTCTGGTTAATTGGTGCTTGATTCAGTCTAGTAGGTATTTCATGCTCTACCTCTGGTGTATATGTTAACTGGTCTCCTTCCAGCAAAAATATGTCATGGAATGACGCACAAATGGCTTCTATTGATGCCTTCTCTTCTGAATTCACGCTTGGGTCCAACTTCAAGGATTCTAGCACCCTCTCCATTCTTTTTCTTATATCTACCTGCTTAATCTGATTCACCGATCTATAATTCGGTTCCTTAAAATTATCATAACTAGTGAACTTGGGCCTAAAATCCTCCTCCATCAGGTAGTCGTTTTCCGATGCGTTGAGTATGCAAGCGTACACCTTACCCTTGTCAACGTGCGTTATGGTTTCTCCCATATATACGCCCTCCGCTAGCTGCTGCTTGTGCAAAACAAGAGTCCTAAGTTTTGTGTTTACATGCATAGTAACTACTCTGGTTGACCTTGCATTCACTACCTCCATACAATTCTTAACCTTACTCACGGTTCCTTTCTGCAATGACATTAATGGAAAAGTAAGAATTCTATGCTTATTGTTATCATAGAATGATAACTGCTTGTCGAGCGCATCCAGTATGGTGCGTCCCCAAAGATTATCGCGGCCAATTATCCCATCAGCCGGGATACCTTTCCTATCGACTTCCACTGCGTGCATTCTAAAACTCATACCCTTAACTCCACTGTGCCCTATTCTGAGCGACCCCAATGTCCTAATGCACCCTCCAAACGCTCCGTTAAGCGTTCTTAAGTCCATTTGATTAATGTCTAGCCCCTTCCGTAAAACACTAGATTTTACGAGGCTAGTGTCCGCCCCTGAATCTACTAATAGCACTAGCTTTCCACTCGCTGCCTCCTCGCAGGGTATCTCGATGAAGGCATCACCTATTTTGCTCATAGCGAAGCAACCTCCTTTTGTTCCCAATATGGATGTGTATCCACTCCCTAACTCTTCGTGATACTGGAGAGCCTCTTGCTCCTCCTTCTCCTGGACTGTAGTTCCTATATTACTAGTCCCACGTACTTCCGGCCTTATTATTACTTCCTTTCTTCTGGCTTTCCAGTCTATTGGCCTCGACTGGGCCGCTGGAAGTTTCCCTGGTTCCTTTGTTGGGATTGTCTATCCCTGCATTCCGCTGCCCGATGTCCAATTCGTCCACATGAGAAGCATCTCAATCCCTGTATATTATTGCCTATCCTTGGTTCACTTCTAGAATCCCAACTTGGTCGCTGCTGACCACTCCCAGTTTTGAAAGGATTTCTTCCTTGGTTAATTCCTTCTGTTGAATTAATTCTGGGACTACTGAAGTTACCCCTGCAGTCCCTCAAGGTTGGAACCGGGCGACTCGTTGCTGGCTGCCTTTTACTCTGATTCCATTTAGTGTCTACTTGGCACTGTCTACTTGCCTCATGACCATATGTTTGGCACTCCATACAATAGGGCGTGTTTTTCCGTGTAACGCATTCATCCCTTGTATGCCCTGGATTATCACAGAATGAGCAAATGGGTTTCCTTGGCTTAAACCTCTCAACCAAGAATTCTTGGTCCCTTTGTTGCGGAAATTGGCCCATCAATCTACCGACTCCACATCTGTTTTGCTGCTGTACTGTTCCTACCTCTGCAGGAGCATCAGTCCAGCAGATTCCACCTGTTGTCGTTCGCTGTTGTATTGCTGCTTCAGCTAAAGAGACCGCCTCCACTAATTCTGTCATGCTCCTCGGCGTGAGAGTAAGAGTATAATTAGCTAAGTCCCTATTTATCAGGCCTGCCTTGAACACAGAAATCATAGTCCGTTCTACTTGAGCCTTGTATGCTGCAACATTTTCTGGAAACTGCCTGTTGGCTTCCGTCTCAGCAGCGTTCCCGAGAGACTGGAGCCTTCGTCCCCAGGCTCTCAATTCCTCCCCCGGTGTCTGAGTTGATTCCTGTATTTCCCGTACAAGACAGTCGTACGACTTTTGTTTCAAATATGTCCGATCCAGAAGTACATATAATTCTGCCAGGGTGCTTACTAAGCTATGCACCAGTAAATCAAACGCATCACCTGTGGTTCTTTGCCTAATACACTTTATTAAGTGTTCCCCGTCCGCTTCCGGAACACTCTGTTGCGCTAGCTCACAACCTTCTTTGAAGCGCCGGATCTCAGTTCTCAGATCATACAACTCGACTCCTGAGAACATGGGCACCAACTTCTCCACCGCATGAGCAACTTGCAGAATGCCCATTTTATAGCTTTGTGTTTTCTCAATTGCTGGTAAAACCTTAGCTTTATTAATCTCTTTGGTAGTTTCCAAATTCTCTTCTCCCCAGATCTTGCAACTGTGTTATTCGCTTGCGGTAATACACGTTGTCCTTACGTAACCTGCCATCTTTCTTAAAATTACGGACCAGTTCTTCAATCGCTTCGCCAATTTGCTCCTGCCTCAGCAGTAATCCTTGCGCTTCCTTCGTCATATCCCAAATGCCAGAACAGATGGCGTATCCCAATTACAAATAAAATTCCAATAATTGTTAAAACTTGTTACAATATTTTATTCGATCTTACTTAATGATTCAAAACAGAGTTATAAAAAAAAAACATTCCACCGTAAATTCTATCTTTATATGCATATTCTGCTATACTTGTTTTCCATCACAAAGTTCCGCTGTCTACCGGCGTCCATTAAGTCCTTCCATCAAAGCAAATTGGTCCTTGACTTCTTCACAAATACTCCTTGTTTTCCACTCACCATCTTTAAAACTCCCAAAAATTAGAAAAGGCCATATGTTTGTAAAAACCGAAATTTAATTTACCGGCAAAAGTGTCTTGATTCATTTCCGGAAATTTGAATCCATATTTGAAAATAAACCCGTAACGTATGCGCCACATAATAATAGCATTTAAATGTTTTCTTCAACATTACTACGCAAATCGTAGTTTCCGAACTTCGAAAACTTTGATGCAACAACACGTGTTGTCTGCACCTCTTCACCTAATACCCTAAACTCAAAATGCCAAATATTTAAATCAATCTTTATTTTGATTTCAAAACAATATAAATTGAATCATATAAATGTCCCTACCGACAAACAAACACAAATCCCCTATCATAACCGTACGACCCTATACCGTGGCACGTTCTTTCCGAACCAAACCAACCGGTATACACAAGTTCGCAATTCAATAACGCAAAATACGTGAATAAACAGACACGTCCCACATTCCCCGAGAATGCTGAAACAGAATGTATTAAAAAGTATGAGCCTAATCTCAGTGGAACAACCCTATACAACCTGACCGTAAGTAAAAATTTTTCTTTTGGATCGACCTATTGTCACCTAACCGCAGCGCCTAATCAGCCCCAATGCTGCTTCTTCTGCATGACCGGCGCAAAAGCGCCCACACGGCCACCGAAGAATCGTCGACAAAATTCACTTAGATACTAGAATGTCCTACTATAAGCATACTCACCATTTTTTTACCCTCCATTGAACTCCTTTGGGATGGTTATCCTGATGGTTTCCTGTTGGTGGATTCCCGCGTAGGAGTGCTCTTTTCCTGGCACTCGACGTTGGATCCTACCGGCTGCGCCAAAATGTTGGGGTCCTCGAGTCCTTGCCTGACTGGGGAGAGCGACGTCCTGTCGCAGTTCTTTCGGGCGCGTGGCTGGAAAATCAAGAACCCTAACGTAAAGTACAAACACTTTTCACCTTTCAGTTTTAAAACACAAGAGAGCTTTATTCTTAAAATGCTAGTTCTTATATACTATTTACAAATAAACATTACAGTCTACGTCTTCACTTTTCTGGTGTTCCAGTTACGCAATTGTTATTTGGTGTCAGTTGGTCAAGCCAACTGACCTACGCCAATCTGAAATGTTGATGGTGCATTCTAACTTTGAATGCCCTTCGGTGGCTCGACTGCAAAACTGTAGCACCCTAAAAGTTTACATAATAAATATTACATAGGTGATATTAATTCTAAGTACTCGCACCCTAAAAATATGTGCTTTCTTAAGTAACTTTAACACATGCTAATCACACAGAAGTGTGGCATCTGTTAGGAGTCGATGCTGTGAGACACTACGTGCAGGCAGCTTGATTCTAGCTCACAACAGTTACAAGCATTTGAATGTTGCAAACTTTGATAGGTATAGGACGCACCGTATAGAAGATAGGGCCATTTGAAGTTTTACAGTGTTTAATTTGGGACTCAAGGGTAGAATAGCTATGAGCGATAGCTTAAATTGAAAAGAGGCTCGAGTTTTTTTATTGTCACAAAATTTTAAGATTTTATGGCGCTCCACTAAAAAGTTACAAGCATTTGATTGTTGCAAACTTTGATAGGTGTAGGACGCACCGTATAGAAGTTAGGGCTATTTGAAGTTTTATTAATGTTTGAGATGGGACTCAAGGGTAGCATAGTTATGAGCGATGGCTTAAATTGACAAGAGGCTCGAGTACTTCATTGTCCCAAAATTTCAATGTTTTTTGCCGCTCCCGTAAAAAGTTACATGCATTTGAATGCTGCAATCTTTGATAGGTGTAAGGCGCACCTTATAGAAGTTAGGGCCATTTGAAGTTTTATCAGTGTTTGATTTGGGACTCCAGGGTAGCATAGCTATGAGCGATAGCTAAAATTGACAAGAGTTTCGGGTACTTTATTGTCACAAATTTTCAAGGATTTTTGACGCTCCAGTAAAAAGTTACAAGCATTTGAATGTTGCAAACTTTGATAGGTGTAGGACGCACCGTATACAAGTTAGGGCCATTTGAAGTTTTATCAGTGTCTGATTTGGGACTCAAGGGTAGAATAGCTATGAGCGATAGCTTAAATTGAAAAGAGGCTCGAGTTTTTTTATTGTCACAAAATTTTAAGATTTTATGGCGCTCCAGTAAAAGGTTACAAGCATTTGATTGTTGCAAACTTTGATAGGTGTAGGACGCACCGTATAGAAGTTAGGGCCATTTGAAGTTTTGGCACTGTTTGATTTTGGACTGAAGGGTAGCATAGCTATGAGCGATAGCTTAAACTGACAAGAGGCTCGAGAACTTCATTGTCACAAAATTTCATGGTTTTTTGACGCTCCAATAAAAAGTTACAAGCATTTGAATGTTGCAAACTTTGATAGGTGTAGGACGCACCGTATAGAAGTTAGGGCCATATGAGGTTTTATCAGTGTTTGATTTGGGACTCAAGGGTGGCATAGCTATGAGCGATAGCTTAAATTGATAAGTGGCTCGAGTACTTAATGTCACAAATTTTCAAGGTTTTATGACGCTCCAGTAAGAATTTACAAGCATTTGATTATTGCAAACTTTGATAGGTGTAGTACGCACCGTATAGAAGTTAGGGCCATTTGAAGTTTTATCAGTGTTTGATTTGGGACTCAAGGGTAGCATAGCTATGAGCGATATCTTAAATTTACAAGAGGCTCGGGTACTTTATTGTCACAAAATGTCAAGGTCTTATGACGCTCCCGTAAAAAGTTACAAGCATTTGAATGTTGCAAACTTTGATAGCTGCAGGACGCACCGTATAGAAGTTAGGGCCATTTGAAGTTTTATCAGTGTTTTATATTGGGACTGAAGAGTAGCATAGCTATGAGCGATTGCTTAAATTGATAAGTGGCACGAGTACTTAATGTCACAAAATTTCAAGGTTTTATGACGCTCCAGCAAAAAGTTACAAGCATTGATTGTTGCAAACTCTGATAGGTATAGGACGCACCGTATAGAAGCTAGGGCCATTTAAAGTTTTATCAGTATTTGATTTGTGACTCATGATAGCATAGCTATTAATGATAGCTTAAGTTGATAAGAGGTTCGAGTACTTTATTGTCCTAAAATTTCAAGGTTTTATGACGCTACATTAAAAAGTTACAAGCATTTGAATGTTGCAAACTTTGATAGGTGTAGGACGCACCGTATAGAAGTTAGCGCCATTTGAAGTTTTATCAGTGTTTCATTTTGGGACTCAAGAGTAGCATAGCTATGAGCGATAGCTTAAATTGATTAGAGGCTCGAGTACTTCATTATCACAAAATTTCAAGGTTTTATGCCGCTCCAGTAAAAATTTACAAGCATTTGAATGTTGCAAACTTTGATAGGTGTAGGGCGCACCGTAAAGAAGTTAGGGCCATTTGAAGTTTTGGCACTGTTTGATTTTGGACTGAAGGGTAGCATAGCTATGAGCGATAGCTTAAACTGACAAGAGGCTCGAGAACTTCATTGTCACAAAATTTCATGGTTTTTTGACGCTCCAATAAAAAGTTACAAGCATTTGAATGTTGCAAACTTTGATAGGTATAGGACGCACCGTATAGAAGTTCGGGCCATATGAGGTTTTCTCAGTGTATGATTTGGGACTCAAGGGTAGCATAGCTATGAGCGATATCTTAAATTTACAAGAGGCTCGGGTACTTTATTGTCACAAAATGTCAAGGTTTTATGACGCTCCCGTAAAAAGTTACAAGCATTTGAATGTTGCAAACTTTGATAGGTGTAGGACGCATCGTATAAAAGTTAGGGCCATTTGAAGTTTTATCAGTGTTTGATTTGGGACTCAAGGGTAGCATAGCTATGAGCGATATCTTAAATTTACAAGAGGCTCGGGTACTTTATTGTCACAAAATGTCAAGGTCTTATGACGCTCCCGTAAAAAGTTACAAGCATTTGAATATTGCAAACTTTGATAGGTGCAGGACGCACCATATAGAAGTTAGGGCCATTTGAAGTTTTATCAGTGTTTTATATTGGGACTGAATAGTAGCATAGCTATGAGCGATATCTTAAATTTACAAGAGGCTCGGGTACTTTATTGTCACAAAATGTCAAGGTCTTATGACGCTCCCGTAAAAAGTTACAAGCATTTGAATGTTGCAAACTTTGATAGGTGCAGGACGCACCGTATAGAAGTTAGGGCCATTTGAAGTTTTATCAGTGTTTTATATTGAGACTGAAGAGTAGCATAGCTATGAGCGATTGCTTATATTGGCAAGAGGCTCGAGTACTTCATTGTCACAAAATTTCAATATTTTTTGAAGCTCCAATAAAAAGTTACAAGAATTTGAATGTTGCAAACTGTGATAGGTGTAGGATGCACCGTATAGAAGTTAGGGCCATTTGAAGTTTTATCAGTGTTTCATTTAGGACTCAAGGGTAGCATAGCTATGAGCGATAGCTTAAATTGACAAGAGGCACGAGTACTTTATTGTCACAAAATTTCAAGGTTTTATGACGCTCCAGTAAAAAGCTACAAGCATTTGATTGTTGCAAACTTTGATAGGTGTAGGACGCACAGTATAGAAGTTAGGGCCATATGAAGTTTCATCAGTGTTTGATTTGGGTCTCAAGGGTAGCATAGCTATGAGCGATAGCTTAAATTGATAAGTGGGTCGAGTACTTAATGTCACAAAATTTCAATATTTTTTGAAGCTCCAATAAAAAGTTACAAGAATTTGAATGTTGCAAACTGTGATAGGTGTAGGATGCACCGTATAGAAGTTAGGGCCATATGAAGTTTTATCAGTGTTTGATTTGGGTCTCAAGGATAGCATAGCTATGAGTGATAGCATAAATTGATAAGAGGCTCGATTACTTTATTGTCACCAAATTTCAAGGTTTTATGACGCTCCAGTAAAGAGTTACAAAACATTTGAATGTTGCAAACTTTGATAGGTATAGGACGCACCGTATAGAAATTAGGGCCATTTGACGTTTTATCAGTGTCTGATTTGGGACTCAAGGGAAGCATAGCTATGAGTGATAGCTTAAATTAATAAGAGGCTCGATTACTTTATAGTCACAAAATTTCAAGGTTTTATAACGCTAAAGTAAAAAGTAACAACCATTTGAATGTTGCAAACTTTGATAGGTATAGGACGCACCGTTAAATTGACAAGAGGCTCGAGTACTTTATTGTCACAAAATTTCAAGGATTTTTGACGCTCCAGTAAAAAGTTACCAGCATTTGAATGTTGCAAACTTTGATAGGTGTAGGACGCACCGTATACAAGTTAGGGCCATTTGAAGTTTTATCAGTGTCTGATTTGGGACTCAAGGGTGGCATAGCTCTGAGTGATAGCATAAATTGAAAAGAGGCTCGATTACTTTATTGTCACCAAATTTCAAGGTTTTATGACGCTCCAGTAAAGAGTTACAAGCATTTGAATGTTGCAAACTTTGATAGGTATAGGACGCACCGTATAGAAGATAGGGCCATTTGAAGTTTTATAGTGTTTAATTTTGGACTCAAGGGTAGAATAGCTATGAGCGATAGCTTAAATTGAAAAGAGGCTCGAGTTTTTTTATTGTCACAAAATTTTAAGATTTTATGGCGCTCCACTAAAAAGTTACAAGCATTTGATTGTTGCAAACTTTGATAGGTGTAGGACGCACCGTATAGTAGTTAGGGCTATTTGAAGTTTTATTAGTGTTTGAGATGGGACTCAAGGGTAGCATAGTTATGAGCGATGGCTTAAATTGACAAGAGGCTCGAGTACTTCATTGTCCCAAAATTTCAATGTTTTTTAACGCTCCCGTAAAAAGTTACATGCATTTGAATGCTGCAATCTTTGATAGGTGTAAGACGCACCTTATAGAAGTTAGGGCCACTTGAAGTTTTATCAGTGTTTGATTTGGGACTCCAGGGTAGCATAGCTATGAACGATAGCTAAAATTGACAAGAGTTTCGGGTACTTTATTGTCACAAATTTTCAAGGATTTTTGACGCTCCAGTAAAAAGTTACAAGCATTTGAATGTTGCAAACTTTGATAGGTGTAGGACGCACCGTATACAAGTTAGGGCCATTTGAAGTTTTATCAGTGTCTGATTTGGGACTCAAGGGTAGAATAGCTATGAGCGATAGCTTAAATTGAAAAGAGGCTCGAGTTTTTTTATTGTCACAAAATTTTAAGATTTTATGGCGCTCCAGTAAAAGGTTACAAGCATTTGATTGTTGCAAACTTTGATAGGTGTAGGACGCACCGTATAGAAGTTAGGGCCATTTGCAGTTTTGGCACTGTTTGATTTTGGACTGAAGGGTAGCATAGCTATGAGCGATAGCTTAAACTGACAAGAGGCTCGAGAACTTCATTGTCACAAAATTTCATGGTTTTTTGACGCTCCAATAAAAAGTTACAAGCATTTGAATGTTGCAAACTTTGATAGGTGTAGGACGCACCGTATAGAAGTTAGGGCCATATGAGGTTTTATCAGTGTTTGATTTGGGACTCAAGGGTAGCATAGCTATGAGCGATAGCTTAAATTGATAAGTGGCTCGAGTACTTAATGTCACAAATTTTCAAGGTTTTATGACGCTCCAGTAAGAAATTACAAGCATTTCATTGTTGCAAACTTTGATAGGTGTATTACGCACTGTATAGAAGTTAGGGCCATTTGAAGTTTTATCAGTGTTTGATTTGGGACTCAAGGGTAGCATAGCTATGAGCGATATCTTAAATTTACAAGAGGCTCGGGTACTTTATTGTCACAAAATGTCAAGGTCTTATGATGCTCCCGTAAAAAGTTACGAGCATTTGAATGTTGCAAACTTTGATAGGTGCAGGGCGCACCGTATAGAAGTTAGGGCCATTTGAAGTTTTATCAGTGTTTTATATTGGGACTGAAGAGTTGCATAGCTATGAGCGATTGCTTATATTGGCAAGAGGCTCGAGTACTTCATTGTCACAAAATTTCAATATTTTTTGAAGCTCCAATAAAAAGTTACAAGAATTTGAATGTTGCAAACTGTGATAGGTGTAGGACGCACCGTATAGAAGTTAGCGCCATTTGAAGTTTTATCAGTGTTTCATTTTGGGACTCAAGAGTAGCATAGCTATTAATGATAGCTTAAGTTGATAAGAGGTTCGAGTACTTTATTGTCCCAAAATTTCAAGGTTTTATGACGCTACATTAAAAAGTTACAAGCATTTGAATGTTGCAAACTTTGCTAGGTGTAGGACGCACCGTATAGAAGTGAGCGCCATTTGAAGTTTTATCAGTGTTTCATTTTGGGACTCAAGAGTAGCATAGCTATGAGCTATAGCTTAAATTGATTAGAGGCTCGAGTACTTCATTATCACAAAATTTCAAGGTTTTATGCCGCTCCAGTAAAAATTTACAAGCATTTGAATGTTGCAAACTTTTATAGGTGTAGGGCGCACCGTAAAGAAGTTAGGGCCATTTGAAGTTTTGGCACTGTTTGATTTTGGACTGAAGGGTAGCATAGCTATGAGCGATTACTTTATTGTCACCAAATTTCAAGGTTTTATGACGCTCCAGTAAAGAGTTACAAGCATTTGAATGTTGCAAACTTTGATAGGTATAGGACGCACCGTATAGAAGATAGGGCCATTTGAAGTTTTACAGTGTTTAATTTTGGACTCAAGGGTAGAATAGCTATGAGCGATAGCTTAAATTGAAAAGAGGCTCGAGTTTTTTTATTGTCACAAAATTTTAAGATTTTATGGCGCTCCACTAAAAAGTTACAAGCATTTGATTGTTGCAAACTTTGATAGGTGTAGGACGCACCGTATAGTAGTTAGGGCTATTTGAAGTTTTATTAGTGTTTGAGATGGGACTCAAGGGTAGCATAGTTATGAGCGATGGCTTAAATTGACAAGAGGCTCGAGTACTTCATTGTCCCAAAATTTCAATGTTTTTTAACGCTCCCGTAAAAAGTTACATGCATTTGAATGCTGCAATCTTTGATAGGTGTAAGACGCACCCTATAGAAGTTAGGGCCACTTGAAGTTTTATCAGTGTTTGATTTGGGACTCAAGGGTAGCATAGCTATGAGCGATAGCTAAAATTGACAAGAGTTTCGGGTACTTTATTGTCACAAATTTTCAAGGATTTTTGACGCTCCAGTAAAAAGTTACAAGCATTTGAATGTTGCAAACTTTGATAGGTGTAGGACGCACCGTATACAAGTTAGGGCCATTTGAAGTTTTATCAGTGTCTGATTTGGGACTCAAGGGTAGAATAGCTATGAGCGATAGCTTAAATTGAAAAGAGGCTCGAGTTTTTTTATTGTCACAAAATTTTAAGATTTTATGGCACTCCAGTAAAAGGTTACAAGCATTTGATTGTTGCAAACTTTGATAGGTGTAGGACGCACCGTATAGAAGTTAGGGCCATTTGCAGTTTTGGCACTGTTTGATTTTGGACTGAAGGGTAGCATAGCTATGAGCGATAGCTTAAACTGACAAGAGGCTCGAGAACTTCATTGTCACAAAATTTCATGGTTTTTTGACGCTCCAATAAAAAGTTACAAGCATTTGAATGTTGCAAACTTTGATAGGTGTAGGACGCACCGTATAGAAGTTAGGGCCATATGAGGTTTTATCAGTGTTTGATTTGGGACTCAAGGGTAGCATAGCTATGAGCGATAGCTTAAATTGATAAGTGGCTCGAGTACTTAATGTCACAAATTTTCAAGGTTTTATGACGCTCCAGTAAGAAATTACAAGCATTTCATTGTTGCAAACTTTGATAGGTGTAGTACGCACTGTATAGAAGTTAGGGCCATTTGAAGTTTTATCAGTGTTTGATTTGGGACTCAAGGGTAGCATAGCTATGAGCGATATCTTAAATTTACAAGAGGCTCGGGTACTTTATTGTCACAAAATGTCAAGGTCTTATGACGCTCCCGTAAAAAGTTACAAGCATTTGAATGTTGCAAACTTTGATAGGTGCAGGGCGCACCGTATAGAAGTTAGGGCCATTTGAAGTTTTATCAGTGTTTTATATTGGGACTGAAGAGTAGCATAGCTATGAGCGATTGCTTATATTGGCAAGAGGCTCGAGTACTTCATTGTCACAAAATTTCAATATTTTTTGAAGCTCCAATAAAAAGTTACAAGAATTTGAATGTTGCAAACTGTGATAGGTGTAGGACGCACCGTATAGAAGTTAGCGCCATTTGAAGTTTTATCAGTGTTTCATTTTGGGACTCAAGAGTAGCATAGCTATTAATGATAGCTTAAGTTGATAAGAGGTTCGAGTACTTTATTGTCCCAAAATTTCAAGGTTTTATGACGCTACATTAAAAAGTTACAAGCATTTGAATGTTGTAAACTTTGCTAGGTGTAGGACGCACCGTATAGAAGTTAGCGCCATTTGAAGTTTTATCAGTGTTTCATTTTGGGACTCAAGAGTAGCATAGCTATGAGCGATAGCTTAAATTGATTAGAGGCTCGAGTACTTCATTATCACAAAATTTCAAGGTTTTATGCCGCTCCAGTAAAAATTTACAAGCATTTGAATGTTGCAAACTTTGATAGGTGTAGGGCGCACCGTAAAGAAGTTAGGGCCATTTGAAGTTTTGGCACTGTTTGATTTTGGACTGAAGGGTAGCATAGCTATGAGCGATAGCTTAAAGTGACAAGAGGCTCGAGAACCTCATTGTCACAAAATTTCATGGTTTTTTGACGCTCCAATAAAAAGTTACAAGCATTTGAATGTTGCAAACTTTGATAGGTATAGGACGCACCGTATAGAAGTTCGGGCCATATGAGGTTTTCTCAGTGTATGATTTGGGACTCAAGGGTAGCATAGCTATGAGCGATATCTTAAATTTACAAGAGGCTCGGGTACTTTATTGTCACAAAATGTCAAGGTTTTATGACGCTCCCGTAAAAAGTTACAAGCATTTGAATGTTGCAAACTTTGATAGGTGTAGGACGCATCGTATAAAAGTTAGGGCCATTTGAAGTTTTATCAGTGTTTGATTTGGGACTCAAGGGTAGCATAGCTATGAGCGATATCTTAAATTTACAAGAGGCTCGGGTACTTTATTGTCACAAAATGTCAAGGTCTTATGACGCTCCCGTAAAAAGTTACAAGCATTTGAATGTTGCAAACTTTGATAGGTGCAGGACGCACCGTATAGAAGTTAGGGCCATTTGAAGTTTTATCAGTGTTTTATATTGGGACTGAATAGTAGCATAGCTATGAGTGATTGCTTAAATTGACAAGAGGCTCGAGAACTTCATTGTCACAAAATTTCAATATTTTTTGAAGCTCCAATAAAAAGTTACAAGAATTTGAATGTTGCAAACTGTGATAGGTGTAGGATGCACCGTATAGAAGTTAGGGCCATATGAAGTTTCATCAGTGTTTGATTTGGGTCTCAAGGGTAGCATAGCTATGAGCGATAGCTTAAATTGATAAGTGGCACGAGTACTTAATGTCACAAAATTTCAAGGTTTTATGACGCTCCAGTAAAAAGTTACAAGCATTGATTGTTGCAAACTCTGATAGGTATAGGACGCACCGTATAGAAGCTAGGGCCATTTAAAGTTTTATCAGTATTTGATTTGTGACTCATGAGTAGCATAGCTATTAATGATAGCTTAAGTTGATAAGAGGTTCGAGTACTTTATTGTCCCAAAATTTCAAGGTTTTATGACGCTACATTAAAAAGTTACAAGCATTTGAATGTTGCAAACTTTGATAGGTGTAGGACGCACCGTATAGAAGTTAGCGCCATTTGAAGTTTTATCAGTGTTTCATTTTGGGACTCAAGAGTAGCATAGCTATGAGCGATAGCTTAAATTGAAAAGAGGCTCGAGTTTTTTTATTGTCACAAAATTTTAAGATTTTATGGCGCTCCACTAAAAAGTTACAAGCATTTGATTGTTGCAAACTTTGATAGGTGTAGGACGCACCGTATAGTAGTTAGGGCTATTTGAAGTTTTATTAGTGTTTGAGATGGGACTCAAGGGTAGCATAGTTATGAGCGATGGCTTAAATTGACAAGAGGCTCGAGTACTTCATTGTCCCAAAATTTCAATGTTTTTTGACGCTCCCGTAAAAAGTTACATGCATTTGAATGCTGCAATCTTTGATAGGTGTAAGACGCACCTTATAGAAGTTAGGGCCATTTGAAGTTTTATCAGTGTTTGATTTGGGACTCCAGGGTAGCATAGCTATGAGCGATAGCTAAAATTGACAAGAGTTTCGGGTACTTTATTGTCACAAATTTTCAAGGATTTTTGACGCTCCAGTAAAAAGTTACAAGCATTTGAATGTTGCAAACTTTGATAGGTGTAGGACGCACCGTATACAAGTTAGGGCCATTTGAAGTTTTATCAGTGTCTGATTTGGGACTCAAGGGTAGAATAGCTATGAGCGATAGCTTAAATTGAAAAGAGGCTCGAGTTTTTTTATTGTCACAAAATTTTAAGATTTTATGGCGCTCTAGTAAAAGGTTACAAGCATTTGATTGTTGCAAACTTTGATAGGTGTAGGACGCACCGTATAGAAGTTAGGGCCATTTGAAGTTTTGGCACTGTTTGATTTTGGACTGAAGGGTAGCATAGCTATGAGCGATAGCTTAAACTGACAAGAGGCTCGAGAACTTCATTGTCACAAAATTTCATGGTTTTTTGACGCTCCAATAAAAAGTTACAAGCATTTGAATGTTGCAAACTTTTATAGGTGTAGGACGCACCGTATAGAAGTTAGGGCCATATGAGGTTTTATCAGTGTTTGATTTGGGACTCAAGGGTAGCATAGCTATGAGCGATAGCTTAAATTGATAAGTGGCTCGAGTACTTAATGTCACAAATTTTCAAGGTTTTATGACGCTCCAGTAAGAAATTACAAGCATTTGATTGTTGCAAACTTTGATAGGTGTAGTACGCACTGTATAGAAGTTAGGGCCATTTGAAGTTTTATCAGTGTTTGATTTGGGACTCAAGGGTAGCATAGCTATGAGCGATATCTTAAATTTACAAGAGGCTCGGGTACTTTATTGTCACAAAATGTCAAGGTCTTATGACGCTCCCGTAAAAAGTTACAAGCATTTGAATGTTGCAAACTTTGATAGGTGCAGGACGCACCGTATAGAAGTTAGGGCCATTTGAAGTTTTATCAGTGTTTTATATTGGGACTGAAGAGTAGCATAGCTATGAGCGATTGCTTATATTGGCAAGAGGCTCGAGTACTTCATTGTCACAAAATTTCAATATTTTTTGAAGCTCCAATAAAAAGTTACAAGAATTTGAATGTTGCAAACTGTGATAGGTGTAGGATGCACCGTATAGAAGTTAGGGCCATATGAAGTTTCATCAGTGTTTGATTTGGGTCTCAAGGGTAGCATAGCTATGAGCGATAGCTTAAATTGATAAGTGGCACGAGTACTTAATGTCACAAAATTTCAAGGATTTATGACGCTCCAGTAAAAAGTTACAAGCATTGATTGTTGCAAACTCTGATAGGTATAGGACGCACCGTATAGAAGCTAGGGCCATTTAAAGTTTTATCAGTATTTGATTTGTGACTCATGAGTAGCATAGCTATTAATGATAGCTTAAGTTGATAAGAGGTTCGAGTACTTTATTGTCCCAAAATTTCAAGGTTTTATGACGCTACATTAAAAAGTTACAAGCATTTGAATGTTGCAAACTTTGATAGGTGTAGGACGCACCGTATAGAAGTTAGCGCCATTTGAAGTTTTATCAGTGTTTCATTTTGGGACTCAAGAGTAGCATAGCTATGAGCGATAGCTTAAATTGATTAGAGGCTCGAGTACTTCATTATCACAAAATTTCAAGGTTTTATGCCGCTCCAGTAAAAATTGAATGTTGCAAACTTTGATAGGTGTAGGACGCACCGTAAAGAAGTTAGGGCCATTTGAAGTTTTGGCACTGTTTGATTTTGGGCTGAAGGGTAGCATAGCTATGAGCGATAGCTTAAACTGACAAGAGGCTCGAGAACTTCATTGTCACAAAATTTCATGGTTTTTTGACGCTCCAATAAAAAGTTACAAGCATTTGAATGTTGCAAACTTTGATAGGTATAGGAGGCACCGTATAGAAGTTCGGGCCATATGAGGTTTTCTCAGTGTATGATTTGGGACTCAAGGGTAGCATAGCTATGAGTGATATCTTAAATTTACAAGAGGCTCGGGTACTTTATTGTCACAAAATGTCAAGGTTTTATGACGCTCCCGTAAAAAGTTACAAGCATTTGAATGTTGCAAACTTTGATAGGTGTAGGACGCATCGTATAAAATTTAGGGCCATTTGCAGTTGTATCAGTGTTTGATTTGGGAGGAAGAGTAGCATAGCTATGAGCGATTGCTTATATTGGCAAGAGGCTCGAGTACTTCATTGTCACAAAATTTCAATATTTTTTGAAGCTCCAATAAAAAGTTACAAGAATTTGAATGACTTCATTGCCAGAAAATTTCATGGTTTTTTGACGCTCCAATAAAAAGTTACAAGCATTTGAATGTTGCAAACTTTGATAGGTGTAGGACGCACCGTATAGAAGTTAGGGCCATATGAGGTGTTATCAGTGTTTGATTTGGGACTCAAGGGTAGCATAGCTATGAGCGATAGCTTAAATTGATAAGTGGCTCGAGTACTTAATGTCACAAATTTTCAAGGTTTTATGACGCTCCAGTAAGAAATTACAAGCATTTGATTGTTGCAAACTTTGATAGGTGTAGTACGCACTGTATAGAAGTTAGGGCCATTTGAAGTTTTATCAGTGTTTGATTTGGGACTCAAGGGTAGCATAGCTATGAGCGATATCTTAAATTTACAAGAGGCTCGGGTACTTTATTGTCACAAAATGTCAAGGTCTTATGACGCTCCCGTAAAAAGTTACAAGCATTTGAATGTTGCAAACTTTGATAGGTGCAGGACGCACCGTATAGAAGTTAGGGCCATTTGAAGTTTTATCAGTGTTTTATATTGGGACTGAAGAGTAGCATAGCTATGAGCGATTGCTTATATTGGCAAGAGGCTCGAGTACTTCATTGTCACAAAATTTCAATATTTTTTGAAGCTCCAATAAAAAGTTACAAGAATTTGAATGACTTCATTGTCACAAAATTTCATGGTTTTTTGACGCTCCAATAAAAAGTTACAAGCATTTGAATGTTGCAAACTTTGATAGGTGTAGGACGCACCGTATAGAAGTTCGGGCCATATGAGGTTTTCTCAGTGTATGATTTGGGACTCAAGGGTAGCATAGCTATGAGCGATATCTTAAATTTACAAGAGGCTCGGGTACTTTATTGTCACAAAATGTCAAGGTTTTATGACGCTCCCGTAAAAAGTTACAAGCATTTGAATGTTGCAAACTTTGATAGGTGTAGGACGCATCGTATAAAAGTTAGGGCCATTTGAAGTTTTATCAGTGTTTGATTTGGGACTCAAGGGTAGCATAGCTATGAGCGATATCTTAAATTTACAAGAGGCTCGGGTACTTTATTGTCACAAAATGTCAAGGTCTTATGACGCTCCCGTAAAAAGTAACAAGCATTTGAATGTTGCAAACTTTGATAGGTGCAGGACGCACCGTATAGAAGTTAGGGCCATTTGAAGCATTATCAGTGTTTTATATTGGGACTGAATAGTAGCATAGCTATGAGTGATTGCTTAAATTGACAAGAGGCTCGAGAACTTCATTGTCACAAAATTTCATGGTTTTTTGACGCTCCAATAAAAAGTTACAAGCATTTGAATGTTGCAAACTTTGATAGGTGTAGGACGCACCGTATAGAAGTTAGGGCCATATGAGGTGTTATCAGTGTTTGATTTGGGACTCAAGGGTAGCATAGCTATGAGCGATAGCTTAAATTGATAAGTGGCTCGAGTACTTAATGTCACAAATTTTCAAGGTTTTATGACGCTCCAGTAAGAAATTACAAGCATTTGATTGTTGCAAACTTTGATAGGTGTAGTACGCACTGTATAGAAGTTAGGGCCATTTGAAGTTTTATCAGTGTTTGATTTGGGACTCAAGGGTAGCATAGCTATGAGCGATATCTTAAATTTACAAGAGGCTCGGGTACTTTATTGTCACAAAATGTCAAGGTCTTATGACGCTCCCGTAAAAAGTTACAAGCATTTGAATGTTACAAACTGTGATAGGTGTAGGATGCACCGTATAGAAGTTAGGGCCATATGAAGTTTCATCAGTGTTTGATTTGGGTCTCAAGGGTAGCATAGCTATGAACGATAGCTTAAATTGATAAGTGGCACGAGTACTTAATGTCACAAAATTTCAAGGATTTATGACGCTCCAGTAAAAAGTTACAAGCATTGATTGTTGCAAACTCTGATAGGTATAGGACGCACCGTATAGAAGCTAGGGCCATTTAAAGTTTTATCAGTATTTGATTTGTGACTCATGAGTAGCATAGCTATTAATGATAGCTTAAGTTGATAAGAGGTTCGAGTACTTTATTGTCCCAAAATTTCAAGGTTTTATGACGCTACATTAAAAAGTTACAAGCATTTGAATGTTGCAAACTTTGATAGGTGTAGGACGCACCGTATAGAAGTTAGCGCCATTTGAAGTTTTATCAGTGTTTCATTTTGGGACTCAAGAGTAGCATAGCTATGAGCGATAGCTTAAATTGATTAGAGGCTCGAGTACTTCATTATCACAAAATTTCAAGGTTTTATGCCGCTCCAGTAAAAATTTACAAGCATTTGAATGTTGCAAACTTTGATAGGTGTAGGACGCACCGTAAAGAAGTTAGGGCCATTTGAAGTTTTGGCACTGTTTGATTTTGGACTGAAGGGTAGCATAGCTATGAGCGATAGCTTAAACTGACAAGAGGCTCGAGAACTTCATTGTCCCAAAATTTCAATGTTTTTTGACGCTCCCGTAAAAAGTTACATGCATTTGAATGCTGTAATCTTTGATAGGTGTAAGACGCACCTTATAGAAGTTAGGGCCATTTGAAGTTTTATCAGTGTTGATTTGGGACTCCAGGGTAGCATAGCTATGAGCGATAGCTAAAATTGACAGGAGTTTCGGGTACTTTATTGTCGCAAATTTTCAAGGATTTTTGACGCTCCAGTAAAAAGTTACAAGCATTTGAATGTTGCAAACTTTGATAGGTGTAGGACGCACCGTATACAAGTTAGGGCCATTTGAAGTTTTATCAGTGTCTGATTTGGGACTCAAGGGTAGAATAGCTATGAGCGATAGCTTAAATTGAAAAGAGGCTCGAGTTTTTTTATTGTCACAAAATTTCAAGATTTTATGGCGCTCCAGTAAAAGGTTACAAGCATTTGATTGTTGCAAACTTTGATAGGTGTAGGACGCACCGTATAGAAGTTAGGGCCATTTGAAGTTTTGGCACTGTTTGATTTTGGACTGAAGGGTAGCATAGCTATGAGCGATAGCTTAAACTGACAAGAGGCTCGAGAACTTCATTGTCACAAAATTTCATGGTTTTTTGACGCTCCAATAAAAAGTTACAAGCATTTGAATGTTGCAAACTTTGATAGGTGTAGGACGCACCGTATAGAAGTTAGGGCCATATGAGGTTTTATCAGTGTTTGATTTGGGACTCAAGGGTAGCATAGCTATGAGCGATAGCTTAAATTGATAAGTGGCTCGAGTACTTAATGTCACAATTTTTCAAGGTTTTATGACGCTCCAGTAAGAAATTACAAGCATTTGTATGTTGCAAACTTTGATAGGTGTAGGACGCACCGTATAGAAGTTAGGGCCATTTGAAGTTTTATCAGTGTTTGATTTGGGACTCAAGGGTAGCATAGCTATGAGCGATATCTTAAATTTACAAGAGGCTCGGGTACTTTATTGTCACAAAATGTCAAGGTCTTATGACGCTCCCGTATAAAGTTACAAGCATTTGAATGTTGCAAACTTTGATAGGTGCACGACGCACCGTATAGAAGTTAGGGCCATTTGAAGTTTTATCAGTGTTTTATATTGGGACTGAAGAGTAGCAAAGCTATGAGCGATTGCTTATATTGGCAAGAGGCTCGAGTACTTCATTGTCACAAAATTTCAATATTTTTTGAAGCTCCAATAAAAAGTTACAAGAATTTGAATGTTGCAAACTGTGATAGGTGTAGGATGCACCGTATAGAAGTTAGGGCCATATGAAGTTTCATCAGTGTTTGATTTGGGTCTCAAGGGTAGCATAGCTATGAGCGATAGCTTAAATTGATAAGTGGCACGAGTACTTAATGTCACAAAATTTCAAGGTTTTATGACGCTCCCGTAAAAAGTTACAAGCATTGATTGTTGCAAACTCTGATAGGTATAGGACGCACCGTATAGAAGCTAGGGCCATTTAAAGTTTTATCAGTATTTGATTTGTGACTCATGAGTAGCATAGCTATTAATGATAGCTTAAGTTGATAAGAGGTTCGAGTACTTTATTGTCCCAAAATTTCAAGGTTTTATGACGCTACATTAAAAAGTTACAAGCATTTGAATGTTGCAAACTTTGATAGGTGTAGGACGCACCGTATAGAAGTTAGCGCCATTTGAAGTTTTATCAGTGTTTCATTTTGGGACTCAAGAGTAGCATAGCTATGAGCGATAGCTTAAATTGATTAGAGGCTCGAGTACTTCATTATCACAAAATTTCAAGGTTTTATGCCGCTCCAGTAAAAATTTACAAGCATTTGAATGTTGCAAACTTTGATAGGTGTAGGACGCACCGTGTAGAAGTTAGGGCCATTTGAAGTTTTGGCACTGTTTGATTTTGGACTGAAGGGTAGCATAGCTATGAGCGATAGCTTAAACTGACAAGAGGCTCGAGAACTTCATTGTCACAAAATTTCATGGTTTTTTGACGCTCCAATAAAAAGTTACAAGCATTTGAATGTTGCAAACTTTGATAGGTATAGGACGCACCGTATAGAAGTGCGGGCCATATGAGGTTTTCTCAGTGTTTGATTTGGGACTCAAGGGTAGCATAGCTATGAGCGAAAGCTTAAATGGATAAGTGGATCGAGTACTTAATGTCACAAAATTTCAAGGTTTTTTGACGCTCCAGTAAAAAGTTACAAGCATTTGAATGTTGCAAACTTTGATAGGTGTAGGACGCATCGTATAAAAGTTAGGGCCATTTGAAGTTTGATCAGTGTATGATTTGGGACTCAAGGGTAGCATAGCTATGAGCGATATCTTAAATTTACAAGAGGCTCGGGAACTTTATTGTCACAAAATGTCAAGGTTTTATGACGCTCCCGTAAAAAGTTACAAGCATTTGAATGTTGCAAACTTTGATAGGTGTAGGACGCATCGTATAAAAGTTAGGGCCATTTGAAGTTTTATCAGTGTTTTATTTTGGGACTGAAGAGTAGCATACCTATGAGCGATTGCATAAATTGACAAGAGACTCGAGTACTTCATTGTCACAAAATTTCAATATTTTTTGAAGCTCCAATAAAAAGTTACAAGCATTTGAATGTTGCAAACTGTGATAGGTGTAAGATGCACCGTATAGAAGTTAGGGCCATTTGAAGTATTATCAGTGTTTGATTTAAGACTCAAGGGTAGCATAGCTATGAGCGATATATTAAATTGGCAAGAGGCACGAGTACTTTATTGTCACAAAATTTCAAGGTTTAATGACGCTCCAGTAAAAAGTTACAAGCATTTGATTGTTGCAAACTTTGATCGGTGTAAGACGCACCCCATAGAAGTTAGGGCCATTTGAAGTTTTGGCAGTATTTGATTTGGGATTCAAGGGTAGAACAGCTATGAGCGATAGCTTAAATTGACAAGAGGCTCGAGTTGTTTTATTGTCACAAAATTTAAAGATTTTATGACGCTGCAGTAAAAAGTTACAAGCATCTGATTGTTGCAAACTTTGATAGGTATAGCACGCACCGTATAGCAGTTAATGCCATTTGAGGTTTTATCAGTGTCTGATTTGGGTCTTAAGGGTAGCATAGCTATGAGCGATAGCTTAAATTGACAAGAGGCACGAGTACTTTATTGTCACAAAATTGCAAGGTTTTATGACGCTCCAGTAAAAAGTTACAAGCATTTGATTTTTGCAAACTTTGATATTTGTAGGACGCACCGTATAGAAGTTAGGGCTATTTGAAGTTTTATCAGTGTTTGATTTGGGACTCCAGGGTAGCATAGCTTTGAGCGATAGCTTAAATTGACAAGAGGCTCGGGTACTTTATTGTCTCAAAATTTCAAGGTTTTATGACGCTCCGGTAAAAATTTGCAAGCATTTAAATGTTGCAAACTTTGATAGGTGTAGGACGCACCGTATAGAAGTTAGGGCCATTTGAAGTTTTATCAGTGTTTGATTTGGGACTCAAGGGTAGCATAGCTATAAGCGATAGCTTAAATTGATAAGTGGCTCGAGTACTTAAAGTCACCAAATTTCAAGGTTTTATGACGCTCCAGTAAAAAGTTACAAGCATTTGATTGTTGCAAACTTTGATAGGTGTAGGATGCACCGTATAGAAGTTAAGGCCATTTGAAGTTTTATCAGTGTTTGATTTGGGACTCAAGGGTAGCATAGCTATGAGCGATAGCTTAAATTGACAAGAGGCTCGGGTACTTTATTGTCACAAAATGTCAAGGTTTTATGACGCTCCAGTAAAAAGTTGCAAGCATTTAAATGTTGCAAACTTTGATAGGTGTAGGACGCACCGTATAGAAGTTAGGGCCATTTGAAGTTTTATCAGTGTTTTATATTGGGACTGAATAGTAGCATAGCTATGAGCGATTGCTTAAATTGACAAGAGGCTCGAGAACTTCATTGTCATAAAATTTCATGGTTTTTTGACGCTCCAATAAAAAGTTACAAGCATTTGAATGTTGCAAACTTTGGTAGGTATAGGATGCACCGTATAGAAGTTAGGGCCATATGAAGTTTTATCAGTGTTTCATTTTAGGACTAAAGAGTAGCATAGCTATGAGCGATAGCTTAAATTGATTAGAGTCTCGAGTACTTCATTATCGCAAAATTTCAAGGTTTTATGCCGCTCCAGTAAAAATTTATAAGCATTTGAATGTTGCAAACTTTGATAGGTGTAGGACGCACCGTATAGAAGTTAGGGCCATTTGAAGTTTTGGCACTGTTTGATTTTGGACTGAAGGGTAGCATAGCTATGAGCGATAGCTTAAACTGACAAGAGGCTCGAGAACTTCATTGTCACAAAATTTCATGGGTTTTTGACGCTCCAATAAAAAGTTACAAGCATTTGAATGTTGCAAACTTTGATTGGTGTAGGACGCACGGTATAGAAGTTAGGGCCATATGAGGTTTTATCAGTGTTTGATTTGGGACTCAAGGGTAGCATAGCTATGAGCGATAGCTTAAATTGATAAGTGGCTCGAGTACTTAATGTCACAAATTTTCAAGGTTTTATGACGCTCCAGTAAGTAGTTACAAGCATTTGATTGTTGCAAACTTTGATAGGTGTAGTACGCACCGTATAGAAGTTAGGGCCATTTTAAGTTTTATCAGTGTTTGATTTGGGACTCAAGGGTAGCATAGCTATGAGCGATATCTTAAATTTACAAGAGGCTCGGGTACTTTATTGTCACAAAATGTCAAGGTTTTATGACGCTCCCGTAAAAAGTTACAAGCATTTGAATGTTGCAAACTTTGATAGGTGCAGGACGCACCGTATAGAAGTTAGGGCCATATGAGGTTTTATCAGTGTTTGATTTGGGACTCAAGGGTAGCATAGCTATGAGCGACAGCTTAAATTGGTAAGTGGCTCGAGTACTTAATGTCACAAAATTTCAAGGTTTTATGACGCTCCAGTAAAAAGTTACAAGCATTTGATTGTTGCAAACTTTGATAGATGTAGGACGCACCGTATAGAAGTTAGGGCCATTTGAAGTTTGATCAGTGTTTGATTTGGGACTCAAGGGTAGCATAGCTATGAGCGATAGCTTAAATTGACAAGAGGCTCGGGTACTTTATTGTCACAAAATGTCAAGGTTTTATGACGCTCCAGTAAAAAGTTACAAGCATTTAAATGTTGCAAACTTTGATAGGTGTAGGACGCACAGTATAGAAGTTAGGGCCATTTGAAGTTTTATCAGTGTTTTATATTGGGACTGAAGAGTAGCATAGCTATGAGCGATTGCTTAAATTGACAAGAGGCTCGAATACTTTATTGTCACAAAATTTCAATGTTTTATGACGCTCCAGTAAAAAGCTACAAGCATTTGATTGTTGCAAACTTTGATAGGTGTAGGACGCACCGTATAGAAGTTAGGGCCATATGATGTTTTATCAGTGTTTGATTTGGGTCTCAAGGGTAGCATAGCTATGAGCAATAGCTTAAATTGATAAGTGGCACGAGTACTGAATGTCACAAAATTTCCAGGTTTTATAACGCTTCAGTAAAAAGTTACAAGCATTGATTGTTGCAAACTCTGATAGGTATAGGACACACCGTATAGAAGCTAGGGCCATTTAAAGTTTTATCAGTATTTGATTTGTGACTCATGAGTAGCATAGCTATTAATGCTAGCTTAAGTTGATAAGAGGTTCGAGTACTTTATTGTCCCAAAATTTCAAGGTTTTATGACGCTACATTAAAAAGTTACAAGCATTTGAATGTTGCAAACTTTGATAGGTGTAGGACGCACCGTATAGAAGTTAGCGCCATTTGAAGTTTTATCAGTGTTTCATTTTGGGACTCAAGAGTAGCATAGCTATGAGCGATAGCTTAAATTGATTAGAGGCTCGAGTACTTCATTATCACAAAATTTCAAGGTTTTATGCCGCTCCAGTAAAAATTTACAAGCATTTGAATGTTGCAAACTTTGATAGGTGTAGGACGCACCGTGTAGAAGTTAGGGCCATTTGAAGTTTTGGCACTGTTTGATTTTGGACTGAAGGGTAGCATAGCTATGAGCGATAGCTTAAACTGACAAGAGGCTCGAGAACTTCATTGTCACAAAATTTCATGGTTTTTTGACGCTCCAATAAAAAGTTACAAGCATTTGAATGTTGCAAACTTTGATAGGTATAGGACGCACCGTATAGAAGTGCGGGCCATATGAGGTTTTCTCAGTGTTTGATTTGGGACTCAAGGGTAGCATAGCTATGAGCGAAAGCTTAAATGGATAAGTGGATCGAGTACTTAATGTCACAAAATTTCAAGGTTTTTTGACGCTCCAGTAAAAAGTTACAAGCATTTGAATGTTGCAAACTTTGATAGGTGTAGGACGCATCGTATAAAAGTTAGGGCCATTTGAAGTTTGATCAGTGTATGATTTGGGACTCAAGGGTAGCATAGCTATGAGCGATATCTTAAATTTACAAGAGGCTCGGGAACTTTATTGTCACAAAATGTCAAGGTTTTATGACGCTCCCGTAAAAAGTTACAAGCATTTGAATGTTGCAAACTTTGATAGGTGTAGGACGCATCGTATAAAAGTTAGGGCCATTTGAAGTTTTATCAGTGTTTTATTTTGGGACTGAAGAGTAGCATACCTATGAGCGATTGCATAAATTGACAAGAGACTCGAGTACGTCATTGTCACAAAATTTCAATATTTTTTGAAGCTCCAATAAAAAGTTACAAGCATTTGAATGTTGCAAACTGTGATAGGTGTAAGATGCACCGTATAGAAGTTAGGGCCATTTGAAGTATTATCAGTGTTTGATTTAAGACTCAAGGGTAGCATAGCTATGAGCGATATATTAAATTGGCAAGAGGCACGAGTACTTTATTGTCACAAAATTTCAAGGTTTAATGACGCTCCAGTAAAAAATTACAAGCATTTGATTGTTGCAAACTTTGATCGGTGTAAGACGCACCCCATAGAAGTTAGGGCCATTTGAAGTTTTGGCAGTATTTGATTTGGGATTCAAGGGTAGAACAGCTATGAGCGATAGCTTAAATTGACAAGAGGCTCGAGTTGTTGTATTGTCACAAAATTTAAAGATTTTATGACGCTGCAGTAAAAAGTTACAAGCATCTGATTGTTGCAAACTTTGATAGGTATAGCACGCACCGTATAGCAGTTAATGCCATTTGAGGTTTTATCAGTGTCTGATTTGGGTCTTAAGGGTAGCATAGCTATGAGCGATAGCTTAAATTGACAAGAGGCACGAGTACTTTATTGTCACAAAATTGCAAGGTTTTATGACGCTCCAGTAAAAAGTTACAAGCATTTGATTTTTGCAAACTTTGATATTTGTAGGACGCACCGTATAGAAGTTAGGGCTATTTGAAGTTTTATCAGTGTTTGATTTGGGACTCCAGGGTAGCATAGCTTTGAGCGATAGCTTAAATTGACAAGAGGCTCGGGTACTTTATTGTCTCAAAATTTCAAGGTTTTATGACGCTCCGGTAAAAATTTGCAAGCATTTAAATGTTGCAAACTTTGATAGGTGTAGGACGCACCGTATAGAAGTTAGGGCCATATGAGGTTTTATCAGTGTTTGATTTGGGACTCAAGGGTAGCATAGCTATGAGCGATAGCTTAAATTGATAAGTGGCTCGAGTACTTAAAGTCACCAAATTTCAAGGTTTTATGACGCTCCAGTAAAAAGTTACAAGCATTTGATTGTTGCAAACTTTGATAGGTGTAGGATGCACCGTATAGAAGTTAAGGCCATTTGAAGTTTTATCAGTGTTTGATTTGGGACTCAAGGGTAGCATAGCTATGAGCGATAGCTTAAATTGACAAGAGGCTCGGGTACTTTATTGTCACAAAATGTCAAGGTTTTATGACGCTCCAGTAAAAAGTTGCAAGCATTTAAATGTTGCAAACTTTGATAGGTGTAGGACCCACCGTATAGAAGTTAGGGCCATTTGAAGTTTTATCAGTGTTTTATATTGGGACTGAATAGTAGCATAGCTATGAGCGATTGCTTAAATTGACAAGAGGCTCGAGAACTTCATTGTCATAAAATTTCATGGTTTTTTGACGCTCCAATAAAAAGTTACAAGCATTTGAATGTTGCAAACTTTGGTAGGTATAGGATGCACCGTATAGAAGTTAGGGCCATATGAAGTTTTATCAGTGTTTGATTTGGGACTCAAGGGTAGCATAGCTATGAGCGATAGCTTAAATTGATAAGTGGCACGAGTACTTAATGTCACAAAATTTCAAGGTTTTATGACGCTCCAGTAAAAAGTTACAAGCATTGATTGTTGCAAACTCTGATAGGTATAGGACGCACCGTATAGAAGCTAGGGCAATTTAAAGTTTTATCAGTATTTGATTTGTGACTCATGAGTAGCATAGCTATTAATGATAGCTTAAGTTGATAAGAGGTTCGAGTACTTTATTGCCCCAAAATTTCAAGGTTTTATGACGCTCCATTAAAAGTTACAAGCATTTGAATGTTGCAAACTTTGAGAGGTGTAGGACGCACCGTATAGAAGTTAGCGTCAATTGAAGTTTATCAGTGTTTCATTTTAGGACTAAAGAGTAGCATAGCTATGAGCGATAGCTTAAATTGATTAGAGTCTCGAGTACTTCATTATCACAAAATTTCAAGGTTTTATGCCGCTCCAGTAAAAATTTATAAGCATTTGAATGTTGCAAACTTTGATAGGTGTAGGACGCACCGTATAGAAGTTAGGGCCATTTGAAGTTTTGGCACTGTTTGATTTTGGACTGAAGGGTAGCATAGCTATGAGCGATAGCTTAAACTGACAAGAGGCTCGAGAACTTCATTGTCACAAAATTTCATGGTTTTTTGACGCTCCAATAAAAAGTTACAAGCATTTGAATGTTGCAAACTTTGATAGGTATAGGACGCACCGTATAGAAGTGCGGGCCATATGAGGTTTTCTCAGTGTTTGATTTGGGACTCAAGGGTAGCATAGCTATGAGCGAAAGCTTAAATGGATAAGTGGATCGAGTACTTAATGTCACAAAATTTCAAGGTTTTTTGACGCTCCAGTAAAAAGTTACAAGCATTTGAATGTTGCAAACTTTGATAGGTGTAGGACGCATCGTATAAAAGTTAGGGCCATTTGAAGTTTGATCAGTGTATGATTTGGGACTCAAGGGTAGCATAGCTATGAGCGATATCTTAAATTTACAAGAGGCTCGGGAACTTTATTGTCACAAAATGTCAAGGTTTTATGACGCTCCCGTAAAAAGTTACAAGCATTTGAATGTTGCAAACTTTGATAGGTGTAGGACGCATCGTATAAAAGTTAGGGCCATTTGAAGTTTTATCAGTGTTTTATTTTGGGACTGAAGAGTAGCATACCTATGAGCGATTGCATAAATTGACAAGAGACTCGAGTACGTCATTGTCACAAAATTTCAATATTTTTTGAAGCTCCAATAAAAAGTTACAAGCATTTGAATGTTGCAAACTGTGATAGGTGTAAGATGCACCGTATAGAAGTTAGGGCCATTTGAAGTATTATCAGTGTTTGATTTAAGACTCAAGGGTAGCATAGCTATGAGCGATATATTAAATTGGCAAGAGGCACGAGTACTTTATTGTCACAAAATTTCAAGGTTTAATGACGCTCCAGTAAAAAGTTACAAGCATTTGATTGTTGCAAACTTTGATCGGTGTAAGACGCACCCCATAGAAGTTAGGGCCATTTGAAGTTTTGGCAGTATTTGATTTGGGATTCAAGGGTAGAACAGCTATGAGCGATAGCTTAAATTGACAAGAGGCTCGAGTTGTTGTATTGTCACAAAATTTAAAGATTTTATGACGCTGCAGTAAAAAGTTACAAGCATCTGATTGTTGCAAACTTTGATAGGTATAGCACGCACCGTATAGCAGTTAATGCCATTTGAGGTTTTATCAGTGTCTGATTTGGGTCTTAAGGGCAGCATAGCTATGAGCGATAGCTTAAATTGACAAGAGGCACGAGTACTTTATTGTCACAAAATTGCAAGGTTTTATGACGCTCCAGTAAAAAGTTACAAGCATTTGATTTTTGCAAACTTTGATATTTGTAGGACGCACCGTATAGAAGTTAGGGCTATTTGAAGTTTTATCAGTGTTTGATTTGGGACTCCAGGGTAGCATAGCTTTGAGCGATAGCTTAAATTGACAAGAGGCTCGGGTACTTTATTGTCTCAAAATTTCAAGGTTTTATGACGCTCCGGTAAAAATTTGCAAGCATTTAAATGTTGCAAACTTTGATAGGTGTAGGACGCACCGTATAGAAGTTAGGGCCATATGAGGTTTTATCAGTGTTTGATTTGGGACTCAAGGGTAGCATAGCTATGAGCGATAGCTTAAATTGATAAGTGGCTCGAGTACTTAAAGTCACCAAATTTCAAGGTTTTATGACGCTCCAGTAAAAAGTTACAAGCATTTGATTGTTGCAAACTTTGATAGGTGTAGGATGCACCGTATAGAAGTTAAGGCCATTTGAAGTTTTATCAGTGTTTGATTTGGGACTCAAGGGTAGCATAGCTATGAGCGATAGCTTAAATTGACAAGAGGCTCGGGTACTTTATTGTCACAAAATGTCAAGGTTTTATGACGCTCCAGTAAAAAGTTGCAAGCATTTAAATGTTGCAAACTTTGATAGGTGTAGGACGCACCCTATAGAAGTTAGGGCCATTTGAAGTTTTATCAGTGTTTTATATTGGGACTGAATAGTAGCATAGCTATGAGCGATTGCTTAAATTGACAAGAGGCTCGAGAACTTCATTGTCATAAAATTTCATGGTTTTTTGACGCTCCAATAAAAAGTTACAAGCATTTGAATGTTGCAAACTTTGGTAGGTATAGGATGCACCGTATAGAAGTTAGGGCCATATGAAGTTTTATCAGTGTTTGATTTGGGACTCAAGGGTAGCATAGCTATGAGCGATAGCTTAAATTGATAAGTGGCACGAGTACTTAATGTCACAAAATTTCAAGGTTTTATGACGCTCCAGTAAAAAGTTACAAGCATTGATTGTTGCAAACTCTGATAGGTATAGGACGCACCGTATAGAAGCTAGGGCAATTTAAAGTTTTATCAGTATTTGATTTGTGACTCATGAGTAGCATAGCTATTAATGATAGCTTAAGTTGATAAGAGGTTCGAGTACTTTATTGCCCCAAAATTTCAAGGTTTTATGACGCTCCATTAAAAAGTTACAAGCATTTGAATGTTGCAAACTTTGAGAGGTGTAGGACGCACCGTATAGAAGTTAGCGTCAATTGAAGTTTTATCAGTGTTTCATTTTAGGACTAAAGAGTAGCATAGCTATGAGCGATAGCTTAAATTGATTAGAGTCTCGAGTACTTCATTATCACAAAATTTCAAGGTTTTATGCCGCTCCAGTAAAAATTTATAAGCATTTGAATGTTGCAAACTTTGATAGGTGTAGGACGCACCGTATAGAAGTTAGGACCATTTGAAGTTTTGGCACTGTTTGATTTTGGACTGAAGGGTAGCATAGCTATGAGCGATAGCTTAAACTGACAAGAGGCTCGAGAACTTCATTGTCACAAAATTTCATGGGTTTTTGACGCTCCAATAAAAAGTTACAAGCATTTGAATGTTGCAAACTTTGATAGGTGTAGGACGCACGGTATAGAAGTTAGGGCCATATGAGGTTTTATCAGTGTTTGATTTGGGACTCAAGGGTAGCATAGCTATGAGCGATAGCTTAAATTGATAAGTGGCTCGAGTACTTAATGTCACAAATTTTCAAGGTTTTATGACGCTCCAGTAAGTAGTTACAAGCATTTGATTGTTGCAAACTTTGATAGGTGTAGTACGCACCGTATAGAAGTTAGGGCCATTTTAAGTTTTATCAGTGTTTGATTTGGGACTCAAGGGTAGCATAGCTATGAGCGATATCTTAAATTTACAAGAGGCTCGGGTACTTTATTGTCACAAAATGTCAAGGTTTTATGACGCTCCCGTAAAAAGTTACAAGCATTTGAATGTTGCAAACTTTGATAGGTGCAGGACGCACCGTATAGAAGTTAGGGCCATATGAGGTTTTATCAGTGTTTGATTTGGGACTCAAGGGTAGCATAGCTATGAGCGACAGCTTAAATTGGTAAGTGGCTCGAGTACTTAATGTCACAAAATTTCAAGGTTTTATGACGCTCCAGTAAAAAGTTACAAGCATTTGATTGTTGCAAACTTTGATAGATGTAGGACGCACCGTATAGAAGTTAGGGCCATTTGAAGTTTTATCAGTGTTTGATTTGGGACTCAAGGGTAGCATAGCTATGAGCGATAGCTTAAATTGACAAGAGGCTCGGGTACTTTATTGTCACAAAATGTCAAGGTTTTATGACGCTCCAGTAAAAAGTTACAAGCATTTAAATGTTGCAAACTTTGATAGGTGTAGGACGCACAGTATAGAAGTTAGGGCCATTTGAAGTTTTATCAGTGTTTTATATTGGGACTGAAGAGTAGCATAGCTATGAGCGATTGCTTAAATTGACAAGAGGCTCGAATACTTTATTGTCACAAAATTTCAATGTTTTATGACGCTCCAGTAAAAAGCTACAAGCATTTGATTGTTGCAAACTTTGATAGGTGTAGGACGCACCGTATAGAAGTTAGGGCCATATGAAGTTTTATCAGTGTTTGATTTGGGTCTCAAGGGTAGCATAGCTATGAGCGATAGCTTAAATTGATAAGTGGCACGAGTACTGAATGTCACAAAATTTCCAGGTTTTATAACGCTTCAGTAAAAAGTTACAAGCATTGATTGTTGCAAACTCTGATAGGTATAGGACACACCGTATAGAAGCTAGGGCCATTTAAAGTTTTATCAGTATTTGATTTGTGACTCATGAGTAGCATAGCTATTAATGCTAGCTTAAGTTGATAAGAGGTTCGAGTACTTTATTGTCACAAAATGTCAAGGTTTTATGACGCTCCCGTAAAAAGTTACAAGCATTTGAATGTTGCAAACTTTGATAGATGTAGGACGCATCGTATAAAAGTTATGGCCATTTGAAGTTTTATCAGTGGTTTATTTTGGGACTTAAGAGTAGCATAGCTATGAGCGATTGCATAAATTGACAAGAGGCTCGAGTACTTCATTGTCACAAAATTTAAATATTTTTTGAAGCTCCAATAAAAAGTTACAGGCATTTGAATGTTGCAAACTTTACGACGCACCGTATACAAGTTAGGGCCATTTGAAGTTTTATCAGTGTCTGATTTGGGACTCAAGGGTAGCATAGCTATGAGTGATAGCTTAAGTTAATAAGAGGCTCGACTACTTTATTGTCACCAAATTTCAAGGTTTTATGACGCTCCAGTAAAGAGTTACAAGCATTTGATTGTTGCAAACTGTGATAGGTGTAGGACCTACCGTATAGAAGTTGGGGCTATTTGAAGTTTTATTAGTGTTTGATTTGGGACTCAAGGGTAGCATAGTTATGAGCGATGGCTTAAATTGACAAGACGCTCGAGTACTTCATTGTCACAAAATTTCAATGTTTTTTGACGCTACCTTAAAAAGTTACATGCATTTGAATGCTGCAATCTTTGATAGGTGTAGGACGCACCGTATAGAAGTTAGGGCTATTTGAAGTTTTATCAGTGTTTCATTTTGGGACTCAAGAGTAGCATAGCTATGAGCGATAGCTTAAATTGATAAGAGGCTCGAGTACTTCATTATCACAAAATTTCAAGGTTTTATGCCGCTCCAGTAAAAATTTACAAGCATTTGAATGTTGCAAATTTTGATAGGTGTAGGACGCACCGTATAGAAGTTAGGGCCATTTGAAGTTTTAGCAGTGTTTGATTTGGGACTCAAGGGTAGCATAGCTATGAGCGATATATTAAATTGGCAAGAGGCACGAGTACTTTATTGTCACAAAATTTCAAGGTTTAATGACGCTCCAGTAAAAAGTTACAAGCATTTGATTGTTGCAAACTTTGATCGGTGTAAGACGCACCCCATAGAAGTTAGGGCCATTTGAAGTTTTGGCAGTATTTGATTTGGGATTCAAGGGTAGAACAGCTATGAGCGATAGCTTAAATTGACAAGAGGCTCGAGTTGTTTTATTGTCACAAAATTTAAAGATTTTATGACGCTGCAGTAAAAAGTTACAAGCATCTGATTGTTGCAAACTTTGATAGGTATAGCACGCACCGTATAGCAGTTAATGCCATTTGAGGTTTTATCAGTGTCTGATTTGGGTCTTAAGGGTAGCATAGCTATGAGCGATAGCTTAAATTGACAAGAGGCACGAGTACTTTATTGTCACAAAATTGCAAGGTTTTATGACGCTCCAGTAAAAAGTTACAAGCATTTGATTTTTGCAAACTTTGATATTTGTAGGACGCACCGTATAGAAGTTAGGGCTATTTGAAGTTTTATCAGTGTTTGATTTGGGACTCCAGGGTAGCATAGCTTTGAGCGATAGCTTAAATTGACAAGAGGCTCGGGTACTTTATTGTCTCAAAATTTCAAGGTTTTATGACGCTCCGGTAAAAATTTGCAAGCATTTAAATGTTGCAAACTTTGATAGGTGTAGGACGCACCGTATAGAAGTTAGGGCCATATGAGGTTTTATCAGTGTTTGATTTGGGACTCAAGGGTAGCATAGCTATGAGCGATAGCTTAAATTGATAAGTGGCTCGAGTACTTAAAGTCACCAAATTTCAAGGTTTTATGACGCTCCAGTAAAATGTTACAAGCATTTGATTGTTGCAAACTTTGATAGGTGTAGGATGCACCGTATAGAAGTTAAGGCCATTTGAAGTTTTATCAGTGTTTGATTTGGGACTCAAGGGTAGCATAGCTATGAGCGATAGCTTAAATTGACAAGAGGCTCGGGTACTTTATTGTCACAAAATGTCAAGGTTTTATGACGCTCCAGTAAAAAGTTGCAAGCATTTAAATGTTGCAAACTTTGATAGGTGTAGGACGCACCGTATAGAAGTTAGGGCCATTTGAAGTTTTATCAGTGTTTTATATTGGGACTGAATAGTAGCATAGCTATGAGCGATTGCTTAAATTGACAAGAGGCTCGAGAACTTCATTGTCATAAAATTTCATGGTTTTTTGACGCTCCAATAAAAAGTTACAAGCATTTGAATGTTGCAAACTTTGGTAGGTATAGGATGCACCGTATAGAAGTTAGGGCCATATGAAGTTTTATCAGTGTTTGATTTGGGACTCAAGGGTAGCATAGCTATGAGCGATAGCTTAAATTGATAAGTGGCACGAGTACTTAATGTCACAAAATTTCAAGGTTTTATGACGCTCCAGTAAAAAGTTACAAGCATTGATTGTTGCAAACTCTGATAGGTATAGGACGCACCGTATAGAAGCTAGGGCAATTTAAAGTTTTATCAGTATTTGATTTGTGACTCATGAGTAGCATAGCTATTAATGATAGCTTAAGTTGATAAGAGGTTCGAGTACTTTATTGCCCCAAAATTTCAAGGTTTTATGACGCTCCATTAAAAAGTTACAAGCATTTGAATGTTGCAAACTTTGAGAGGTGTAGGACGCACCGTATAGAAGTTAGCGTCAATTGAAGTTTTATCAGTGTTTCATTTTAGGACTAAAGAGTAGCATAGCTATGAGCGATAGCTTAAATTGATTAGAGTCTCGAGTACTTCATTATCACAAAATTTCAAGGTTTTATGCCGCTCCAGTAAAAATTTATAAGCATTTGAATGTTGCAAACTTTGATAGGTGTAGGACGCACCGTATAGAAGTTAGGGCCATTTGAAGTTTTGGCACTGTTTGATTTTGGACTGAAGGGTAGCATAGCTATGAGCGATAGCTTAAACTGACAAGAGGCTCGAGAACTTCATTGTCACAAAATTTCATGGGTTTTTGACGCTCCAATAAAAAGTTACAAGCATTTGAATGTTGCAAACTTTGATAGGTGTAGGACGCACGGTATAGAAGTTAGGGCCATATGAGGTTTTATCAGTGTTTGATTTGGGACTCAAGGGTAGCATAGCTATGAGCGATAGCTTAAATTGATAAGTGGCTCGAGTACTTAATGTCACAAATTTTCAAGGTTTTATGACGCTCCAGTAAGTAGTTACAAGCATTTGATTGTTGCAAACTTTGATAGGTGTAGTACGCACCGTATAGAAGTTAGGGCCATTTTAAGTTTTATCAGTGTTTGATTTGGGACTCAAGGGTAGCATAGCTATGAGCGATATCTTAAATTTACAAGAGGCTCGGGTACTTTATTGTCACAAAATGTCAAGGTTTTATGACGCTCCCGTAAAAAGTTACAAGCATTTGAATGTTGCAAACTTTGATAGGTGCAGGACGCACCGTATAGAAGTTAGGGCCATATGAGGTTTTATCAGTGTTTGATTTGGGACTCAAGGGTAGCATAGCTATGAGCGACAGCTTAAATTGGTAAGTGGCTCGAGTACTTAATGTCACAAAATTTCAAGGTTTTATGACGCTCCAGTAAAAAGTTACAAGCATTTGATTGTTGCAAACTTTGATAGATGTAGGACGCACCGTATAGAAGTTAGGGCCATTTGAAGTTTTATCAGTGTTTGATTTGGGACTCAAGGGTAGCATAGCTATGAGCGATAGCTTAAATTGACAAGAGGCTCGGGTACTTTATTGTCACAAAATGTCAAGGTTGTATGACGCTCCAGTAAAAAGTTACAAGCATTTAAATGTTGCAAACTTTGATAGGTGTAGGACGCACAGTATAGAAGTTAGGGCCATTTGAAGTTTTATCAGTGTTTTATATTGGGACTGAAGAGTAGCATAGCTATGAGCGATTGCTTAAATTGACAAGAGGCTCGAATACTTTATTGTCACAAAATTTCAATGTTTTATGACGCTCCAGTAAAAAGCTACAAGCATTTGATTGTTGCAAACTTTGATAGGTGTAGGACGCACCGTATAGAAGTTAGGGCCATATGAAGTTTTATCAGTGTTTGATTTGGGTCTCAAGGGTAGCATAGCTATGAGCGATAGCTTAAATTGATAAGTGGCACGAGTACTGAATGTCACAAAATTTCCAGGTTTTATAACGCTTCAGTAAAAAGTTACAAGCATTGATTGTTGCAAACTCTGATAGGTATAGGACACACCGTATAGAAGCTAGGGCCATTTAAAGTTTTATCAGTATTTGATTTGTGACTCATGAGTAGCATAGCTATTAATGCTAGCTTAAGTTGATAAGAGGTTCGAGTACTTTATTGTCACAAAATGTCAAGGTTTTATGACGCTCCCGTAAAAAGTTACAAGCATTTGAATGTTGCAAACTTTGATAGATGTAGGACGCATCGTATAAAAGTTATGGCCATTTGAAGTTTTATCAGTGGTTTATTTTGGGACTTAAGAGTAGCATAGCTATGAGCGATTGCATAAATTGACAAGAGGCTCGAGTACTTCATTGTCACAAAATTTAAATATTTTTTGAAGCTCCAATAAAAAGTTACAGGCATTTGAATGTTGCAAACTTTACGACGCACCGTATACAAGTTAGGGCCATTTGAAGTTTTATCAGTGTCTGATTTGGGACTCAAGGGTAGCATAGCTATGAGTGATAGCTTAAGTTAATAAGAGGCTCGACTACTTTATTGTCACCAAATTTCAAGGTTTTATGACGCTCCAGTAAAGAGTTACAAGCATTTGATTGTTGCAAACTGTGATAGGTGTAGGACCTACCGTATAGAAGTTGGGGCTATTTGAAGTTTTATTAGTGTTTGATTTGGGACTCAAGGGTAGCATAGTTATGAGCGATGGCTTAAATTGACAAGACGCTCGAGTACTTCATTGTCACAAAATTTCAATGTTTTTTGACGCTACCTTAAAAAGTTACATGCATTTGAATGCTGCAATCTTTGATAGGTGTAGGACGCACCGTATAGAAGTTAGGGCTATTTGAAGTTTTATCAGTGTTTCATTTTGGGACTCAAGAGTAGCATAGCTATGAGCGATAGCTTAAATTGATAAGAGGCTCGAGTACTTCATTATCACAAAATTTCAAGGTTTTATGCCGCTCCAGTAAAAATTTACAAGCATTTGAATGTTGCAAATTTTGATAGGTGTAGGACGCACCGTATAGAAGTTAGGGCCATTTGAAGTTTTAGCAGTGTTTGATTTGGGACTCAAGGGTAGCATAGCTATGAGCGATATCTTAAATTGACAAGAGGCTCGGGTACTTTTTTGTCACAAAATTTCAAGGTTTTATGACGCTCCAGTAAAAAGTTACAAGCATTTAAATGTTGCAAATTTTGATAGGTGTAGGACGCACCGTATAGAAGTTAGGGCCATTTGAAGTTTTATCAGTGTTAGAAAGCTTAAATTGACAAGAGGCTCGGGTACTTTATTGTCACAAAATTTCAAGGTTTTATGGCGCTCCAGTAAAAAGTTACAAGCATTTAAATGTTGCAAACTTTGATAGGTGTAGGACGCACCGTATAGAAGTTAGGGCCATTTGAAGTTTTATCAGTGTTTTTTTTTTGGGACTGAAGAGAGGCATAGCTATGAGCGATAGCTTAAATTGACAAGAGGCACGAATACTTTATTGTCACAAAATTCCAAGGTTTTATGACGCTCCAGTAAAAAGTTACAAGCATTTGATTGTTGCAAACTTTGATAGGTGTATGACGCACCGTATATAAGTTAGGGCCATTTGAAGTTTTAGCATCGTTTGATGTGGGACTCGAGGGTAGAATAGCTATGAGCCAAAGCTTAAATTGAAAAGAGGCTCGAGTTGTTTTATCGTCACAAAATTTAAAGATTTTATGACGCTCCAGTAAAAACTTAGAAGCATTTGATTGTTGCAAACTTTGATAGGTGTAGGACGCACCGTATAGAAGTTAGGGCCATATGAAGTTTTATCAGTGTTTGATTTGAGTCTCAAGGGTAGCATAGCTATGAGCGATAGCTTAAATTGATAAGTGGCACGAGTACTTAATGTCACAAAATTTCCAGGTTTTATGACGCTTCAGTAAAAAGTTACAAGCATTGATTGTTGCAAACTCTGATAGGTATAGGACGCACCGTATAGAAGCTAGGGCCATTTAAAGTTTTATCAGTATTTGATTTGTGACTCATGAGTAGCATAGCTATTAATGATAGCTTAAGTTGATAAGAGGTTCGAGTACTTTATTGTCCCAAAATTTCAAGGTTTTATGACGCTCCATTAAAATGTTACAAGCATTTGAATGTTGCAAACTTTGAGAGGTGTAGGATGCACCGTATAGAAGTTAGCGCCAATTGAAGTTTTATCAGTGTTTCAATTTGGGACTCAAGAGTAGCATAGCTATGAGCGATAGCTTAAATTGATTAGAGGCTCGAGTACTTCATTATCACAAAATTTCAAGGTTTTATGCCGCTCCAGTAAAAATTTACAAGCATTTGAATGTTGCAAACTTTGATAGGTGTAGGACGCACCGTATAGAAGTTAGGGCCATTTGAAGTTTTGGCACTGTTTGATTTTGGACTGAAGAGTAGCATAGCTATGAGCGATAGCTTAAACTGACAAGAGGCTCGAGAACTTCATTGTCACAAAATTTCATGGTTTTTTGACGCTCCAATAAAAATTTACAAGCATTTGAATGTTGCAAATTTTGATAGGTGTAGGACGCACCGTATAGAAGTTAGGGCCATTTGAAGTTTTAGCAGTATTTTATTTGTGACTCATGAGTAGCATAGCTATTAATGATAGCTTAAGTTGATAAGAGGTTCGAGTACTTTATTGTCACAAAATGTCAAGGTTTTATGACGCTCCCGTAAAAAGTTACAAGCATTTGAATGTTGCAAACTTTGATAGATGTAGGACGCATCGTATAAAAGTTATGGCCATTTGAAGTTTTATCAGTGGTTTATTTTGGGACTTAAGAGTAGCATAGCTATGAGCGATTGCATAAATTGACAAGAGGCTCGAGTACTTCATTGTCACAAAATTTAAATATTTTTTGAAGCTCCAATAAAAAGTTACAGGCATTTGAATGTTGCAAACTATACAAGTTAGGGCCATTTGAAGTTTTATCAGTGTCTGATTTGGGACTCAAGGGTAGCATAGCTATGAGTGATAGCTTAAGTTAATAAGAGGCTCGACTACTTTATTGTCACCAAATTTCAAGGTTTTATGACGCTCCAGTAAAGAGTTACAAGCATTTGATTGTTGCAAACTGTGATAGGTGTAGGACCTACCGTATAGAAGTTGGGGATATTTGAAGTTTTATTAGTGTTTGATTTGGGACTCAAGGGTAGCATAGTTATGAGCGATGGCTTAAATTGACAAGACGCTCGAGTACTTCATTGTCACAAAATTTCAAGGTTTTTTGACGCTACCTTAAAAAGTTACATGCATTTGAATGCTGCAATCTTTGATAGGTGTAAGACGCACCTTATAGAAGTTAGGGCCATTTGAAGATTTATCAGTGTTTGATTTGGGACTCCAGGGTAGCATAGCTATGAGCGAAAGCTTAAATTGATAAGAGGCTCGAGTACTTCATTATCACAAAATTTCAAGGTTTTATGCCGCTCCAGTAAAAATTTACAAGCATTTGAATGTTGCAAATTTTGATAGGTGTAGGACGCACCGTATAGAAGTTAGGGCCATTTGAAGTTTTAGCAGTGTTTGATTTGGGACTCAAGGGTAGCATAGCTATGAGCGATAGCTTAAATTGACAAGAGGCTCGGGTACTTTAATGTCACAAAATTTCAAGGTTTTATGACGCTCCAGTAAAAAGTTACAAGCATTTAAATGTTGCAAAGTTTGATAGGTGTAGGACGCACCGTATAGAAGTTAGGGCCATTTGAAGTTTTATCAGTGTTAGAAAGCTTAAATTGACAAGAGGCTCGGGTACTTTATTGTCACAAAATTTCAAGGTTTTATGACGCTAAAGTAAAAAGTTACAAGCATTTGATTGTTGCAAACTTTGATAGGTGTATGACGCACCGTATATAAGTTAGGGCCATTTGAAGTTTTAGCATCGTTTGATGTGGGACTCGAGGGTAGAATAGCTATGAGCCAAAGCTTAAATTGAAAAGAGGCTCGAGTTGTTTTATCGTAACAAAATTTAAAGATTTTATGACGCTCCAGTAAAAACTTAGAAGCATTTGATTGTTGCAAACTTTGATAGGTGTAGGACGCACCGTATAGAAGTTAGGGCCATATGAAGTTTTATCAGTGTTTGATTTGGGTCTCAAGGGTAGCATAGCTATGAGCGATAGCTTAAATTGATAAGTGGCACGAGTACTTAATGTCACAAAATTTCCAGGTTTTATGATGCTTCAGTAAAAAGTTACAAGCATTGATTGTTGCAAACTCTGATAGGTATAGGACGCACCGTATAGAAGCTAGGGCCATTTAAAGTTTTATCAGTATTTGATTTGTGACTCATGAGTAGCATAGCTATTAATGATAGCTTAAGTTGATAAGAGGTTCGAGTACTTTATTGTCCCAAAATTTCAAGGTTTTATGACGCTCCATTAAAAAGTTACAAGCATTTGAATGTTGCAAACTTTGGGAGGTGTAGGATGCACCGTATAGAAGTTAGCGCCAATTGAAGTTTTATCAGTGTTTCAATTTGGGACTCAAGAGTAGCATAGCTGTGAGCGATAGCTTAAATTGATTAGAGGCTCGAGTACTTCATTATCACAAAATTTCAAGGTTTTATGCCGCTCCAGTAAAAATTTACAAGCATTTGAATGTTGCAAACTTTGTTAGGTGTAGGACGCACCGTATAGAAGTTAGGGCCATTTGAAGTTTTGGCACTGTTTGATTTTGGACTGAAGAGTAGCATAGCTATGAGCGATAGCTTAAACTGACAAGAGGCTCGAGAACTTCATTGTCACAAAATTTCATGGTTTTTTGACGCTCCAATAAAAAGTTACAAGCATTTGAATGTTGCAAACTTTGATAGGTGTAGGACGCACCGTATAGAAGTTAGGGCCATATGAGGTTTTATCAGTGTTTGATTTGGGACTCAAGGGTAGCATAGCTATGAGCGATAGCTTAAATTGATAAGTGGCTCGAGTACTTAATGTCACAAATTTTCAAAATTTTATGACGCTCCAGTAAAAAGTTACAAGCATTTGATTGTTGCAAACTTTGATAGGTGTAGTACGCACCGTATTGAAGTTAGGGCCATTTAAAGTTTTATCAGTGTTTGATTCGGGACTCAAGGGTAGCATAGCTATGATCGATATCTTAAATTTACAAGAGGCTCGGGTACTTTATTGTCACAAAATGTCAAGGTTTTATGACGCTCCCGTAAAAAGTTACAAGCATTTGAATGTTGCAAACTTTGATAGATGTAGGACGCATCGTATAAAAGTTATGGCCATTTGAAGTTTTATCAGTGGTTTATTTTGGGACTTAAGAGTAGCATAGCTATGAGCGATTGCATAAATTGACAAGAGGCTCGAGTACTTCATTGTCACAAAATTTAAATATTTTTTGAAGCTCCAATAAAAAGTTACAGGCATTTGAATGTTGCAAACTTTACGACGCACCGTATACAAGTTAGGGCCATTTGAAGTTTTATCAGTGTCTGATTTGGGACTCAAGGGTGGCATAGCTATGAGTGATAGCTTAAGTTAATAAGAGGCTCGACTACTTTATTGTCACCAAATTTCAAGGTTTTATGACGCTCCAGTAAAGAGTTACAAGCATTTGATTGTTGCAAACTGTGATAGGTGTAGGACCCACCGTATAGAAGTTGGGGCTATTTGAAGTTTTATTAGTGTTTGATTTGGGACTCAAGGGTAGCATAGTTATGAGCGATGGCTTAAATTGACAAGACGCTCGAGTACTTCATTGTCACAAAATTTCAATGTTTTTTGACGCTACCGTAGAAAGTTACATGCATTTGAATGCTGCAATCTTTGATAGGTGTAAGACGCACCTTATAGAAGTTAGGGCCATTTGAAGATTTATCAGTGTTTGATTTGGGACTCCAGGGTAGCATAGCTATGAGCGATAGCTTAAATTGACAAGAGCCTCGGGTACTTTATTGTCACAAAATTTCAAGGTTTTATGACGCTCGAGTAAAAAGTTACAAGCATTTGAATGTTGCAAACTTTGATAGGTGTAGGACGCACCGTATAGAAGTTAGGGCTATTTGAAGTTTTATAAGTGTTTCATTTTGGGACTCAAGAGTGGCATAGCTATGAGCGATAGCTTAAATTGATAAGAGGCTCGAGTACTTCATTATCACAAAATTTCAAGGTTTTATGCCGCTCCAGTAAAAATTTACAAGCATTTGAATGTTGCAAATTTTGATAGGTGTAGGACGCACCGTATAGAAGTTAGGGCAATTTGAAGTTTTAGCAGTGTTTGATTTGGGACTCAAGGGTAGCATAGCTATGAGCGATAGCTTTAATTGACAAGAGGCTCGGGTACTTTATTGTCACAAAATTTCAAGGTTTTATGACGCTCCAGTAAAAAGTTACAAGCATTTAAATGTTGCAAACTTTGATAGGTGTAGGACGCACCGTATAGAAGTTAGGGCCATTTGAAGTTTTATCAGTGTTAGATAGCTTAAATTGACAAGAGGCTCGGGTACTTTATTGTCACAAACTTTCAAGGTTTTATGACGCTCCAGTAAAAAGTTACAAGCATTTAAATGTTGCAAACTTTGATAGGTGTAGGACGCACCGTATAGAAGGTAGGGCCATTTGAAGTTTTATCAGTGTTTTTTTTTTGGGACTGAAGAGAGGCATAGCTATGAGCGATAGCTTAAATTGACAAGAGGCACGAATACTTTATTGTCACAAAATTCCAAGGTTTTATGACGCTCCAGTAAAAAGTTACAAGCATTTGATTGTTGCAAACTTTGATAGGTGTAGTACGCACCGTATAGAAGTTAGGGCCATTTGAAGTTTTATCAGTGTTTGATTTGGGACTCAAGGGTAGCATAGCTATGAGCGATATCTTAAATTTACAAGAGGCTCGGGTACTTTATTGTCACAAAATGTCAAGGTTTTATGACGCTCCCGTAAAAAGTTACAAGCATTTGAATGTTGCAAACTTTGATAGATGTAGGACGCATCGTATAAAAGTTATGGCCATTTGAAGTTTTATCAGTGGTTTATTTTGGGACTTAAGAGTAGCATAGCTATGAGCGATTGCATAAATTGACAAGAGGCTCGAGTACTTCATTGTCACAAAATTTAAATATTTTTTGAAGCTCCAATAAAAAGTTACAGGCATTTGAATGTTGCAAACTTTACGACGCACCGTATACAAGTTAGGGCCATTTGAAGTTTTATCAGTGTCTGATTTGGGACTCAAGGGTGGCATAGCTATGAGTGATAGCTTAAGTTAATAAGAGGCTCGACTACTTTATTGTCACCAAATTTCAAGGTTTTATGACGCTCCAGTAAAGAGTTACAAGCATTTGATTGTTGCAAACTGTGATAGGTGTAGGACCCACCGTATAGAAGTTGGGGCTATTTGAAGTTTTATTAGTGTTTGATTTGGGACTCAGTGGTAGCATAGTTATGAGCGATGGCTTAAATTGACAAGACGCTCGAGTACTTCATTGTCACAAAATTTCAATGTTTTTTGACGCTACCGTAAAAAGTTACATGCATTTGAATGCTGCAATCTTTGATAGGTGTAAGACGCACCTTATAGAAGTTAGGGCCATTTGAAGATTTATCAGTGTTTGATTTGGGACTCCAGGGTAGCATAGCTATGAGCGATAGCTTAAATTGACAAGAGCCTCGGGTACTTTATTGTCACAAAATTTCAAGGTTTTATGACGCTCGAGTAAAAAGTTACAAGCATTTGAATGTTGCAAACTTTGATAGGTGTAGGACGCACCGTATAGAAGTTAGGGCTATTTGAAGTTTTATAAGTGTTTCATTTTGGGACTCAAGAGTGGCATAGCTATGAGCGATAGCTTAAATTGATAAGAGGCTCGAGTACTTCATTATCACAAAATTTCAAGGTTTTATGCCGCTCGAGTAAAAATTTACAAGCATTTGAATGTTGCAAATTTTGATAGGTGTAGGACGCACCGTATAGAAGTTAGGGCAATTTGAAGTTTTAGCAGTGTTTGATTTGGGACTCAAGGGTAGCATAGCTATGAGCGATAGCTTTAATTGACAAGAGGCTCGGGTACTTTATTGTCACAAAATTTCAAGGTTTTATGACGCTCCAGTAAAAAGTTACAAGCATTTAAATGTTGCAAACTTTGATAGGTGTAGGACGCACCGTATAGAAGTTAGGGCCATTTGAAGTTTTATCAGTGTTAGATAGCTTAAATTGACAAGAGGCTCGGGTACTTTATTGTCACAAACTTTCAAGGTTTTATGACGCTCCAGTAAAAAGTTACAAGCATTTAAATGTTGCAAACTTTGATAGGTGTAGGACACACCGTATAGAAGGTAGGGCCATTTGAAGTTTTATCAGTGTTTTTTTTTTGGGACTGAAGAGAGGCATAGCTATGAGCGATAGCTTAAATTGACAAGAGGCACGAATACTTTATTGTCACAAAATTCCAAGGTTTTATGACGCTCCAGTAAAAAGTTACAAGCATTTGATTGTTGCAAACTTTGATAGGTGTATGACGCACCGTATATAAGTTAGGGCCATTTGAAGTTTTATCAGTGTTTGATTTGGGACTCAAGGGTAGCATAGCTATGAGCGATATCTTAAATTTACAAGAGGCTCGGGTACTTTATTGTCACAAAATGTCAAGGTTTTATGACGCTCCCGTAAAAAGTTACAAGCATTTGAATGTTGCAAACTTTGATAGATGTAGGACGCATCGTATAAAAGTTATGGCCATTTGAAGTTTTATCAGTGGTTTATTTTGGGACTTAAGAGTAGCATAGCTATGAGCGATTGCATAAATTGACAAGAGGCTCGAGTACTTCATTGTCACAAAATTTAAATATGTTTTGAAGCTCCAATATAAAGTTACAGGCATTTGAATGTTGCAAACTTTACGACGCACCGTATACAAGTTAGGGCCATTTGAAGTTTTATCAGTGTCTGATTTGGGACTCAAGGGTGGCATAGCTATGAGTGATAGCTTAAGTTAATAAGAGGCTCGACTACTTTATTGTCACCAAATTTCAAGGTTTTATGACGCTCCAGTAAAGAGTTACAAGCATTTGATTGTTGCAAACTGTGATAGGTGTAGGACCCACCGTATAGAAGTTGGGGCTATTTGAAGTTTTATTAGTGTTTGATTTGGGACTCAAGGGTAGCATAGTTATGAGCGATGGCTTAAATTGACAAGACGCTCGAGTACTTCATTGTCACAAAATTTCAATGTTTTTTGACGCTACCATAAAAAGTTACATGCATTTGAATGCTGCAATCTTTGATAGGTGTAAGACGCACCTTATAGAAGTTAGGGCCATTTGAAGATTTATCAGTGTTTGATTTGGGACTCCAGGGTAGCATAGCTATGAGCGATAGCTTAAATTGACAAGAGCCTCGGGTACTTTATTGTCACAAAATTTCAAGGTTTTATGACGCTCGAGTAAAAAGTTACAAGCATTTGAATGTTGCAAACTTTGATAGGTGTAGGACGCAACGTATAGAAGTTAGGGCTATTTGAAGTTTTATAAGTGTTTCATTTTGGGACTCAAGAGTAACATAGCTATGAGCGATAGCTTAAATTGATAAGAGGCTCGAGTACTTCATTATCACAAAATTTCAAGGTTTTATGCCGCTCCAGTAAAAATTTACAAGCATTTGAATGTTGCAAATTTTGATAGGTGTAGGACGCACCGTATAGAAGTTAGGGCCATTTGAAGTTTTAGCAGTGTTTGATTTGGGACTCAAGGGTAGCATAGCTATGAGCGATAGCTTTAATTGACAAGAGGCTCGGGTACATTATTGTCACAAAATTTCAAGGTTTTATGACGCTCCAGTAAAAAGTTACAAGCATTTAAATGTTGCAAACTTTGATAGGTGTAGGACGCACCGTATAGAAGTTAGGGCCATTTGAAGTTTTATCAGTGTTAGATAGCTTAAATTGACAAGAGGCTCGGGTACTTTATTGTCACAAACTTTCAAGGTTTTATGACGCTCCAGTAAAAAGTTACAAGCATTTAAATGTTGCAAACTTTGATAGGTGTAGGACGCACCGTATAGAAGTTAGGGCCATTTGAAGTTTTATCAGTGTTTTTTTTTTGGGACTGAAGAGAGGCATAGCTATGAGCGATAGCTTAAATTGACAAGAGGCACGAATACTTTATTGTCACAAAATTCCAAGGTTTTATGACGCTCCAGTAAAAAGTTACAAGCATTTGATTGTTGCAAACTTTGATAGGTGTATGACGCACCGTATATAAGTTAGGGCCATTTGAAGTTTTAGCATCGTTTGATGTGGGACTCGAGGGTAGAATAGCTATGAGCCAAAGCTTAAATTGAAAAGAGGCTCGAGTTGTTTTATCGTCACAAAATTTAAAGATTTTATGACGCTCCAGTAAAAACTTAGAAGCATTTGATTGTTGCAAACTTTGATAGGTGTAGAACGTACCATATAGAAGTTAGGGCCATTTGAACTTTTATCAGTGTCTGAGTTGGGACTCAAGGGAAGTATAGCTATAAGTGATAGCTTACATTGATAAGTGGCACGAGTACTTAATGTCACAAAATTTCCAGGTTTTATGACGCTTCAGTAAAAAGTTACAAGCATTGATTGTTGCAAACTCTGATAGGTATAGGACGCACCGTATAGAAGCTAGGGCCATTTAAAGTTTTATCAGTATTTGATTTGTGACTCATGAGTAGCATAGCTATTAATGATAGCTTAAGTTGATAAGAGGTTCGAGTACTTTATTGTCCCAAAATTTCAAGGTTTTATGCCGCTCCAGTAAAAATTTACAAGCATTTGAATGTTGCAAACTTTGATAGGTGTAGGACGCACCGTATAGAAGTTAGGGCCATTTGAAGTTTTGGCACTGTTTGATTTTGGACTGAAGAGTAGCATAGCTATGAGCGATAGCTTAAACTGACAAGAGGCTCGAGAACTTCATTGTCACAAAATTTCATGGTTTTTTGACGCTCCAATAAAAAGTTACAAGCATTTGAATTTTGCAAACTTTGATAGGTGTAGGACGCACCGTATAGAAGTTAGGGCCATATGAGGTTTTATCAGTGTTTGATTTTTGACTCAAGGGTAGCATAGCTATGAGCGATATCTTAAATTTACAAGAGGCTCGGGTACTTTATTGTCACAAAGTGTCAAGGTTTTATGACGCTCCCGTAAAAAGTTACAAGCATTTGATTGTTGCAAACTTTGATAGGTGTAGTACGCACCGTATAGAAGTTAGGGCCATTTGAAGTTTTATCAGTGTTTGATTTGGGACTCAAGGGTAGCATAGCTATGAGCGATATCTTAAATTTACAAGAGGCTCGGGTACTTTATTGTCACAAAATGTCAAGGTTTTATGACGCTCCCGTAAAAAGTTACAAGCATTTGAATGTTGCAAACTTTGATAGATGTAGGACGCATCGTATAAAAGTTATGGCCATTTGAAGTTTTATCAGTGGTTTATTTTGGGACTTAAGGGTAGCATAGCTATGAGCGATTGCATAAATTGACAAGAGGCTCGAGTACTACATTGTCACAAAATTTAAATATTTTTTGAAGCTCCAATAAAAAGTTACAGGCATTTGAATGTTGCAAACTTTACGACGCACCGTATACAAGTTAGGGCCATTTGAAGTTTTATCAGTGTCTGATTTGGGACTCAAGGGTGGCATAGCTATGAGTGATAGCTTAAGTTAATAAGAGGCTCGACTACTTTATTGTCACCAAATTTCAAGGTTTTATGACGCTCCAGTAAAGAGTTACAAGCATTTGATTGTTGCAAACTGTGATAGGTGTAGGACCCACCGTATAGAAGTTGGGGCTATTTGAAGTTTTATTAGTGTTTGATTTGGGACTCAAGGGTAGCATAGTTATGAGCGATGGCTTAAATTGACAAGACGCTCGAGTAATTCATTGTCACAAAATTTCAATGTTTTTTGACGCTACCGTAAAAAGTTACATGCATTTGAATGCTGCAATCTTTGATAGGTGTAAGACGCACCTTATAGAAGTTAGGGCCATTTGAAGATTTATCAGTGTTTGATTTGGGACTCCAGGGTAGCATAGCTATGAGCGATAGCTTAAATTGACAAGAGCCTCGGGTACTTTATTGTCACAAAATTTCAAGGTTTTATGACGCTCGAGTAAAAAGTTACAAGCATTTGAATGTTGCAAATTTTGATAGGTGTAGGACGCACCGTATAGAAGTTAGGGCCATTTGAAGTTTTAGCAGTGTTTGATTTGGGACTCAAGGGTAGCATAGCTATGAGCGATAGCTTAAATTGACAAGAGGCTCGGGTACTTTATTGTCACAAAATTTCAAGGTTTTATGACGCTCCAGTAAAAAGTTACAAGCATTTAAATGTTGCAAACTTTGATAGGTGTAGGACGCACCGTATATAAGTTAGGGCCATTTGAAGTTTTATCAGTGTTAGATAGCTTAAATTGACAAGAGGCTCGGGTACTTTATTGTCACAAACTTTCAAGGTTTTATGACGCTCCAGTAAAAAGTTACAAGCATTTAAATGTTGCAAACTTTGATAGGTGTAGGACGCACCGTATAGAAGTTAGGGCCATTTGAAGTTTTATCAGTGTTTTTTTTTTGGGACTGAAGAGAGGCATAGCTATGAGCGATAGCTTAAATTGACAAGAGGCACGAATACTTTATTGTCACAAAATTCCAAGGTTTTATGACGCTCCAGTAAAAAGTTACAAGCATTTGATTGTTGCAAACTTTGATAGGAGTATGACGCACCGTATATAAGTTAGGGCCATTTGAAGTTTTAGCATCGTTTGATGTGGGACTCGAGGGTAGAATAGCTATGAGCCAAAGCTTAAATTGAAAAGAGGCTCGAGTTGTTTTATCGTCACAAAATTTAAAGATTTTATGACGCTCCAGTAAAAACTTAGAAGCATTTGATTGTTGCAAACTTTGATAGGTGTAGAACGTACCATATAGAAGTTAGGGCCATTTGAACTTTTATCAGTGTCAGAGTTGGGACTCAAGGGAAGTATAGCTATAAGTGATAGCTTAAATTGATAAGTGGCACGAGTACTTAATGTCACAAAATTTCCAGGTTTTATGACGCTTCAGTAAAAAGTTACAAGCATTGATTGTTGCAAACTCTGATAGGTATAGGACGCACCGTATAGAAGCTAGGGCCATTTAAAGTTTTATCAGTATTTGATTTGTGACTCATGAGTAGCATAGCTATTAATGATAGCTTAAGTTGATAAGAGTTTCGAGTACTTTATTGTCCCAAAATTTCAAGGTTTTATGACGCTCCATTAAAAAGTTACAAGCATTTGAATGTTGCAAACTTTGAGAGGTGTAGGATGCACCGTATAGAAGTTAGCGCCAATTGAAATTTTATCAGTGTTTCATTTTGGGACTCAAGAGTAGCATAGCTATGAGCGATAGCTTAAATTGATTAGAGGCTCGAGTACTTCATTATCACAAAATTTCAAGGTTTTATGCCGCTCCAGTAAAAATTTACAAGCATCTGAATGTTGCAAACTTTGATAGGTGTAGGACGCACCGTATAGAAGTTAGGACCATTTGAAGTTTTGGCACTGTTTGATTTTGGACTGAAGAGTAGCATAGCTATGAGCGATAGCTTAAACTGACAAGAGGCTCGAGAACTTCATTGTCACAAAATTTCATGGTTTTTTGACGCTCCAATAAAAAGTTACAAGCATTTGAATGTTGCAAACTTTGATAGGTGTAGGACGCACCGTATAGAAGTTAGGGCCATATGAGGTTTTATCAGTGTTTGATTTGGGACTCAAGGGTAGCATAGCTATGAGCGATAGCTTAAATTGATAAGTGGCTCGAGTACTTAATGTCACAAATTTTCAAGGTTTTATGACGCTCCAGTAAAAAGTTACAAGCATTTGATTGTTGCAAACTTTGATAGGTGTAGTACGCACCGTATAGAAGTTAGGGCCATTTGAAGTTTTATCAGTGTTTGATTTGGGACTCAAGGGTAGCATAGCTATGAGCGATATCTTAAATTTACAAGAGGCTCGGGTACTTTATTGTCACAAAATGTCAAGGTTTTATGACGCTCCCGTAAAAAGTTACAAGCATTTGAATGTTGCAAACTTTGATAGATGTAGGACGCATCGTATAAAAGTTATGGCCATTTGAAGTTTTATCAGTGGTTTATTTTGGGACTTAAGAGTAGCATAGCTATGAGCGATTGCATAAATTGACAAGAGGCTCGAGTACTACATTGTCACAAAATTTAAATATTTTTTGAAGCTCCAATAAAAAGTTACAAGCATTTGAATGTTGCAAACTTTACGACGCACCGTATACAAGTTAGGGCCATTTGAAGTTTTATCAGTGTCTGATTTGGATCTCAAGGGTGGCATAGCTATGAGTGATAGCTTAAGTTAATAAGAGGCTCGACTACTTTATTGTCACCAAATTTCAAGGTTTTATGACGCTCCAGTAAAGAGTTACAAGCATTTGATTGTTGCAAACTGTGATAGGTGTAGGACCCACCGTATAGAAGTTGGGGCTATTTGAAGTTTTATTAGTGTTTGATTTGGGACTCAAGGGTAGCATAGTTATGAGCGATGGCTTAAATTGACAAGACGCTCGAGTACTTCATTGTCACAAAATTTCAATGTTTTTTGACGCTACCGTAAAAAGTTACATGCATTTGAATGCTGCAATCTTTGATAGGTGTAAGACGCACCTTATAGAAGTTAGGGCCATTTGAAGATTTATCAGTGTTTGATTTGGGACTCCAGGGTAGCATAGCTATGAGCGATAGCTTAAATTGACAAGAGCCTCGGGTACTTTATTGTCACAAAATTTCAAGGTTTTATGACGCTCGAGTAAAAAGTTACAAGCATTTGAATGTTGCAAACTTTGATAGGTGTAGGACGCACCGTATAGAAGTTAGGGCTATTTGAAGTTTTATCAGTGTTTCATTTTGGGACTCAAGAGTAGCATAGCTATGAGCGATAGCTTAAATTGATAAGAGGCTCGAGTACTTCATTATCACAAAATTTCAAGGTTTTATGCCGCTCCAGTAAAAATTTACAAGCATTTGAATGTTGCAAATTTTGATAGATGTAGGACGCACCGTATAGAAGTTAGGGCCATTTGAAGTTTTAGCAGTGTTTGATTTGGGACTCAAGGGTAGCATAGCTATGAGCGATAGCTTAAATTGACAAGAGGCTCGGGTACTTTATTGTCACAAAATTTCAAGGTTTTATGACGCTCCAGTAAAAAGTTACAAGCATTTAAATGTTGCAAACTTTGATAGGTGTAGGACGCACCGTATAGAAGTTAGGGCCATTTGAAGTTTTATCAGTGTTAGATAGCTTAAATTGACAAGAGGCTCGGGTACTTTATTGTCACAAACTTTCAAGGTTTTATGACGCTCCAGTAAAAAGTTACAAGCATTTAAATGTTGCAAACTTTGATAGGTGTAGGAGGCACCGTATAGAAGTTAGGGCCATTTGAAGTTTTATCAGTGTTTTTTTTTTGGGACTGAAGAGAGGCATAGCTATGAGCGATAGCTTAAATTGACAAGAGGCACGAATACTTTATTGTCACAAAATTCCAAGGTTTTATGACGCTCCAGTAAAAAGTTACAAGCATTTGATTGTTGCAAACTTTGATATGTGTATGACGCACCGTATATAAGTTAGGGCCATTTGAAGTTTTAGCATCGTTTGATGTGGGACTCGAGGGTAGAATATCTATGAGCCAAAGCTTAAATTGAAAAGAGGCTCGAGTTGTTTTATCGTCACAAAATTTAAAGATTTTATGACGCTCCAGTAAAAACTTAGAAGCATTTGTTTGTTGCAAACTTTGATAGGTGTAGAACGTACCATATAGAAGTTAGGGCCATTTGAACTTTTTTCAGTGTCTGAGTTGGGACTCAAGGGAAGTATAGCTATAAGTGATAGATTAAATTGATAAGAGGCTCGATTACTTTATAGTCAACAAATTTCAAGGTTTTATAACGCTAAAGTAAAAAGTTACAACCATTTGAATGGTGCAAACTTTGATAGGTATAGGACGCACCGTTAAATTGACAAGAGGCTCGAGTACTTTATTGTCAAACAATTTCAAGGTTTTTCGACCCTTCAGCAAAAAGTTACAAGCATTTGAATGTTGCAAACTTTGATAGGTGTAGGACGCACCGTATATAAGTTAGGGCCATTTGAAGTTTTATTAGTGTTTGATTTGGGATTCAAGGGTAGCATAGCTATGAGTGATAGCATAAATTGATAAGAGGCTCGATTACTTTATTGCCACCAAATTTCAAGGTTTTATGACGCTCCAGTAAAGAGTTACAAAACATTTGAATGTTGCAAACTTTGATATGTATAGGACGCACCGTATAGAAATTAGGGCCATTTGACGTTATATCAGTGTCTGATTTGGGACTCAAGGGAAGCATAGCTATGAGTGATAGCTTAAATTAACAAGAGGCTCGATTACTTTATAGTCACCAAATTTCAAGGTTTTATGACGCTCCAGTAAAGAGTTACAAGCATTTGAATGTTGCAAACTTTGATAGGTATAGGACGCACCGTATAGAAGATAGGGCCATTTGAAGTTTTATCAGTGTTTGATTTGGGACTCAAGGGTAGAATAGCTATGAGCGATAGCGTAAATTGAAAAGAGGCTCGAGTTTTTTTACTGTCACAAAATTTTAAGATTTTATGGCGCTCCAGTAAAAAGTTACAAGCATTTGATTGTTGCAAACTTTGATAGGTGTAGGACGCACCGTATAGAAGTTAGGGCTATTTGAAGTTTTATTAGTGTTTGAGATGGGACTCAAGGGTAGCATAGTTATGAGCGATGGCTTAAATTGACAAGAGGCTCGAGTACTTCATTGTCCCAAAATTTCAATGTTTTTTGACGCTCCCGTAAAAAGTTACATGCATTTGAATGCTGCAATCTTTGATAGGTGTAAGACGCACCTTATAGAAGTTAGGGCCATTTGAAGTTTTATCAGTGTTTGATTTGGGACTCCAGGGTAGCATAGCTATGAGCGATAGCTAAAATTGACAAGAGTTTCGGGTACTTTATTGTCACAAAATTTCAAGGATTTTTGACGCTCCAGTAAAAAGTTACAAGCATTTGAATGTTGCAAACTTTGATAGGTGTAGGACGCACCGTATACAAGTTAGGGCCATTTGAAGTTTTATCAGTGTCTGATTTGGGACTCAAGGGTAGAATAGCTATGAGCGATAGCTTAAATTGAAAAGAGGCTCGAGTTTTTTTATTGTCACAAAATTTTAAGATTTTATGGCGCTCCAGTAAAAGGTTACAAGCATTTGACTGTTGCAAACTTTGATAGGTGTAGGACGCACCGTATCGAAGTTAGGGCCAACTGCAGTTTTATCAGTGTTTGATTTGAGACTCAAGGGTAGCATAGCTATGAGCGATAGCTTAAATTGACAAAGCATCGGGTACTTTATTGTCACACAATTTCAAGGATTTATGCCGCTCCAGTAAAAAGTTACAAGCATTTGAATGTTGCAAACTTTGATAGATATAGGACGCACCGTATAGAAGTTAGGGCCATTTGAAAGTTTAGCAGTGTTTGATTTGGGACTCAAGCGTAGCGTAGCTATGAGCGATAGCTTAAATTGACAAAAGGCTCGTCTACTTTATTGTCACAAAATTTCATGATTTTATGACGCTCCAGTAAAAAGTTACAAGCATTTGAATTTTGCAAACTTTGATAGGTGTAGGACGCACCCTATAGAAGTTAGGGCAATTTGAAGTTTTATCAGTGTTTCATTTTGGGACTCAAGAGTAGCAAAGCTATGAGCGATAGTTTAAATTGATAAGAGGCTCGAGTACTTCATTATCACAAAATTTCAAGGTTTTATGCCGCTCCAGTAAAAATTTACAAGCATTTGAATGTTGCAAATTTTGATAGGTGTAGGACGCACCGTATAGAAGTTAGGGCCATTTGAAGTTTTAGCAGTGTTTGATTTGGGACTCAAGGGTAGCATAGCTATGAGCGATAGCTTAAATTGACAAGAGGCTCGGGTACTTTATAGTCACAAAATTTCAAGGTTTTATGACGCTCCAGTAAAAAGTTACAAGCATTTAAATGTTGCAAACTTTGGTAGGTGTAGGACGCACCGTATATAAGTTAGGGCCATTTGAAGTTTTAGCATCGTTTGATTTGGGACTCGAGGGTAGAATAGCTATGAGCGAAAGCTTAAATTGACAAGAGGCTCGAGTTGTTTTATCGTCACAAAATTTAAAGGTTTTATGACGCTCCAGTAAAAAGTTACAAGCATTTAAATGTTGCAAACTTTGATAGGTATAGGACGCACCGTATAGAAATTAGGGCCATTTGACCTTTTATCAGTGTCTGATTTGGGACTCAAGGGAAGCATAGCTATGAGTGATAGCTTAAATTAATAACAGGCTCGATTACTTTATAGTCACCAAATTTCAAGGTTTTATAACGCTAAAGTAAAAAGTAACAACCATTTGAATGTTGCAAACTTTGATAGGTATAGGACGCACCGTTAAATTGACAAGAGGCTGGAGTACTTTATTGTCACAAAATTTCAATGTTTTTTGACGCTCCCGTAAAAAGTTACATGCATTTGAATGCTGCAATCTTTGAAAGGTGTAAGACGCACCTTATAGAAGTTAGGGCCATTTGAAGGTTTAGCAGTGTTTGATTTGGAACTCAAGCGTAGCGTAGCTATGAGCGATAGCTTAAATTGACAAAAGGCTCGTCTATTTTATTGTCACAAAATTTCAAGATTTTATGACGCTCCAGTAAAAAGTTACAAGCATTTGAATGTTGCAAACTTTGATAGCTATAGGACGCACCGTATAGAAGATAGGGCCATTTGAAGTTTTATCAGTGTTTGATTTCGGACTCAAGGGTAGAAAAGCTATGAGCGATAACTTAAATTGAAAAGAGGCTCGAGTTTTTTTATTGTCACAAAATTTTAAGATTTTATGATGCTCCAGTAAAAAGTTACAAGCATTTGATTGTTGCAAACTGTGATAGGTGTAGGACCCACCGTATAGACGTTAGGGCTATTTGAAGTTTTATTAGTGTTTGATTTGGGACTCAATGGTAGCATAGTTATGAGCGATGGCTTAAATTGACAAGACGCTCGAGTACTTCATTGTCACAAAATTTCAATGTTTTTTGACGCTCCCGTAAAAAGTTACATGCATTTGAATGCTGCAATCTTTGATAGGTGTAAGACGCACCTTATAGAACTTAGGGCCATTTGAAGTTTTATCAGTGTTTGATTTGGGACTCCAGGATAGCATAGCTATGAGCGATAGCTTAAATTGATAAGAGGGTCGAGTACTTCATTATCACAAAATTTCAAGGTTTTATGCCGCTCCAGTAAAAATTTACAAGCATTTGAATGTTGCAAACTTTGATAGGTGTAGGACGCACCGTATAGAAGTTAGGGCCATTTGAAGCTTTAGCAGTGTTTGATTTGGGACTCAAGGGTAGCATAGCTATGAGCGATAGCTTAAATTGACAAGAGGCTCGGGTACTTTATTGTCACAAAATTTCAAGGTTTTATGACGCTCCAGTAAAAAGTTACAAGCATTTAAATGTTGCAAACTTTGATAGGTGTAGGACGCACCGTATATAAGTTAGGGCCATTTGAAGTTTTAGCATCGTTTGATGTGGGACTCGAGGGTAGAATAGCTATGAGCCAAAGCTTAAATTGAAAAGAGGCTCGAGTTGTTTTATCGTCACAAAATTTAAAGATTTTATGACGCTAAAGTAAAAACTTAGAAGCATTTGATTGTTGCAAACTTTGATAGGTGTAGAACGTACCATATAGAAGTTAGGGCCATTTGAACTTTTATCAGTGTCTGATTTGGGACTCAAGGGAAGCATAGCTATAAGTGATAGATTAAATTGATAAGAGGCTCGATTACTTTATTGTCAACAAATTTCAAGGTTTTATAACGCTAAAGTAAAAAGTTACAACCATTTGAATGGTGCAAACTTTGATAGGTATAGGACGCACCGTTAAATTGACAAGAGGCTCGAGTACTTTATTGTGAAAGAATTTCAAGGTTTTTCGACTCTTCAGTAAAAAGTTACAAGCATTTGAATGTTGCAAACTTTGATAGGTGTTGGACGCACCGTATATAAGTTAGGGCCATTTGAAGTTTTATCAGTGTTTGATTTGGGACTCAAGGGTAGCATAGCTGTGAGTGATAGCATAAATTGATAAGAGGCTCGATTACTTTATTGTCACCAAATTTCAAGGTTTTATGACGCTCCAGTAAAGAGTTACAAAACATTTGAATGTTGCAAACTTTGATAGGTATAGGACGCAGCGTATAGAAATTAGGGCCATTTGACGTTATATCAGTGTCTGATTTGGGACTCAAGGGAAGCATAGTTATGAGTGATAGCTTAAATTAACAAGAGGCTCGATTACTTTATAGTCACCAAATTTCAAGGTTTTATAACGCTAAACTAAAAAGTAACAACCATTTGAATGTTGCAAACTTTGATAGGTATAGGACGCACCGTTAAATTGACAAGAGGCTCGAGTACTTTATTGTCACAAAATTTCAAGGAATTTTGACGCTCCAGTAAAAAGTTACCAGCATTTGAATGTTGCAAACTTTGATAGGTGTAGGACGCCCCGTATACAAGTTAGGGCCATTTGAAGTTTTATCAGTGTCTGATTTCAGACTCAAGGGTAGCATAGCTATGAGTGATAGCATAAATTGATAAGGGGCTCGATTACTTTATTGTCACCAAATTTCAAGGTTTTATGACGCTCCAGTAAAGAGTTACAAGCATTTGAATGTTGCAAACTTTGATAGGTATAGGACGCACCGTATAGAAGATAGGGCCATTTGAAGTTTTATCAGTGTTTGATTTGGGACTCAAGGGTAGAATAGCTATGAGCGATAGCGTAAATTGAAAAGAGGCTCGAGTTTTTTTATTGTCACAAAATTTTAAGATTTTATGGCGCTCCAGTAAAAAGTTACAAGCATTTGATTGTTTGATAGGTGTAGGACGCACCGTATAGAAGTTAGGGCTATTTGAAGTTTTATCAGTGTTTCATTTTGGGACTCAAGTGTAGCATAGCTATGAGCGATAGCTTAAATTGATAAGAGGCTCGAGTACTTCATTATCACAAAATTTCAAGGTTTCATGCCGCTCCAGTAAAATTTTACAGGCATTTGAATGTTGCAAACTTTGATAGGTGTAGGACGCACCGTATGGAAGTTAGGGCCATTTGAAGTTTTAGCAGTGTTTCATTTGATTGTTGCAAACTTTGATAGGTGTAGAACGTACCATATAGAAGTTAGGGCCATTTGAATTTTTATCAGTGTCTGATTTGGGACTCAAGGGAAGCATAGCTATAAGTGATAGATTAAATTGATAAGAGGCTCGATTACTTTATTGTCAACAAATTTCAAGGTTTTATAACGCTAAAGTAAAAAGTTACAACCATTTGAATGGTGCAAACTTTGATAGGTATAGGACGCACCGTTAAATTGACAAGAGGCTCGAGTACTTTATTGTCAAAAAATTTCAAGGTTTTTCGACTCTTCAGTAAAAAGTTACAAGCATTTGAATGTTGCAAACTTTGATAGGTGTAGGACGCACCGTATATAAGTTAGGGCCATTTGAAGTTTTATCAGTGTTTGATTTGGGACTCAAGGGTAGCATATCTATGAGTGATAGCATAAATTGATAAGAGGCTCGATTACTTTATTGTCACCAAATTTCAAGGTTTTATGACGCTCCAGTAAAGAGTTACAAAACATTTGAATGTTGCAAACTTTGATAGGTATAGGACGCACCGTATAGAAATTAGGGCCATTTGACGTTATATCAGTGTCTGATTTGGGACTCAAGGGAAGCATAGCTATGAGTGATAGCTTAAATTAACAAGAGGCTCGATTACTTTATAGTCACCAAATTTCAAGGTTTTATAACGCTAAACTAAAAAGTAACAACCATTTGAATGTTGCAAACTTTGATAGGTATAGGACGCACCGTTAAATTGACAAGAGGCTCGAGTACTTTATTGTCACAAAATTTCAAGGATTTTTGACGCTCCAGTAAAAAGTTACCAGCATTTGAATGTTGCAAACTTTGATAGGTGTAGGACGCACCGTATAGAAGTTAGGGCCATTTGAAGTTTTATCAGTGTCTGATTTCAGACTCAAGGGTAGCATAGCTATGAGTGATAGCATAAATTGATAAGAGGCTCGATTACTTTATTGTCACCAAATTTCAAGGTTTTATGACGCTCCAGTAAAGAGTTACAAGCATTAGAATGTTGCAAACTTTGATAGGTATAGGACGCACCGTATAGAAGATAGGGCCATTTGAAGTTTTATCAGTGTTTGATTTGGGACTCAAGGGTAGAATAGCTATGAGCGATAGCTAAAATTGACAAGAGTTTCGGGTACTTTATTGTCACAAAATTTCAAGGATTTTTGACGCTCCAGTAAAAACTTACAAGCATTTGAATGTTGCAAAGTTTGATAGGTGTAGGACGCACCGTATAGAAGTTAGGGCCATTTGAAGTTTTATCAGTGTCTGATTTGGGACTCAAGGGTAGAATAGCTATGAGCGATAGCTTAAATTGAAAAGAGGCTCGAGTTTATTTATTGTCACAAAATTTTAAGATTTTATGGCGCTCCAGTAAAAGGTTACAAGCATTTGATTGTTGCAAACTTTGATAGGTGTAGGACGCACCGTATAGAAGTTAGTGCCAATTGCAGTTTTATCAGTGTTTGATTTGGGACTCAAGGGTAGCATAGCTATGAGCGATAGCTTAAATTGACAAAGCATCGGGTACTTTATTGTCACACAATTTCAAGGAGTTATGCCGCTCCAGTAAAAAGTTACAAGCATTTGAATGTTGCAAACTTTGATAGATATAGGACGCACCGTATAGATGTTAGGGCCATTTGAAGGTTTAGCAGTGTTTGATTTGGGACTCAAGCGTAGCGTAGCTATGAGCGATAGCTTAAATTGACAAAAGGCTCGTCTACTTTATTGTCACAAAATTTCAAGATTTTATGACGCTCCAGTAAAAAGTTACAAGCATTTGAATGTTGCAAACTTTGATAGGTGTAGGACGCACCCTATAGAAGTTAGGGCTATTTGAAGTTTTATCAGTGTTTCATTTTGGGACTCAAGAGTAGCATAGCTATGAGCGATAGCTTAAATTGATAAGAGGCTCGAGTACTTCATTATCCCAAAATTTCAAGGTTTTATGCCGCTCCAGTAAAAAGTTACAAGCATTTGAATGTTGCAAACTTTGATAGATATAGGACGCACCGTATAGAAGTTAGGGCCATTTGAAGGTTTAGCAGTGTTTGATTTGGGACTCAAGCGTAGCGTAGCTATGAGCGATAGCTTAAATTGACAAGATTCTCGGGTACTTTATTGTCACAAAATTTCAAGGTTTTATGACGCTCCAGTAAAAAGTTACAAGCATTTAAATGTTGCAAACTTTGATAGGTGTAGGACGCACCGTATAGAAGTTAGGGCCATTTGAAGTTTTATCAGTGTTTTTTTTTTGGGACTGAAGAGAGGCATAGCTATGAGCGATAGCTTAAATTGACAAGAGGTACGAATACTTTATTGTCACAAAATTCCAAGGTTTTATGACCCTCCAGTAAAAAGTTACAAGCATTTGATTGTTGCAAACTTTGATAGGTGTATGACGCACCGTATATAAGTTGGGGCCATTTGAAGTTTTATTAGTGTTTGAGATGGGACTCAAGGGTAGCATAGTTATGAGCGATGGCTTAAATTGACAAGAGGCTCGAGTACTTCATTGTCCCAAAATTTCAATGTTTTTTGACGCTCCCGTAAAAAGTTGCATGCATTTGAATGCTGCAATCTTTAATAGGTGTAAGACGCACCTTATAGAAGTTAGGGCCATTTGAAGTTTTATTAGTGTTTGATTTGGGACTCCAGGGTAGCATAGCTATGAGCGATAGCTAAAATTGACAAGAGTTTCGGGTACTTTATTGTCACAAAATTTCAAGGATTTTTGACGCTCCAGTAAAAACTTACAAGCATTTGAATGTTGCAAAGTTTGATAGGTGTAGGACGCACCGTATAGAAGTTAGGGCCATTTGAAGTTTTATCAGTGTCTGATTTGGGACTCAAGGGTAGAATAGCTATGAGCGATAGCTTAAATTGAAAAGAGGCTCGAGTTTATTTATTGTCACAAAATTTTAAGATTTTATGGCGCTCCAGTAAAAGGTTACAAGCATTTGATTGTTGCAAACTTTGATAGGTGTAGGATGCACCGTATAGAAGTTAGGGCTATTTGAAGTTTTATTAGTGTTTGAGATGGGACTCAAGGGTAGCATAGTTATGAGCGATGGCTTAAATTGACAAGAGGCTCGAGTACTTCATTGTCCCAAAATTTCAATGTTTTTTGACGCTCCCGTAAAAAGTTGCATGCATTTGAATGCTGCAATCTTTAATAGGTGTAAGACGCACCTTATAGAAGTTAGGGCCATTTGAAGTTTTATTAGTGTTTGATTTGGGACTCCAGGGTAGCATAGCTATGAGCGATAGCTAAAATTGACAAGAGTTTCGGGTACTTTATTGTCACAAAATTTCAAGGATTTTTGACGCTCCAGTAAAAACTTACAAGCATTTGAATGTTGCAAACTTTGATAGGTGTAGGACGCACCGTATAGAAGTTAGGGCCATTTGAAGTTTTATCAGTGTCTGATTTGGGACTCAAGGGTAGAATAGCTATGAGCGATAGCTTAAATTGAAAAGAGGCTCGAGTTTATTTATTGTCACAAAATTTTAAGATTTTATGGCGCTCCAGTAAAAGGTTACAAGCATTTGATTGTTGCAAACTTTGATAGGTGTAGGATGCACCGTATAGAAGTTAGGGCTATTTGAAGTTTTATTAGTGTTTGAGATGGGACTCAAGGGTAGCATAGTTATGAGCGATGGCTTAAATTGACAAGAGGCTCGAGTACTTCATTGTCCCAAAATTTCAATGTTTTTTGACGCTCCCGTAAAAAGTTGCATGCATTTGAATGCTGCAATCTTTAATAGGTGTAAGACGCACCTTATAGAAGTTAGGGCCATTTGAAGTTTTATTAGTGTTTGATTTGGGACTCCAGGGTAGCATAGCTATGAGCGATAGCTAAAATTGACAAGAGTTTCGGGTACTTTATTGTCACAAAATTTCAAGGATTTTTGACGCTCCAGTAAAAACTTACAAGCATTTGAATGTTGCAAAGTTTGATAGGTGTAGGATGCACCGTATAGAAGTTAGGGCTATTTGAAGTTTTATTAGTGTTTGAGATGGGACTCAAGGGTAGCATAGCTATGAGCGATAGCTAAAATTGACAAGAGTTTCGGGTACTTTATTGTCACAAAATTTCAAGGAGTTATGCCGCTCCAGTAAAAAGTTACAAGCATTTGAATGTTGCAAACTTTGATAGATATAGGACGCACCGTATAGAAGTTAGGGCCATTTGAAGGTTTAGCAGTGTTTGATTTGGGACTCAAGCGTAGCGTAGCTATGAGCGATAGCTTAAATTGACAAGATTCTCGGGTACTTTATTGTCACAAAATTTCAAGGTTTTATGACGCTCCAGTAAAAAGTTACAAGCATTTAAATGTTGCAAACTTTGATAGGTGTAGGACGCACCGTATAGAAGTTAGGGCCATTTGAAGTTTTATCAGTGTTTTTTTTTTGGGACTGAAGAGAGGCATAGCTATGAGCGATAGCTTAAATTGACAAGAGGTACGAATACTTTATTGTCACAAAATTCCAAGGTTTTATGACCCTCCAGTAAAAAGTTACAAGCATTTGATTGTTGCAAACTTTGATAGGTGTATGACGCACCGTATATAAGTTGGGGCCATTTGAAGTTTTATTAGTGTTTGAGATGGGACTCAAGGGTAGCATAGTTATGAGCGATGGCTTAAATTGACAAGAGGCTCGAGTACTTCATTGTCCCAAAATTTCAATGTTTTTTGACGCTCCCGTAAAAAGTTGCATGCATTTGAATGCTGCAATCTTTAATAGGTGTAAGACGCACCTTATAGAAGTTAGGGCCATTTGAAGTTTTATTAGTGTTTGATTTGGGACTCCAGGGTAGCATAGCTATGAGCGATAGCTAAAATTGACAAGAGTTTCGGGTACTTTATTGTCACAAAATTTCAAGGATTTTTGACGCTCCAGTAAAAAGTTACAAGCATTTGAATGTTGCAAACTTTGATAGGTGTAGGACGCACCGTATAGAAGTTAGGGCCATTTGAAGTTTTATCAGTGTCTGATTTGGGACTCAAGGGTAGAATAGCTATGAGCGATAGCTTAAATTGAAAAGAGGCTCGAGTTTATTTATTGTCACAAAATTTTAAGATTTTATGGCGCTCCAGTAAAAGGTTACAAGCATTTGATTGTTGCAAACTTTGATAGGTGTAGGATGCACCGTATAGAAGTTAGGGCTATTTGAAGTTTTATTAGTGTTTGAGATGGGACTCAAGGGTAGCATAGTTATGAGCGATGGCTTAAATTGACAAGAGGCTCGAGTACTTCATTGTCCCAAAATTTCAATGTTTTTTGACGCTCCCGTAAAAAGTTGCATGCATTTGAATGCTGCAATCTTTAATAGGTGTAAGACGCACCTTATAGAAGTTAGGGCCATTTGAAGTTTTATTAGTGTTTGATTTGGGACTCCAGGGTAGCATAGCTATGAGCGATAGCTAAAATTGACAAGAGTTTCGGGTACTTTATTGTCACAAAATTTCAAGGATTTTTGACGCTCCAGTAAAAACTTACAAGCATTTGAATGTTGCAAAGTTTGATAGGTGTAGGACGCACCGTATAGAAGTTAGGGCCATTTGAAGTTTTATCAGTGTCTGATTTGGGACTCAAGGGTAGAATAGCTATGAGCGATAGCTTAAATTGAAAAGAGGCTCGAGTTTATTTATTGTCACAAAATTTTAAGATTTTATGGCGCTCCAGTAAAAGGTTACAAGCATTTGATTGTTGCAAACTTTGATAGGTGTAGGACGCACCGTATAGAAGTTAGTGCCAATTGCAGTTTTATCAGTGTTTGATTTGGGACTCAAGGGTAGCATAGCTATGAGCGATAGCTTAAATTGACAAAGCATCGGGTACTTTATTGTCACACAATTTCAAGGAGTTATGCCGCTCCAGTAAAAAGTTACAAGCATTTGAATGTTGCAAACTTTGATAGATATAGGACGCACCGTATAGAAGTTAGGGCCATTTGAAGGTTTAGCAGTGTTTGATTTGGGACTCAAGCGTAGCGTAGCTATGAGCGATAGCTTAAATTGACAAAAGGCTCGTCTACTTTATTGTCACAAAATTTCAAGATTTTATGACGCTCCAGTAAAAAGTTACAAGCATTTGAATGTTGCAAACTTTGATAGGTGTAGGACGCACCCTATAGAAGTTAGGGCTATTTGAAGTTTTATCAGTGTTTCATTTTGGGACTCAAGAGTAGCATAGCTATGAGCGATAGCTTAAATTGATAAGAGGCTCGAGTACTTCATTATCCCAAAATTTCAAGGTTTTATGCCGCTCCAGTAAAAATTTACAAGCATTTGAATGTTGCAAATTTTGATAGGTGTAGGACGCACCGTATAGAAGTTAGGGCCATTTGAAGTTTTAGCAGTGTTTGATTTGGGACTCAAGGGTAGCATAGCTATGAGCGATAGCTTAAATTGACAAGATTCTCGGGTACTTTATTGTCACAAAATTTCAAGGTTTTATGACGCTCCAGTAAAAAGTTACAAGCATTTAAATGTTGCAAACTTTGATAGGTGTAGGACGCACCGTATAGAAGTTAGGGCCATTTGAAGTTTTATCAGTGTTTTTTTTTTGGGACTGAAGAGAGGCATAGCTATGAGCGATAGCTTAAATTGACAAGAGGTACGAATACTTTATTGTCACAAAATTCCAAGGTTTTATGACCCTCCAGTAAAAAGTTACAAGCATTTGATTGTTGCAAACTTTGATAGGTGTATGACGCACCGTATATAAGTTGGGGCCATTTGAAGTTTTAGCATCGTTTGATTTGCGACTCGAGGGTAGAATAGCTATGAGCGAAAGCTAAAATTGACAAGAGCCTCGGGTACTTTATTGTCACAAAATTTCAAGGTTTTATGACGCTCCAGTAAAAACTTACAAGCATTTGAATGTTGCAAACTTTGATAGGTGTAGGACGCACCGTATAGAAGTTAGGGCTATTTGAAGTTTTATCAGTGTTTCATTTTGGGACTCAAGTGTAGCATAGCTATGAGTGATAGATTAAATTGATAAGAGGCTCGAGTACTTCATTATCACAAAATTTCAAGGTTTTATGCCGCTCCAGTAAAAATTTACAAGCATTTGAATGTTGCAAACTTTGATAGGTGTAGGACGCACCGTATAGAAGTTAGGGCCATTTGAAGTTTTAGCAGTGTTTGATTTGGGACTCAAGGGTAGCATAGCTATGAGCGATAGCTTAAATTGACAAGAGGCTCGGGTACTTTATTGTCACAAAATTTCAAGGTTTTATGACGCTCCAGTAAAAAGTTACAAGCATTTAAATGTTGCAAATTTTGATAGGTGTAGGACGCACCGTATAGAAGTTAGGGCCATTTGAAGTTTTAGCAGCGTTTGATTTGGGACTCGAGGGTAGAATAGCTATGAGCGAAAACTTAAATTGACGAGAGGCTCGAGTTGTTTTATCGTCACAAAATTTAAAGATTTTATGACGCTCCAGTAAAAAGTTAGAAGCATTTGATTGTTGCAAACTTTGATAGGTGTAGAACGTTCCGTATAGAAGTTAGGGCCATTTGAACTTTTATCAGTGTCTGATTTGGGACTCAAGGGAAGCATAGCTATAAGTGATAGATTAAATTGATAAGAGGCTCGATTACTTTATTGTCCACAAATTTCAAGGTTTTATAACGCTAAAGTAAAAAGTTACAACCATTTGAATGGTGCAAACTTTGATAGGTATAGGACGCACCGTTAAATTGACAAGAGGCTCGAGTACTTTATTGTCAAAAAATTTCAAGGTTTTTCGACTCTTCAGTAAAAAGTTACAAGCATTTGAATGTTGCAAACTTTGATAGGTGTAGGACGCACCGTATATAAGTTAGGGCCATTTGAAGTTTTATCAGTGTTTGATATGGGACTCAAGGGTAGCATAGCTATGAGTGATAGCATAAATTGATAAGAGGTTCGATTACTTTATTGTCACCAAATTTCAAGGTTTTATGACGCTCCAGTAAAGAGTTACAAAACATTTGAATGTTGCAAACTTTGATAGGTATAGGACGCACCGTATAGAAATTAGGGCCATTTGACGTTTTATCAGTGTTTGATTTGGGACTCAAGCGTAGCGTAGCTATGAGCGATAGCTTAAATTGACAAAAGGCTCGTCTACTTTATTGTCACAAAATTTCAAGATTTTATGACGCTCCAGTAAAAAGTTACAAGCATTTGAATGTTGCAAACTTTGATAGGTATAGGACGCACCGTATAGAAGATAGGGCCATTTGAAGTTTTATCAGTGTTTGATTTGGGACTCAAGGGTAGAATAGCTATGAGCGATAGCTTAAATTGAAAAGAGGCTCGAGTTTTTTTATTGTCACAAAATTTTAAGATTTTATGGCGCTCCAGTAAAAAGTTACAAGCATTTGATTGTTGCAAACTTTGATAGGTGTAGGACGCACCGTATAGAAGTTAGGGCTATTTGAAGTTTTATTAGTGTTTGATTTGGGACTCAAGGGTAGCATAGTTATGAGCGATGGCTTAAATTGACAAGAGGCTCGAGTACTTCATTGTCCCAAAATTTCAATGTTTTTTGACGCTCCCGTAAAAAGTTACATGCATTTGAATGCTGCAATCTTTGATAGGTGTAAGACGCACCTTATAGAAGTTAGGGCCATTTGAAGTTTTATCAGTGTTTGATTTGGGACTCCAGGGTAGCATAGCTATGAGCGATAGCTAAAATTGACAAGAGTCTCGGGTACTTTATTGTCACAAAATTTCAAGGATTTTTGACGCTCCAGTAAAAAGTTACAAGCATTTGAATGTTGCAAACTTTGATAGGTGTAGGACGCACCGTATACAAGTTAGGGCCATTTGAAGTTTTATCAGTGTCTGATTTGGGACTCAAGGGTAGCATAGCTATGAGTGATAGCTTAATTTAATAAGAGGCTCGACTACTTTATTGTCACCAAATTTCAAGGTTTTATGACGCTCCAGTAAAGAGTTACAAGCATTTGAATGTTGCAAACTTTGATAGATATAGGACGCACCGTATAGAAGTTAGGGCCATTTGAAGGTTTAGCAGTGTTTGATTTGGGACTCAAGCGTAGCGTAGCTATGAGCGATAGCTTAAATTGACAAAAGGCTCGTCTATTTTGTTGTCACAAAATTTAAAGATTTTATGACGCTCCAGTAAAAAGTTACAAGCATTTGAGTGTTGCAAACTCTGATAGGTATAGGACGCACCGCATAGAAGATAGGGCCATTTGAAGTTTTATCAGTGTTTGATTTGGGACTCAAGGGTAGAATAGCTATGAACGATAGCTTAAATTGAAAAGAGGCTCGAGTTTTTATATTGTCACAAAATTTTAAGATTTTATGACGCTCCAGTAAAAAGTTACAAGCATTTGATTGTTGCAAACTGTGATAGGTGTAGGACCCACCGTATAGAAGTTAGGATCATATGAGGTTTTATTAGTGTTTGATTTGGGACTCAATGGTAGCATAGTTATGAGCGATAGCTAAAATTGACAAGAGCCTCGGGTACTTTATAGTCACAAAATTTCAAGGTTTTATGACGCTCCAGTAAAAACTTACAAGCATTTGAATGTTGCAAACTTTGATAGGTGTAGGACGCACCGTATAGAAGTTAGGGCTATTTGAAGTTTTACCAGTGTTTCATTTTGGGACTCAAGAGTAGCATAGCTATGAGCGATAGCTTAAATTGATAAGAGGCTCGAGTACTTCATTATCACAAAATTTCAAGGTTTTATGCCGCTCCAGTAAAAATTTACAAGCATTTGAATGTTGCAAACTTTGATAGGTGTAGGACACACCGTATAGAAGTTAGGGCCATTTGAAGTTTCAGCAGTGTTTGATTTGGGACTCAAGGGTAGCATAGCTATGAGCGATAGCTTAAATTGACAAGAGACTCGGGTACTTTATTGTCACAAAATTTCAAGGTTTTATGACGCTCCAGTAAAAAGTTACAAGCATTTAAATGTTGCAAACTTTGATAGGTGTAGGACGCACCGTATAGAAGTTAGGGCCATTTGAAGTTTTATCAGTGTTTTTTTTTTGGGACTGAAGAGAGGCGTAGCTATGAGCGATAGCTTAAATTGACAAGAGGCACGAATAATTTATTGTCACAAAATTCCAAGGTTTTATGATACTCCAGTAAAAAGTTACAAGCATTTGATTGTTGCAAACTTTGATAGGTGTATGACTCACCGTATATAAGTTAGGGCCATTTGTAGTTTTAGCAGCGTTTGATTTGGGACTGAAGGGTAGAATAGCTATGAGCGAAAGCTTAAATTGACAAGAGGCTCGAGTTGTTTTATCGTCACAAAATTTAAAGATTTTATGACGCTCCAGTAAAAAGTTAGAAGCATTTGATTGTTGCAAACTTTGATAGGTGTAGAACGTACCGTATAGAAGCTAGGGCCATTTGAACTTTTATCAGTGTCTGATTTGGGACTCAAGGGAAGCATAGCTATAAGTGATAGATTAAATTGATAAGAGGCTCGATTACTTTATTGTCAACAAATTTCAAGGTTTTATAACGCCAAAGTAAAAAGTTACAACCATTTGAATGGTGCAAACTTTGATAGGTATAGGACGCACCGTTAAATTGACAAGAGGCTCGAGTGCTTTATTGTTACAAAATTTCAAGGTTTTTCGACTCTTCAGTAAAAAGTTACAAGCATTTGAATGTTGCAAACTTTGATAGGTGTAGGACGCACCGTATAGAAGTTAGGGCCATTTGAAGGCTTAGCAGTGTTTGATTTGGGACTCAAGCGTAGCGTAGCTATGAGCGATAGCTTAAATTGACAAAAGGCTCTTCTACTTTATTGTCACAAAATTTCAAGATTTTATGACGCTCCAGTAAAAAGTTACAAGCATTTGAATGTTGCAAACTTTGATAGGTATAGGACGCACCGTATAGAAGATAGGGCCATTTGAAGTTTTATCAGTGTTTGATTTTGGGCTCAAGGGTAGAATAGCTATGAGCGATAGCTAAAATTGACAAGAGTCTCGGGTACTTTATTGTCACAAAATTTCAAGGATTTTTGACGCTCCAGTAAAAAGTTACAAGCATTTGAATGTTGCAAACTTTGATAGGTGTAGGACGCACCGTATACAAGTTAGGGCCATTTGAAGTTTTATCAGTGTCTGATTTGGGACTCAAGGGTAGCATAGCTATGAGTGATAGCTTAAGTTAATAAGAGGCTCGACTACTTTATTGTCACCAAATTTCAAGGTTTTATGACGCTCCAGTAAAGAGTTACAAGCATTTGAATGTTGCAAACTTTGATAGATATAGGACGCACCCTATAGAAGTTAGGGCCATTTGAAGGTTTAGCAGTGTTTGATTTGGGACTCAAGCGTACCGTAGCTATGAGCGATAGCTTAAATTGACAAAAGGCTCGTCTACTTTATTGTCACAAAATTTCAAGATTTTATGACGCTCCAGTAAAAAGTTACAAGCATTTGAATGCTGCAATCTTTGATAGGTGTAAGACGCACCTTATAGAAGTTAGGGCCATTTGAAGTTTTATCAGTGTTTGGTTTGGGACTCCAGGGTAGCATAGCTATGAGCGATAGCTAAAATTGACAAGAGCCTCGGGTACTTTATTGTCACAAAATTTCAAGGTTTTATGACGCTCCAGTAAAAACTTACAAGCATTTGAATGTTGCAAACTTTGATAGGTGTAGGACGCACCGTATAGAAGTTAGGGCTATTTGAAGTTTTATCAGTGTTTCATTTTGGGAATCAAGAGTAGCATAGCTATGAGCGATAGCTTAAATTGATAAGAGGCTCGAGTACTTCATTATCACAAAATTTCAAGGTTTTATGCCGCTCCAGTAAAAATTTACAAGCATTTGAATGTTGCAAAGTTTGATAGGTGTAGGACACACCGTATAGAAGTTAAGGCCATTTGAAATTTCAGCAGTGTTTGATTTGGGACTCAAGGGTAGCATAGCTATGAGCGATAGCTTAAATTGACAAGAGACTCGGGTACTTTATTGTCACAAAATTTCAAGGTTTTATGACGCTCCAGTAAAAAGTTACAAGCATTTAAATGTTGCAAACTTTGATAGGTATAGGACGCACCGTATAGAAGTTAGGGCCATTTGAAGTTTTATCAGTATTTTTTTTTTTGGGACTGAAGAGAGACGTAGTTATGAGCGATAGCTTAAATTGACAAGAGGCACGAATACTTTATTGTCACAAAATTCCAAGGTTTTATGACGCTCCGGTAAAAATTTACAAGCATTTGATTGTTGCAAACTTTGATAGGTGTATGACGCACCGTATATAAGTTAGGGCCATTTGAAATTTTAGCAGCGTTTGATTTGGGACTCAAGGGTAGAATAGCTATGAGCGAAAGCTTAAATTGACAAGAGGCTCGAGTTGTTTTATCGTCACAAAATTTAAAGATTTTATGACGCTCCAGTAAAAAGTTAGAAGCATTTGATTGTTGCAAACTTTGATAGGTGTAGAACGTACCGTATAGAAGTTAGGGCCATTTGAACTTTTATCAGTGTCTGATTTGGGACTCAAGGGAAGCATAGCTATAAGTTATAGATTAAATTGACAAGAGGCTCGATTACTTTATTGTCAACAAATTTCAAGGTTTTATAACGCTAAATTAAAAAGTTACAACCATTTGAATGGTGCAAACTTTGATAGGCATAGGACGCACCGTTAAATTGACAAGAGGCTCGAGTACTTTATTGTCACAAAATTTCAAGGTTTTTCGACTCTTCAGTAAAAAGTTACAAGCATTTGAATGTTGCAAACTTTGATAGGTGTAGGACGCACCGTATAGAAGTTAGAGCCATTTGAAGGCTTAGCAGTGTTTGATTTGGGACTCAAGCGTAGCGTAGCTATGAGCGATAGCTTAAATTGACAAAAGGCTCGTCTACTTTATTGTCACAAAATTTCAAGATTTTATGACGCTCCAGTAAAAAGTTACAAGCATTTCAATGTTGCAAACTTTGATAGGTATAGGACGCACCGTATAGAAGATAGGGCCATTTGAAGTTTTATCAGTGTTTGATTTGGGACTCAAGGGTAGAATAGCTATGAGCGATAGCTTAAATTGAAAAGAGACTCGAGTTTTTTTATTGTCACAAAATTTTAAGATTTTATGGCGCTCCAGTAAAAAGTTACAAGCATTTGATTGTTGCAAACTTTGATAGGTGTAGGACGCACCGTATAGAAGTTAGGGCTATTTTAAGTTTTATTAGTGTTTGAGATGGGACTCAAGGGTAGCATAGTTATGAGCGATAGCTTAAATTGACAAGAGGCTCGATTACTTCATTGTCTCAAAATTTCAATGTTTTTTGACGCTCCCGTAAAAAGTTACATGCATTTGAAAGCTGCAATCTTTGATAGGTGTAAGACGCACCTTATAGAAGTTAGGGCCATTTGAAGTTTTATCAGTGTTTGATTTGGGACTCCAGGGTAGCATAGCTATGAGCGATAGCTAAAATTGACAAGAGTCTCGGGTACTTGATTGTCACAAAATTTCAAGGATTTTTAACGCTCCAGTAAAAAGTTACAAGCATTTGAATGTTGCAAACTTTGATAGGTGTAGGACGCACCGTATACAAGTTAGGGCCATTTAAAGTTTTATCAGTGTCTGATTTGGGACTCAAGGGTAGCATAGCTATGAGTGATAGCTTAAGTTAATAAGAGGCTCGACTACTTTATTGTCACCAAATTTCTAGGTTTTATGACGCTCCAGTAAAGAGTTACAAGCATTTGAATGTTGCAAACTTTGATAGATATAGGACGCACCCTATAGAAGTTAGGGCCATTTGGAGGTTTAGCAGTGTTTGATTTGGGACTCAAGCGTAGCGTAGCTATGAGCGATAGCTTAAATTGACAAAAGGCTCGTCTACTTTATTGTCACAAAATTTCAAGATTTTATGACGCTCCAGTAAAAAGTTACAAGCATTTGAATGTTGCACACTTTGATAGGTATAGGACGCACCGTATAGAAGATAGGGCCATTTGAAGTTTTATCAGTGTTTGATTTGGGACTCAAGGGTAGAATAGCTATGAGCGATAGCTTAAATTGAAAAGAGGCTCGAGCTTTTTTATTGTCACAAAATTTTAAGATTTTATGACGCTCCAGTAAAAAGTTACAAGCATTTGATTGTTGCAAACTGTGATAGGTGTAGGACCCACCGTATAGAAGTTAGGGCTATTTGAAGTTTTATTAGTGTTTGATTTGGGACTCAATGGTAGCATAGTTATGAGCGATGGGTTAAATTGAGAAGACGCTCGAGTACTTCATTGTCACAAAATTTCAATGTTTTTTGACGGTCCCGTAAAAAGTTACATGCATTTGAATGCTGCAATCTTTGATAGGTGTAAGACGCACCTTATAGAAGTTAGGGCCATTTGAAGTTTTATCAGTGTATGGTTTGGGACTCCAGGGTAGCATAGCTATGAGCGATAGCTAAAATTGACAAGAGCCTCGGGTACTTTATTGTCACAAAATTTCAAGGTTTTATGACGCTCCAGTAAAAACTTACAAGCATTTGAATGTTGCAAACTTTGATAGGTATAGGACGCACCGTATAGAAGTTAGGGCTATTTGAAGTTTTATCAGTGTTTCATTTTGGGACTCAAGAGTAGCATAGATATGAGCGATAGCTTAAATTGATAAGAGGCTCGAGTACTTCATTATCACAAAATTTCAAGGTTTTATGCCGCTCCAGTAAAAATTTACAAGCATTTGAATGTTGCAAACTTTGATAGGTGTAGGACGCACCGTATAGAAGTTAGGGCCATTTGAAGTTTTAGCAGTGTTTGATTTGGGACTCAAGGGTAGAATAGCTATGAGCGATAGCTTAAATTGACAAGAGGCTCGGGTACTTTATTGTCACAAAATTTCAAGGTTTTATGACGCTCCAGTAAAAAGTTACAAGCATTTAAATGTTGCAAACTTTGATAGGTGTAGGACGCACCGTATAGAAGTTAGGGCCATTTGTAGTTTTATCAGTGTTTTTTTTTTGGGACTGAAGAGAGGCATAGCTATGAGCGATAGCTTAAATTGACAAGAGGCACGAATACTTTATTGTCACAAAATTCCAAGGTTTTATGAAACTCCAGTAAAAAGTTACAAGCATTTGATTGTTGCAAACTTTGATAGGTGTATGACGCACCGTATATAAGTTAGCGCCATTTGAAGTTTTAGCAGCGTTTGATTTGGGACTCAAGGGTAGAATAGCTATGAGCGAAAGCTTAAATTGACAAGAGGCTCGAGTTGTTTTATCGTCACAAAATTTAAAGATTTTATGACGCTCCAGTAAAAAGTTAGAAGCATTTGATTGTTGCAAACTTTGATAGGTGTAGAACGTACCGTATAGAAGTTAGGGCCATTTGAACTTTTATCAGTGTCTGATTTGTGACTCAAGGGAAGCATAGCTATAAGTGATAGACTAAATTGATAAGAGGCTCGATTACTTTATTGTCACCAAATTTCAAAGTTTTATGACGCTCCAGTAAAGAGTTACAAAATATTTGAATGTTGCAAACTTTGATAGGTATAGGACGCACCGTATAGAAGTTAGGGCCATTTGACGTTTTATCAGTGTCTGATTTGGGACTCAACGGAAGCATAGCTATGAGTGATAGCTTAAATTAATAAGAGGCTCGATTTCTTTATAGTCACCAAATTTCAAGGTTTTATAACGCTAAAGTAAAAAGTAACAACCATTTGAATGTTGCAAACTTTGATAGGTATAGGACGCACCGTTAAATTGACAAGAGGCTCGAGTACTTTATTGTCACAAAATTTCAAGGATTTTTGACGCTCCTGTAAAAAGTTACAAGCATTTGAATGTTGCAAACTTTGATAGGTGTAGGACGCACTGTATACAAGTTAGGGCCATTTGAAGTTTTATCAGTGTTTGATTTGGGACTCAAGGGTAGAATAGCTATGAGCGATAGCTTACATTGAAAAGACGCTCGAGTTTTTTTATTGTCACAAAATTTTAAGATTTTATGGCGCTCCAGTAAAAAGTTACAAGCATTTGATTGTTGCAAACTTTGATAGGTGTAGGACGCACCGTATAGAATTTAGGGCTATTTGAAGTTTTATTAGTGTTTGAGATGGGACTCAAGGGTAGCATAGTTATGAGCGATGGCTTAAATTGACAAGAGGCTCGAGTACTTCATTGTCACAAAATTTCAATGTTTTTTGACGCTCCCGTAAAAAGTTACATGCATTTGAATGCTGCAATCTTTGATAGGTGTAAGACGCACCTTATAGAAGTTAGGGCCATTTGAAGTTTTATCAGTGTTTGATTTGGGACTCCAGGGTAGCATAGCTATGAGCGATAGCTAAAATTGACAAGAGTCTCGGGTACTTTATTGTCACAAAATTTCAAGGTTTTATGACGCTCCAGTAAAAAGTTACAAGCATTTGAATGTTGCAAACTTTCATGGATGTAGGACGCACCGTATAGAAGTTAGGGCCATTTGAAGTTTTATCAGTGTTTCATTTTGGGACTCAAAAGTAGCATAGCTATGAGCGATAGCTTAAATTGATAAGAGGCTCCAGTACTTCATTATCACAAAATTTCAAGGTTTTATGCCGCTCCAGTAAAAATTTACAAGCATTTGAATGTTGCAAACTTTGATAGGTGTAGGACGCACCGTATAGAAAATAGGGCCATTTGACAAGAGACTCGGGTACTTTATTGTCACAAAATTTCAAGGTTTTATGACGCTCCAGTAAAAAGTTACAAGCATTTAAATGTTGCAAACTTTGATAGGTATAGGACGCACCGTATAGAAGTTAGGGCCATTTGAAGTTTTATCAGTATTTTTTTTTTTGGGACTGAAGAGAGACGTAGTTATGAGCGATAGCTTAAATTGACAAGAGGCACGAATACTTTATTGTCACAAAATTCCAAGGTTTTATGACGCTCCGGTAAAAATTTACAAGCATTTGATTGTTGCAAACTTTGATAGGTGTATGACGCACCGTATATAAGTTAGGGCCATTTGAAATTTTAGCAGCGTTTGATTTGGGACTCAAGGGTAGAATAGCTATGAGCGAAAGCTTAAATTGACAAGAGGCTCGAGTTGTTTTATCGTCACAAAATTTAAAGATTTTATGACGCTCCAGTAAAAAGTTAGAAGCATTTGATTGTTGCAAACTGTGATAGGTGTAGAACGTACCGTATAGAAGTTAGGGCCATTTGAACTTTTATCAGTGTCTGATTTGGGACTCAAGGGAAGCATAGCTATAAGTTATAGATTAAATTGACAAGAGGCTCGATTACTTTATTGTCAACAAATTTCAAGGTTTTATAACGCTAAATTAAAAAGTTACAACCATTTGAATGGTGCAAACTTTGATAGGCATAGGACGCACCGTTAAATTGACAAGAGGCTCGAGTACTTTATTGTCACAAAATTTCAAGGTTTTTCGACTCTTCAGTAAAAAGTTACAAGCATTTGAATGTTGCAAACTTTGATAGGTGTAGGACGCACCGTATAGAAGTTAGAGCCATTTGAAGGCTTAGCAGTGTTTGATTTGGGACTCAAGCGTAGCGTAGCTATGAGCGATAGCTTAAATTGACAAAAGGCTCGTCTACTTTATTGTCACAAAATTTCAAGATTTTATGACGCTCCAGTAAAAAGTTACAAGCATTTCAATGTTGCAAACTTTGATAGGTATAGGACGCACCGTATAGAAGATAGGGCCATTTGAAGTTTTATCAGTGTTTGATTTGGGACTCAAGGGTAGAATAGCTATGAGCGATAGCTTAAATTGAAAAGAGACTCGAGTTTTTTTATTGTCACAAAATTTTAAGATTTTATGGCGCTCCAGTAAAAAGTTACAAGCATTTGATTGTTGCAAACTTTGATAGGTGTAGGACGCACCGTATAGAAGTTAGGGCTATTTTAAGTTTTATTAGTGTTTGAGATGGGACTCAAGGGTAGCATAGTTATGAGCGATAGCTTAAATTGACAAGAGGCTCGATTACTTCATTGTCTCAAAATTTCAATGTTTTTTGACGCTCCCGTAAAAAGTTACATGCATTTGAAAGCTGCAATCTTTGATAGGTGTAAGACGCACCTTATAGAAGTTAGGGCCATTTGAAGTTTTATCAGTGTTTGATTTGGGACTCCAGGGTAGCATAGCTATGAGCGATAGCTAAAATTGACAAGAGTCTCGGGTACTTGATTGTCACAAAATTTCAAGGATTTTTGACGCTCCAGTAAAAAGTTACAAGCATTTGAATGTTGCAAACTTTGATAGGTGTAGGACGCACCGTATACAAGTTAGGGCCATTTAAAGTTTTATCAGTGTCTGATTTGGGACTCAAGGGTAGCATAGCTATGAGTGATAGCTTAAGTTAATAAGAGGCTCGACTACTTTATTGTCACCAAATTTCTAGGTTTTATGACGCTCCAGTAAAGAGTTACAAGCATTTGAATGTTGCAAACTTTGATAGATATAGGACGCACCCTATAGAAGTTAGGGCCATTTGGAGGTTTAGCAGTGTTTGATTTGGGACTCAAGCGTAGCGTAGCTATGAGCGATAGCTTAAATTGACAAAAGGCTCGTCTACTTTATTGTCACAAAATTTCAAGATTTTATGACGCTCCAGTAAAAAGTTACAAGCATTTGAATGTTGCACACTTTGATAGGTATAGGACGCACCGTATAGAAGATAGGGCCATTTGAAGTTTTATCAGTGTTTGATTTGGGACTCAAGGGTAGAATAGCTATGAGCGATAGCTTAAATTGAAAAGAGGCTCGAGCTTTTTTATTGTCACAAAATTTTAAGATTTTATGACGCTCCAGTAAAAAGTTACAAGCATTTGATTGTTGCAAACTGTGATAGGTGTAGGACCCACCGTATAGAAGTTAGGGCTATTTGAAGTTTTATTAGTGTTTGATTTGGGACTCAATGGTAGCATAGTTATGAGCGATGGGTTAAATTGAGAAGACGCTCGAGTACTTCATTGTCACAAAATTTCAATGTTTTTTGACGGTCCCGTAAAAAGTTACATGCATTTGAATGCTGCAATCTTTGATAGGTGTAAGACGCACCTTATAGAAGTTAGGGCCATTTGAAGTTTTATCAGTGTATGGTTTGGGACTCCAGGGTAGCATAGCTATGAGCGATAGCTAAAATTGACAAGAGCCTCAGGTACTTTATTGTCACAAAATTTCAAGGTTTTATGACGCTCCAGTAAAAACTTACAAGCATTTGAATGTTGCAAACTTTGATAGGTATAGGACGCACCGTATAGAAGTTAGGGCTATTTGAAGTTTTATCAGTGTTTCATTTTGGGACTCAAGAGTAGCATAGATATGAGCGATAGCTTAAATTGATAAGAGGCTCGAGTACTTCATTATCACAAAATTTCAAGGTTTTATGCCGCTCCAGTAAAAATTTACAAGCATTTGAATGTTGCAAACTTTGATAGGTGTAGGACGCACCGTATAGAAGTTAGGGCCATTTGAAGTTTTAGCAGTGTTTGATTTGGGACTCAAGGGTAGAATAGCTATGAGCGATAGCTTAAATTGACAAGAGGCTCGGGTACTTTATTGTCACAAAATTTCAAGGTTTTATGACGCTCCAGTAAAAAGTTACAAGCATTTAAATGTTGCAAACTTTGATAGGTGTAGGACGCACCGTATAGAAGTTAGGGCCATTTGTAGTTTTATCAGTGTTTTTTTTTTGGGACTGAAGAGAGGCATAGCTATGAGCGATAGCTTAAATTGACAAGAGGCACGAATACTTTATTGTCACAAAATTCCAAGGTTTTATGAAACTCCAGTAAAAAGTTACAAGCATTTGATTGTTGCAAACTTTGATAGGTGTATGACGCACCGTATATAAGTTAGCGCCATTTGAAGTTTTAGCAGCGTTTGATTTGGGACTCAAGGGTAGAATAGCTATGAGCGAAAGCTTAAATTGACAAGAGGCTCGAGTTGTTTTATCGTCACAAAATTTAAAGATTTTATGACGCTCCAGTAAAAAGTTAGAAGCATTTGATTGTTGCAAACTTTGATAGGTGTAGAACGTACCGTATAGAAGTTAGGGCCATTTGAACTTTTATCAGTGTCTGATTTGTGACTCAAGGGAAGCATAGCTATAAGTGATAGACTAAATTGATAAGAGGCTCGATTACTTTATTGTCACCAAATTTCAAAGTTTTATGACGCTCCAGTAAAGAGTTACAAAATATTTGAATGTTGCAAACTTTGATAGGTATAGGACGCACCGTATAGAAGTTAGGGCCATTTGACGTTTTATCAGTGTCTGATTTGGGACTCAACGGAAGCATAGCTATGAGTGATAGCTTAAATTAATAAGAGGCTCGATTTCTTTATAGTCACCAAATTTCAAGGTTTTATAACGCTAAAGTAAAAAGTAACAACCATTTGAATGTTGCAAACTTTGATAGGTATAGGACGCACCGTTAAATTGACAAGAGGCTCGAGTACTTTATTGTCACAAAATTTCAAGGATTTTTGACGCTCCTGTAAAAAGTTACAAGCATTTGAATGTTGCAAACTTTGATAGGTGTAGGACGCACTGTATACAAGTTAGGGCCATTTGAAGTTTTATCAGTGTTTGATTTGGGACTCAAGGGTAGAATAGCTATGAGCGATAGCTTACATTGAAAAGACGCTCGAGTTTTTTTATTGTCACAAAATTTTAAGATTTTATGGCGCTCCAGTAAAAAGTTACAAGCATTTGATTGTTGCAAACTTTGATAGGTGTAGGACGCACCGTATAGAATTTAGGGCTATTTGAAGTTTTATTAGTGTTTGAGATGGGACTCAAGGGTAGCATAGTTATGAGCGATGGCTTAAATTGACAAGAGGCTCGAGTACTTCATTGTCACAAAATTTCAATGTTTTTTGACGCTCCCGTAAAAAGTTACATGCATTTGAATGCTGCAATCTTTGATATGTGTAAGACGCACCTTATAGAAGTTAGGGCCATTTGAAGTTTTATCAGTGTTTGATTTGGGACTCCAGGGTAGCATAGCTATGAGCGATAGCTAAAATTGACAAGAGTCTCGGGTACTTTATTGTCACAAAATTTCAAGGTTTTATGACGCTCCAGTAAAAAGTTACAAGCATTTGAATGTTGCAAACTTTCATGGATGTAGGACGCACCGTATAGAAGTTAGGGCCATTTGAAGTTTTATCAGTGTTTCATTTTGGGACTCAAAAGTAGCATAGCTATGAGCGATAGCTTAAATTGATAAGAGGCTCCAGTACTTCATTATCACAAAATTTCAAGGTTTTATGCCGCTCCAGTAAAAATTTACAAGCATTTGAATGTTGCAAACTTTGATAGGTGTAGGACGCACCGTATAGAAAATAGGGCCATTTGAAGTTTTAGCAGTGTTTGATTTGGGACTCAAGGGTAGCATAGCTATGAGCGATAGCTTAAATTGACAAGAGGCTCGGGTACTTTATTGTCACAAAATTTCAATATTTTATGACGCTCCAGTAAAAAGTTAAAAGCATTTGAATGATGCAAGCTTTGATAGGTGTAGGACGCACCGTATAGAAGTTAGGGCCATTTGAAGTTTTATCAGTGTTTTTTTTTGGGACTGAAGAGAGGCATAGCTATGAGCGATTGCTTAAATTGACAAGACGCTCGAGTACTTTATTGTCACAAAATTTCAAGGATTTTTGTCGCTCCCGTAAAAAGTTACAAGCATTTGAATGTTGCAAACTTTGATAGGTGTAGGACGCACCGTATACAAGGTAGGGCCATTTGAAGTTTTATCAGTGTCTGATTTGGGACTCAAGGGTAGCATAGCTATGAGTGATAGCTTAAGTTAATAAGAGGCTCGATTACTTTATTGTCACACAAATTTCAAGGTTTTATGACGCTCCAGTAAAGAGTTACAAGCATTTGTATGTTGCAAACTTTGATAGATATAGGACGCACCGTATAGAAGTTAGGGCCATTTGAAGGTTTAGCAGTGTTTGATGTGGGACTCAAGCGTAGCGTAGCTATGAGCGATTGCTTAAATTGACAAGACGCTCGAGTACTTTATTGTCACAAAATTTCAAGGATTTTTGTCGCTCCCGTAAAAAGTTACAAGCATTTGAATGTTGCAAACTGTGATAGGTGTAGGACCCACCGTATAGAAGTTAGGGCCATATGAGGTTTTATTAGTGTTTGATTTGGGACTCAATGGTAGCATAGTTATGAGCGATGGCTTAAATTGACAAGACGCTCGAGTACTTCATTGTCACAAAATTTCAAGGTTTTATGACGCTCCAGTAAAAACTTACAAGCATTTGAATGTTGCAAACTTTGATAGGTGTAGGACGCACCGTATAGAAGTTAGGGCTATTTGAAGTTTTATCAGTGTTTCATTTTGGGACTCAAGAGTAGCATAGCTATGAGCGATAGCTTAAATTGATAAGAGGCTCGAGTACTTCATTATCACAAAATTTCAAGGTTCTATGCCGCTCCAGTAAAAATTTACAAGCATTTGAATGTTGCAAACTTTGATAGGTGTAGGACACACCGTATAGAAGTTAGGGCCATTTGAAGTTTTAGCAGTGTTTGATTTGGGACTCAAGGGTAGCATAGCTATGAGCGATAGCTTAAATTGACAAGAGACTCGGGTACTTTATTGTCACAAAATTTCAAGGTTTTATGACGCTCCAGTAAACAGTTACAAGCATTTAAATGTTGCAAACTTTGATAGGTGTAGGACGCACCGTATAGAAGTTAGGGCCATTTGAAGTTTTATCAGTGTTTTTTTTTGGACTGAAGAGAGGCATAGCTATGAGCGATAGCTTAAATTGACAAGAGGCACGAATACTTTATTGTCACAAAATTCCAAGGTTTTATGACGCTCCAGTAAAAAGTTACAAGCATTTGATTGTTGCAAACTTTGATAGGTGTATGACGCACCGTATATAAGTTAGGGCCATTTGAAGTTTTAGCAGCGTTTGATTTGGGACTCAAGGGTAGAATAGCTATAAGCGAAAGCTTAAATTGACATGAGGCTCGAGTTGTTTTATCGTCACAAAATTTAAAGATTTTATGACGCTCCAGTAAAAAGTTACAAGCATTTGAATGTTGCAAACTTTGATAGGTATAGGACGCACCGTATAGAAGATAGGGCCATTTGAAGTTTTATCAGTGTTTGATTTGGGACTCAAGGGTAGAATAGCTATGAGCGATAGCTTAAATTGAAAAGAGGCTCGAGTTTTTTTATTGTCACAAAATTTTAAGATCTTATGGCGCTCCAGTAAAAAGTTACAAGCATTTGATTGTTGCAAACTTTGATAGGTGTAGGACGCACCGTATAGAAGTTAGGGCTATTTGAAGTTTTATTAGTGTTTGAGATGGGACTCAAGGGTAGCATAGTTATGAGCGATGGCTTAAATTGACAATAGGCTCGAGTACTTCATTGTCACAAAATGTCAATATTTTATGACGCTCCAGTAAAAAGTTAAAAGCATTTGAATGTTGCAAACTTTGATAGGTGTAGGACGCACCGTATAGAAGTTAGGGCCATTTGAAGTTTTATCAGTGTTTTTTTTTGGGACTGAAGAGAGGCATAGCTATGAGCGATTGCTTAAATTGACAAGACGATCGAGTACTTTATTGTCACAAAATTTCAAGGATTTTTGTCGCTCCAGTAAAAAGTTACAAGCATTTGAATGTTGCAAACTTTGATAGGTGTAGGACGCACCGTATACAAGGTAGGGCCATTTGAAGTTTTTTAACAGTGTCTGATTTGGGACTCAAGGGTAGCATAGCTATGAGTGATAGCTTAAGTTAATAAGAGGCTCGATTACTTTATTGTCACACAAATTTCAAGGTTTTATGACGCTCCAGTAAAGAGTTACAAGCATTTGTATGTTGCAAACTTTGATAGATATAGGACGCACCGTATAGAAGTTAGGGCCATTTGAAGGTTTAGCAGTGTTTGATTTGGGACTCAAGGGTAGAATAGCTATGAGCGATAGCTTAAATTGACAAGAGGCTCGGGTACTTTATTGTCACAAAATTTCAAGGTTTTATGACGCTCCAGTAAAAAGTTACAAGCATTTAAATGTTGCAAACTTTGATAGGTGTAGGACGCACCGTATATAAGTTGGGGCCATTTGAAGTTTTATCCGTGTTTTTTTTTTGGGACTGAAGAGAGGCATAGCTATGAGCGATAGCTTAAATTGACAAGAGGCACGAATACTTTATTGTCACAAAATTCCAAGGTTTTATAACGCTCCAGTAAAAAGTTACAAGCATTTGATTATTGCAAACTTTGATAGGTGTATGACGCACCGTATATAAGTTAGGGCCATTTGAAGTTTTAGCAGCGTTTGATTTGGGACTCAAGGGTAGAATAGCTATGAGCGAAAGCTTAAATTGACATGAGGCTCGAGTTGTTTTATCGTCACAAAATTTAAAGATTTTATGACGCTCCAGTAAAAAGTTACAAGCATTTGATTGTTGCAAACTTTGATAGGTGCAGGACGCACCGTATAGAAGTTAGGGCTATTTGAAGTTTTATCAGTGTTTCATTTTGGGACTCAAGAGTAGCATAGCTATGAGCGATAGCTTAAATTGATAAGAGGCTCGAGTACTTCATTATCACAAAATTTCAAGGTTCTATGCCGCTCCAGTAAAAATTTACAAGCATTTGAATGTTGCAAACTTTGATAAGTGTAGGACACACCGTATAGAAGTTAGGGCCATTTGAAGTTTTAGCAGTGTTTGATTTGGAACTCAAGGGTAGCATAGCTATGAGCGATAGCTTAAATTGACAAGAGACTCGGGTACTTTATTGTCACAAAATTTCAAGGTTTTATGACGCTCCAGTAAACAGTTACAAGCATTTAAATGTTGCAAACTTTGATCGTATAGAAGTTAGGGCCATTTGAAGTTTTATCAGTGTTTTTTTTTTTGGACTGAAGAGTGGCATAGCTATGAGCGATAGCTTAAATTGACAAGAGGCACGAATACTTTATTGTCACAAAATTCCAAGGTTTTATGACGCTCCAGTAAAAAGTTACAAGCATTTGATTGTTGCAAACTTTGATAGGTGTATGACGCACCGTATATAAGTTAGGGCCATTTGAAGTTTTAGCAGCGTTTGATTTGGGACTCAAGGGTAGAATAGCTATGAGCGAAAGCTTAAATTGACATGAGGCTCGAGTTGTTTTATCGTCACAAAATTTAAAGATTTTATGACGCTCCAGTAAAAAGTTACAAGCATTTGATTGTTGCAAACTTTGATAGGTGTAGAACGTACCGTATAGAAGTTAGGGCCATTTGAACTTTTATCAGTGTCTGATTTGGGACTCAAGGGAAGCATAGCTATAAGTGATAGATTAAATCGATAAGAGGCTCGATTACTTTATTGTCAACAAATTTCAAGGTTTTATAACGCTAAAGTAAAAAGTTACAACCATTTGAATGGTGCAAACTTTGATAGGTATAGGACGCACCGTGAAATTGACAAGAGGCTCGAGTACTTTATTGTCACCAAATTTCAAGGTTTTATGACGCTCAAGTAAAGAGTTACAAGCATTTGAATGTTGCAAACTTTGATAGATATAGGACGCACCGTATAGAAGTTAGGGCCATTTGAAGGTTTAGCAGTGTTTGATTTGGGGCTCAAGCGTAGCGTAGCTATGAGCGATAGCTTAAATTGACAAAAGGCTCGTCTACTTTATTGTCACAAAATTTCAAGATTTTATGACGCTCCAGTAAAAAGTTACAAGCATTTGAATCTTGCAAACTTTGATAGGTATAGGACGCACCGTATAGAAGATAGGGCCATTTGAAGTTTTATCAGTGTTTGATTTGGGACTCAAGGGTAGAATAGCTATGAGTGATAGCTTAAATTGAAAAGAGGCTCGAGTTTTTTTATTGTCACAAAATTTTAAGATTTTATGACGCTCCAGTAAAAAGTTACAAGCATTTGATTGTTGCAAACTGTGATAGGTGTAGGACCCACCGTATAGAAGTTAGGGCTATTTGAAGTTTTATTTGTGTTTGATTTGGGACTCAAGGGTAGTATAGCTATGAGCGATAGCTTAAATTGACAAGAGGCTCGGGTACTTTATTGTCACAAAATTTCAAGGTTTTATGACGCTCCAGTAAAAAGTTACAAGCATTTAAATGTTGCAAATTTTGATAGGTGTAGGACGCACCGTATAGAAGTTGGGGCCATTTGAAGTTTTATCAGTGTTTTTTTTTTTGGGACTGAAGAGAGGCATAGCTATGAGCGATAGCTTAAATTGACAAGAGGCACGAATACTTTATTGTCACAAAATTCCAAGGTTTTATAACGCTCCAGTAAAAAGTTACAAGCATTTGATTGTTGCAAACTTTGATAGGTGTATGACGCACCGTATATAAGTTAGCGCCATTTGAAGTTTTAGCAGCGTTTGATTTGGGACTCAAGGGTAGAATAGCTATGAGCGAAAGCTTAAATTGACAAGAGGCTCGAGTTGTTTTATCGTCACAAAATTTAAAGATTTTATGACGCTCCAGTAAAAAGTTAGAAGCATTTGATTGTTGCAAACTTTGATAGGTGTAGAACGTACCGTATAGAAGTTAGGGCCATTTGAACTTTTATCAGTGTCTGATTTGGGACTCAAGGGAAGCATAGCTATAAGCGATAGATTAAATTGATAAGAGGCTCGATTACTTTATTGTCAGCAAATTTCAAGGTTTTATGACGCTCCAGTAAAGAGTTACAAAACATTTGAATGTTGCAAACTTTGATAGGTATAGGACGCACCGTATAGAATTTAGGGCCATTTGATGTTTTATCAGTGTCTGATTTGGGACTCAACGGAAGCATAGCTATGAGTGATAGATTAAATTAATAATAGGCTCGATTTCTTTATAGTCACCAAATTTCAAGGTTTTATAACGCTAAAGTAAAAAGTAACAACCATTTGAATGTTGCAAACTTTGATAGGTATAGGACGCACCGTTAAATTGACAAGAGGCTCGAGTACTTTATTGTCACAAAATTTCAAGGATTTTTGACGCTCCTGTAAAAAGTTACAAGCATTTGAATGTTGCAAACTTTGATAGGTGTAGGACGCACTGTATACAAGTTAGGGCCATTTGAAGTTTTATCAGTGTCTGATTTGGGACTCAAGGGTAGCATAGCTATGAGTGATAGCTTAAGTTAATAAGAGGCTCGATTACTTTATTGTCACCAAATTTCAAGGTTTTATGACGCTCCAGTAAAGAGTTACAAGCATTTGAATGGTGCAAACTTTGATAGATATAGGACGCACCGTATAGAAGTTAGGGCCATTTGAAGGTTTAGCAGTGTTTGAGTTGGGAATCAAGGGTAGAATAGCTATGAGCGATAGCTTACATTGAAAAGAGGCTCGAGTTTTTTTATTGTCACAAAATTTTAAGATTTTATGGCGCTCCAGTAAAAAGTTACAAGCATTTGATTGTTGCAAACTTTGATAGGTGTAGGACGCACCGTATAGAAGTTAGGGCTATTTGAAGTTTTATTAGTGTTTGAGATGGGACTCAAGGGTAGCATAGTTATGAGCGATGGCTTAAATTGACAAGAGGCTCGAGTACTTCATTGTCACAAAAGGCAATATTTTATGACGCTCCAGTAAAAAGTTAAAAGCATTTGAATGTTGCAAACTTTGATAGGTGTAGGACGCACCGTATAGAAGTTAGGGCCATTTGAAGTTTTAACAGTGTTTTTTTTTGGGACTGAAGAGAGGCATAGCTATGAGCGATTGCTTAAATTGACAAGACGCTCGAGTACTTTATTGTCACAAAATTTCAAGGATTTTTGTCGCTCCAGTAAAAAGTTACAAGCATTTGAATGTTGCAAACTTTGATAGGTGTAGGACGCACCGTATACAAGGTAGGGCCATTTGAAGTTTTTTAACAGTGTCTGATTTGGGACTCAAGGGTAGCATAGCTATGAGTGATAGCTTAAGTTAATAAGAGGCTCGATTAGTTTATTGTCACACAAATTTCAAGGTTTTATGACGCTCCAGTAAAGAGTTACAAGCATTTGTATGTTGCAAACTTTGATAGATATAGGACGCACCGTATAGAAGTTAGGGCCATTTGAAGGTTTAGCAGTGTTTGATTTGGGACTCAAGCGTAGCGTAGCTATGAGCGATAGCTTAAATTGACAAAAGGCTCGTCTATTTTATTGTCACAAAATTTCAAGATTTTATGACGCTCCAGTAAAAAGTTACAAGCATTTGAATGTTGCAAACTTTGATAGGTATAGGACGCACCGCATAGAAGATAGGGCCATTTGAAGTTTTATCAGTGTTTGATTTGGGACTCAAGGGTAGAATAGCTATGAGCGATAGCTTAAATTGAAAAGAGGCTCCAGTTTTTTTATTGTCACAAAATTTTAAGATTTTATGACGCTCCAGTAAAAAGTTACAAGCATTTGATTGTTGCAAACTGTGATAGGAGTAGGACCCACCGTATAGAAGTCAGGGCCATATGAGGTTTTATTAGTGTTTGATTTGGGACTCAATGGTAGCATAGTTATGAGCGATGGCTTAAATTGACAAGACGCTCAAGTACTTCATTGTCACAAAATTTCAATGTTTTTTGACGCTCCCGTAAAAAGTTACATGCATTTGAATGCTGCAATCTTTGATAGGTGTAAGACGCACCTTATAGAAGTTAGGGCCATTTGAGGTTTTATCAGTGTTTGATTTGGGACTCCAGGGTAGCATAGCTATGAGCGATAGCTAAAATTGACAAGAGCCTCGGGTACTTTATTGTCACAAAATTTCAAGGTTTTATGACGCTCCAGTAAAAACTTACAAGCATTTGAATGTTGCAAACTTTGATAGGTGTAGGACGCACCGTATAGAAGTTAGGGCTATTTGAAGTTTTATCAGTGTTTCATTTTGGGACTCAAGAGTAGCATAGCTATGAGCGATAGCTTAAATTGATAAGAGGCTCGAGTACTTATCACAAAATTTCAAGGTTTTATGCCGCTCCAGTAAAAATTTACAAGCATTTGAATGTTGCAAACTTTGATAGGTGTAGGACACACCGTATAGAAGTTAGGGCCATTTGAAGTTTTAGCAGTGTTTGATTTGGGACTCAAGGATAGCATAGCTATGAGCGATAGCTTAAATTGACAAGAGACTCGGGTACTTTATTGTCACAAAATTTCAAGGTTTTATGACGCTCCAGTAAAAAGTTACAAGCATTTAAATGTTGCAAACTTTGATAGGTGTAGGACGCACCGTATAGAAGTTAGGGCCATTTGAAGTTTTATCAGTGTTTTTTGTTTGGACTGAAGAGAGGCATAGCTATGAGCGATAGCTTAAATTGACAAGAGGCACGAATACTTTATTGTCACAAAATTCCAAGGTTTTATGACGCTCCAGTAAAAAGTTACAAGCATTTGATTGTTGCAAACTTTGATAGGTGTATGACGCACCGTATATAAGTTAGGGCCATTTGAAGTTTTAGCAGCGTTTGATTTGGGACTCAAGGGTAGAATAGCTATGAGCGAAAGCTTAAATTGACATGAGGCTCGAGTTGTTTTATCGTCACAAAATTTAAAGATTTTATGACGCTCCAGTAAAAAGTTACAAGCATTTGATTGTTGCAAACTTTGATAGGTGTAGAACGTACCGTATAGAAGTTAGGGCCATTTGAACTTTTATCAGTGTCTGATTTGGGACTCAAGGGAAGCATAGCTATAAGTGATAGATTAAATTGATAAGAGGCTCGATTACTTTATTGTCAACAAATTTCAAGGTTTTATAACGCTAAAGTAAAAAGTTACAACCATTTGAATGGTGCAAACTTTGATAGGTATAGGACGCACCGTTAAATTGACAAGAGGCTCGAGTACTTTATTGTCACAAAATTTCAAGGATTTTTGACGCTCCTGTAAAAATTTACAAGCATTTGAATATTGCAAACTTTGATAGGTGTAGGACGCACTGTATACAAGTTAGGGCCATTTGAAGTTTTACCAGTGTCTGATTTGGGACTCAAGGGTAGCATAGCTATGAGTGATAGCTTAAGTTAATAAGAGGCTCGATTACTTTATTGTCACCAAATTTCAAGGTTTTATGACGCTCCAGTAAAGAGTTACAAGCATTTGTATGTTGCAAACTTTGATAGATATAGGACGCACCGTATAGAAGTTAGGGCCATTTGAAGGTTTAGCAGTGTTTGATTTGGGACTCAAGCGTAGCGTAGCTATGAGCGATAGCTTAAATTGACAAAAGGCTCGTCTATTTTACTGTCACAAAATTTCAAGATTTTATGACGCTCCAGTAAAAAGTTACAAGCATTTGAATGTTGCAAACTTTGATAGGTATAGGACGCACCGCATAGAAGATAGGGCCATTTGAAGTTTTATCAGTGTTTGATTTGGGACTCAAGGGTAGAATAGCTATGAGCGATAGCTTAAATTGGAAAGAGGTTCGAGTTTTTTTATTGTCACAAAATTTTAAGATTTTATGACGCTCCAGTAAAAAGTTACAAGCATTTGATTATTGCAAACTGTGATAGGAGTAGGACCCACCGTATAGAAGTTAGGGCCATATGAGGTTTTATTAGTGTTTGATTTGGGACTCAATGGTAGCATAGTTATGAGCGATGGCTTAAATTGACAAGACGCTCGAGTACTTCATTGTCACAAAATTTCAATGTTTTTTGACGCTCCCGTAAAAAGTTACATGAATTTGAATGCTGCAATCTTTGATAGGTGTAAGACGCACCTTATAGAAGTTACGGCCATTTGAAGTTTTATCAGTGTTTGATTTGGGACTCCAGGGTAGCATAGCTATGAGCGATAGCTAAAATTGACAAGAGCCTCGGGTACTTTATTGTCACAAAATTTCAAGGTTTTATGACGCTCCAGTAAAAACTTACAAGCATTTGAATGTTGCAAACTTTGATAGGTGTAGGACGCACCGTATAGAAGTTAGGGCTATTTGAAGTTTTATCAGTGTTTCATTTTGGGACTCAAGTGTAGCATAGCTATGAGCGATAGCTTAAATTGATAAGAGGCTCGAGTACTTCATTATCACAAAATTTCAAGGTTTTATGCCGCTTTTATGACGCTCCAGTAAAAAGTTACAAGCATTTGATTGTTGCAAACTTTGATAGGTGTAGAACGTACCGTATAGAAGTTAGGGCCATTTGAACTTTTATCAGTGTCTGATTTGGGACTCAAGGGAAGCATAGCTATAACTGATAGATTAAATTGATAAGAGGCTCGATTACTTTGTTGTCAACAAATTTGAAGGTTTTATAACGCTAAAGTAAAAAGTTACAACCATTTGAATGGTGCAAACTTTGATAGGTATAGGACGCATCGTTAAATTGACAAGAGGCTCGAGTACTTTATTGTCACAAAATTTCAAGGATTTTTGACGCTCCTGTAAAAAGTTACAAGCATTTGAATATTGCAAACTTTGATAGGTGTAGGACGCACTGTATACAAGTTAGGGCCATTTGAAGTTTTATCAGTGTCTGATTTGGGACTCAAGGGTAGCATAGCTATGAGTGATAGCTTAAGTTAATAAGAGGCTCGATTACTTTATTGTCACCAAATTTCAAGGTTTTATGACGCTCCAGTAAAGAGTTACAAGCATTTGAATGGTGCAAACTTTGATAGATATAGGACGCACCGTATAGAAGTTAGGGCCATTTGAAGGTTTAGCAGTGTTTGAGTTGGGAATCAAGCGTAGCGTAGCTATGAGCGATAGCTTAAATTGACAAAAGGCTCGTCTACTTTATTGTCACAACATTTCAAGATTTTATGACGCTCCAGTAAAAAGTTACAAGCATTTGAATGTTGCAAACTTTGGTAGGTATAGGACGCACCGTATAGAAGATAGGGCCATTTGAAGTTTTATCAGTGTTTGATTTGGGACTCAAGGGTAGAATAGCTATGAGCGATAGCTTACATTGAAAAGAGGCTCGAGTTTTTTTATTGTCACAAAATTTTAAGATTTTATGGCGCTCCAGTAAAAAGTTGCAAGCATTTGATTGTTGCAAACTTTGATAGGTGTAGGGCGCACCGTATAGAAGTTAGGGCTATTTGAAGTTTTATTAGTGTTTGAGATGGGACTCAAGGGTAGCATAGTTATGAGCGATGGCTTAAATTGACAAGAGGCTCGAGTACTTCATTGTCACAAAATGTCAATGTTTTTTGACGCTCCCGTAAAAAGTTACATGCATTTGAATGCTGCAATCTTTGATAGGTGTAAGACGCACCTTATAGAAGTAAGGCCATTTGAAGTTTTATCAGTGTTTGATTTGGGACTCCAGGGTAGCATAGCTATGTGCGATATCTAAAATTGACAAGAGTCTCGGGTACTTTATTGTCACAAAATTTCAAGGTTTTATGACGCTCCAGTAAAAAGTTACAAGCATTTGAATGTTGCAAACTTTCATGGATGTAGGACATACCGTATAGAAGTTAGGGCCATTTGAAGTTTTATCAGTGTTTCATTTTGGGACTCAAGAGTAGCATAGCTATGAGCGATAGCTTAAATTGATAAGAGGCTCCAGTACTTCATTATCACAAAATTTCAAGGTTTTATGCCGCTCCAGTAAAAATTTACAAGCATTTGAATGTTGCAAACTTTGATAGGTGTAGGACGCACCGTATAGAAGTTAGGGCCATTTGAATTTGTAGCAGTGTTTGATTTGGGACTCAAGGGTAGCATAGCTATGAGCGATAGCTTAAATTGACAAAAGGCTCGGGTACTTTATTGTCACAAAATTTCAATATTTTATGACGCTCCAGTAAAAAGTTAAAAGCATTTGAATGTTGCAAACTTTTATAGGTGTAGGACGCACCGTATAGAAGTTAGGGCCATTTGAAGTTTTATCAGTGTTTTTTTTTGGGACTGAAGAGAGGCATAGCTATGAGCGATTGCTTAAATTGACAAGACGCTCGAGTACTTTATTGTCACAAAATTTCAAGGATTTTTGTCGCTCCAGTAAAAAGTTACAAGCATTTGAATGTTGCAAACTTTGATAGGTATAGGACGCACCGTATACAAAGTAGGGCCATTTGAAGTTTTATCAGTGTCTGATTTGGGACTCAAGGGTAGCATAGCTATGAGTGATAGCTTAAGTTAATAAGAGGCTCGATTACTTTATTGTCACACAAATTTCAAGGTTTTATGACGCTCCAGTAAAGAGTTACAAGCATTTGTATGTTGCAAACTTTGATAGATATAGGACGCACCGTATAGAAGTTAGGGCAATTTGAAGGTTTAGCAGTGTTTGATTTGGGACTCAAGCGTAGCGTAGCTATGAGCGATAGCTTAAATTGACAAAAGGCTCGTCTATTTTATTGTCAAAAAATTTCAAGATTTTATGACGCTCCAGTAAAAAGTTACAAGCATTTGAATGTTGCAAACTTTGATAGGTATAGGACGCACCGCATAGAAGATAGGGCCATTTGAAGTTTTATCAGTGTTTGATTTGGGACTCAAGGGTAGAATAGCTATGAGCGATAGCTTAAATTGAAAAGAGGCTCGAGTTTTTTTATTGTCACAAAATTTTAAGATTTTATGACGCTCCAGTAAAAAGTTACAAGCATTTGATTGTTGCAAACTGTGATAGGAGTAGGACCCACCGTATAGAAGTTAGGGCCATATGAGGTTTTATTAGTGTTTGATTTGGGACTCAATGGTAGCATAGTTATGAGCGATGGCTTAAATTGACAAGACGCTCGAGTACTTCATTGTCACAAAATTTCAATGTTTTTTGACGCTCCCGTAAAAAGTTACATGAATTTGAATGCTGCAATCTTTGATAGGTGTAAGACGCACCTTATAGAAGTTAGGGCCATTTGAAGTTTTATCAGTGTTTGATTTGGGACTCCGGGGTAGCATAGCTATGAGCGATAGCTAAAATTGACAAGAGCCTCGGGTACTTTATTGTCACAAAATTTCAAGGTTTTATGACGCTCCAGTAAAAACTTACAAGCATTTGAATGTTGCAAACTTTGATAGGTGTAGGACGCACCGTATAGAAGTTAGGGCTATTTGAAGTTTTATCAGTGTTTCATTTTGGGACTCAAGAGTAGCATAGCTATGAGCGATAGCTTAAATTGATAAGAGGCTCGAGTACTTCATTATCACAAAATTTCAAGGTTTTATGCCGCTCCAGTAAAAATTTACAAGCATTTGAATGTTGCAAACTTTGATAGGTGTAGGACACACCGTATAGAAGTTAGGGCCATTTGAAGTTTTAGCAGTGTTTGATTTGGGACTCAAGGGTAACATAGCTATGAGCGATAGCTTAAATTGACAAGAGACTCGGGTACTTTATTGTCACAAAATTTCAAGGTTTTATGACGCTCCAGTAAAAAGTTACAAGCATTTAAATGTTGCAAACTTTGATAGGTGTAGGACGCACCGTATAGAAGTTAGGGCCATTTGAAGTTTTATCAGTGTTTTTTTTTTGGACTGAAGAGAGGCATAGCTATGAGCGATAGCTTAAATTGACAAGAGGCACGAATACTTTATTGTCACAAAATTCCAAGGTTTTATGACGCTCCAGTAAAAAGTTAGAAGCATTTGATTGTTGCAAACTTTGATAGGTGTATGACGCACCGTATATAAGTTAGGGCCATTTGAAGTTTTAGCAGCGTTTGATTTGGGACTCAAGGGTAGAATAGCTATGAGCGAAAGCTTAAATTGACATGAGGCTCGAGTTGTTTTATCCTCACAAAATTTAAAGATTTTATGACGCTCCAGTAAAAAGTTACAAGCATTTGATTTTTGCAAACTTTGATAGGTGTAGAACGTACCGTATAGAAGTTAGGGCCATTTGAACTTTTATCAGTGTCTGATTTGGGACTCAAGGGAAGCATAGCTATAAGTGATAGATTAAATTGATAAGAGGCTCGATTACTTTATTGTCAACAAATTTCAAGGTTTTATAACGCTAAAGTAAAAAGTTACAACCATTTGAATGGTGCAAACTTTGATAGGTATAGGACGCACCGTTAAATTGACAAGAGGCTCGAGTACTTTATTGTCACAAAATTTCAAGGTTTTTCGACTCTTCAGTAAAAAGTTACAAGCATTTGAATGTTGCAAACTTTGATAGGTGTAGGACGCACCGTATAGAAGTTAGGGCCATTTGAAGGCTTAGCAGTGTTTGATTTGGGACTCAAGCGTAGCGTAGCTATGAGCGATAGCTTACATTGACAAAAGGCTTGTCTACTTTATTGTCACAAAATTTCAAGATTTTATGACGCTCCAGTAAAAAGTTACAAGCATTTGAATGTTGCAAACTTTGATAGGTATAGGACGCACCATATAGAAGATAGGGCCATTTGAAGTTTTATCAGTGTTTGATTTGGGACTCAATGGTAGAATAGCTATGAGCGATAGCTTAAATTGAAAAGAGGCTCGAGTTTTTTTATTGTCACAAAATTTTAAGATTTTATGGCGCTCCAGTAAAAAGTTACAAGCATTTGATTGTTGCAAACTTTGATAGGTGTAGGACGCACCGTATAGAAGTTAGGGCTATTTGAAGTTTTATTAGTGTTTGAGATGGGACTCAAGGGTAGCATAGTTCTGAGCGACGGCTTAAATTGACAAGAGGCTCGAGTACTTTCATTGTCCCAAAATTTCAATGTTTTTTGACGCTCCCGTAAAAAGTTACATGCATTTGAATGCTGCAATCTTTGATAGGTGTAAAACGCACCTTATAGAATTTAGGGCCATTTGAAGTTTTATCAGTGTTTGATTTGGGACTCCAGGGTAGCATAGCTATGAGCGATAGCTAAAATTGACAAGAGCCTCGGGTACTTTATAGTCACAAAATTTCAGGGTTTTATGACGCTCCAGTAAAAACTTACAAGCATTTGAATGTTGCAAACTTTGATAGGTGTAGGACGCACCGTATAGAAGTTAGGGCTATTTGAAGTTTTATCAGTGTTTCATTTTGGGACTCAAGAGTAGCATAGCTATGAGGGATAGCTTAAGTTAATAAGAGGCTCGACTACTTTATTGTCACCAAATTTCAAGGTTTTATGACGCTCCAGTAAAGAGTTACAAGCATTTGAATGTCGCAAACTTTGATAGATATAGGACGCACCGTATAGAAGTTAGGGCCATTTGAAGGTTTAGCAGTGTTTGATTTGGGACTCAAGGGTAGAATAGCTATGAGCGATAGCTTAAATTGAAAAGAGGCTCGAGTTTTTTTATTGTCACAAAATTTTAAGATTTTATGACGCTCCAGTAAAAAGTTACAAGAATTTGATTGTTGCAAACTGTGATAGGAGTAGGACCCACCGTATAGAAGTTAGGGCCATATGAGGTTTTATTAGTGTTTGATTTGGGACTCAATGGTAGCATAGTTATGAGCGATGGCTTAAATTGACAAGACGCTCGAGTACTTCATTGTCACAAAATTTCAATGTTTTTTGACGCTCTCGTAAAAAGTTACATGCATTTGAATGCTGCAATCTTTGATAGGTGTAAGACGCACCTTATAGAAGTTAGGGCCATTTGAAGTTTTATCAGTGTTTGATTTGGGACTCCAGGGTAGGATAGCTATGAGCGATAGCTAAAATTGACAAGAGGCTCGAGTACTTCATTATCACAAAATTTCAAGGTTTTATGACGCTCCAGTAAAAACTTAAAAGCATTTGAATGTTGCAAACTTTGATAGGTGTAGGACACACCGTATAGAAGTTAGGGCCATTTGAAGTTTTATCAGCGTTTTTTTTTTTGGACTGAAGAGAGGCATAGCTATGAGCGATAGCTTAAATTAACAAGAGGCACGAATACTTTATTGTCACAAAATTCCAAGGTTTTATGACGCTCCAGTAAAAAGTTACAAGCATTTGATTGTTGCAAACTTTGATAGGTGTATGACGCACCGTATATAAGTTAGGGCCATTTGAAGTTTTAGCAGCGTTTGATTTGGGACTCAAGGGTAGAATAGCTATGAGCGAAAGCTTAAATTGACATGAGGCTCGAATTTTTTTATCGTCACAAAATTTAAAGATTTTATGACGCTCCAGTAAAAAGTTACAAGCATTTGATTGTTGCAAACTTTGATAGGTGTAGAACGTACCGTATAGAAGTTAGGGCCATTTGAACTTTTATCAGTGTCTGATTTGGGACTCAAGGGAAGCATAGCTATAAGTGATAGATAAAATTGATAAGAGGCTCGATTACTTTATTGTCAACAAATTTCAAGGTTTTATAACGCTAAAGTAAAAAGTTACAACCATTTGAATGGTGCAAACTTTGATAGGTATAGGACGCACCGTTAAATTGACAAGAGGCTCGAGTACTTTATTGTCACAAAATTTCAAAGTTTTTCGACTCTTCAGTAAAAAGTTACAAGCATTTGAATGTTGCAAACTTTGATAGGTGTAGGACGCACCGTATAGAAGTTAGGGCCATTTGAAGGCTTAGCAGTGTTTGATTTGGGACTCAAGCGTAGCGTAGCTATGAGCGATAGCTTACATTGACAAAAGGCTTGTCTACTTTATTGTCACAAAATTTCAAGATTTTATGACTCTCCAGTAAAAAGTTACAAGCATTTGAATGCTGCAAACTTTGATAGGTATAGGACGCACCGTATAGAAGATAGGGCCATTCGAAGTTTTATCAGTGTTTGATTTGGGACTCAAGGGTAGAATAGCTATGAGCGATAGCTTAAATTGAAAAGAGGCTCGAGTTTTTTTATTGTCACAAAATTTTAAGATTTTATGGCGCTCCAGTAAAAAGTTACAAGCATTTGATTGTTGCAAACTTTGATAGGTGTAGGACGCACCGTATAGAAGTTAGGGCTATTTGAAATTTTATTAGTGTTTGAGATGGGACTCATGGGTAGCATAGTTATGAGCGATGGCTTAAATTGACAAGAGGCTCGAGTACTTCATTGTCCCAAAATTTCAATGTTTTTTGACGCTCCCGTAAAAAGTTACATGCATTTGAATGCTGCAATCTTTGATAGGTGTAAAACACACCTTATAGAATTTAGGGCCATTTGAAGTTTTATCAGTGTTTGATTTGGGACTCCAGGGTAGCATAGCTATGAGCGATAGCTAAAATTGACAAGAGCCTCGGGTACTTTATTGTCACAAAATTTCAGGGTTTTATGACGCTCCAGTAAAAATTTACAAGCATTTGAATGTTGCAAACTTTGATAGGTGTAGGACGCACCGTATAGAAGTTAGGGCTATTTGAAGTTTTATCAGTGTTTCATTTTGGGACTCAAGAGTAGCATAGCTATGAGCGATAGCTTAAGTTAATAAGAGGCTCGACTACTTTATTGTCACCAAATTTCAAGGTTTTATGACGCTCCAGTAAAGAGTTACAAGCCTTTGAATGTTGCAAACTTTGATAGATATAGGACGCACCGTATAGAAGTTAGGGCCATTTGAAGGTTTAGCAGTGTTTGATTTGGGGCTCAAGCGTAGCGTAGCTATGAGCGATAGCTTAAATTGACAAAAGGCTCGTCTACTTTATTGTCACAAAATTTCAAGCTTTTATGACGCTCCAGTAAAAAGTTACAAGCATTTGAATGTTGCAAACTTTGATAGGTATAGGACGCACCGTATAGAAGATAGGGCCATTTGAAGTTTTATCAGTGTTTGATTTGGGACTCAAGGGTAGAATAGCTATGAGCGATAGCTTAAATTGAAAAGAGGCTCGAGTTTTTTATTGTCACAAAATTTTAAGATTTTATGACGCTCCAGTAAAAAGTTAAAAGCATTTGATTGTTGCAAACTGTGATAGGAGTAGGACCCACCGTATAGAAGTTAGGGCCATATGAGGTTTTATTAGTGTTTGATTTGGGACTCAATGGCAGCATAGTTATGAGCGATGGCTTAAATTGACAAGACGCTCGAGTACTTCATTGTCACAAATTTTCAATGTTTTTTGACGCTCTCGTAAAAAGTTACATGCATTTGAATGCTGCAATCTTTGATAGGTGTAAGACGCACCTTATAGAAGTTAGGGCCATTTGAAGTTTTATCAGTGTTTGATTTGGGACTCCAGGGTAGCATAGCTATGAGCGATAGCTAAAATTGACAAGAGCCTCGGGTACTTTATTGTCACAAAATTTCAAGGCTTTATGACGCTCCAGTAAAAACTTAAAAGCATTTGAATGTTGCAAACTTTGATAGGTGTAGGACGCACCGTATATAAGTTAGGGCTATTTGAAGTTTTATCAGTGTTTCATTTTGGGACTCAAGAGTAGCATAGCTATGAGCGATAGCTTAAATTGATAAGAGGCTCGAGTACTTCATTATCACAAAATTTCAAGGTTTTATGACGCTCCAGTAAAAACTTAAAAGCATTTGAATGTTGCAAACTTTGATAGGTGTAGGACACACCGTATAGAAGTTAGGGCCATTTGAAGTTTTATCAGCGTTTTTTTTTTGGACTGAAGAGAGGCATAGCTATGAGCGATAGCTTAAATTGACAAGAGGCACGAATACTTTATTGTCACAAAATTCCAAGGTTTTATGACGCTCCAGTAAAAAGTTACAAGCATTTGATTGTTGCAAACTTTGATAGGTGTATGACGCACCGTATATAAGTTAGGGCCATTTGAAGTTTTAGCAGCGTTTGATTTGGGACTCAAGGGTAGAATAGCTATGAGCGAAAGCTTAAATTGACATGAGGCTCGAATTGTTTTATCGTCACAAAATTTAAAGATTTTATGACGCTCCAGTAAAAAGTTACAAGCATTTGATTGTTGCAAACTTTGATAGGTGTAGAACGTACCGTATAGAAGTTAGGGCCATTTGAACTTTTATCAGTGTCTGATTTGGGACTCAAGGGAAGCATAGCTATAAGTGATAGATAAAATTGATAAGAGGCTCGATTACTTTATTGTCAACAAATTTCAAGGTTTTATAACGCTAAAGTAAAAAGTTACAACCATTTGAATGGTGCAAACTTTGATAGGTATAGGACGCACCGTTAAATTGACAAGAGGCTCGAGTACTTTATTGTCACAAAATTTCAAAGTTTTTCGACTCTTCAGTAAAAAGTTACAAGCATTTGAATGTTGCAAACTTTGATAGGTGTAGGACGCACCGTATAGAAGTTAGGGCCATTTGAAGGCTTAGCAGTGTTTGATTTGGGACTCAAGCGTAGCGTAGCTATGAGCGATAGCTTACATTGACAAAAGGCTTGTCTACTTTATTGTCACAAAATTTCAAGATTTTATGACTCTCCAGTAAAAAGTTACAAGCATTTGAATGCTGCAAACTTTGATAGGTATAGGACGCACCGTATAGAAGATAGGGCCATTCGAAGTTTTATCAGTGTTTGATTTGGGACTCAAGGGTAGAATAGCTATGAGCGATAGCTTAAATTGAAAAGAGGCTCGAGTTTTTTTATTGTCACAAAATTTTAAGATTTTATGGCGCTCCAGTAAAAAGTTACAAGCATTTGATTGTTGCAAACTTTGATAGGTGTAGGACGCACCGTATAGAAGTTAGGGCTATTTGAAATTTTATTAGTGTTTGAGATGGGACTCATGGGTAGCATAGTTATGAGCGATGGCTTAAATTGACAAGAGGCTCGAGTACTTCATTGTCCCAAAATTTCAATGTTTTTTGACGCTCCCGTAAAAAGTTACATGCATTTGAATGCTGCAATCTTTGATAGGTGTAAAACACACCTTATAGAATTTAGGGCCATTTGAAGTTTTATCAGTGTTTGATTTGGGACTCCAGGGTAGCATAGCTATGAGCGATAGCTAAAATTGACAAGAGCCTCGGGTACTTTATTGTCACAAAATTTCAGGGTTTTATGACGCTCCAGTAAAAATTTACAAGCATTTGAATGTTGCAAACTTTGATAGGTGTAGGACGCACCGTATAGAAGTTAGGGCTATTTGAAGTTTTATCAGTGTTTCATTTTGGGACTCAAGAGTAGCATAGCTATGAGCGATAGCTTAAGTTAATAAGAGGCTCGACTACTTTATTGTCACCAAATTTCAAGGTTTTATGACGCTCCAGTAAAGAGTTACAAGCCTTTGAATGTTGCAAACTTTGATAGATATAGGACGCACCGTATAGAAGTTAGGGCCATTTGAAGGTTTAGCAGTGTTTGATTTGGGGCTCAAGCGTAGCGTAGCTATGAGCGATAGCTTAAATTGACAAAAGGCTCGTCTACTTTATTGTCACAAAATTTCAAGCTTTTATGACGCTCCAGTAAAAAGTTACAAGCATTTGAATGTTGCAAACTTTGATAGGTATAGGACGCACCGTATAGAAGATAGGGCCATTTGAAGTTTTATCAGTGTTTGATTTGGGACTCAAGGGTAGAATAGCTATGAGCGATAGCTTAAATTGAAAAGAGGCTCGAGTTTTTTATTGTCACAAAATTTTAAGATTTTATGACGCTCCAGTAAAAAGTTAAAAGCATTTGATTGTTGCAAACTGTGATAGGAGTAGGACCCACCGTATAGAAGTTAGGGCCATATGAGGTTTTATTAGTGTTTGATTTGGGACTCAATGGCAGCATAGTTATGAGCGATGCCTTAAATTGACAAGACGCTCGAGTACTTCATTGTCACAAAATTTCAATGTTTTTTGACGCTCCCGTAAAAAGTTACATGCATTTGAATGCTGCAATCTTTGATAGGTGTAAGTTTTAGCAGCGTTTGATTTGGGACTCAAGGGTTGAATAGCTATGAGCGAAAGCTTAAATTGACAAGAGCCTCGGGTACTTTATTGTCACAAAATTTCAGGGTTTTATGACGCTCCAGTAAAAACTTACAAGCATTTGAATGTTGCAAACTTTGATAGGTGTAGGACGCACCGTATAGAAGTTAGGGCCATTTGAAGTTTTATCAGTGTTTTTTTTTGGGACTGAAGAGAGGCATAGCTATGAGCGATTGTTTAAATTGACAAGACGCTCGAGTACTTTATTGTCACAAAATTTCAAGGATTTTTGTCGCTCCAGTAAAAAGTTACAAGCATTTGAATGTTGCAAACTTTGATAGGTGTAGGACGCACCGTATACAAGTTAGGGCCATTTGAAGTTTTATCAGTGTCTGATTTGGGACTCAAGCGTAGCTTAGCTATGAGTGATAACTTAAGTTAATAAGAGGCTCCATTACTTTATTGTCACCAAATTTCAAGGTTTTATGACGCTCCAGTAAAGAGTTACAAGCATTTGTATGTTGCAAACTTTGATAGGTGTAAGACGCACCTTATAGAAGTTAGGGCCATTTGAAGTTTTATCAGTGTTTCATTTTGGGACTCAAGAGTAGCATAGTTATGAGCGATAGCTTAAATTGATAAGAGGCTCGAGTTTTTTTATTGTCACAAAATTTTAAGATTTTATGACGCTCCAGTAAAAAGTTACAAGCATTTGATTGTTGCAAACTTTGATAGGTGTAGGACGCACCGTATAGAAGTTTAGGGCTATTTGAAGTTCTATTAGTGTTTGATTTGGGACTCAAGGGTAGCATAGTTATGAGCGATGGCTTAAATTGACAAGAGGCTCGAGTACTTCATTGTCACAAAATTTCAATGTTTTATGACGCTCCAGTAAAAAGTTACAAGCATTTGAATGTTGCAAACTTTGATAGGTGTAGGACGCACCGTATAGAAGTTAGGGCCATTTGAAGTTTTATCAGTGTTTCATTTTGGGACTCAGAAGTAGCATAGCTATGAGCGATAGCTTAAATTGATAAGAGGCTCGAGTACTTCATTATCACAAAATTTCAAGGTTTTATGCCGCTCCAGTAAAAATTTACAAGCATTTGAATGTTGCAAACTTTGATAGGTGTAGGACGCACCGTATATAAGTTAGGGCCATTTGAAGTTTTAGCAGTGTTTGATTTGGGATTCAAGGGTAGCATGGCTATGAGCGATAGCTTAATTTGACAAGAGGCTCGAGTACTTCATTGTCACAAAATTTCAATGTTTTTTGACGCTCCCGTAAAAAGTTACATGCATTTGAATGCTGCAAACTTTGATAGGTGTAAGACGCACCTTATAGAAGTTAGGGCCATTTGAAGTTTTATCAGTGTTTCATTGTGGGACTCAAGAGTAGCATAGCTATGAGCGATAGCTTAAATTGATAAGAGGCTCGGGTACTTTATTGTCACAAAATTTCAAGGTTTTATGACGCTCCAGTAAAAAGTTACAAGCATTTGAATGTTGCAAACTTTGATAGGTGTAGGACGCACCGTATAGAAGTTAGGGCCATTTGAAGTTTTATCAGTGTTTTTTTTGGGACTGAAGAGAGGCATAGCTATGAGCGATTGCATAAGTTGACAAGAGGCTCGAGTACTTCATTGTCACAAAATTTCAAGGTTTTTTGACGCTCCAATAAAAAGTTACAAGCATTTGAATGTTGCAAACTTTGATAGGTGTAGGGCGCACCGTATAGAAGTTAGGGCCATTTTAAGTTTTATCAGTGTTTTATTTTGGGAGTCAAGAGTAGCATAGCTATGAGCGATAGCTTAAATTGACAAGAGATTCGAGTACATCATTGCCACAAAATTTCAAGGTTTTTTGACGCTCCAGTAAAAAGTTACAAGCATTTGAATGTTGCAAAGTTTGATAGGTGTAGGACGCACCGTATAGAAGTAGAGGCCATTTGAAGTTTTAGCAGTGTTTGATTTGGGACTCAAGGGTAGAATAGCTATGAGCGATAGCTTAAATTGAAAAGATGCTCGAGTTTTTTATTGTCAAAAAATTTTAAGATTTTATGACGCTCCAGTAAAAAGTTACAAGCATTTGATTGTTGCAAACTTTGATAGGTATAGGACGCACCGTATAGAAGTTAGGGCCATTTGACGTTTTATCAGTGTCTGATTTGGGACTCAAGGGAAGCATAGCTATGAGTGATAGCTTAAAATAATAAGAGGCTCGCTTACTTTATAGTCACCAAATTTCAAGGTTTTATAACGCTAAAGTAAAAAGTAACAACCATTTGAATGTTGCAAACTTTGATAGTTATAGGACGCACCGTTAAATTGACAAGAGGCTCGAGTACTTTATTGTCACAAAATTTCAAGGATTTTTGACGCTCCAGTAAAAATTTACAAGCATTTGAATGTTGCAAACTTTGATAGGTGTAGGACAATTTGAAGTTTTATCAGTGTCTGATTTGGGACTCAAGGGTAGCATAGCTAGGAGTGATAGCTTAAGTTAATAAGAGGCTCGATTACTTTATTGTCACCAAATTTCAAGGTTTTATGACGCTCTAGTAAAGAGTTACAAGCATTTGTATGTTGCAAACTTTGATAGATATAGGACGCACCGTATAGAAGTTAGGGCAATTTGAAGGTTTAGCAGTGTTTGATTAGGGACTCAAGCGTGGCGTAGCTATGAACGATAGCTTAAATTGACAAAAGGCTCGTCTACTTTATTGTCACAAAATTTCAAGATTTTATGACGCTCCAGTAAAAAGTTACAAGCATTTGAATGTTGCAAACTTTGATAGGTATAGGACGCACCGTATACAAGATAAGGCCATTTGAAATTTTATCAGTGTTTGATTTGGGACTCAAGGGTAGAATAGCTATGAGCGATAGCTTAAATTGAAAAGAGGCTCGAGTTTTTTTATTGTCACAAAATTTTAAGATTTTATGACGCTCCAGTAAAAAGTTACAAGCATTTGATTGTTGCAAACTTTGTTAGGTGTAGGACGCACCGTATAGAAGTTAGGGCTATTTGAAGTTTTATTAGTGTTTGATTTGGGACTCAAGGGTAGCATAGTTATGAGCGATGGCTTAAATTGACAAGAGGCTAGAGTACTTCATTGTCACACAATTTCAATGTTTTTTGACGCTCCAATAAAAAGTTACAAGCATTTGAATGTTGCAAACTTTGATAGGTGTAGGACGCACCGTATAGAAGTTAGCGGCAATTGAAGTTTTATCAGTGTTTCATTTTGGGACTCAAGAGTAGCATAGCTATGAGCGATAGCTTAAATTGATTAGAGGCTCGAGTACTTCATTATCACCAAATTTCAAGGTTTTATGCCGCTCCAGTAAAAATTTACAAGCATTTGAATGTTGCAAACTTTGATAGATGTAGGACGCACCTTATAGAAGTTAGTGCTATTTGAAGTTTTTTCAGTGTTTTATTTTGGGACTGAAGAATAGCATAGCTATGAGCGATAGCTTAGATTGACAAGAGGCTCGAGTACTTTATTGTCACAATATTTCAAGATTTTATGACGCTCCAGTAAAAAGTAACAAGCATTTGATTGTTGCAAACTTTGATAGGTGTAGGACGTACCGTATAGAAGTTAGGGCCATTTGAAGTTTTATCAGTGTTTTTTTTTTTACTGAAGAGTAGCATAGCTATGAGCGATTGCTTAAATTGACAAGAGGCTCGAGTACTTTATTATCACAAAATTTCAAGGTTTTATGACGCTCCAGTAAGAAGTTACAAGTATTTGAATGTTGAAAACTTTGATAGGTGTAGGACGTGCCGTATAGAAGTTAGGGCCATTTGAAGTTTTAGCAGTGTTTGGTTTGGGACTCAAGGGTAGAATAGCTATGAGCGATAGCTTAAATTGAAAAAGGCTCGAGTTTTTTTATTATCACAAAATTTCAGATTTTATGACGCTCCAGTAAAAAGTTACAAGCATTTGATTGTTGTAAACTTTGATAGTTGTAGGACGCACCGTATAGAAGATAGGGCCATTTGAAGTTTGATCAGTGTTTGATTTGGGACTCAAGGGTATAATAGCTATGAGCGATAGCTTAAATTGAAAAGAGGCTCGAGTTTTTTATTGTCACAAAATTTTAAGATTTTATGACGCTCCTGTAAAAAGTTACAAGCATTTGATTGTTGCAAACTTTGATAGGTGTAGGACGCACCGTATAGAAGTTAGCGGCAATTGAAGTTTTATCAGTGTTTCATTTTGGGACTCAAGAGTAGCATAGCTATGAGCGATAGCTTAAATTTATTAGAGGCTCGAGTACTTCATTATCACCAAATTTCAAGGTTTTAAGCCGCTCCAGTAACAATTTACAAGCATTTGAATGTTGCAAACTTTGATAGGTATAGGACGCACTGTATAGATGTTAAGGCCATTTGACGTTTTATCAGTGTCTGATTTGGGACTCAAGGGAAGCATAGCTATGAGCGATAGCTTAAATTAATAAGAGGCTCGATTACTTTATAGTCACCAAATTTCAAGGTTTTATAACGCTAAAGTAAAAAGTCACAACCATTTGAATGTTGCAAACTTTGATAGGTATAGGACGCACCGTTAAATTGACAAGAGGCTCGAGTACTTTATTGTCACAAAATTTCAAGGATTTTTGACGCTCCAGTAAAAAGTTACAAGCATTTGAATGTTGCAAACTTTGATAGGTATAGGACGCACCGTATACAAGTTAGGGCCATTTGAAGTTTTATCAGTGTCTGATTTGGGTCTCAAGGGTAGCATAGCTATGAGTGATAGCTTAAGTTAATAAGAGGCTCGATTACTTTATTGTCACCAAATTTCAAGGTTTTATGACGCTCCAGTAAAGAGTTACAAGCATTTCTATGTTGCAAACTTTGATAGATATAGGACGCACCGTATAGAAGTTAGGGCCATTTGAAGGTTTAGCAGTGTTTGATTTGGGACTCAAGCGTAGCGTAGCTATGAGCGATAGCTTAAATTGATAAGAGGCTCGAGTACTTCATTATCACAAAATTTCAAGGTTTTATGCCGCTCCAGTAAAAATTTACAAGCATTTGAATGTTGCAAACTTTGATAGGTGTAGGACGCACCGTATAGAAGTTAGGGCCATTTGAAGTTTTAGCAGTGTTTGATTTGGGATTCAAGGGTAGCATAGCTATGAGCGATAGATTAAATTGACAAGAGGCTCGGGTACTTTATTGTCACAAAATTTCAAGGTTTTATGACGCTCCAGTAAAAAGTTACAAGCATTTGAATGTTGCAAACTTTGATAGGTGTAGGACGCACCGCATAGAAGTTAGGGCTATTTGAAGTTTTATTAGTGTTTGATTTGGGATTCAAGGGTAGCATAGTTATGAGCGATGGCTTAAATTGACAAGAGGCTAGAGTACTTCTTGTCACAAAATTTCAATGTTTTTTGACGCTCCAATAAAAAGTTACAAGCATTTGAATGTTGCAAACTTTGATAGGTGTAGGACGCACCGTATAGAAATAGAGGCCATTTGAAGTTTTAGCAGTGTTTGATTTGGGATTCAAGGGTAGCATAGCTATGAGCGATAGATTAAATTGACAAGAGGCTCGGGTAGTTTATTGTCACAAAATTTCAAGGTTTTATGACGCTCCAGTAAAAAGTTACATGCATTTGAATGCTGCAAACTTTGATAGGTGTAAGACGCACCTTATAGAAGTTAGGGCCATTTGAAGTTTTATTAGTGTTTGATTTGGGACTCAAGAGTAGCATAGTTATGAGCGATGGCTTAAATTGACAAGAGGCTAGAGTACTTCTTGTCACAAAATTTCAATGTTTTTTGACGCTCCAATAAAAAGTTACAAGCATTTGAATGTTGCAAACTTTGATAGGTGTAGGACGCACCGTATAGAAGTAGAGGCCATTTGAAGTTTTATCAGTGTTTGATTTGGGACTCAAGGGTAGAATAGCTATGAGCGATAGCTTAAATTGAAAAGAGGCTCGAGTTTTTTTATTGTCACAAAATTTTAAGGTTTTATGACGCTCCAGGAAAAAGTTACAAGCATTTGAATGTTGCAAATTCTAATTGGTGTAGGACGCACCGTATAGAAGTTAGTGCTATTTGAAGTTTTTTCAGTGTTTTATTTTGGGACTGAAGAATAGCATAGCTATGAGCGATAGCTTAGATTGACAAGAGGCTCGAGTACTTTATTGTCACAATATTTCAAGATTTTATGACACTCCAGTAAAAAGTAACAAGCATTTGATTGTTGCAAACTTTGATAGGTGTAGGACGTACCGTATAGAAGTTAGGGCCATTTGAAGTTTTATCAGTGTTTTTTTTTTGACTGAAGAGTAGCATAGCTATGAGCGATTGCTTAAATTGACAAGAGGCTCGAGTACTTTATTATCACAAAATTTCAAGGTTTTATGACGCTCCAGTAAGAAGTTACAAGTATTTGAATGTTGAAAACTTTGATAGGTGTAGGACGTGCCGTATAGAAGTTAGGGCCATTTGAAGTTTTAGCAGTGTTTGGTTTGGGACTCAAGGGTAGAATAGCTATGAGCGATAGCTTAAATTGAAAAAGGCTCGAGTTTTTTTATTATCACAAAATTTCAGATTTTATGACGCTCCAGTAAAAAGTTACAAGCATTTGATTGTTGTAAACTTTGATAGGTGTAGGACGCACCGTAAAAAGATAGGGCCATTTGAAGTTTGATCAGTGTTTGATTTGGGACTCAAGGGTATAATAGCTATGAGCGATAGCTTAAATTGAAAAGAGGCTCGAGTTTTTTATTGTCACAAAATTTTAAGATTTTATGACGCTCCAGTAAAAAGTTACAAGCATTTGATTGTTGCAAACTTTGATAGGTGTAGGACGCACCGTATAGAAGTTAGCGGCAATTGAAGTTTTATCAGTGTTTCATTTTGGGACTCAAGAGTAGCATAGCTATGAGCGATAGCTTCAATTTATTAGAGGCTCGAGTACTTCATTATCACCAAATTTCAAGGTTTTAAGCCGCTCCAGTAACAATTTACAAGCATTTGAATGTTGCAAACTTTGATAGGTATAGGACGCACTGTATAGATGTTAAGGCCATTTGACGTTTTATCAGTGTCTGATTTGGGACTCAAGGGAAGCATAGCTATGAGCGATAGCTTAAATTAATAAGAGGCTCGATTACTTTATAGTCACCAAATTTCAAGGTTTTATAACGCTAAAGTAAAAAGTCACAACCATTTGAATGTTGCAAACTTTGATAGGTATAGGACGCACCGTTAAATTGACAAGAGGCTCGAGTACTTTATTGTCACAAAATTTCAAGGATTTTTGACGCTCCAGTAAAAAGTTACAAGCATTTGAATGTTGCAAACTTTGATAGGTATAGGACGCACCGTATACAAGTTAGGGCCATTTGAAGTTTTATCAGTGTCTGATTTGGGTCTCAAGGGTAGCATAGCTATGAGTGATAGCTTAAGTTAATAAGAGGCTCGATTACTTTATTGTCACCAAATTTCAAGGTTTTATGACGCTCCAGTAAAGAGTTACAAGCATTTCTATGTTGCAAACTTTGATAGATATAGGACGCACCGTATAGAAGTTAGGGCCATTTGAAGGTTTAGCAGTGTTTGATTTGGGACTCAAGCGTAGCGTAGCTATGAGCGATAGCTTAAATTGATAAGAGGCTCGAGTACTTCATTATCACAAAATTTCAAGGTTTTATGCCGCTCCAGTAAAAATTTACAAGCATTTGAATGTTGCAAACTTTGATAGGTGTAGGACGCACCGTATAGAAGTTAGGGCCATTTGAAGTTTTAGCAGTGTTTGATTTGGGATTCAAGGGTAGCATAGCTATGAGCGATAGATTAAATTGACAAGAGGTTCGGGTACTTTATTGTCACAAAATTTCAAGGTTTTATGACGCTCCAGTAAAAAGTTACAAGCATTTGAATGTTGCAAACTTTGATAGGTGTAGGACGCACCGCATAGAAGTTAGGGCTATTTGAAGTTTTATTAGTGTTTGATTTGGGATTCAAGGGTAGCATAGTTATGAGCGATGGCTTAAATTGACAAGAGGCTAGAGTACTTCTTGTCACAAAATTTCAATGTTTTTTGACGCTCCAATAAAAAGTTACAAGCATTTGAATGTTGCAAACTTTGATAGGTGTAGGACGCACCGTATAGAAATAGAGGCCATTTGAAGTTTTAGCAGTGTTTGATTTGGGATTCAAGGGTAGCATAGCTATGAGCGATAGCTTAAATTGACAAGAGGCTCGGGTAGTTTATTGTCACAAAATTTCAAGGTTTTATGACGCTCCAGTAAAAAGTTACATGCATTTGAATGCTGCAAACTTTGATAGGTGTAAGACGCACCTTATAGAAGTTAGGGCCATTTGAAGTTTTATTAGTGTTTGATTTGGGACTCAAGAGTAGCATAGTTATGAGCGATGGCTTAAATTGACAAGAGGCTAGAGTACTTCTTGTCACAAAATTTCAATGTTTTTTGACGCTCCAATAAAAAGTTACAAGCATTTGAATGTTGCAAACTTTGATAGGTGTAGGACGCACCGTATAGAAGTAGAGGCCATTTGAAGTTTTATCAGTGTTTGATTTGGGACTCAAGGGTAGAATAGCTATGAGCGATAGCTTAAATTGAAAAGAGGCTCGAGTTTTTTTATTGTCACAAAATTTTAAGGTTTTATGACGCTCCAGGAAAAAGTTACAAGCATTTGAATGTTGCAAATTCTAATTGGTGTAGGACGCACCGTATAGAAGTTAGTGCTATTTGAAGTTTTTTCAGTGTTTTATTTTGGGACTGAAGAATAGCATAGCTATGAGCGATAGCTTAGATTGACAAGAGGCTCGAGTACTTTATTGTCACAATATTTCAAGATTTTATGACGCTCCAGTAAAAAGTAACAAGCATTTGATTGTTGCAAACTTTGATAGGTGTAGGACGTACCGTATAGAAGTTAGGGCCATTTGAAGTTTTATCAGTGTTTTTTTTTTGACTGAAGAGTAGCATAGCTATGAGCGATTGCTTAAATTGACAAGAGGCTCGAGTACTTTATTATCACAAAATTTCAAGGTTTTATGACGCTCCAGTAAGAAGTTACAAGTATTTGAATGTTGAAAACTTTGATAGGTGTAGGACGTGCCGTATAGAAGTTAGGGCCATTTGAAGTTTTAGCAGTGTTTGGTTTGGGACTCAAGGGTAGAATAGCTATGGGCGATAGCTTAAATTGAAAAAGGCTCGAGTTTTTTTATTATCACAAAATTTCAGATTTTATGACGCTCCAGTAAAAAGTTACAAGCATTTGATTGTTGTAAACTTTGATAGGTGTAGGACGCACCGTATAAAAGATAGGGCCATTTGAAGTTTGATCAGTGTTTGATTTGGGACTCAAGGGTATAATAGCTATGAGCGATAGCTTAAATTGAAAAGAGGCTCGAGTTTTTTATTGTCACAAAATTTTAAGATTTTATGACGCTCCAGTAAAAAGTTACAAGCATTTGATTGTTGCAAACTTTGATAGGTGTAGGAAGCACCGTATAGAAGTTAGCGGCAATTGAAGTTTTATCAGTGTTTCATTTTGGGACTCAAGAGTAGCATAGCTATGAGCGATAGCTTAAATTGATTAGAGGCTCGAGTACTTCATTATCACCAAATTTCAAGGTTTTATGCCGCTCCAGTAAAAATTTACAAGCATTTGAATGTTGCAAACTTTGATAGGTGTAGGGCGCACCGTATAGAAGTTAGGGCCATTTTAAGTTTTATCAGTGTTTTATTTTGGGAGTCAAGAGTAGCATAGCTATGAGCGATAGCTTAAATTGACAAGAGATTCGAGTACATCATTGCCACAAAATTTCAAGGTTTTTTGACGCTCCAGTAAAAAGTTACAAGCATTTGAATATTGCAAAGTTTGATAGGTGTAGGACGCACCGTATAGAAGTAGAGGCCATTTGAAGTTTTAGCAGTGTTTGATTTGGGACTCAAGGGTAGAATAGCTATGAGCGATAGCTTAAATTGAAAAGAGGCTCGAGTTTTTTTATTGTCAAAAAATTTTAAGATTTTATGACGCTCCAGTAAAAAGTTACAAGCATTTGATTGTTGCAAACTTTGATGGGTGTAGGACGCACCGTATAGAAGATAGGCCCATTTGAAGTTTGATCAGTGTTTGATTTGGGACTCAAGGGTAGAATAGCTATGAGCGATAGCTTAAATTGAAAAGAGGCTCGAGTTTTTTTATTGTCACAAATTTTTAAGATTTTATGACGCTCCAGTAAAAAGTTACAAGCATTTGATTGTTGCAAACTTTGATAGGTGTAGAATGCACCATATAGAAGTTAGCGCCAATTGAAGTTTTATCAGTGGTTCATTATGGGACTCAAGAGTAGCATAGCTATGAGCGATAGCTTAAATTGATTAGAGGCTCGAGTACTTCATTATCACAAAATTTCAAGGTTTTATGCCGCTCCAGTAAAAATTTACAAGCATTTGAATGTTGCAAACTTTGATAGGTATAGGACGCACCGTATAGAAGTTAGGGCCATTTGACGTTTTATCAGTGTCTGATTTGGGACTCAAGGGAAGCATAGCTATGAGTGATAGCTTAAATTAATAAGAGGCTCGCTTACTTTATAGTCACCAAATTTCAAGGTTTTATAACGCTAAAGTAAAAAGTAACAACTATTTGAATGTTGCAAACTTTGATAGGTATAGGACGCACCGTTAAATTGCCAAGAGGCTCGAGTACTTTATTGTCACAAAATTTCAAGGATTTTTGACGCTCCAGTAAAAATTTACAAGCATTTGAATGTTGCAAACTTTGATAGGTGTAGGACCATTTGAAGTTTTATCAGTGTCTGATTTGGGACTCAAGGGTAGCATAGCTAGGAATGATAGCTTAAGTTAATAAGAGGCTCGATTACTTTATTGTCACCAAATTTCAAGGTTTTATGACGCTCTAGTAAAGAGTTACAAGCATTTATTTGTATGTTGCAAACTTTGATAGATATAGGACGCACCGTATAGAAGTTAGGGCAATTTGAAGGTTTAGCAGTGTTTGATTAGGGACTCAAGCGTGGCGTAGCTATGAACGATAGCTTAAATTGACAAAAGGCTCGTCTACTTTATTGTCACAAAATTTCAAGATTTTATGACGCTCCAGTAAAAAGTTACAAGCATTTGAATGTTGCAAACTTTGATAGGTATAGGACGCACCGTATACAAGATAGGGCCATTTGAAGTTTTATCAGTGTTTGATTTGGGACTCAAGGGTAGAATAGCTATGAGCGATAGCTTAAATTGAAAAGAGGCTTGAGTTTTTTTATTGTCACAAAATTTTAAGATTTTATGACGCTCCAGTAAAAAGTTACAAGCATTTGATTGTTGCAAACTTTGATAGGTGTAGGACGCACCGTATAGAAGTTAGGGCTATTTGAAGTTTTATTAGTGTTTGATTTGAGACTCAAGGGTAGCATAGTTATGAGCGATGGCTTAAATTGACAAGAGGCTAGAGTACTTCATTGTCACAAAATTTCAATGTTTTTTGACGCTCCAATAAAAAGTTACAAGCATTTGAATGTTGCAAACTTTGATAGGTGTAGGACGCACCGTATAGAAGTAGAGGCCATTTGAAGTTTTATCAGTGTTTGATTTGGGACGCAAGAGTAGAATAGCCATGAGCGATAGCTTAAATTGAAAAGAGGCTCGAGTTTTTTTATTGTCACAAAATTTTAAGGATTTATGACGCTCCAGGAAAAAGTTACAAGCATTTGAATGTTGCAAATTCTAATAGGTGTAGGACGCACCGTATAGAAGTTAGTGCTATTTGAAGTTTTTTCAGTGTTTTATTTTGGGACTGAAGAATAGCATAGCTATGAGCGATAGCTTAGATTGACAAGAGGCTCGAGTACTTTATTGTCACAATATTTCAAGATTTTATGACGCTCCAGTAAAAAGTAACAAGCATTTGATTGTTGCAAACTTTGATCGGTGTAGGACGTACCGTATAGAAGTTAGGGCCATTTGAAGTTTTATCAGTGTTTTTTTTTTTGACTGAAGAGTAGCATAGCTATGAGCGATTGCTTAAATTTACAAGAGGCTCGGGTACTTTATTGTCACAAAATGTCAAGGTTTTATGATGCTCCCGTAAAAAGTTACAAGCATTTGAATGTTGCAAACTTTGATAGGTGTAGGACGCATCGTATAGAAGTTAGGGCCATTTGAAGTTTTATCAGTGTTTGATTTGGGACGCAAGGGTAGAATAGCTATGAGCGATAGCTTAAATTGAAAAAGGCGCCAGTTTTTTTATTGTCACAAAATTTCAGATTTTATGACGCTCCAGTAAAAAGTTACAAGCATTTGATTGTTGTAAACTTTGATAGGTGTAGGACGCACCGTATAGAAGATAGGGCCATTTGAAGTTTGATCAGTGTTTGATTTGGGACTCAAGGGTATAATAGCTATGAGCGATAGCTTAAATTCAAAAGAGGCTCGAGTTTTTTATTGTCACAAAATTTTAAGATTTTATGACGCTCCAGTAAAAAGTTACAAGCATTTGATTGTTGCAAACTTTGATAGGTGTAGGACGCACCGTATAGAAGTTAGCGCCAATTGAAGTTTTATCAGTGTTTCATTTTGGGACTCAAGAGTAGCATAGCTATGAGCGATAGCTTAAATTGATTAGAGGCTCGAGTACTTCATTATCACCAAATTTCAAGGTTTTATGCCGCTCCAGTAAAAATTTACAAGCATTTGAATGTTGCAAACTTTGATAGGTATAGGACGCACTGTATAGATGTTAAGGCCATTTGACGTTTTATCAGTGTCTGATTTGGGACTCAAGGGAAGCATAGCTATGAGCGATAGCTTAAATTAATAAGAGGCTCGATTACTTTATAGTCACCAAATTTCAAGGTTTTATAACGCTAAAGTAAAAAGTAACAACCATTTGAATGTTGCAAACTTTGATAGGTATAGGACGCACCGTTAAATTGACAAGAGGCTCGAGTACTTTATTGTCACAAAATTTCAAGGATTTTTGACGCTCCAGTAAAAAGTTACAAGCATTTGAATGTTGCAAACTTTGATAGGTATAGGACGCACCGTATACAAGTTAGGGCCATTTGAAGTTTTACCAGTGTCTGATTTGGGTCTCAAGGGTAGCATAGCTATGAGTGATAGCTTAAGTTAATAAGAGGCTCGATTACTTTATTGTCACCAAATTTCAAGGTTTTATGACGCTCCAGTAAAGAGTTACAAGCATTTCTATGTTGCAAACTTTGATAGATATAGGACGCACCGTATAGAAGTTAGGGCCATATGAGATTTTATCAGTGTTTTTTTTTTTACTGAAGAGTAGCATAGCTATGAGCGATTGCTTAAATTGACAAGAGGCTCGAGTACTTCATTATCACAAAATTTCAAGGTTTTATGCCGCTCCAGTAAAAATTTACAAGCATTTGAATGTTGCAAACTTTGATAGGTGTAGGACGCACCGTATAGAAGTTAGGGCCATTTGAAGTTTTAGCAGTGTTTGGTTTGGGACTCAAGGGTAGAATAGCTATGAGCGCTAGCTTAAATTGAAAAAGGCTCGAGTTTTTTTATTGTCACAAAATTTCAGATTTTATGACGCTCCAGTAAAAAGTTACAAGCATTTGATTGTTGTAAACTTTGATAGGTGTAGGACACACCGTATAGAAGATAGGGCCATTTGAAGTTTGATCAGTCTTTGATTTGGGACTCAAGGGTATAATAGCTATGAGCGATAGCTTAAATTGATTAGAGGCTCGAGTACTTCATTATCACCAAATTTCAAGGTTTTATGCCGCTCCAGTAAAAATTTACAAGCATTTGAATGTTGCAAACTTTGATAGGTATAGGACGCACTGTATAGATGTTAAGGCCATTTGACGTTTTATCAGTGTCTGATTTGGGACTCAAGGGAAGCATAGCTATGAGCGATAGCTTAAATTAATAAGAGGCTCGATTACTTTATAGTCACCAAATTTCAAGGTTTTATAACGCTAAAGTAAAAAGTAACAACCATTTGAATGTTGCAAACTTTGATAGGTATAGGACGCACCGTTAAATTGACAAGAGGCTCGAGTACTTTATTGTCACAAAATTTCAAGGATTTTTACGCTCCAGTAAAAAGTTACAAGCATTTGAATGTTGCAAACTTTGATAGGTATAGGACGCACCGTATACATACAAGTTAGGGCCATTTGAAGTTTTATCAGTGTCTGATTTGGGTCTCAAGGGTAGCATAGCTATGAGTGATAGCTTAAGTTAATAAGAGGCTCGATTACTTTATTGTCACCAAATTTCAAGGTTTTATGACGCTCCAGTAAAGAGTTACAAGCATTTGAATGTTGCAAACTTTGATAGGTATAGGACGCACTGTATAGATGTTAAGGCCATTTGACGTTTTATCAGTGTCTGATTTGGGACTCAAGGGAAGCATATCTATGAGCGATAGCTTAAATTAATAAGAGGCTCGATTACTTTATAGTCACCAAATTTCAAGGTTTTATAACGCTAAAGTAAAAAGTAACAACCATTTGAATGTTGCAAACTTTGATAGGTATAGGACGCACCGTTAAATTGACAAGAGGCTCGAGTACTTTATTGTCACAAAATTTCAAGGATTTTTGACGCTCCAGTAAAAAGTTACAAGCATTTGAATGTTGCAAACTTTGATAGGTATAGGACGCACCGTATACAAGTTAGGGCCATTTGAAGTTTTACCAGTGTCTGATTTGGGTCTCAAGGGTAGCATAGCTATGAGTGATAGCTTAAGTTAATAAGAGGCTCGATTACTTTATTGTCACCAAATTTCAAGGTTTTATGACGCTCCAGTAAAGAGTTACAAGCATTTCTATGTTGCAAACTTTGATAGATATAGGACGCACCGTATAGAAGTTAGGGCCATTTGAAGGTTTAGCAGTGTTTGATTTGGGACTCAAGCGTAGCGTAGCTATGAGCGATAGCTTAAATTGATAAGAGGCTCGAGTACTTCATTATCACAAAATTTCAAGGTTTTATGCCGCTCCAGTAAAAATTTACAAGCATTTGAATGTTGCAAACTTTGATAGGTGTAGGACGCACCGTATAGAAGTTAGGGCCATTTGAAGTTTTAGCAGTGTTTGATTTGGGATTCAAGGGTAGCATAGCTATGAGCGATAGCTTAAATTGACAAGAGGCTCGGGTACTTTATTGTCACAAAATTTCAAGGTTTTATGACGCTCCAGTAAAAAGTTACAAGCATTTGAATGTTGCAAACTTTGATAGGTGTAGGACGCACCGCATAGAAGTTAGGGCTATTTGAAGTTTTATTAGTGTTTGATTTGGGATTCAAGGGTAGCATAGTTATGAGCGATGGCTTAAATTGACAAGAGTCTCGGGTACTTTATTTTCACAAAATTTCAAGGTTTTATGACGCTCCAGTAAAAAGTTACAAGCATTTGAATGTTGCAAACTTTGATAGGTGTAGGACGCACCGTATAGAAGTTAGGGCCATTTGAAGTTTTATCAGTGTTTTTTTTTGGGACTGAAGAGAGGCATAGCTATGAGCGATAGCTTAAACTGACAAGAGGCTCGAGAACTTCATTGTCACAAAATTTCATGGTTTTTTGACGCTCCAATAAAAGGTTACAAGCATTTGAATGTTGCAAACTTTGATAGGTGTAGGACGCACCGTATAGAAGTTAGGGCCATATGAGGTTTTATCAGTGTTTTTTTTTTGACTGAAGAGTAGCATAGCTATGAGCGATTGCTTAAATTGACAAGAGGCTCGAGTACTTTATTATCACAAAATTTCAAGGTTTTATGACGCTCCAGTAAGAAGTTACAAGTATTTGAATGTTGAAAACTTTGATAGGTGTAGGACGCACCGTATAGAAGTTAGGGCCATTTGAAGTTTTAGCAGTGTTTGATTTGGGATTCAAGGGTAGCATAGTTATGAGCGATGGCTTAAATTGACAAGAGTCTCGGGTACTTTATTGTCACAAAATTTCAAGGTTTTATGACGCTCCAGTAAAAAGTTACAAGCATTTGAATGTTGCAAACTTTGATAGGTGTAGGACGCACCGTATAGAAGTTAGGGCCATTTGAAGTTTTTTATCAGTGTTTCATTTTGGGACTCAAGAGTAGCATGGCTATGAGCGATAGCTTAAATTGATAAGAGGCTCGAGTACTTCATTATCACAAAATTTCAAGGTTTTATGCCGCTCCAGTAAAAATTTATAAGCATTTGAATGTTGCAAACTTTGATAGGTGTAGGACGCACCGTATAGAAGTTAAGGCCATTTGAAGTTTTAGCAGTGTTTGATTTGGGATTCAAGGGTAGCATAGCTATGAGCGATAGCTTAAATTGACAAGAGGCTCGGGAACTTTATTGTCACAAAATTTCAAGGTTTTATGACGCTCCAGTAAAAAGTTACAAGCATTTGAATGTTGCAAATTTTGATAGGTGTAGGACGCACCGTTTAGAAGTTAGGGCCATTTGTAGTTTTATCAGTGTTTGATTTGGGACTCAAGGGTAGCATAGCTATGAGCGATAGCTTAAATTGATAAGTGGCTCGAGTACTTCAAGTGACAAATTTTCAAGGTTTTATGACGCTCCAGTAAAAAGTTACAAGCATTTGATTGTTGCAAACTTTGATAGGTTTAGTACGTACCGTATAGAAGTTAGGGCCATTTGAAGTTTTATCAGTGTTTGATTTGGGACTCAAGGGTAGCATAGCTATGAGCGATATCTTAAATTTACAAGAAGCTCGGGTACTTTATTGTCACAAAATGTCAAGGTTTTATGACGCTCCCGTAAAAACTTACAAGCATTTGAATGTTGCAAACTTTGATAGGTGTAGGACGCATCGTATAGAAGTTAGGGCCATTTGAAGTTTTATCAGTGTTTGATTTGGGACGCAAGGGTAGAATAGCTATGAGCGATAGCTTAAATTGAAAAAGGCTCGAGTTTTTTTATTGTCACAAAATTTCAGATTTTATGACGCTCCAGTAAAAAGTTACAAGCATTTGATTGTTGTAAACTTTGATAGGTGTAGGATGCACCGTATAGAAGATAGGGCCATTTGAAGTTTGATCAGTGTTTGATTTGGGACTCAAGGGTATAATAGCTATGAGCGATAGCTTAAATTGATTAGAGGCTCGAGTACTTCATTATCACCAAATTTCAAGGTTTTATGCCGCTCCAGTAAAAATTTACAAGCATTTGAATGTTGCAAACTTTGATAGGTATAGGATGCACTGTATAGATGTTAAGGCCATTTGACGTTTTATCAGTGTCTGATTTGGGACTCAAGGGAAGCATAGCTATGAGCGATAGCTTAAATTAATAAGAGGCTCGATTACTTTATAGTCACCAAATTTCAAGGTTTTATAACGCTAAAGTAAAAAGTAACAACCATTTGAATGTTGCAAACTTTGATAGGTATAGGACGCACCGTTAAATTGACAAGAGGCTCGAGTACTTTATTGTCACAAAATTTCAGGGATTTTTGACGCTCCAGTAAAAAGTTACAAGCATTTGAATGTTGCAAACTTTGATAGGTATAGGACGCACCGTATACAAGGTAGGGCCATTTGAAGTTTTATCAGTGTCTGATTTGGGTCTCAAGGGTAGCATAGCTATGAGTGATAGCTTAAGTTAATAAGAGGCTCGATTACTTTATTGTCACCAAATTTCAAGGTTTTATGACGCTCCAGTAAAGAGTTACAAGCATTTCTATGTTGCAAACTTTGATAGATATAGGACGCACCGTATAGAAGTTAGGGCCATTTGAAGGTTTAGCAGTGTTTGATTTGGGACTCAAGCGTAGCGTAGCTATGAGCGATAGCTTAAATTGATAAGAGGCTCGAGTACTTCATTATCACAAAATTTCAAGGTTTTATGCCGCTCCACTAAAAAATTTACAAGCATTTGAATGTTGCAAACTTTGATAGGTGTAGGACTCACCGTATAGAAGTTAGGGCCATTTGAAGTTTTATCAGTGTTTTTTTTTTGGGACTGAAGAGAGGCATAGCTATGAGCGATAGCTTAAACTGACAAGAGGCTCGAGAACTTCATTGTCACAAAATTTCATGGTTTTTTGACGCTCCAATAAAAGGTTACAAGCATTTGAATGTTGCAAACTTTGATAGGTGTAGGACGCACCGTATAGAAGTTAAGGCCATTTGAAGTTTTATCAGTGATTTATTTTGGGACTGAAGAGTAGCATAGCTATGAACGATTGCATAAATTGACAAGAGGCTCGAGTACTTCATTGTCACAAAATTTCAATATTTTTTGAAGTTCCAATAAAAAGTTACAAGCATTTGAATGTTGCAAACTTTGATAGGTGTAGGACGCACCGTATATAAGTTAGGGCCATTTGAAGCTTTATCAGTGTTTTATTTGGGACGCAAGGGTAGAATAGCTATGAGCGATAGCTTAAATTGAAAAAGGCTCGAGTTTTTTTATTGTCACAAAATTTCAGATTTTATGACGCTCCAGTAAAAAGTTACAAGCATTTGATTGTTGTAAACTTTGATAGGTGTAGGACGCACCGTATAGAAGTTAGGGCCATATGAGGTTTTATCAGTGTTTGATTTGGGACTCAAGGGTAGCATAGCTATGAGCGATAGCTTAAATTGATAAGTGGCTCGAGTACTTCATGTGACAAATTTTCAAGGTTTTATGACGCTCCAGTAAAAAGTTACAAGCATTTGATTGTTGCAAACTTTGATAGGTTTAGTACGTACCGTATAGAAGTTAGGGCCATTTGAAGTTTTATCAGTGTTTGATTTGGGACTCAAGGGTAGCATAGCTATGAGCGATATCTTAAATTTACAAGAGGCTCGGGTACTTTATTGTCACAAAATGTCAAGGTTTTATGACGCTCCCGTAAAAAGTTACAAGCATTTGAATGTTGCAAACTTTGATAGGTGTAGGACGCATCGTATAAAAGTTAGGGCCATTTGAAGTTTTATCAGTGATTTATTTTGGGACTGAAGAGTAGCATAGCTATGAACGATTGCATAAATTGACAAGAGGCTCGAGTACTTCATTGTCACAAAATTTCAATATTTTTTGAAGTTCCAATAAAAAGTTACAAGCATTTGAATGTTGCAAACTTTGATAGGTGTAGGACGCACCGTATATAAGTTAGGGCCATTTGAAGCTTTATCAGTATTTTATTTGGGACGCAAGGGTAAAATAGCTACGAGCGATAGCTTAAATTGAAAAGAGGCTCGAGTTTTTTATTGTCACAAAATTTTAAGATCTTATGACGCTCCAGTAAAAAGTTACAAGCATTTGATTGTTGCAAACTGTGATAGGTGTAGGACCCACCATATAGCTATTTGAAGTTTTATTAGTGTTTGATTTGGGACTCAAGGGTAGCATAGTTGTGAGCGATGGCTTAAATTGACAAGACGCTCGAGTACTTCATTGTCACAAAATTTCAATGTTTTTTGACGCTCCAGTAAAAAGTTACAAGCATTTGAATGTTGCAAACTTTGATAGGTGTAGGACGCACCGTATAGAAGTTAGGGCCATTTGAAGTTTTATCAGTGTTTTTTTTTGGGACTGAAGAGAGGCATAGCTATGAGCGATAGCTTAAACTGACAAGAGGCTCGAGAACTTTATTGTCACAAAATTTCATGGTTTTTTGACGCTCCAATAAAAGGTTACAAGCATTTGAATGTTGCAAACTTTGATAGGTGTAGGACGCACCGTATAGAAGTTAAGGCCATTTGAAGTTTTAGCAGTGTTTGATTTGGGATTCAAGGGTAGCATAGCTATGAGCGATAGCTTAAATTGACAAGAGGCTCGAGTACTTTATTGTCACAAAATTTCAAGGATTTTTGACGCTCCAGTAAAAAGTTACGAGCATTTGAATGTTGCAAACTTTGATAGATATAGGACGCACCGTATAGAAGTTAGGGCCATTTGAAGGTTTAGCAGTGTTTGATTTGGGACTCAAGCGTAGCGTAGCTATGAGCGATAGCTTAAGTTGACAATAGGCTCGTCTACTTTATTGTCACAAATTTCAAGATTTTATGACGCTCCAGTAAAAAGTTACAAGCATTTGAATGTTGCAAACTTTGATAGGTATAGGACGCACCGTATAGAAGATAGGGCCATTTGAAGTTTTATCACTGTTTGATTTGGGACTCAAGGGTAGAATAGCTATGAGCGATAGCTTAAATTGAAAAGAGGCTCGAGTTTTTTTATTGTCACAAAATTTTAAGATTTCTGGCGCTCCAGTAAAAAGTTACAAGCATTTGATTGTTGCAAACTTTGATAGGTGTAGGACGCACCGTATAGAAGTTAGGACTATTTGAAGTTTTATTAGTGTTTGAGATGGGACTCAAGGGTAGCACAGTTATGAGCGATGGCTTAAATTGACAAGAGGCTCGAGTACTTCATTGTCACAAAATTTCAATGTTTTTTGACGCTCCCGTAAAAAGTTACATGCATTTGAATGCTGCAATCTTTGATAGGTGTAAGACGCACCTTATAGAAGTTAGGGCCATTTGAAGTTTCATCAGTGTTTGATTTGGGACTCCAGGGTAGCATAGCTATGAGCGATAGCTAAAATTGACAAGAGTCTCGGGTACTTTATTGTCACAAAATTTCAAGGTTTTATGCCGCTCCAGTAAAAATTTACAAGCATTTGAATGTTGCAAACTTTGATAGGTGTAGGACGCACCGTATAGAAGTTAGGGCCATTTGAAGTTTTAGCAGTGTTTGATTTGGGACTCAAGGGTAGCATAGCTATGAGCGATAGCTTAAATTGACAAGAGGCTCGGGTACTTTATTGTCACAAAATTTCAAGGTTTTATGACGCTTCAGTAAAAAGTTACAAGCATTTGAATGTTGCAAACTTTGATAGGTGTAGGACGCTCCGTATAGAAGTTAGGGCCATTTGAAGTTTTATCAGTGTTTTTTTTTGGGACTGAAGAGAGGCATAGCTATGAGCGATTGCTTAAATTGACAAGAGGCTCGAGTACTTCATTGTCACAAAATTTTAAGGTTTTTTGACGCTCCAATAAAAAGTTACAAGCATTTGAATGTTGCAAACTTTGATAGGTGTAGGACGCACCGTATAGAAGTTAGGGCCATTTGAAGTTTTATCAGTGTTTTATTTTGGGACTCAAATGTAGCATAGCTATGAGCGATAGCTTAGATTGACAAGAGGCTCGAGTACTTTATTGTCACAATATTTCAAGATTTTATGACGCTCCAGTAAAAAGTAACAAGCATTTGATTGTTGCAAACTTTGATAGGTGTAGGATGTACCGTATAGAAGTTAGGGCCATTTGAAGTTTTATCAGTGTTTTATTTTGGGACTGAAGAATAGCATAGCTATGAGCGATAGCTTAGATTGACAAGAGGCTCGAGTACTTTATTGTCACAATATTTCAAGATTTTATGACGCTCCAGTAAAAAGTAACAAGCATTTGATTGTTGCAAACTTTGATAGGTGTAGGACGTACCGTATAGAAGTTAGGGCCATTTGAAGTTTTATCAGTGTTTGATTTGGGACTCAAGGGTAGCATAGCTATGAGCGATAGCTTAAATTGACAAGAGGCTCGGGTACTTTATTGTCACAAAATTTCAAGGTTTTATGCCGCTCCAGTAAAAATTTACAAGCATTTGAATGTTGCAAACTTTGATAGGTGTAGGACGCACCGTATAGAAGTTAGGGCCATTTGAAGTTTTAGCAGTGTTTGATTTGGGACTCAAGGGTAGCATAGCTATGAGCGATAGCTTAAATTGACAAGAGGCTCGGGTACTTTATTGTCACAAAATTTCAAGGTTTTATGACGCTCCAGTAAAAAGTTACAAGCATTTGAATGTTGCAAACTTTGATAGGTGTAGGACGCACCGTATAGAAGTTAACGCCATTTCAAGTTTTATCAGTATTTTTTTTTTGGGACTGAAGAGAGGCGTAGCTATGAGCGATTGTTTAAATTGACAAGAGGCTCGAGTACTTTATTGTCACTAAATTGCATGGTTTTATGACGCTCCAGTAAAAAGTTACAAGCATTTGATTTTTGCAAACTTTGATATTTGTAGGACGCACCGTATATAAGTTAGGGCCATTTGAAGTTTTATCAGTGTTTGATTTGGGACTCAAGGATAGCATAGCTATGAGTGATAGCATAAATTGATAAGAGGCTCGATTACTTTATTGTCACCAAATTTCAAGGTTTTATGACGTTCCAGTAAAGAGTTACAAGCATTTGAATGTTGCAAACTTTGATAGGTGTAGGACGCACCGTATAGATGTTGGGGCCATTTGAAGTTTTATCAGTGTTTTATTTTGGGACTCAAGAGTAGCATAACTATGAGCGATAGCTTAAATTGAAAAGAGACTCGAGTACATCATTGCCACAAAATTTCAAGGTTTTTTGACGCTCCAGTAAAAAGTTACAAGCATTTGAATGTTGCAAACTTTGACAGGTGTAGGACGCACCGTATAGAAGTAGAGGCCATTTGAAGTTTTAGCAGCGTTTGATTTGGGACTCAAGGGTAGCATAACTATGAGCGATAGCTTCAATTGATAAGAGGCTCGAGTACTTCATTATCACAAAATTTCAAGGTTTTATGCCGCTCCAGTAAAAAGTTACAAGCATTTGAATGTTGCAAACTTTGATAGGTGTAGGACGCACCGTATAGAAGTTAGGGCCATTTGAAGTTTTAGCAGTGTTTGATTTGGGACTCAAGGGTAGCATAGCTATGAGCGATAGCTTAAATTGACAAGAGGCTCGGGTACTTTATTGTCACAAAATTTCAAGGTTTTATGACGCTCCAGTAAAAAGTTAGAAGCATTTGAATGTTGCAAACTTTGATAGATGTAGGACGCACCGTATATAAGTTAGGGCCATTTGAAGTTTTAGCAGTGTTTGATTTGGGACTCAAGGGTAGCATAACTATGAGCGATAGCTTAAATTGACAAGAGGCTCGGGTACTTTATTGTCACAAAATTTCAAGGTTTTATGACGCTCCAGTAAAAAGTTACAAGCATTTGAATGTAGCAAACTTTGATAGGTGTAGGACGCACCGTATAGAAGTTAGGGCCATTTGAAGTTTTATCAGTTTTTTTTTTGGGACTGAAGAGAGGCATAGCTATGAGCGATTGCTTAAATTGACAAGAGTCTCGAGTACTTCATTGTCACAAAATTTCAAGGTTTTTTGACGCTCCAATAAAAAGTTACAGGCATTTGAATGTTGCAAAATTTGATAGGTGTAGGACGCACCGTATAGAAGTTAGGGCCATTTGAAGTTTTATCAGTGTTTTATTTTGGGACTCAAGAGTAGCATAACTATGAGCGATAGCTTAAATTGACAAGAGACTCGAGTACATCATGTGACAAATTTTCAAGGTTTTATGACGCTCCAGTAAAAAGTTACAAGCATTTGATTGTTGCAAACTTTGATAGGTTTAGTACGTACCGTATAGAAGTTAGGGCCATTTGAAGTTTTATCAGTGTTTGATTTGGGACTCAAGGGTAGCATAGCTATGAGCGATATCTTAAATTTACAAGAGGCTCGGGTACTTTATTGTCACAAAATGTCAAGGTTTTATGACGCTCCCGTAAAAAGTTACAAGCATTTGAATGTTGTAAAACTTTGATAGGTGTAGGACGCATCGTATAAAAGTTAGGGCCATTTGAAGTTTTATCAGTGATTTATTTTGGGACTGAAGAGTAGCATAGCTATGAACGATTGCATAAATTGACAAGAGGCTCGAGTACTTCATTGTCACAAAATTTCAATATTTTTTGAAGCTCCAATAAAAAGTTACAAGCATTTGAATGTTGCAAACTTTGATAGGAGTAGGACGCACCGTATATAAGTTAGGGCCATTTGAAGCTTTATCAGTGTTTGATTTGGGACGCAAGGGTAGAATAGCTATGAGCGATAGCTTAAATTGAAAAGAGGCTCGAGTTTTTTTATTGTCACAAAATTTTAAGATCTTATGACGCTCCAGTAAAAAGTTACAAGCATTTGATTGTTGCAAACTGTGATAGGTGTAGGACCCACCGTATAGAAGTTAGGGCCATTTGAAGTTTTATCAGTGTTTTATTTTGGGACTCAAGAGTAGCATAACTATGAGCGATAGCTTAAATTGAAAAGAGACTCGAGTACATCATTGCCACAAAATTTCAAGGTTTTTTGACGCTCCAGTAAAAAGTTTCAAGCATTTGAATGTTGCAAACTTTGACAGGTGTAGGACGCACCGTATAGAAGTAGAGGCCATTTGAAGTTTTAGCAGCGTTTGATTTGGGACTCAAGGGTAGCATAACTATGAGCGACAGCTTAAATTGACAAAGCCTCGGGTACTTTATTGTCACAAAATTTCAAGATTTTATGACGCTCCAGTAAAAAGTAACAAGCATTTGATTGTTGCAAACTTTGATAGGTGTAGGACGTACCGTATAGAAGTTAGGGCCATTTGAAGTTTTATCAGTGCTTGATTTGGGTCTCAAGGGTAGTATAGCTATGAGCGATAGCTTAAATTGGCAAGAGGCTCGAGTACTTTATTGTCACAAAATTTCAAGGTATTATGACGCTCCAGTAAAAATTTACAGGCATTTGAATGTTGCAAACTTTGATAGGTCTAGGACGCACAGTATAGAAGTAAGGGCCATTTGAAGATTTATCAATGTTTGATTTGGGACTCAACAGTAGCATAGCTATGAGCGATAGCTTAAATTGATAAGAGGCTCGAGTACTCCATTGTCACAAAATTTCAAGGTTTTTTGACGCTCCAATAAAAAGTTACAAGCATTTGAATGTTGCAAACTTTAATAGGTGTAGGACGCACCGTAAAGAAGTTAGGGCCATTTGAAGTTTTATCAGTGTTTTAGTTTGGGACTCAAGAGAAGCATAACTATGAGCGATAGCTTAAATTGACAAGAGACTCGAGTACATCATTGCCACAAAATTTCAAGGTTTTTTGACACTCCAGTAAAAAGTTACAAGCATTTGAATGTTGCAAACTTTGACAAGTGTAGGACGCACCGTATAGAAGTTAAGGCCATTTGAAGTTTTATCAGTGTTTCATTTTGGGACTCAAGAGTAGCATAGCTATGAGCGATAGCTTCAATTGATAAGAGGCTCGAGTACTTCATTATCACAAAATTTCAAGGTTTTATGCCGCTCCAGTAAAAAGTTACAAGCATTTGAATGTTGCAAACTTTGATAGGTGTAGGACGCACCGTATAGAAGTTAGGGCCATTTGAAGTTTTAGCAGTGTTTGATTTGGGACTCAAGGGTAGCATAGCTATGAGCGATAGCTTAAATTGACAAGAGGCTCGGGTACTTTATTGTCACAAAATTTCAAGGTTTTATGACGCTCCAGTAAAAAGTTAGAAGCATTTGAATGTTGCAAACTTTGATAGATGTAGGACGCACCGTATATAAGTTAGGGCCATTTGAAGTTTTAGCAGTGTTTGATTTGGGACTCAAGGGTAGCATAACTATGAGCGATAGCTTAAATTGACAAGAGGCTCGGGTACTTTATTGTCACAAAATTTCAAGGTTTTATGACGCTCCAGTAAAAAGTTACAAGCATTTGAATGTAGCAAACTTTGATAGGTGTAGGACGCACCGTATAGAAGTTAGGGCCATTTGAAGTTTTATCAGTTTTTTTTTTTGGGACTGAAGAGAGGCATAGCTATGAGCGATTGCTTAAATTGACAAGAGGCTCGAGTACTTCATTGTCACAAAATTTCAAGGTTTTTTGACGCTCCAATAAAAAGTTACAAGCAGTTGAATGTTGCAAAATTTGATAGGTGTAGGACGCACCGTATAGAAGTTAGGGCCATTTGAAGTTTTATCAGTGTTTTATTTTGGGACTCAAGAGTAGCATAACTATGAGCGATAGCTTAAATTGACAACAGACTCGAGTACATCATTGCCACAAAATTTCAAGGTTTTTTGACGCTCCAGTAAAAAGTTACAAGCATTTGAATGTTGCAAACTTTGACAGGTGTAGGACGCACCGTATAGAAGTAGAGGCCATTTGAAGTTTTAGCAGTTTTTGAATTGGGACTCAAGGGTAGTATAACTATGAGCGATTGCTTAAATTGACAAAGCCTCGGGTACTTTATTGTAACAAAATTTCAAGGTTTTATGACGCTCCAGTAAAAAGTTACAAGCATTTGAATGTTGCAAATTTTGATAGGTGTAGGACGCACCGTATAAAAGATAGGGCCATTTGAAGTTTGATCAGTGTTTGATTTGGGACTCAAGGGTATAATAGCTATGAGCGATAGCTTAAATTGAAAAGAGGCTCGAGTTTTTTATTGTCACAAAATTTTAAGATTTTATGACGCTCCAGTAAAAAGTTACAAGCATTTGATTGTTGCAAACTTTGATAGGTGTAGGACGCACCGTATAGAAGTTAGCGCCAATTGAAGTTTTATCAGTGTTTCATTTTGGGACTCAAGAGTAGCATAGCTATGAGCGATAGCTTAAATTGATTAGAGGCTCGAGTACTTCATTATCACAAAATTTCAAGGTTTTAGGCCGCTCCAGTAAAAATTTACAAGCATTTGAATGTTGCAAACTTTGATAGGTGTAGGACGCACCGTATAGAAGTTAGGGCCATTTGAAGTTTTGGCACTGTTTGATTTTGGACTGAAGGGTAGCATAGCTATGAGCGATAGCTTAAACTGTCAAGAGGCTCGAGAACTTCATTGTCACAAAATTTCATGGTTTTTTGACGCTCCAATAAAAAGTTACAAGCATTTGATTGTTGCAAACTGTGATAGGTGTAGGACCCACAGTATAGAAGTTAGGGCTATTTGAAGTTTTATTAGTGTTTGATTTGGGACTCAAGGGTAGCATAGTTGTGAGCGATGGCTTAAATTGACAAGACGCTCGAGTACTTCATTGTCACAAAATTTCAATGTTTTTTGACGCTCCAGTAAAAAGTTACAAGCATTTGATTGTTGCAAACTTTGATAGTGTAGGACGCACCGTATAGAAGATAGGGCCATTTGAAGTTTGATCAGTGTTTAATTTGGGACTCAAGGGTAGAATAGCTATGAGCGATAGCTTAAATTGAAAAGAGGCTCGAGTTTTTTTATTGTCACAAAATTTTAAGATTTTATGACGCTCCAGTAAAAAGTTACAAGCATTTGATTGTTGCAAACTTTGATAGGTGTAGGACGCACCGTATAGAAGTTAGCGCCAATTGAAGTTTTATCAGTGTTTCATTTTGGGACTCAAGAGTAGCATAGCTATGAGCGATAGCTTAAATTGATTAGAGGCTCGAGTACTTCATTATCACAAAATTTCAAGGTTTTAGGCCGCTCCAGTAAAAATTTACAAGCATTTGAATGTTGCAAACTTTGATAGGTGTAGGACGCACCGTATAGAAGTTAGGGCCATTTGAAGTTTTGGCACTGTTTGATTTTGGACTGAAGGGTAGCATAGCTATGAGCGATAGCTTAAACTGACAAGAGGCTCGAGAACTTCATTGATTGTTGCAAACTGTGATAGGTGTAGGACCCACAGTATAGAAGTTAGGGCTATTTGAAGTTTTATTAGTGTTTGATTTGGGACTGAAGGGTAGCATAGTTGTGAGCGATGGCTTAAATTGACAAGACGCTCGAGTAGTTCATTGTCACAAAATTTCAATGTTTTTTGACGCTCCAGTAAAAAGTTACAAGCATTTGATTGTTGCAAACTTTGATAGTGTAGGACGCACCGTATAGAAGATAGGGCCATTTGAAGTTTTATCAGTGTTTGATTTGGGACTCGAGGGTAGCATAGCTATGAGCGATAGCTTAAATTGACAAGAGGCTCGAGTAGTTTTATCGTCACAAAATTTAAAAATTTTATGACGCTCCAGTAAAAAGTTAGAAGTATTTGATTGTTGCAAACTTTGATAGGTGTAGAACGTACCGTATAGAAGTTAGGTCCATTTGAACTTTATCAGTATCTGAATTGGGACTCAAGGGAAGCATAGCTATAAGTGATAGATTAAGTTGATACGAGGCTCGATTACTTTATTGTCAACAAATTTCAAGGTTTTATAACGCTAAAGTAAAAAGTTACAACCATTTGAATGGTGCAAACTTTGATAGGTATAGGACGCACCGTTAAATTGACAAGAGGCTCGAGTACTTTATTGTCACAAAATTTCAAGGTTTTTCGACTCTTCAGTAAAAACTTACAAGCATTTGAATGTTGCAAACTTTGATAGGTGTAGGACGCACCGTATATAAGTTAGGGCCATTTGAAGTTTTATCAGTGTTTGATTTGGGACTCAAGGGTAGCATAGCTATGAGTGATAGCATAAATTGATAAGAGGATCGATTACTTTATTGTCACCAAATTGCAAGGTTTTATGACGCTCCAGTAAAGAGTTACAAAACATTTGAATGTTGCAAACTTTGATAGGTATAGGACGCACCGTATAGAAGTTAGGGCCATTTGACGTTTTATCAGTGTCTGATTTGGGACTCAAGGGAAGCATAGCTATGAGTGATAGCTTAAATTAATAAGAGGCTCGATTACTTTATAGTCACCAAATTTCAAGGTTTTATAACGCTAAAGTAAAAAGTAACAACCATTTGAATGTTGCAAACTTTGATAGGTATAGGACGCACCGTTAAATTGACAAGAGGCTCGAGTACTTTATTGTCACAAAATTTCAAGGATTTTTGACGCTCCAGTAAAAAGTTACGAGCATTTGAATGTTGCAAACTTTGATAGATATAGGACGCACCGTATAGAAGTTAGGACCATTTGAAGGTTTAGCAGTGTTTGATTTGGGACTCAAGCGTAGCGTAGCTATGAGCGATAGCTTAAGTTGACAAAAGGCTCGTCTACTTTATTGTCACAAAATTTCAAGATTTTATGACGCTCCAGTAAAAAGTTACAAGCATTTGAATGTTGCAAACTTTGATAGGTATAGGACGCACCGTATAGAAGATAGGGCCATTTGAAGTTTTATCACTGTTTGATTTGGGACTCAAGGGTAGAATAGCTATGAGCGATAGCTTAAATTGAAAAGAGGCTCGAGTTTTTTTATTGTCACAAAATTTTAAGATTTCCGGCGCTCCAGTAAAAAGTTACAAGCATTTGATTGTTGCAAACTTTGATAGGTGTAGGACGCACCGTATAGAAGTTAGGACTATTTGAAGTTTTATTAGTGTTTGAGATGGGACTCAAGGGTAGCACAGTTATGAGCGATGGCTTAAATTGACAAGAGGCTCGAGTACTTCATTGTCACAAAATTTCAATGTTTTTTGACGCTCCCGTAAAAAGTTACATGCATTTGAATGCTGCAATCTTTGATAGGTGTAAGACGCACCTTATAGAAGTTAGGGCCATTTGAAGTTTCATCAGTGTTTGATTTGGGATTCCAGGGTAGCATAGCTATGAGCGATAGCTAAAATTGACAAGAGTCTCGGGTACTTTATTGTCACAAAATTTCAAGGTTTTATGCCGCTTCAGTAAAAAGTTACAAGCATTTGAATGTTGCAAACTTTGATAGGTGTAGGACGCACCGTATAGAAGTTAGGGCCATTTGAAGTTTTATCAGTGTTTTTTTTTGGGACTGAAGAGAGGCATAGCTATGAGCGATTGCTTAAATTGACAAGAGGCTCGAGTACTTCATTGTCACAAAATTTTAAGGTTTTTTGACGCTCCAATAAAAAGTTACAAGCATTTGAATGTTGCAAACTTTGATAGGTGTAGGACGTACCGTATAGAAGTTAGGGCCATTTGAAGTTTTATCAGTGTTTTATTTTGGGACTCAAGAGTAGCATAGCTATGAGCGATAGCTTAGATTGACAAGAGGCTCGAGTACTTTATTGTCACAATATTTCAAGATTTTATGACGCTCCAGTAAAAAGTAACAAGCATTTGATTGTTGCAAACTTTGATAGGTGTAGGATGTACCGTATAGAAGTTAGGGCCATTTGAAGTTTTATCAGTGTTTTATTTTGGGACTGAAGAATAGCATAGCTATGAGCGATAGCTTAGATTGACAAGAGGCTCGAGTACTTTATTGTCACAATATTTCAAGATTTTATGACGCTCCAGTAAAAAGTAACAAGCATTTGATTGTTGCAAACTTTGATAGGTGTAGGACGTACCGTATAGAAGTTAGGGCCATTTAAAGTTTTATCAGTGTTTGATTTGGGACTCAAGGGTAGCATAGCTATGAGCGATAGCTTAAATTGACAAGAGGCTCGGGTACTTTATTGTCACAAAATTTCAAGGTTTTATGCCGCTCCAGTAAAAATTTACAAGCATTTGAATGTTGCAAACTTTGATAGGTGTAGGACGCACCGTATAGAATTTAGGGCCATTTGAAGTTTTAGCAGTGTTTGATTTGGGACTCAAGGGTAGCATAGCTATGAGCGATAGCTTAAATTGACAAGAGGCTCGGGTACTTTATTGTCACAAAATTTCAAGGTTTTATGACGCTCCAGTAAAAATTTACAAGCATTTGAATGTTGCAAACTTTGATAGGTGTAGGACGCACCGTATAGAAGTTAGGGCCATTTCAAGTTTTATCAGTATTTTTTTTTGGGACTGAAGAGAGGCGTAGCTATGAGCGATTGTTTAAATTGACAAAATGCTCGAGTACTTTATTGTCACTAAATTGCATGGTTTTATGACGCTCCAGTAAAAAGTTACAAGCATTTGATTTTTGCAAACTTTGATATTTGCAGGACGCACCGTATATAAGTTAGGGCCATTTGAAGTTTTATCAGTGTTTGATTTGGGACTCAAGGGTAGCATAGCTATGAGTGATAACATAAATTGATAAGAGGCTCGATTACTTTATTGTCACCAAATTTCAAGGCTTTATGACGTTCCAGTAAAGAGATACAAAACATTTGAATGTTGCAAACTTTGATAGGTATAGGACGCACCGTTAAATTGACAAGAGGCTCGAGTACTATATTGTCACAAAATTTCAAGGATTTTTGACGCTCCAGTAAAAAGTTACAAGCATTTGAATGTTGCAAACTTTGATAGGTGTAGGACGCACCGTATAGAAGTTAGGGCCATTTTAAGTTTTATCAGTATTTTTTTTTTGGGACTGAAGAGAGGCGTAGCTATGAGCGATTGTTTAAATTGACAAGAGGCTCGAGTACTTTATTGTCACTAAATTGCATGGTTTTATGACGCTCCAGTAAAAAGTTACAAGCATTTGATTTTTGCAAACTTTGATATTTGTAGGACGCACCGTATAGAAGTTAGGGCCATTTGAAGTTTTAGCAGTGTTTGATTTGGGACTCAAGGGTAGCATAACTATGAGCGATAGCTTAAATTGACAAGAGGCTCGGGTACTTTATTGTCACAAAATTTCAAGGTTTTATGACGCTATAGTAAAAAGTTACAAGCATTTGAATGTTGCAAACTTTGATAGGTGTAGGACGCACCGTATAGAAGTTAGGGCCATTTGAAGTTTTATCAGTTTTTTTTTTTGGACTGAAGAGAGGCATAGCTATGAGCGATTGCTTAAATTGACAAGAGGCTCGAGTACTTCATTGTCACAAAATTTCAAGGTTTTTTGACGCTCCAATAAAAAGTTACAAGCATTTGAATGTTGCAAAATTTGATAGGTGTAGGACGCACCGTATAGAAGATAGGGCCATTTGAAGTCTTATCAGTGTTTTATTTTGGGACTCAAGAGTAGCATAACTATGAGCGATAGCTTAAATTGACAAGAGACTCGAGTACATCATTGCCACAAAATTTCAAGGTTTTTTGACGCTCCAGTAAAAAGTTACAAGCATTTGAATGTTGCAAACTTTGACAGGTGTAGGACGCACCGTATAGAAGTAGAGGCCATTTGAAGTTTTAGCAGTGTTTGATTTGGGATTCAAGGGTAGCATAGCTATGAGCGATAGCTTAAATTGACAAGAGGCTCGGGTTCTTTATTGTCACAAAATTTCAAGGTTTTATGACGCTCCAGTAAAAAGTTACAAGCATTTGAATGTTGCAAACTTTGATAGGTGTAGGACGCACCGTATAGAAGTTAGGGCCATATGAGGTTTTATCAGTGTTTTATTTGGGACTCAAGGGTAGCATAGCTATGAGCGATAGCTTAAATTGATAAGTGGCTCGAGTACTTCATGTGACAAATTTTCAAGGTTTTATAACGCTCCAGTAAAAAGTTACAAGCATTTGATTGTTGCAAACTTTGATAGGTTTAGTACGTACCGTATAGAAGTTAGGGCCATTTGAAGTTTTATCAGTGTTGGATTTGGGACTCAAGGGTAGCATAGCTATGAGCGATATCTTAAATTTACAAGAGGCTCGGGTACTTTATTGTCACAAAATGTCAAGGTTTTATGACGCTCCCGTAAAAAGTTACAAGCATTTGAATGTTGCAAACTTTGATAGGTGTAGGACGCATCGTATAAAAGTTAGGGCCATTAGAAGTTTTATCAGTGATTTATTTTGGGACTGAAGAGTAGCATAGCTATGAACGATTGCATAAATTGACAAGAGGCTCGAGTACTTCATTGTCACAAAATTTCAATATTTTTTGAAGCTCCAATAAAAAGTTACAAGCATTTGAATGTTGCAAACTTTGATAGGTGTAGGACGCACCGTATATAAGTTAGGGCCATTTGAAGCTTTATCAGTGTTTGATTTGGGACGCAAGGGTAGAATAGCTATGAGCGATAGCTTAAATTGAAAAGAGGCTCGAGTTTTTTTATTGTCACAAAATTTTAAGATCTTATGACGCTCCAGTAAAAACTTACAAGCATTTGATTGTTGCAAACTGTGATAGGTGTAGGACCCACCGTATAGAAGTTAGGGCTATTTGAAGTTTTATTAGTGTTTGATTTGGGACTCAAGGGTAGCATAGTTGTGAGCGATGGCTTAAATTGACAAGACGCTCGAGTACTTCATTGTCACAAAATTTCAATGTTTTTTGACGCTCCAGTAAAAAGTTACAAGCATTTGATTGTTGCAAACTTTGATAGTGTAGGACGCACCGTATAGAAGATAGGACCATTTGAAGTTTGATCAGGGCCATTTGAAGTTTTATCAGTGTTTGATTTGGGACTCAAGGGTAGCATAGCTATGAGTGATAGCATAAATTGATAAGAGGATCGATTACTTGATTGTCACCAAATTGCAAGGTTTTATGACGCTCCAGTAAAGAGTTACAAAACATTTGAATGTTGCAAACTTTGATAGGTATAGGACGCACCGTATAGAAGTTAGGGCCATTTGACGTTTTATCAGTGTCTGATTTGGGACTCAAGGGAAGCATAGCTATGAGTGATAGCTTAAATTAATAAGAGGCTCGATTACTTTGTAGTCACCAAATTTCAAGGTTTTATAACGCTAAAGTAAAAAGTAACAACCATTTGAATGTTGCAATAGGTATAGGACGCACCGTTAAATTGACAAGAGGCTCGAGTACTTTATTGTCACAAAATTTCAAGGATTTTTGACGCTCCAGTAAAAAGTTACGAGCATTTGAATGTTGCAAACTTTGATAGATATAGGACGCACCGTATAGAAGTTAGGGCCATTTGAAGGTTTAGCAGTGTTTGATTTGGGACTCAAGCGTAGCGTAGCTATGAGCGATAGCTTAAGTTGACAAAAGGCTCGTCTACTTTATTGTCACAAAATTTCAAGATTTTATGACGCTCCAATAAAAAGTTACAAGCATTTGAATGTTGCAAACTTTGATAGGTATAGGACGCACCGTATAGAAGATAGGGCCATTTGAAGTTTTATCACTGTTTGATTTGGGACTCAAGGGTAGAACAGCTATGAGCGATAGCTTAAATTGAAAAGAGGCTCGAGTTTTTTTATTGTCACAAAATTTTAAGATTTCTGGCGCTCCAGTAAAAAGTTACAAGCATTTGATTGTTGCAAACTTTGATAGGTGTAGGACGCACCGTATAGAAGTTAGGACTATTTGAAGTTTTATTAGTGTTTGAGATGGGACTCAAGGGTAGCACAGTTATGAGCGATGGCTTAAATTGACAAGAGGCTCGCGTACTTCATTGTCACAAAATTTCAATGTTTTTTGACGCTCCCGTAAAAAGTTACATGCATTTGAATGCTGCAATCTTTGATAGGTGTAAGACGCACCTTATAGAAGTTAGGGCCATTTGAAGTTTTAGCAGTGTTTGATTTGGGACTCAAGGGTAGCATAGCTATGAGCGATAGCTAAAATTGACAAGAGTCTCGGGTACTTTATTGTCACAAAATTTCAAGGTTTTATGCCGCTTCAGTAAAAAGTTACAAGCATTTGAATGTTGCAAACTTTGATAGGTGTAGGACGCACCGTATAGAAGTTAGGGCCATTTGAATTTTTATCAATGTTTTTTTTTGGGACTGAAAAGAGGCATAGCTATGAGCGATTGCTTAAATTGACAAGAGGCTCGAGTACTTCATGTGACAAATTTTCAAGGTTTTATGACGCTCCAGTAAAAAGTTACAAGCATTTGATTGTTGCAAACTTTGATAGGTTTAGTACGTACCGTATAGAAGTTAGGGCCATTTGAAGTTTTATCAGTGTTGGATTTGGGACTCAAGGGTAGCATAGCTATGAGCGATATCTTAAATTTACAAGAGGCTCGGGTACTTTATTGTCACAAAATGTCAAGGTTTTATGACGCTCCCGTAAAAAGTTACAAGCATTTGAATGTTGCAAACTTTGATAGGTGTAGGACGCATCGTATAAAAGTTAGGGCCATTAGAAGTTTTATCAGTGATTTATTTTGGGACTGAAGAGTAGCATAGCTATGAACGATTGCATAAATTGACAAGAGGCTCGAATACTTCATTGTCACAAAATTTCAATATTTTTTGAAGCTCCAATAAAAAGTTACAAGCATTTGAATGTTGCAAACTTTGATAGGTGTAGGACGCACCGTATATAAGTTAGGGCCATTTGAAGCTTTATCAGTGTTTGATTTGGGACGCAAGGGTAGAATAGCTATGAGCGATAGCTTAAATTGAAAAGAGGCTCGAGTTTTTTTATTGTCACAAAATTTTAAGATCTTATGACGCTCCAGTAAAAACTTACAAGCATTTGATTGTTGCAAACTGTGATAGGTGTAGGACCCACCGTATAGAAGTTAGGGCTATTTGAAGTTTTATTAGTGTTTGATTTGGGACTCAAGGGTAGCATAGTTGTGAGCGATGGCTTAAATTGACAAGACGCTCGAGTACTTCATTGTCACAAAATTTCAATGTTTTTTGACGCTCCAGTAAAAAGTTACAAGCATTTGATTGTTGCAAACTTTGATAGTGTAGGACGCACCGTATAGAAGATAGGGCCATTTGAAGTTTGATCAGGGCCATTTGAAGTTTTATCAGTGTTTGATTTGGGACTCAAGGGTAGCATAGCTATGAGTGATAGCATAAATTGATAAGAGGATCGATTACTTGATTGTCACCAAATTGCAAGGTTTTATGACGCTCCAGTAACGAGTTACAAAACATTTGAATGTTGCAAACTTTGATAGGTATAGGACGCACCGTATAGAAGTTAGGGCCATTTGACGTTTTATCAGTGTCTGATTTGGGACTCAAGGGAAGCATAGCTATGAGTGATAGCTTAAATTAATAAGAGGCTCGATTACTTTGTAGTCACCAAATTTCAAGGTTTTATAACGCTAAAGTAAAAAGTAACAACCATTTGAATGTTGCAATAGGTATAGGACGCACCGTTAAATTGACAAGAGGCTCGAGTACTTTATTGTCACAAAATTTCAAGGATTTTTGACGCTCCAGTAAAAAGTTACGAGCATTTGAATGTTGCAAACTTTGATAGATATAGGACGCACCGTATAGAAGTTAGGGCCATTTGAAGGTTTAGCAGTGTTTGATTTGGGACTCAAGCGTAGCGTAGCTATGAGCGATAGCTTAAGTTGACAAAAGGCTCGTCTACTTTATTGTCACAAAATTTCAAGATTTTATGACGCTCCAATAAAAAGTTACAAGCATTTGAATGTTGCAAACTTTGATAGGTATAGGACGCACCGTATAGAAGATAGGGCCATTTGAAGTTTTATCACTGTTTGATTTGGGACTCAAGGGTAGAATAGCTATGAGCGATAGCTTAAATTGAAAAGAGGCTCGAGTTTTTTTATTGTCACAAAATTTTAAGATTTCTGGCGCTCCAGTAAAAAGTTACAAGCATTTGATTGTTGCAAACTTTGATAGGTGTAGGACGCACCGTATAGAAGTTAGGACTATTTGAAGTTTTATTAGTGTTTGAGATGGGACTCAAGGGTAGCACAGTTATGAGCGATGGCTTAAATTGACAAGAGGCTCGAGTACTTCATTGTCACAAAATTTCAATGTTTTTTGACGCTCCCGTAAAAAGTTACATGCATTTGAATGCTGCAATCTTTGATAGGTGTAAGACGCACCTTATAGAAGTTAGGGCCATTTGAAGTTTTAGCAGTGTTTGATTTGAGACTCAAGGGTAGCATAGCTATGAGCGATAGCTAAAATTGACAAGAGTCTCGGGTACTTTATTGTCACAAAATTTCAAGGTTTTATGCCGCTTCAGTAAAAAGTTACAAGCATTTGAATGTTGCAAACTTTGATAGGTGTAGGACGCACCGTATAGAAGTTAGGGCCATTTGAATTTTTATCAGTGTTTTTTTTTGGGACTGAAAAGAGGCATAGCTATGAGCGATTGCTTAAATTGACAAGAGGCTCGAGTACTTCATTGTCACAAAATTTTAAGGTTTTTTGACGCTCCAATAAAAAGTTACAAGCATTTGAATGTTGCAAACTTTGATAGGTGTAGGACGCACCGTATAGAAGTTATGGCCATTTGAAGTTTTATCAGTGTTTTATTTTGGGACTCAAGAGTAGCATAGCTATGAGCGATAGCTTAGATTGACAAGAGGCTCGAGTACTTTATTGTCACAATATTTCAAGATTTTATGACGCTCCAGTTAAAAGTAACAAGCATTTGATTGTTGCAAACTTTGATAGGTGTAGGATGTACCGTATAGAAGTTAGGGCCATTTGAAGTTTTATCAGTGTTTTATTTTGGGACTGAAGAATAGCATAGCTATGAGCGATAGCTTAGATTGACAAGAGGCTCGAGTACTTTATTGTCACAATATTTCAAGATTTTATGACGCTCCAGTAAAAAGTAACAAGCATTTGATTGTTGCAAACTTTGATAGGTGTAGGACGCACCATATATAAGTTAGGGCCATTTGAAGCTTTATCAGTGTTTGATTTGGGACTCAAGGGTAGCATAGCTATGAGCGATAGCTTAAATTGACAAGAGGCTCGGGTACTTTATTGTCACAAAATTTCAAGGTTTTATGCCGCTCCAGTAAAAATTTACAAGCATTTGAATGTTGCAAACTTTGATAGGTGTAGGACGCACCGTATAGAAGTTAGGGCCATTTGAAGTTTTAGCAGTGTTTGATTTGCGACTCAAGGGTAGCATAGCTATGAGCGATAGCTTAAATTGACAAGAGGCTCGGGTACTTTATTGTCACAAAATTTCAAGGTTTTATGACGCTCCAGTAAAAAGTTACAAGCATTTGAATGTTGCAAACTTTGATAGGTGTAGGACGCACCGTATAGAAGTTAGGGCCATTTCAAGTTTTATCAGTATTTTTTTTTTGGGACTGAAGAGAGGCGTAGCTATGAGCGATTGTTTAAATTGACAAGAGGCTCGAGTACTTTATTGTCACTAAATTGCATGGTTTTATGACGCTCCAGTAAAAAGTTACAAGCATTTGATTTTTGCAAACTTTGATATTTGTAGGACGCACCGTATATAAGTTAGGGCCATTTGAAGTTTTATCAGTGTTTGATTTGGGACTCAAGGGTAGCATAGCTATGAGTGATAGCATAAATTGATAAGAGGATCGATTACTTTATTGTCACCAAATTTCAAGGCTTTATGACGTTCCAGTAAAGAGATACAAAACATTTGAATGTTGCAAACTTTGATAGGTATAGGACGCACCGTTAAATTGACAAGAGGCTCGAGTACTATATTGTCACAAAATTTCAAGGATTTTTGACGCTCCAGTAAAAAGTTACAAGCATTTGAATGTTGCAAACTTTGATAGGTGTAGGACGCACCGTATACAAGTTAGGGCCATTTGAAGTCTTATAAGTGTCTGATTTGGGACTCAAAGGTAGCATAGCTATGAGTGATAGCTTAAGTTAATAAGAGGCTCGAATACTTTATTGTCACCAAATTTCAAGGTTTTATGACGTTCCAGTAAAGAGTTACAAGCATTTGAATGTTGCAAACTTTGATAGGTGAAGGACGCACCGTATAGAAGTAGAGGCCATTTGAAGTTTTAGCAGTGTTTGATTTGGGACTCAAGGGTAGCATAACTATGAGCGACAGCTTAAATTGACAAAGCCTCGGGTACTTTATTGTCACAAAATTTCAAGATTTTATGACGCTCCAGTAAAAAGTAACAAGCATTTGATTGTTGCAAACTTTGATAGGTGTAGGACGTACCGTATAGAAGTTAGGGCCATTTGAAGTTTTATCAGTGTTTGATTTGGGTCTCAAGGGTAGTATAGCTATGAGCGATAGCTTAAATTGGCAAGAGGCTCGAGTACTTTATTGTCACAAAATTTCAAGGTATTATGACGCTCCAGTAAAAATTTACAGGCATTTGAATGTTGCAAACTTTGATAGGTCTAGGACGCACAGTATAGAAGTAAGGGCCATTTGAAGATTTATCAATGTTTGATTTGGGACTCAACAGTAGCATAGCTATGAGCGATAGCTTCAATTGATAAGAGGCTCGAGTACTCCATTGTCACAAAATTTCAAGGTTTTTTGACGCTCCAATAAAAAGTTACAAGCATTTGAATGTTGCAAACTTTGATAGGTGTAGGACGCACCGTATAGAAGTTAGGGCCATTTGAAGTTTTATCAGTGTTTTAGTTTGGGACTCAAGAGTAGCATAACTATGAGCGATAGCTTAAATTGACAAGAGACTCGAGTACATCATTGCCACAAAATTTCAAGGTTTTTTGACGCTCCAGTAAAAAGTTACAAGCATTTGAATGTTGCAAACTTTGACAGGTGTAGGACGCACCGTATAGAAGTAGAGGCCATTTGAAGTTTTAGCAGAGTTTGATTTGGGACTCAAGGGTAGCATAACTATGAGCGATTGCTTAAATTGACAAAGCCTCGGGTACTTTATTGTCACAAAATTTCAAGGTTTTATGACGCTCCAGTAAAAAGTTACAAGCATTTGAATGTTGCAAACTTTGATAGGTGTAGGATGCACCGTATAGAAGTTAGTGCCATTTGAAGTTTTATCAGTGTTTTATTTTGGGACTGAAGAGTAGCATAGCTATGAGCGATAGCTTAAATTGACAAGAGGCTCGGGTACTTTATTGTCACAAAATTTCAAGGTTTTATGACGCTTCAGTAAAAAGTTACAAGCATTTGAATGTTGCAAACTTTGATAGGTGTAGGACGCACCGTATAGAATTTAGGGCCATTTGAAGTTTTATCAGTGTTTTTTTTTGGGACTGAAGAGAGGCATAGCTATGAGCGATTGCTTAAATTGACAAGAGGCTCGAGTACTTCATTGTCACAAAATTTTAAGGTTTTTTGACGCTCCAATAAAAAGTTACAAGCATTTGAATGTTGCAAACTTTGATAGGTGTAGGACGCACCGTATAGAAGTTAGGGCCATTTGAAGTTTTATCAGTGTTTTATTTTGGGACTCAAGAGTAGCATAGCTATGAGCGATAGCTTAGATTGACAAGAGGCTCGAGTACTTTATTGTCACAATATTTCAAGGTTTTATGACGCTCCAATAAAAAGTTACAAGCATTTGAATGTTGCAAACTTTGATAGGTCTAGGATGCACAGTATAGAAGTAAGGGCCATTTGAAGATTTATCAGTGTTTGATTTTGGGACTCAAGAGTAGCATAACTATGAGCTTAAATTGACAAGAGACTCGAGTACATCATTGCCACAAAATTTCAAGGTTTTTAGACGCTCCAGTAAAAAGTTACAAGCATTTGAATGTTGCAAACTTTGACAAGTGTAGGACGCACCGTATAGAAGTTAGGGCCATTTGAAGTTTTATCAGTGTTTCATTTTGGGACTCAAGAGTAGCATAGCTATGAGCGATAGCTTCAATTGATAAGAGGCTCGAGTACTTCATTATCACAAAATTTCAAGGTTTTATGCCGCTCCAGTAAAAAGTTACAAGCATTTGAATGTTGCAAACTTTGATAGGTGTAGGACGCACCGTACAGAAGTTAGGGCCATTTGAAGTTTTAGCAGTGTTTGATTTAGGACTTAAGGGTAGCATAGCTATGAGCGATAGCTTAAATTGACAAGAGGCTCGGGTACTTTATTGTCACAAAATTTCAAGGTTTTATGACGCTCCAGTAAAAAGTTAGAAGCATTTGAATGTTGCAAACTTTGATAGGTGTAGGACGCACCGTATAGAAGTTAGGGCCATTTGAAGTTTTATAATTGTTTTTTTTTTGGACTGAAGAGAGGCATAGCTATGAGCGATTGCTTAAATTGACAAGTGGCTCGAGTACTTCATTGTCACAAAATTTCAAGGTTTTTGACGCTCCAATAAAAAGTTACAAGCATTTGAATGTTGCAAACTTTGATAGGTGTAGGACGCACCGTATAGAAGTTAGGGCCATTTGAAGTTTTATCAGTGTTTTATTTTGGGACTCAAGAGTAGCATAGCTATGAGCGATAGCTTAGATTGACAAGAGGCTCGAGTACTTTATTGTCACAATATTTCAAGATTTTATGACGCTCCAGTAAAAAGTAACAAGCATTTGATTGTTGCAAACTTTGATAGGTGTAGGATGTACCGTATAGAAGTTAGGGCCATTTGAAGTTTTATCAGTGTTTTATTTTGGGACTGAAGAATATCATAGCTATGAGCGATAGCTTAGATTGACAAGAGGCTCGAGTACTTTATTGTCACAATAATTCAAGATTTTATGACGCTCCAGTAAAAAGTTAGAAGCATTTGAATGTTGCAAACTTTGATAGGTGTAGGCCGCACCTTATAGAAGTTAGGGCCATTTGAAGTTTTATCATTGTTTTTTTTTGGGACTGAAGAGAGGCATAGCTATGAGCGATTGCTTAAATTGACAAGTGGCTCGAGTACTTCATTGTCACAAAATTTCAAGGTTTTTGACGCTCCAATAAAAAGTTACAAGCATTTGAATGTTGCAAACTTTGATAGGTGTAGGACGCACCGTATAGAAGTTAGGGCCATTTGAAGTTTTATCAGTGTTTCATTTTGGGACTCAAGAGTAGCATAGCTATGAGCGATAGCTTCAATTGATAAGAGGCTCGAGTACTTCATTATCACAAAATTTCAAGGTTTATGCCGCTCCAGTAAAAAGTTACAAGCATTTGAATGTTGCAAACTTTGATAGGTGTAGGACGCACCGTATAGAAGTTAGGGCCATTTGAAGTTTTAGCAGTGTTTGATTTGGGACTCAAGGGTAGCATAGCTATGAGCGATAGCTTAAATTGACAAGAGGCTCGGGTACTTTATTGTCACAAAATTTCAAGGTTTTATGACGCTCCAGTAAAAAGTTAGAAGCATTTGAATGTTGCAAACTTTGATAGGTGTAGGACGCACCGTATAGAAGTTAGGGCCATTTGAAGTTTTAGCAGTGCTTGATTTGGGACTCAAGATTAGCATAACTATGAGCGATAGCTTAAATTGACAAGAGGCTCGGGTACTTTATTGTCACAAAATTTCAAGGTTTTATGACGCTCCAGTATAAAGTTACAAGCATTTGAATGTTGCAAACTTTGATAGGTGTAGGACGCACCGTATAGAAGTTAGGGCCATTTGAGGTTTTATCAGTGTTTTTTTTTGGGACTGAAGAGAGGCATAGCTATGAGCGATTGCTTAAATTGACAAGAGGCTCGAGTACTTCATTGTCACAAAATTTCAAGGTTTTTTGACGCTCCAATAAAAAGTTACAAGCATTTGAATGTTGCAAAATTTGATAGGTGTAGGACGCACCGTATAGAAGTTAGGGCCATTTGAAGTTTTATCAGTGTTTTAGTTTGGGAGTCAAGAGTAGCATAACTATGAGCGATTGCTTAAATTGACAAGAGACTCGAGTACATCATTGCCACAAAATTTCAAGGTTTTTTGACGCTCCAGTAAAAAGTTACAAGCATTTGAATGTTGCAAACTTTGACAGGTGTAGGACGCACCGTATAGAAGTAGAGGCCATTTGAAGTTTTAGCAGTGTTTGATTTGGGACTCAAGGGTAGCATAACTATGAGCGATTGCTTAAATTGACAAAGCCTCGGGTACTTTATTGTCACAAAATTTCAAGGTTTTATGACGCTCCAGTAAAAAGTTACAAGCATTTGAATGTTGCAAATTTTGATAGGTGTAGGATGCACCGTATAGAAGTTAGTGCCATTTGAAGTTTTATCAGTGTTTTATTTTGGGACTGAAGAGTAGCATAGCTATGAGCGATAGCTTAGATTGACAAGAGGCTCGAGTACTTTATTGTCACAATATTTCAAGATTTTATGACGCTCCAGTAAAAAGTAACAAGCATTTGATTGTTGCAAACTTTGATGGGTGTAGGACGTACCGTATAGAAGTTAGGGCCATTTGAAATTTTATCAGTGTTTGATTTGGGTCTCAAGGGTAGTATAGCTATGAGCGATAGCTTAAATTGGCAAGAGGCTAGAATACTTTATTGTCACAATATTTCAAGGTATTATGACGCTCCAGTAAAAATTTACAGGCATTTGAATGTTGCAAACTTTGATAGGTCTAGGACGCACAGTATTGAAGTAAGGGCCATTTGAAGATTTATCAGTGTTTGATTTGGGACTCAACAGTAGCTATGAGCGATAGCTTAAATTGATAAGTGGCTCGAGTACTCCATTGTCAAAAAATTTCAAGGTTTTTTGACGCTCCAATAAAAAGTTACAAGCATTTGAATGTTGCAAACTTTGATAGGTGTAGGACGCACCGTATAGAAGTTAGGGCCATTTGAAGTTTTATCAGTGTTTTATTTTGGGACTCAAGAGTAGCATAACTATGAGCTTAAATTGACAAGAGAGTCGAGTACATCATTGCCACAAAATTTCAAGGTTTTTTGACGCTCCAGTAAAAAGTTACAAGCATTTGAATGTTGCAAACTTTGACAAGTGTAGGACGCACCGTATAGAAGTTAGGGCCATTTGAAGTTTTATCAGTGTTTCATTTTGGGACTCAAGAGTAGCGTAGCTATGAGCGCTAGCTTCAATTGATAAGAGGCTCGAGTACTTCATTATCACAAAATTTCAAGGTTTTATGCCGCTCCAGTAAAAAGTTACAAGCATTTGAATGTTGCAAACTTTGATAGGTGTAGGACGCACCGTATAGAAGTTAGGGCCATTTGAAGTTTTAGCAGTGTTTGATTTGTTATTTAAGGGTAGCATAGCTATGAGCGATAGCTTAAATTGACAAGAGGCTCGGGTACTTTATTGTCACAATATTTCAAGGTTTTATGACGCTGCAGTAAAAAGTTAGAAGCATTTGAATGTTGCAAACTTTGATAGGTGTAGGACGCACCGTATAGAAGTTAGGGCCATTTGAAGTTTTATCATTGTTTTTTTTTGGGACTGAAGAAGGCATAGCTATGAGCGATTGCTTAAATTGACAAGTGGCTCGAGTACTTCATTGTCACAAAATTTCAAGGTTTTTGACGCTCCAATAAAAAGTTACAAGCATTTGAATGTTGCAAACTTTGATAGGTGTAGGACGCACCGTATAGAAGTTAGGGCCATTTGAAGTTTTATCAGTGTTTTATTTTGGGACTCAAGAGTAGCATAGCCATGAGCGATAGCTTAAATTGACAAGAGGCTCGAGTACTTTATTGTCACAATAATTCAAGATTTTATGACGCTCCAGTAAAAAGTAACAAGCATTTGATTGTTGCAAACTTTGATAGGTGTAGGACGTACCGTATAGAAGTTAGGGCCATTTGAAGTTTTAGCAGTGTTTGATTTGGGATTCAAGGGTAGCATAGCTATGAGCGATAGCTTAAATTGACAAGAGGCTCGAGTACTTTATTGTCACAAAATTTCAAGATTTTATGACGCTCCAGTAAAAAGTTACAAGCATTTGAATGTTGCAAACTTTGATAGGTGTAGGACGCACCATATAGAAGTTAGGGCCATTTGAAGTTTTATCAGTATTTTTTTTTTGGGACTGAAGAGAAGCATAGCTATGAGCGATTGCTTAAATTGACAAGAGGCTCGAGTACTTTATTGTCACAAAATTGCATGGTTTTATGACGCTCCAGTAAAAAGTTACAAGCATTTGATTTTTGCAAACTTTGATATTTGTAGGACGCACCGTATATAAGTTAGGGCCATTTGAAGTTTTATCAGTGTTTGAATTGGGACTCAAGGGTAGCATAGCTATGAGCGATAGCTTAAATTGAAAAGAGGCTCGGGTACTTTATTGTCACAAAATTTCAAGGTTTTATGACGCTCCAGTAAAAAGTTAGAAGCATTTGAATGTTGCAAACTTTGATAGGTGTACGACGCACCGTATAGAAGTTAGGGCCATTTGAAGTTTTATCATTGTTTTTTTTGGGACTGAAGAGAGGCATAGCTATGAGCGATTGCTTAAATTGACAAGTGGCTCGAGTACTTCATTGTCACAAAATTTCAAGGTTTTTGACGCTCCAATAAAAAGTTACAAGCATTTGAATGTTGCAAACTTTGATAGGTGTAGGACGCACCGTATAGAAGTTAGGGCCATTTGAAGCTTTATCAGTGTTTTATTTTGGGACTCAAGAGTAGCATAGCTATGAGCGATAGCTTAGATTGACAAGAGGCTCGAGTACTTTATTGTCACAATATTTCAAGATTTTTTGACGCTCTAGTAAAAAGTAACAAGCATTTGATTTTTGCAAACTTTGATAGGTGTAGGACGTACCGTATAGAAGTTAGGGCCATTTGAAGTTTTATCAGTGTTTTATTTTGGGACTGAAGAATAGCATAGCTATGAGCGATAGCTTAGATTGACAAGAGGCTCGGGTACTTTATTGTCACAATATTTCAAGATTTTATGACGCTCCAGTAAAAAGTAACAAGTATTTGATTGTTGCAAACTTTGATAGGTGTAGGACGTACCGTATAGAAGTTAGGGCCATTTGAAGTTTTATCAGTGTTTTTTTTTTGGGACAAAAGAGTAGAATAGCTATGAGCGATAGCTTAAATTGATAAGAGGCTCGAGTACTTCATTATGACAAAATTTCAAGATTTTATGACGCTCCAGTAAAAAGTTACAAGCATTTGAATGTTGCAAACTTTGATAGGTGTAGGACGCACCGTATAGAAGTTAGGGCCATTTGAAGTTTTATCAGTATTTTTTTTTTGGGACTGAAGAGAGGCATAGCTATGAGCGACTGCTTAAATTGACAAGAGGCTCGAGTACTTTATTGTCACAAAATTGCATGGTTTTATGACGCTCCAGTAAAAAGTTACAAGCATTTGATTTTTGCAAACTTTGATATTTGTAGGACGCACCGTATATAAGTTAGGGCCATTTGAAGTTTTAGCAGTGTTTGATTTGGGACTCAAGGGTAGCATAGCTATGAGCGATAGCTTAAATTGACAAGAGGCTCGGGTACTTTATTGTCACAAAATTTCAAGATTTTATGACGCTCCAGTAAAAAGTAACAAGCATTTGATTGTTGCAAACTTTGATAGGTGTAGGACGCACCGTATAGAAGTTAGGGCCATTTGAAGTTTTAGCAGTGCTTGATTTGGGACTCAAGATTAGCATAACTATGAGCGATAGCTTAAATTGACAAGAGGCTCGGGTACTTTATTGTCACAAAATTTCAAGGTTTTATGACGCTCCAGTATAAAGTTACAAGCATTTGAATGTTGCAAACTTTGATAGGTGTAGGACGCACCGTATAGAAGTTAGGGCCATTTGAGGTTTTATCAGTGTTTTTTTTTGGGACTGAAGAGAGGCATAGCTATGAGCGATTGCTTAAATTGACAAGAGGCTCGAGTACTTCATTGTCACAAAATTTCAAGGTTTTTTGACGCTCCAATAAAAAGTTACAAGCATTTGAATGTTGCAAAATTTGATAGGTGTAGGACGCACCGTATAGAAGTTAGGGCCATTTGAAGTTTTATCAGTGTTTTAGTTTGGGAGTCAAGAGTAGCATAACTATGAGCGATTGCTTAAATTGACAAGAGACTCGAGTACATCATTGCCACAAAATTTCAAGGTTTTTTGACGCTCCAGTAAAAAGTTACAAGCATTTGAATGTTGCAAACTTTGACAGGTGTAGGACGCACCGTATAGAAGTAGAGGCCATTTGAAGTTTTAGCAGTGTTTGATTTGGGACTCAAGGGTAGCATAACTATGAGCGATTGCTTAAATTGACAAAGCCTCGGGTACTTTATTGTCACAAAATTTCAAGGTTTTATGACGCTCCAGTAAAAAGTTACAAGCATTTGAATGTTGCAAATTTTGATAGGTGTAGGATGCACCGTATAGAAGTTAGTGCCATTTGAAGTTTTATCAGTGTTTTATTTTGGGACTGAAGAGTAGCATAGCTATGAGCGATAGCTTAGATTGACAAGAGGCTCGAGTACTTTATTGTCACAATATTTCAAGATTTTATGACGCTCCAGTAAAAAGTAACAAGCATTTGATTGTTGCAAACTTTGATGGGTGTAGGACGTACCGTATAGAAGTTAGGGCCATTTGAAATTTTATCAGTGTTTGATTTGGGTCTCAAGGGTAGTATAGCTATGAGCGATAGCTTAAATTGGCAAGAGGCTAGAATACTTTATTGTCACAATATTTCAAGGTATTATGACGCTCCAGTAAAAATTTACAGGCATTTGAATGTTGCAAACTTTGATAGGTCTAGGACGCACAGTATTGAAGTAAGGGCCATTTGAAGATTTATCAGTGTTTGATTTGGGACTCAACAGTAGCTATGAGCGATAGCTTAAATTGATAAGTGGCTCGAGTACTCCATTGTCAAAAAATTTCAAGGTTTTTTGACGCTCCAATAAAAAGTTACAAGCATTTGAATGTTGCAAACTTTGATAGGTGTAGGACGCACCGTATAGAAGTTAGGGCCATTTGAAGTTTTATCAGTGTTTTATTTTGGGACTCAAGAGTAGCATAACTATGAGCTTAAATTGACAAGAGAGTCGAGTACATCATTGCCACAAAATTTCAAGGTTTTTTGACGCTCCAGTAAAAAGTTACAAGCATTTGAATGTTGCAAACTTTGACAAGTGTAGGACGCACCGTATAGAAGTTAGGGCCATTTGAAGTTTTATCAGTGTTTCATTTTGGGACTCAAGAGTAGCGTAGCTATGAGCGCTAGCTTCAATTGATAAGAGGCTCGAGTACTTCATTATCACAAAATTTCAAGGTTTTATGCCGCTCCAGTAAAAAGTTACAAGCATTTGAATGTTGCAAACTTTGATAGGTGTAGGACGCACCGTATAGAAGTTAGGGCCATTTGAAGTTTTAGCAGTGTTTGATTTGTTATTTAAGGGTAGCATAGCTATGAGCGATAGCTTAAATTGACAAGAGGCTCGGGTACTTTATTGTCACAATATTTCAAGGTTTTATGACGCTGCAGTAAAAAGTTAGAAGCATTTGAATGTTGCAAACTTTGATAGGTGTAGGACGCACCGTATAGAAGTTAGGGCCATTTGAAGTTTTATCATTGTTTTTTTTTGGGACTGAAGAAGGCATAGCTATGAGCGATTGCTTAAATTGACAAGTGGCTCGAGTACTTCATTGTCACAAAATTTCAAGGTTTTTGACGCTCCAATAAAAAGTTACAAGCATTTGAATGTTGCAAACTTTGATAGGTGTAGGACGCACCGTATAGAAGTTAGGGCCATTTGAAGTTTTATCAGTGTTTTATTTTGGGACTCAAGAGTAGCATAGCTATGAGCGATAGCTTAGATTGACAAGAGGCTCGAGTACTTTATTGTCACAATAATTCAAGATTTTATGACGCTCCAGTAAAAAGTAACAAGCATTTGATTGTTGCAAACTTTGATAGGTGTAGGACGTACCGTATAGAAGTTAGGGCCATTTGAAGTTTTAGCAGTGTTTGATTTGGGATTCAAGGGTAGCATAGCTATGAGCGATAGCTTAAATTGACAAGAGGCTCGGGTACTTTATTGTCACAAAATTTCAAGATTTTATGACGCTCCAGTAAAAAGTTACAAGCATTTGAATGTTGCAAACTTTGATAGGTGTAGGACGCACCATATAGAAGTTAGGGCCATTTGAAGTTTTATCAGTATTTTTTTTTGGGACTGAAGAGAAGCATAGCTATGAGCGATTGCTTAAATTGACAAGAGGCTCGAGTACTTTATTGTCACAAAATTGCATGGTTTTATGACGCTCCAGTAAAAAGTTACAAGCATTTGATTTTTGCAAACTTTGATATTTGTAGGACGCACCGTATATAAGTTAGGGCCATTTGAAGTTTTATCAGTGTTTGAATTGGGACTCAAGGGTAGCATAGCTATGAGCGATAGCTTAAATTGAAAAGAGGCTCGGGTACTTTATTGTCACAAAATTTCAAGGTTTTATGACGCTCCAGTAAAAAGTTAGAAGCATTTGAATGTTGCAAACTTTGATAGGTGTACGACGCACCGTATAGAAGTTAGGGCCATTTGAAGTTTTATCATTGTTTTTTTTGGGACTGAAGAGAGGCATAGCTATGAGCGATTGCTTAAATTGACAAGTGGCTCGAGTACTTCATTGTCACAAAATTTCAAGGTTTTTGACGCTCCAATAAAAAGTTACAAGCATTTGAATGTTGCAAACTTTGATAGGTGTAGGACGCACCGTATAGAAGTTAGGGCCATTTGAAGTTTTATCAGTGTTTTATTTTGGGACTCAAGAGTAGCATAGCTATGAGCGATAGCTTAGATTGACAAGAGGCTCGAGTACTTTATTGTCACAATATTTCAAGATTTTTTGACGCTCTAGTAAAAAGTAACAAGCATTTGATTTTTGCAAACTTTGATAGGTGTAGGACGTACCGTATAGAAGTTAGGGCCATTTGAAGTTTTATCAGTGTTTTATTTTGGGACTGAAGAATAGCATAGCTATGAGCGATAGCTTAGATTGACAAGAGGCTCGGGTACTTTATTGTCACAATATTTCAAGATTTTATGACGCTCCAGTAAAAAGTAACAAGTATTTGATTGTTGCAAACTTTGATAGGTGTAGGACGTACCGTATAGAAGTTAGGGCCATTTGAAGTTTTATCAGTGTTTTTTTTTTTGGGACAAAAGAGTAGCATAGCTATGAGCGATAGCTTAAATTGATAAGAGGCTCGAGTACTTCATTATGACAAAATTTCAAGATTTTATGACGCTCCAGTAAAAAGTTACAAGCATTTGAATGTTGCAAACTTTGATAGGTGTAGGACGCACCGTATAGAAGTTAGGGCCATTTGAAGTTTTATCAGTGTTTTATTTTGGGACTCAAGAGTAGCATAGCTATGAGCGATAGCTTAGATTGACAAGAGGCTCGAGTACTTTATTGTCACAATATTTCAAGATTTTTTGACGCTCTAGTAAAAAGTAACAAGCATTTGATTTTTGCAAACTTTGATAGGTGTAGGACGTACCGTATAGAAGTTAGGGCCATTTGAAGTTTTATCAGTGTTTTATTTTGGGACTGAAGAATAGCATAGCTATGAGCGATAGCTTAGATTGACAAGAGGCTCGGGTACTTTATTGTCACAATATTTCAAGATTTTATGACGCTCCAGTAAAAAGTAACAAGTATTTGATTGTTGCAAACTTTGATAGGTGTAGGACGTACCGTATAGAAGTTAGGGCCATTTGAAGTTTTATCAGTGTTTTTTTTTTTGGGACAAAAGAGTAGCATAGCTATGAGCGATAGCTTAAATTGATAAGAGGCTCGAGTACTTCATTATGACAAAATTTCAAGATTTTATGACGCTCCAGTAAAAAGTTACAAGCATTTGAATGTTGCAAACTTTGATAGGTGTAGGACGCACCGTATAGAAGTTAGGGCCATTTGAAGTTTTATCAGTATTTTTTTTTTGGGACTGAAGAGAGGCATAGCTATGAGCGACTGCTTAAATTGACAAGAGGCTCGAGTACTTTATTGTCACAAAATTGCATGGTTTTATGACGCTCCAGTAAAAAGTTACAAGCATTTGATTTTTGCAAACTTTGATATTTGTAGGACGCACCGTATATAAGTTAGGGCCATTTGAAGTTTTAGCAGTGTTTGATTTGGGACTCAAGGGTAGCATAGCTATGAGCGATAGCTTAAATTGACAAGAGGCTCGGGTACTTTATTGTCACAAAATTTCAAGATTTTATGACGCTCCAGTAAAAAGTAACAAGCATTTGATTGTTGCAAACTTTGATAGGTGTAGGACGTACCGTATAGAAGTTAGTGCCATTTGAAGTTTTATCAGTGTTTTATTTTGGGACTCAAGAGTAGCATTACTATGAGCGACAGCTTAAATTGACAAGAGACTCGAGTACATCATTGCCACAAAATTTCAAGGTTTTTTGACGCTCCAGTAAAAAGTTACAAGCATTTGAATGTTGCAAACTTTGACAAGTGTAGGACGCACCGTATAGAAGTTAGGGCCATTTGAACTTTTATCAGTGTTTCATTTTGGGACTCAAGAGTAGCATAGCTATGAGCGACTGCTTAAATTGACAAGAGGCTCGAGTACTTTATTGTCACAAAATTGCGTGGTTTTATGACGCTCCAGTAAAAAGTTACAAGCATTTGATTTTTGCAAACTTTGATATTTGTAGGACGCATCGTATATAAGTTAGGGCCATTTGAAGTTTTATCAGTGTTTGAATTGGGACTCAAGGGTGGCATAGCTATGAGCGATAGCTTAAATTGACAAGAGGCTCGGGTACTTTATTGTCACAAAATTTCAAGGTTTTATGACACTCCAGTAAAAAGTTAGAAGCATTTGAATGTTGCAAACTTTGATAGGTGTAGGACGCACCGTATAGAAGTTAGGGCCATTTGAAGTTTTATCATTGTTTTTTTTTGGGACTGAAGAGAGGCATAGCTATGAGCGATTGCTTAAATTGACAAGTGGCTCGAGTACTTCATTGTCACAAAATTTCAAGGTTTTTGACGCTCCAATAAAAAGTTACAAGCATTTGAATGTTGCAAACTTGGATATTTGTAGGACGCACCGTATATAAGTTAGGGCCATTTGAAGTTTTAGCAGTGTTTGATTTGGGACTCAAGGGTAGCATAGCTATGAGCGATAGCTTAAATTGACAAGAGGCTCGGGTACTTTATTGTCACAATAATTCAAGATTTTATGACGCTCCAGTAAAAAGTAACAAGCATTTGATTGTTGCAAACTTTGATAGGTGTAGGACGTACCGTATAGAAGTTAGGGCCATTTGAAGTTTTAGCAGTGTTTGATTTGGGATTCAAGGGTAGCATAGCTATGAGCGATAGCTTAAATTGACAAGAGGCTCGGGTACTTTATTGTCACAAAATTTCAAGATTTTATGACGCTCCAGTAAAAAGTTACAAGCATTTGAATGTTGCAAACTTTGATAGGTGTAGGACGCACCATATAGAAGTTAGGGCCATTTGAAGTTTTATCAGTATTTTTTTTTTGGGACTGAAGAGAAGCATAGCTATGAGCGATTGCTTAAATTGACAAGAGGCTCGAGTACTTTATTGTCACAAAATTGCATGGTTTTATGACGCTCCAGTAAAAAGTTACAAGCATTTGATTTTTGCAAACTTTGATATTTGTAGGACGCACCGTATATAAGTTAGGGCCATTTGAAGTTTTATCAGTGTTTGAATTGGGACTCAAGGGTAGCATAGCTATGAGCGATAGCTTAAATTGAAAAGAGGCTCGGGTACTTTATTGTCACAAAATTTCAAGGTTTTATGACGCTCCAGTAAAAAGTTAGAAGCATTTGAATGTTGCAAACTTTGATAAGTGTACGACGCACCGTATAGAAGTTAGGGCCATTTGAAGTTTTATCATTGTTTTTTTTTGGGACTGAAGAGAGGCATAGCTATGAGCGATTGCTTAAATTGACAAGTGGCTCGAGTACTTCATTGTCACAAAATTTCAAGGTTTTTGCCGCTCCAATAAAAAGTTACAAGCATTTGAATGTTGCAAACTTTGATAGGTGTAGGACGCACCGTATAGAAGTTAGGGCCATTTGAAGTTTTATCAGTGTTTTATTTTTGGACTCAAGAGTAGCATAGCTATGAGCGATAGCTTAGATTGACAAGAGGCTCGAGTACTTCATTATCACAAAATTTCAAGATTTTATGACGCTCCAGTAAAAAGTTACAAGCATTTGAATGTTGCAAACTTTGATAGGTGTAGGACGCACCGTATAGAAGTTAGGGCCATTTGAAGTTTTATCAGTGTTTTATTTTGGGACAAAAGAGTAGCATAGCTATGAGCGATAGCTTAAATTGATAAGAGGCTCGAGTACTTCATTATCACAAAATTTCAAGATTTTATGACGCTCCAGTAAAAAGTTACAAGCATTTGAATGTTGCAAACTTTGATAGGTGTAGGACGCACCGTATAGAAGTTAGGGCCATTTGAAGTTTTATCAGTATTTTTTTTTTGGGACTGAAGAGAGGCATAGCTATGAGCGACTGCTTAAATTGACAAGAGGCTCGAGTACTTTATTGTCACAAAATTGCATGGTTTTATGACGCTCCAGTAAAAAGTTACAAGCATTTGATTTTTGCAAACTTTGATATTTGTAGGACGCACCGTATATAAGTTAGGGCCATTTGAAGTTTTAGCAGTGTTTGATTTGGGACTCAAGGGTAGCATAGCTATGAGCGATAGCTTAAATTGACAAGAGGCTCGGGTACTTTATTGTCACAAAATTTCAAGATTTTATGACGCTCCAGTAAAAAGTAACAAGCATTTGATTGTTGCAAACTTTGATAGGTGTAGGACGTACCGTATAGAAGTTAGTGCCATTTGAAGTTTTATCAGTGTTTTATTTTGGGACTCAAGAGTAGCATAACTATGAGCGATAGCTTAAATTGACAAGAGACTCGAGTACATCATTGCCACAAAATTTCAAGGTTTTTTGACGCTCCAGTAAAAAGTTACAAGCATTTGAATGTTGCAAACTTTGACAAGTGTAGGACGCACCGTATAGAAGTTAGGGCCATTTGAACTTTTATCAGTGTTTCATTTTGGGACTCAAGAGTAGCATAGCTATGAGCGACTGCTTAAATTGACAAGAGGCTCGAGTACTTTATTGTCACAAAATTGCATGGTTTTATGACGCTCCAGTAAAAAGTTACTAGCATTTGATTTTTGCAAACTTGGATATTTGTAGGACGCACCGTATATAAGTTAGGGCCATTTGAAGTTTTAGCAGTGTTTGATTTGGGACTCAGGGGTAGCATAGCTATGAGCGATAGCTTAAATTGACAAGAGGCTCGGGTACTTTATTGTCACAAAATTTCAAGGTTTTATGACACTCCAGTAAAAAGTTAGAAGCATTTGAATGTTGCAAACTTTGATAGGTGTAGGACGCACCGTATAGAAGTTAGGGCCATTTGAAGTTTTATCATTGTTTTTTTTTGGGACTGAAGAGAGGCATAGCTATGAGCGATTGCTTAAATTGACAAGTGGCTCGAGTACTTCATTGTCACAAAATTTCAAGGTTTTTGACGCTCCAATAAAAAGTTACAAGCATTTGAATGTTGCAAACTTTGATAGGTGTAGGACGCACCGTATGGAAGTTAGGGCCATTTGAAGTTTTATCAGTGTTTTATTTTGGGACTCAAGAGTAGCATAGCTATCAGCGATAGCTTAGATTGAGAAGAGGCTCGGGTACTTTATTGTCACAATATTTCAAGATTTTATGACGCTCCAGTAAAAAGTAACAAGCATTTGATTTTTGCAAACTTTGATAGGTGTAGGACGTACCGTATAGAAGTTAGGGCCATTTGAAGTTTTATCAGTGTTTTATTTTGGGACTGAAGAATAGCATAGCTATGAGCGATAGCTTAGATTGACAAGAGGCTCGAGTACTTTATTGTCACAATATTTCAAGATTTTATGACGCTCCAGTAAAAAGTAACAAGTATTTGATTGTTGCAAACTTTGATAGGTGTAGGACGTACCGTATAGAAGTTAGGGCCATTTGAAGTTTTATCAGTGTTTTTTTTTTGGGACAAAAGAGTAGCATAGCTATGAGCGATAGCTTAAATTGATAAGAGGCTCGAGTACTTCATTATCACAAAATTTCAAGATTTTATGACGCTCCAGTAAAAAGTTACAAGCATTTGAATGTTGCAAACTTTGATAGGTGTAGGACGCACCGTATAGAAGTTAGGGCCATTTGAAGTTTTATCAGTATTTTTTTTTTGGGACTGAAGAGAGGCATAGCTATGAGCGACTGCTTAAATTGACAAGAGGCTCGAGTACTTTATTGTCACAAAATTGCATGGTTTTATGACGCTCCAGTAAAAAGTTACAAGCATTTGATTTTTGCAAACTTTGATATTTGTAGGACGCACCGTATATAAGTTAGGGCCATTTGAAGTTTTAGCAGTGTTTGATTTGGGACTCAAGAGTAGCATAGCTATGAGCGATAGCTTAAATTGACAAGAGGCTCGGGTACTTTATTGTCACAAAATTTCAAGATTTTATGACGCTCCAGTAAAAAGTAACAAGCATTTGATTGTTGCAAACTTTGATAGGTGTAGGACGTACCGTATAGAAGTTAGTGCCATTTGAAGTTTTATCAGTGTTTTATTTTGGGACTCAAGAGTAGCATAACTATGAGCGATAGCTTAAATTGACAAGAGACTCGAGTACATCATTGCCACAAAATTTCAAGGTTTTTTGACGCTCCAGTAAAAAGTTACAAGCATTTGAATGTTGCAAACTTTGACAAGTGTAGGACGCACCGTATAGAAGTTAGGGCCATTTGAACTTTTATCAGTGTTTCATTTTGGGACTCAAGAGTAGCATAGCTATGAGCGACTGCTTAAATTGACAAGAGGCTCGAGTACTTTATTGTCACAAAATTGCATGGTTTTATGACGCTCCAGTAAAAAGTTACTAGCATTTGATTTTTGCAAACTTGGATATTTGTAGGACGCACCGTATATAAGTTAGGGCCATTTGAAGTTTTAGCAGTGTTTGATTTGGGACTCAGGGGTAGCATAGCTATGAGCGATAGCTTAAATTGACAAGAGGCTCGGGTACTTTATTGTCACAAAATTTCAAGATTTTATGACGCTCCAGTAAAAAGTTACAAGCATTTGAATGTTGCAAACTTTGATAGGTGTAGGACGCACCGTATAGAAGTTAGGGCCATTTGAAGTTTTATCAGTATTTTTTTTTTTGGGACTGAAGAGAGGCATAGCTATGAGCGATTGCTTAAATTGACAAGAGGCTCGAGTACTTTATTGTCACAAAATTGCGTGGTTTTATGACGCTCCAGTAAAAAGTTACAAGCATTTGATTTTTGCAAACTTTGATATTTGTAGGACGCATCGTATATAAGTTAGGGCCATTTGAAGTTTTATCAGTGTTTGAATTGGGACTCAAGGGTAGCATAGCTATGAGCGATAGCTTAAATTGACAAGAGGCTCGGGTACTTTATTGTCACAAAATTTCAAGGTTTTATGACACTCCAGTAAAAAGTTAGAAGCATTTGAATGTTGCAAACTTTGATAGGTGTAGGACGCACCGTATAGAAGTTAGGGCCATTTGAAGTTTTATCATTGTTTTTTTTTGGGACTGAAGAGAGGCATAGCTATGAGCGATTGCTTAAATTGACAAGTGGCTCGAGTACTTCATTGTCACAAAATTTCAAGGTTTTTGACGCTCCAATAAAAAGTTACAAGCATTTGAATGTTGCAAACTTTGATAGGTGTAGGACGCACCGTATAGAAGTTAGGGCCATTTGAAGTTTTATCAGTGTTTTATTTTGGGACTCAAGAGTAGCATAGCTATCAGCGATAGCTTAGATTGAGAAGAGGCTCGGGTACTTTATTGTCACAATATTTCAAGATTTTATGACGCTCCAGTAAAAAGTAACAAGCATTTGATTTTTGCAAACTTTGATAGGTGTAGGACGTACCGTATAGAAGTTAGGGCCATTTGAAGTTTTATCAGTGTTTTATTTTGGGACTGAAGAATAGCATAGCTATGAGCGATAGCTTAGATTGACAAGAGGCTCGAGTACTTTATTGTCACAATATTTCAAGATTTTATGACGCTCCAGTAAAGAGTAACAAGTATTTGATTGTTGCAAACTTTGATAGGTGTAGGACGTACCGTATAGAAGTTAGGGCCATTTGAAGTTTTATCAGTGTTTTTTTTTTGGGACAAAAGAGTAGCATAGCTATGAGCGATAGCTTAAATTGATAAGAGGCTCGAGTACTTCATTATCACAAAATTTCAAGATTTTATGACGCTCCAGTAAAAAGTTACAAGCATTTGAATGTTGCAAACTTTGATAGGTGTAGGACGCACCGTATAGAAGTTAGGGCCATTTGAAGTTTTATCAGTATTTATTTTTTGGGACTGAAGAGAGGCATAGCTATGAGCGACTGCTTAAATTGACAAGATGCTCGAGTACTTTATTGTCACAAAATTGCATGGTTTTATGACGCTCCAGTAAAAAGTTACAAGCATTTGATTTTTGCAAACTTTGATATTTGTAGGACGCACCGTATATAAGTTAGGGCCATTTGAAGTTTTAGCAGTGTTTGATTTGGGACTCAAGGGTAGCATAGCTATGAGTGATAGCTTAAATTGACAAGAGGCTCGGGTACTTTATTGTCACAAAATTTCAAGATTTTATGACGCTCCAGAAAAAAGTAACAAGCATTTGATTGTTGCAAACTTTGATAGGTGTAGGACGTACCGTATAGAAGTTAGTGCCATTTGAAGTTTTATCAGTGTTTTATTTTGGGACTCAAGAGTAGCATAACTATGAGCGATAGCTTAAGTTGACAAGAGACTCGAGTACATCATTGCCACAAAATTTCAAGGTTTTTTGACGCTCCAGTAAAAAGTTACAAGCATTTGAATGTTGCAAACTTTGACAAGTGTAGGACGCACCGTATAGAAGTTAGGGCCATTTCAAGTTTTATCAGTGTTTCATTTTGGGACTCAAGAGTAGCATAGCTATCAGCGATAGCTTAGATTGACAAGAGGCTCGGGTACTTTATTGTCACAATATTTCAAGATTTTATGACGCTCCAGTAAAAAGTAACAAGCATTTGATTGTTGCAAACTTTGATAGGTGTAGGACGTACCGTATAGAAGTTAGGGCCATTTGAAGTTTTATCAGTGTTTTATTTTGGGACAGAAGAATAGCATAGCTATGAGCGATAGCTTAGATTGACAAGAGGCTCGAGTACTTTATTGCCACAATATTTCAAGATTTTATGACGCTCCAGTAAAAAGTAACAAGCATTTGATTGTTGAAAACTTTGATAGGTGTAGGACGTACCGTATAGAAGTTAGGGCCATTTGAAGTTTTATCAGTGTTTTTTTTTGGGACAAAAGAGTAGCATAGCTATGAGCGATAGCTTAAATTGATAAGAGGCTCGAGTACTTCATTATCACAAAATTTCAAGATTTTATGACGCTCCAGTAAAAAGTTACAAGCATTTGAATGTTGCAAACTTTGATAGGTATATTACGCACCGTATAGAAGTTAGGGCCATTTGAAGTTTTATCAGTATTTTTTTTTTGGGACTGAAGAGAGGCATAGCTATGAGCGACTGCTTAAATTGACAAGAGGCTCGAGTACTTTATTGTCACAAAATTGCATGGTTTTATGACGCTCCAGTAAAAAGTTACAAGCATTTGATTTTTGCACACTTTGATATTTGTAGGACGCACCGTATATAAGTTAGGGCCATTTGAAGTTTTAGCAGTGTTTGATTTGGGACTCAAGGGTAGCATAGCTATGAGCGATAGCTTAAATTGACAACCGGCTCGGGTACTTTATTGTCACAAAATTTCAAGATTTTATGACGCTACAGTAAAAAGTAACAAGCATTTGATTGTTGCAAACTTCGATAGGTGTAGGACGTACCGTATAGAAGTTAGGGCCATTTGAAGTTTTATCAGTGTTTTATTTTGGGACTGAAGAATAGCATAGCTATGAGCGATAGCTTAGATTGACAAGAGGCTCGAGTACTTTATTGTCACAAAATTTCAAGATTTTATGACGCTCCAGTAAAAAGTTACAAGCATTTGAATGTTGCAAACTTTGATAGGTGTAGGACGCACCGTATAGAAGTTAGGGCCATTTGAAGTTTTATCAGTATTTTTTTTTTTGGGACTGAAGAGAGGCATAGCTATGAGCGACTGCTTAAATTGACAAGAGGCTCGAGTACTTTATTGTCACAAAATTGCATGGTTTTATGACGCTCCAGTAAAAAGTTACAAGCATTTGATTTTTGCAAACTTTGATATTTGTAGGACGCACCGTATATAAGTTAGGGCCATTTGAAGTTTTAGCAGTGTTTGATTTGGGACTCAAGGGTAGCATAGCTATGAGCGATAGCTTAAATTGACAAGAGGCTCGGGTACTTTATTGTCACAAAATTTCAAGATTTTATGACGCTCCAGTAAAAAGTTACAAGCATTTGAATGTTGCAAACTTTGATAGGTGTAGGACGCACCGTATAGAAGTAAGGGCATTTGAAGTTTTATCAGTATTTTTTTTTTGGGACTGAAGAGAGGCATAGCTATGAGCGATTGCTTAAATTGACAAGAGGCTCGAGTACTTTATTGTCACAAAATTGCTTGGTTTTATGACGCTCCAGTAAAAAGTTACAAGCATTTGATTTTTGCAAACTTTGATATTTGTAGGACGCACCGTAAATAAGTTAGGGCCATTTGAAGTTTAATCAGTGTTTGAATTGGGACTCAAGGGAAGCATAGCTATGAGTGATAGCTTAAATTAATAAGAGGCTCGATTACTTTATAGTCACCAAATTTCAAGGTTTTATGACGCTCCAGTAAAGAGTTACAAGCATTTGAATGTTGCAAACTTTGATAGATATAGGACGCACCGCATAGAAGTTAGGGCCATTTGAAGGTTTAGCAGTGTTTGATTTGGGACTCAAGGGTAGCGTAGCTATGAGCAATAACTTAAATTGATAAGAGGCTCGATTACTTTATTGTCACCAAATTTCAAGGTTTTATGACGTTCTAGTAAAGAGTTACAAAACATTTGAATGTTGCAAACTTTGTAGGTGTAGGACGCACCGTATACAAGTTAGGGCCATTTAAAGTTTTATCAGTGTCTGATTTGGGACTCAAGGTAGCATAGCTATGAGTGATAGCTTAAGTTAATAAGAGGCTCGATTACTTTATTGTCACCAAATTTCAAGGTTTTATGACGCTCCAGTAAAGAGTTACCAGCATTTGAATGTTGCAAACTTTGATAGATATAGGACGCACCGTATAGAAGTTAGGGCCATTTGAAGGTTTAGCAGTGTTTGATTTGGTACTCAAGCGTAGCGTAGCTATGAGCGATAGCTTAAATTGACAAAAGGCTCGTCTACTTTATTGTCACAAAATTTCAATATTTTATGACGCTCCAGTAAAAAGTTACAAGCATTTGAATGTTGCAAACTTTGATAGGTGTAGGACGCACCGTATAGAAGTTAGGGCCATTTGAAGTTTTAGCAGTGTTTGATTTGGGGCTCAAGGGTAGCATAGCTATCAGCGATAGCTTAAATTGACAAGAGGCTCGGGTACTTTATTGTCACAAAATTTCAAGGTTTTGTGACGCTCCAGTAAAAAGTTAGAAGCATTTGAATGTTGCAAACTTTGATAGGTGTAGGACGCACCGTATAGAAGTTAGGGCCATTTGAAGTTTTATCATTGTTTTTTTTTTGGGACTGAAGAGAGGCATAGCTATGAGCGATTGCTTAAATTGACAAGTGGCTCGAGTACTTCATTGTCACAAAATTTCAAGGTTTTTGACGCTCCAATAAAAAGTTACAAGCATTTGAATGTTGCAAACTTTGATAGGTGTAGGACGCACCCTATAGAAGTTAGGGCCATTTGAAGTTTTATCAGTGTTTTATTTTGGGACTCAAGAGTAGCATAGCTATTAGCGATAGCTTAGATTGACAAGAGGCTCGAGTACTTTATTGTCACAATATTTCAAGATTTTATGACGCTCCAGTAAAAAGTAATAAGCATTTGATTGTTGCAAACTTTGATAGGTGTAGGACGTACCATATAGAAGTTAGGGCCATTTGAAGTTTTATCAGTGTTTTATTTTGGGACTGAAGAATAGCATAGCTATGAGCGATAGCTTAGATTGACAAGAGGCTCGCACCGTATAGAAGTTAGGGCCATTTGAAGTTTTATCAGTATTTTTTTTTTTGGGACTGAAGAGAGGCATAGCTATGAGCGACTGCTTAAATTGACAAGAGGCTCGAGTACTTTATTGTCACAAAATTGCATGGTTTTAAGACGCTCCAGTAAAAAGTTACAAGCATTTGATTTTTGCAAACTTTGATATTTGTAGGACGCACCGTATATAAGTTAGGGCCATTTGAAGTTTTAGCAGTGTTTGATTTGGGACTCAAGGGTAGCATAGCTATGAGCGATAGCTTAAATTGACAAGAGGCTCGGGTACTTTATTGTCACAAAATTTCAAGATTTTATGACGCTCCAGTAAAAAGTTACAAGCATTTGAATGTTACAAACTTTGATAGGTGTAGGACGCACCGTATAGAGGTTAGGGCCATTTGAAGTTTTATCAGTATATTTTTTTTTGGGACTGAAGAGAGGCATAGCTATGAGCGATTGCTTAAATTGACAAGAGGCTCAAGTACTTTATTGTCACAAAATTGCATGGTTTTATGACGCTCCGGTAAAAAGTTACAAGCATTTGATTTTGCAAACTTTGATATTTGTAGGACGCACCGTATATAAGTTAGGGCCATTTGAAGTTTTATCAGTGTTTGAATTGGGACTTAAGGGTAGCATAGCTATGAGTGATAGCATAAATTGATAAGAGGCTCGATTACTTTATAGTCACCAAATTTCAAGGTTTTATAACGCTAATGTAAAAAGTAACAACCGTTTGAATGTTGCAAACTTTGATAGGTATAGGACGCACCGTTAAATTGACAAGAGGCTCGAGTACTATATTGTCACAAAATTGCATGGTTTTATGACGCTCCAGTAAAAAGTTACAAGCATTTGAATGTTGCAAACTTTGATAGGTATAGGACGCACCGTATAGAAGTTAGGGCCATTTGAAGTTTTATCATTGTTTTTTTTTGGGACTGAAGAGAGGCATAGCTATGAGCGATTGCTTAAATTGACAAGTGGCTCGAGTACTTCATTGTCACAAAATTTCAAGGTTTTTGACGCTCCAATAAAAAGTTACAAGCATTTGAATGTTGCAAACTTTGATAGGCGTAGGACGCACCGTATAGAAGTTAGGGCCATTTGAAGTTTTATCAGTGTTTTATTTTGGGACTCAAGAGTAGCATAGCTATGAGCGATAGCTTAGATAGACAAGAGGCTCGAGTACTTTATTGTCACAATATTTCAAGATTTTATGACGCTCCAGTAAAAAGTAACAAGCATTTGATTGTTGCAAACTTTGATAGGTGTAGTACGTACCGTATAGAAGTTAGGGCCATTTGAAGTTTTATCAGTGTTTTATTTTGGGACTGAAGAATAGCATAGCTATGAGCGATAGCTTAGATTGACAAGAGGCTCGAGTACTTTATTGTCACAATATTTCAAGATTTTATGACGCTCCAGTACAAAGTAACAAGCATTTGATTGTTGCAAACTTTGATAGGTGTAGGACGTACCGTATAGAAGTTAGGGCCATTTGAAGTTTTATCAGTGTTTTTTTTTTGGGACAAAAGAGTAGTATAGCTATGAGCGATAGCTTAAATTGATAAGAGGCTCGAGTACTTCATTATCACAAAATTTCAAGATGTTATGACGCTCCAGTAAAAACTTACAAGCATTTGAATGTTGCAAACTTTGATAGGTATAGGATGCACCGTATAGAAATTAGGGCCATTTGACGTTTTATCAGTGTCTGATTTGGGACTCAAGGGAAGCATAGCTATGAGTGATAGCTTAAATTAATAAGAGGCTCGATTACTTTATAGTCACAAAATTGCATGGTTTTATGACGCTCCAGTAAAAAGTTACAAGCATTTGAATGTTGCAAACTTTGATAGATATAGGACGCACCGTATAGAAGTTAGGGCCATTTGAAGGTTTAGCAGTGTTTGATTTGGGACTCAAGTGAAGCGTAGCTATGAGCAATAACTTAAATTGATAAGAGGCTCGATTACTTTATTGTCACCAAATTTCAAGGTTTTATGACGTTCTAGTAAAGAGTTACAAAACATTTGAATGTTGCAAACTTTGATAGGTGTAGGACGCACCGTATACAAGTTAGGGCCATTTAAAGTTTAATCAGTGTCTGATTTGGGACTCAAGGGTAGCATAGCTATGAGTGATAGCTTAAATTAATAAGAGGCTCGATTACTTTATTGTCACCAAATTTCAAGGTTTTATGACGCTCCAGTAAAGAGTTACAAGCATTTGAATGTTGCAAACTATGATAGATATAGGACGCACCGTATAGAATTTAGGGCCATTTGAAGGTTTAGCAGTGTTTGATTTGGGACTCAAGCGTAGCGTAGCGATAGCTTAAATTGACAAAAGGCTCGTCTACTTTATTGTCACAAAATTTCAAGATTTTATGACGCTCCAGTAAAAAGTTACAAGCATTTGAATGTTGCAAACTTTGATAGGTATAGGACGCACCGTATAGAAGATAGGGCCATTTGAAGTTTTATCAGTGTTTGATTTGGGACTCAAGGGTAGAATAGCTATGAGCGATAGCTTAAATAGAAAAGAGGCTCGAGTTTTTTTATTGTCACAAAATATTAAGATTCTATGACGCTCCAGTAAAAAGTTACAAGCATTTGATTGTTGCAAACTTTGATAGGTGTAGGACGCACCGTATAGAAGTTAGGGCTATTTGAAGTTTTATTAGTGTTTGATTTGGGACTCAAGGGTAGCATAGTTATGAGCAATAGCTTAAATTGACAAGAGGCTCGAGTACTTCATTGTCACAAAATTTCAATGTTTTTGACGCTCCCGTAAAAAGTTACATGCATTTGAATGCTGCAATCTTTGATAGGTGTAGGACGCACCGTATAGAAAGTAGGGCCATTTGAAGTTTTATCAGTGTTTCATTTTGGGACAAAAGAGTATCATAGCTATGACCGATAGCTTAAATTGATAAGAGGCTCGAGTACTTCATTATCACAAAATTTCAAGATTTTATGAAGCTCCAGTAAAAAGTTACAAGCATTTGAATGTTGCAAACTTTGATAGGTGTAGGACGCACCGTATAGAAGTTAGGGCCATTTGAAGTTTTATCAGTATTTTTTTTTTGGGACTGAAGAGAGGCATAGCTATGAGCGACTGCTTAAATTGACAAGAGGCTCGAGTACTTTTGTCACAAAATTGCATGGTTTTATGACGCTCCAGTAAAAAGTTACAAGCATTTGATTTTTCAAACTTTGATATTTGTAGGACGCACCGTATATAAGTTAGGGCCATTTGAAGTTTTAGCAGTGTTTGATTTGGGACTCAAGGGTAGCATAGCTATGAGCGATAGCTTAAATTGACAAGAGGCTCGGGTACTTTATTGTCACAAAATTTCAAGATTTTATAACTCACCAGTAAAAAGTTACAAGCATTTGAATGTTGCAAACTTTGATAGGTGTAGGACGCACCGTATAGAAGTTAGGGCCATTTGAAGTTTTATCAGTATTTTTTTTTTGGACTGAAGAGAGGCATAGCTATGAGCGATTGCTTAAATTGACAAGAGGCTCGAGTACTTTATTGTCACAAAATTGCATGGTTTTATGACGCGCCAGTAAAAAGTTACAAGCATTTGATTTTTGCAAACTTTGATATTTGTAGGACGCACCGTATATAAGTTAGGGCCATTTGAAGTTTTATCAGTGTTTGAATTGGGACTTAAGGGTAGCATAGCTATGAGTGATAGCATAAATTGATAAGAGGCTCGATTACTTTATAGTCACCAAATTTCAAGGTTTTATAACGCTAATGTAAAAAGTAACAACCATTTGAATGTTGCAAACTTTGATAGGTATAGGACGCACCGTTAAATTGACAAGAGGCTCGAGTACTATATTGTCACAAAATTGCATGGTTTTATGACGCGTCAGTAAAAAGTTACAAGCATTTGATTTTTGCAAACTTTGATATTTGTAGGACGCACCGTATAGAAGTTAGGGCCATTTGAAGGTTTAGCAGTGTTTGATTTGGGACTCAAGGGAAGCGTAGCTATGAGCAATAACTTAAATTGATAAGAGGCTCGATTACTTTATTGTCACCAAATTTCAAGGTTTTATGACGTTCTAGTAAAGAGTTACAAGCATTTGAATGTTGCAAACTTTGATAGATATAGGACACACCGTATAGAAGTTAGGGCCATTTGAAGGTTTAGCAGTGTTTGATTTGGGACTCAAGGGAAGCGTAGCTATGAGCAATAACTTAAATTGATAAGAAGCTCGATTACTTTATTGTCACCAAATTTCAAGGTTTTATGACGTTCTAATAAAGAGTTACAAAACATTTGAATGTTGCAAACTTTGAGAGGTGTAGGACGCACCGTATACAAGTTAGGGCCATTTAAAGTTTTATCAGTGTCTGATTTGGGACTCAAGGGTAGCATAGCTATGAGTGATAACTTAAGTTAATAAGAGCTCGATTACTTTATTGTCACCAAATTTCAAGGTTTTATGACGCTCCAGTAAAGAGTTACAAGCATTTGAATGTTGCAAACTTTGATAGATATAGGACGCACCGTATATAAGTTAGGGCCATTTGAAGGTTTAGCAGTGTTTGATTTGGGACTCAAGCGTAGCGTAGCTATGAGCGATAGCTTAAATTGACAAAAGGCTCGTCTACTTTATTGTCACAAAATTTCAAGATTTTATGACGCTCCAGTAAAAAGTTACAAGCATTTGAATGTTGCAAACTTTGATAGGTATAGGACGCACCGTATAGAAGATAGGGCCATTTGAAGTTTTATCAGTGTTTGATTTGGGACTCAAGGGTACAATAGCTATAAGCGATAGCTTAAATAGAAAAGAGGCTCGAGTTTTTTTATTGTCACAAAATTTTAAGATTTTATGACGCTCCAGTAAAAAGTTACAAGCATTTGATTGTTGCAAACTTTGATAGGTGTAGGACGCACCGTATAGAAGTTAGGGCTATTTGAAGTTTTATTAGTGTTTGATTTGGGACTCAAGGGTAGCATAGTTATGAGCGATGACTTAAATTGACAAGAGGCTCGAGTACTTCATTGTCACAAAATTTCAATGTTTTTTGACGCTCCCGTAAAAAGTTACATGCATTTGAATGCTGCAATCTTTGATAGGTGTAGGACGCACCGTATAGAAGTTAGGGCCATTTGAAGTTTTAGCAGTGTTTGATTTGGGACTCAAGGGTAGCATAGCTATGAGCGATAGCTTAAATTGACAAGAGGCTCGGGTACTTTATTGTCACAAAATTTCAAGATTTTATGACGCTCCAGTAAAAAGTTACAAGCATTTGAATGTTGCAAACTTTGATAGGTGTAGGACGCACCGTATAGAAGTTAGGGCCATTTGAAGTTTTATCAGTATTTTTTTTTTGGGACTGAAGAGAGGCATAGCTATGAGCGATTGCTTAAATTGACAAGAGGCTCGAGTACTTTATTGTCACAAAATTGCATGGTTTTATGACGCTCCAGTAAAAAGTTACAAGCATTTGATTTTTGCAAACTCTGATATTTGTAGGACGCACCGTATATAAGTTAGGGCCATTTGAAGTTTTATCAGTGTTTGAATTGGGACTTAAGGGTAGCATAGCTATGAGTGATAGCATAAATTGATAAGAGGCTCGATTACTTTATAGTCACAAAATTTCAAGGTTTTATAACGCTAATGTAAAAAGTAACAACCATTTGAATGTTGCAAACTTTGATAGGTATAGGACGCACCGTTAAATTGACAAGAGGCTCGAGTACTATATTGTCACAAAATTGCTTGGTTTTATGACGCTCCAGTAAAAAGTTACAAGCATTTGAATGTTGCAAAGTTTGATAGGTATAGGACGCACCGTATAGAAGTTAGGGCCATTTGAAGGTTTAGCAGTGTTTGATTTGGGACTCAAGGGAAGCATAGCTATGAGTGATAGCTTAAATTAATAAGAGGCTCGATTACTTTATAGTCACCAAAATTCAAGGTTTTATGACGCTCCAGTAAAGAGTTACAAGCATTTGAATGTTGCAAACTTTGATAGATATAGGACGCACCGTATAGAAGTTAGGGCCATTTGAAGGTTTAGCAGTGTTTGATTTGGGACTCAAGGGAAGCGTAGCTATGAGCAATAACTTAAATTGATAAGAGGCTCGATTACTTTATTGTCACCAAATTTCAAGGTTTTATGACGTTCTAGTAAAGAGTTACAAAACATTTGAATGTTGCAAACTTTGATAGGTGTAGGACGCACCGTATACAAGTTAGGGCCATTTAAAGTTTTATCAGTGTCTGATTTGGGACTCAAGGGTAGCATAGCTATGAGTGATAGCTTAAGTTAATAAGAGGCTCGATTACTTTATTGTCACCAAATTTCAAGGTTTTATGACGCTCCACTAAAGAGTTACAAGCATTTGAATGTTGCAAACTTTGATAGATATAGGACGCACCGTATAGAAGTTAGGGCCATTTGAAGGTTTAGCAGTGTTTGATTTGGGACTCAAGCGTAGCGTAGCTATGAGCGATAGCTTAAATTGACAAAAGGCTCGTCTACTTTATTGTCACAAAATTTCAAGATTTTATGACGCTCCAGTAAAAAGTTACAAGCATTTGAATGTTGCAAACTTTGATAGGTATAGGACGCACCGTATAGAAGATAGGGCCATTTGAAGTTTTATCAGTGTTTGATTTGGGACTCAAGGGTACAATAGCTATGAGCGATAGCTTAAATAGAAAAGAGGCTCGAGTTTTTTTATTGTCACAAAATTTTAAGATTTTATGACGCTCCAGTAAAAAGTTACAAGCATTTGATTGTTGCAAACTTTGATAGGTGTAGGACGCACCGTATAGAAGTTAGGGCTATTTGAAGTTTTATTAGTGTTTGATTTGGGACTCAAGGGTAGCATAGTTATGAGCGATGGCTTAAATTGACAAGAGGCTCGAGTACTTCATTGTCACAAAATTTCAATGTTTTTTGACGCTCCCGTAAAAAGTTACATGCATTTGAATGCTGCAATCTTTGATAGGTGTAGGACGCACCGTATAGAAGTTAGGGCCATTTGAAGTTTTATCAGTATTTTTTTTTTGGGACTGAAGAGAGGCATAGCTATGAGCGACTGCTTAAATTGACAAGAGGCTCGAGAACTTTATTGTCACAAAATTGCATGGTTTTATGACGCTCCAGTAAAAAGTTACAAGCATTTGATTTTTGCAAACTTTGATATTTGTAGGACGCACCGTATATAAGTTAGGGCCATTTGAAGTTTTAGCAGTGTTTGATTTGGGACTCAAGGGTAGCATAGCTATGAGCGATAGCTTAAATTGACAAGAGGCTCGGGTACTTTATTGTCACAAAATTTCAAGATTTTATGACGCTCCAGTAAAAAGTTACAAGCATTTGAATGTTGCAAACTTTGATAGGTGTAGGACGCACCGTATAGAAGTTAGGGCCATTTGAAGTTTTATCAGTATTTTTTTTTTGGGACTGAAGAGAGGCATAGCTATGAGCGATTGCTTAAATTGACAAGAGGCTCGAGTACTTTATTGTCACAAAATTGCATGGTTTTATGACGCTCCAGTAAAAAGTTACAAGCATTTGATTTTTGCAAACTTTGATAGATATAGGACGCACCGTATAGAAGTTAGGGCCATTTGAAGGTTTAGCAGTGTTTGATTTGGGACTCAAGGGAAGCGTAGCTATGAGCAATAACTTAAATTGATAAGAGGCTCGATTACTTTATTGTCACCAAATTTCAAGGTTTTATGACGTTCTAGTAAAGAGTTACAAAACATTTGAATGTTGCAAACTTTGATAGGTGTAGGACGCACCGTATACAAGTTAGGGCCATTTAAAGTTTTATCAGTGTCTGATTTGGGACTCAAGGGTAGCATAGCTATGAGTGATAGCTTAAGTTAATAAGAGGCTCGATTACTTTATTGTCACCAAATTTCAAGGTTTTATGACGCTCCACTAAAGAGTTACAAGCATTTGAATGTTGCAAACTTTGATAGATATAGGACGCGCCGTATAGAAGTTAGGGCCATTTGAAGGTTTAGCAGTGTTTGATTTGGGACTCAAGCGTAGCGTAGCTATGAGCGATAGCTTAAATTGACAAGAGGCTCGTCTACTTTATTGTCACAAAATTTCAAGATTTTATGACGCTCCAGTAAAAAGTTACAAGTATTTGAATGTTGCAAACTTTGATAGGTATAGGACGCACCGTATAGAAGATAGGGCCATTTGAAGTTTTATCAGTGTTTGATTTGGGACTCAAGGGTACAATAGCTATGAGCGATAGCTTAAATAGAAAAGAGGCTCGAGTTTTTTTATTGTCACAAAATTTTAAGATTTTATGACGCTCCAGTAAAAAGTTACAAGCATTTGATTGTTGCAAACTTTGATAGGTGTAGGACGCACCGTATAGAAGTTAGGGCTATTTGAAGTTTTATTAGTGTTTGATTTGGGACTCAAGGGTAGCATAGTTATGAGCGATGGCTTAAATTGACAAGAGGCTCGAGTACTTCATTGTCACAAAATTTCAATGTTTTTTGACGCTCCCGTAAAAAGTTACATGCATTTGAATGCTGCAATCTTTGATAGGTGTAGGACGCACCGTATAGAAGTTAGGGCCATTTGAAGTTTTATCAGTGATTCATTTTGGGACTCAAGAGGAGCATAGCTATGAGCGATAGCTTAAATTGATAAGAGGTTCGAGTACTTCATTATCACAAAATTTCAAGATTTTATGCCGCTCAAGTAAAAATTTACAAGCATTGGAAGGTTGCAAACTTTGATAGGTGTAGGACGCACCGTATAGAAGTTAGGGACATTTGAAGTTTTAGCAGCGTTCGATTTGGGATTCAAGGGTAGCTTAGCTATGAGCGATAGCTTAAATTGACAAGAGGCTCGGGTACTTTATTGTCACAAAATTTCATGGATTTATGACGCTCCAGTAAATAGTTACAAGCATTTGAATGTTGCAAACTTTGATAGGTGTAGGACGCACCGTATAGAAGTTAGGGCCATTTGAAGTTTTATCAGTGTTTTTTTTTGGGACTGAAGAGAGGCATAGCTATGAGCGATTGCATAAATTGACAAGAGGCTCGAGTACTTCATTGTCACAAAATTTCAAGGTTTTTTGACGCTCCAATAAAAAGTTACAAGCATTTGAATGTTGCAAACTTTGATAGGTGTAGGGCGCACCGTATAGAAGTTAGGGCCATTTGAAGTTTTATCAGTGTTTTATTTTGGGACTCAAGAGTAGCATAGCTATGAGCGATAGCTTAAATTGACAAGAGACTCGAGTACATCAGTGCCACAAAATTTCAAGGTTTTTTGACGCTCCAGTAAAAAGTTACAAGCATTTGAATGTTGCAAACTTTGATAGGTGTAGGACGCACCGTATAGAAGTAGAGGCCATTTGAAATTTTATCAGTGTTTGATTTGGGACTCAAGGGTATCATAACTATGAGCGATAGCTTAAATTGACAAAGCCTCGGGTGCTTTATTGTCACAAAATTTCAAGGTTTTATGACGCTCCAGTAAAAAGTTACAAGCATTTCAATGTTGCAAATTTTAATAGGTGTAGGACGCACCGTATAGAAGTAAGTGCCATTTGAAGTTTTTTCAGTGTTTTATTTTGGGACTGAAGAATAGCATAGCTATGAGCGATAGCTTAGATTGACAAGAGGCTCGAGTACTTTATTGTCACAATATTTCAAGATTTTATGACGCTCCAGTAAAAAGTAACAAGCATTTGATTGTTGCAAACTTTGATAGGTGTAGGACGTACCGTATAGAAGTTAGGGCCATTTGAAGTTTTATCAGTGTTTTTTTTTTTGGACTGAAGAGTAGCATAGCTATGAGCGATTGCTTAAATTGACAAGAGGCTCGAGTACTTTATTATCACAAAATTTCAAGTTTTTATGACGCTCCAGTAAGAAGTTACAAGCATTTGAATGTTGAAAACTTTGATAGGTGTAGGACGCACCGTATAGAAGTTAGGGCCATTTGAAGTTTTAGCACTGTTTGGTTTGGTACTCAAGGGTAGAATAGCTATGAGCGATAGCTTAAGTTGAAAAGAGGCTCGAGTTTTTTTATTGTCACAAAATTTTAAGATTTTATGACGCTCCAGTTAAAAGTTACAAGCATTTGATTGTTGCAAACTTTGATAGGTGTAGGACGCACCGTATAGAAGATAGGGCCATTTGAAGTTTGATCAGTGTTTGAATTGGGACTCAAGGGTAGAATAGCTATGAGCGATAGCTTAAATTGAAAAGAGGCTCGAGTTTTTTTATTGTCACAAAATTTTAAGATTTTATGACGCTCCAGTAAAAAGTTACAAGCATTTGATTTTTGCAAACTTTGATATTTGTAGGACGCACCGTATATAAGTTAGGGCCATTTGAAGTTTTATCAGTGTTTGAATTGGGACTTAAGGGTAGCATAGCTATGAGTGATAGCATAAATTGATAAGAGGCTCGATTACTTTATAGTCACCAAATTTCAAGGTTTTATAACGCTAATGTAAAAAGTAACAACCATTTGAATGTTGCAAACTTTGATAGGTATAGGACGCACCGTTAAATTGACAAGAGGCTCGAGTACTATATTGTCACAAAATTGCATGGTTTTATGACGCTCCAGTAAATAGTTACAAGCATTTGAATGTTGAAAACTTTGATAAGTGTAATACGCACCGTATAGAAGTTAGGGCCATTTGAAGGTTTAGCAGTGTTTGATTTGGGACTCAAGCGTAGCGTAGCTATGAGCGATAGCTTAAATTGACAAAAGGCTCGTCTACTTTATTGTCACAAAATTTCAAGATTTTATGACGCTCCAGTAAAAAGTTACAAGTATTTGAATGTTGCAAACTTTGATAGGTATAGGACGCACCGTATAGAAGATAGGGCCATTTGAAGTTTTATCAGTGTTTGATTTGGGACTCAAGGGTACAATAGCTATGAGCGATAGCTTAAATAGAAAAGAGGCTCGAGTTTTTTTATTGTCACAAAATTTTAAGATTTTATGACGCTCCAGTAAAAAGTTACAAGCATTTGAATGTTGCAAACTTTGATAGGTATAGGGCGCACCGTATAGAAGTTAGGGCCATTTGAAGGTTTAGCAGTGTTTGATTTGGGACTCAAGGGAAGCGTAGCTACGAGCAATAACTTAAATTGATAAGAGGCTCGATTACTTTATTGTCACCAAATTTCAAGATTTTATGACGTTCTAGTAAAGAGTTACAAAACATTTGAATGTTGCAAACTTTGATAGGTATAGGATGCACCGTATAGAAATTAGGGCCATTTGACGTTTTAGCAGTGTCTGATTTGGGACTCAAGGGAAGCATAGCTATGAGTGATAGCTTAAATTAATAAGAGGCTCGATTACTTTATAGTCACCAAATTTCAAGGTTTTATGACGCTCCAGTAAAGAGTTACAAGCATTTGAATGTTGCAAACTTTGATAGATATAGGACGCACCGTATAGAAGTTAGGGCCATTTGAAGGTTTAGCAGTGTTTGATTTGGGACTCAAGGGAAGCGTAGCTATGAGCAATAACTTAAATTGATAAGAGGCTCGATTACTTTATTGTCACCAAATTTCAAGGTTTTATGACGTTCTAGTAAAGAGTTACAAAACATTTGAATGTTGCAAACTTTGATAGGTGTAGGACGCACCGTATACAAGTTAGGGCCATTTAAAGTTTTATTTGTGTCTGATTTGGGACTCAAGGGTAGCATAGCTATGAGTGATAGCTTAAGTTAATAAGAGGCTCGATTACTTTATTGTCACCAAATTTCAAGGTTTTATGACGCTCCAGTAAAGAGTTACAAGCATTTGAATGTTGCAAACTTTGATAGATATAGGACGCACCGTATAGAAGTTAGGGCCATTTGAAGGTTTAGCAGTGTTTGATTTGGGACTCAAGCGTAGCGTAGCTATGAGCGATAGCTTAAATTGACAAAAGGCTCGTCTACTTTATTGTCACAAAATTTCAAGATTTTATGACGCTCCAGTAAAAAGTTACAAGCATTTGAATGTTGCAAACTTTGATAGGTATAGGACGCACCGTATAGAAGATAGGGCCATTTGAAGTTTTATCAGTGTTTGATTTGGGACTCAAGGGTACAATAGCTATGAGCGATAGCTTAAATAGAAAAGAGGCTCGAGTTTTTTTATTGTCACAAAATTTTAAGATTATATGACGCTCCAGTAAAAAGTTACAAGCATTTGATTGTTGCAAACTTTGATAGGTGTAGGACGCACCGTATAGAAGTTAGGGCTATTTGAAGTTTTATTAGTGTTTGATTTGGGACTCAAGGGTAGCATAGTTATGAGCGATGGCTTAAATTGACAAGAGGCTCGAGTACTTCATTGTCACAAAATTTCAATGTTTTTTGACGCCCCCGTAAAAAGTTACATGCATTTGAATGCTGCAATCTTTGATAGGTGTAGGACGCACCGTATAGAAGTTAGGGCCATTTGAAGTTTTATCGGTGTTTCATTTTGGGACTCAAGAGTAGCATAGCTATGAGCGATAGCTTAAATTGATAAGAGGTTCGAGTACTTCATTATCACAAAATTTCAAGGTTTTATGCCGCTCCAGTAAAAATTTACAAGCATTTGAATGTTGCAAACTTTGATAGGTGTAGGACGCACCGTATAGAAGTTAGGGCCATTTGAAGTTTTAGCAGCGTTTGATTTGGGATTCAAGGGTAGCATAGCTATGAGCGATAGCTTAAATTGATAAGAGGTTCGAGTACTTCATTATCACAAAATTTCAAGGTTTTATGCCGCTCCAGTAAAAATTTACAAGCATTTGAATGTTGCAAACTTTGATAGGTGTAGGACGCACCGTATAGAAGTTAGGGCCATTTGAAGTTTTAGCAGCGTTTGATTTGGTATTCAAGGGTAGCTTAGCTATGAGCGATAGCTTAAATTGACAAGAGGCTCGGGTACTTTATTGTCACAAAATTTCCTGGTTTTATGACGCTCCAGTAAATAGTTACAAGCATTTGAATGTTGAAATTTTGATAAGTGTAATACGCACCGTATAGAAGTTAGGGCCATTTGAAGTTTTAGCAGTGTTTGGTTTGGGACTCAAGGGTAGAATAGCTATGAGCGATAGCTTAAATTGAAAAGAGGCTCGAGTTTTTTTATTGTCACAAAATTTTAAGATTTTATGACGCTCCAGTAAAAAGTTACAAGCATTTGATTGTTGCAAACTTTGATAGGTGTAGGACGCACCGTATAGAAGATAGGGCCATTTGAAGTTTTATCAGTGTTTGATTTGGGACTCAAGGGTAGAATAGCTATGAGCGATAGCTTAAATTGAAAAGAGGCTCGAGTTTTTTTATTGTCACAAAATTTTAAGATTTTATGACGCTCCAGTAAAAAGTTACAAGCATTTGATTGTTGCAAACTTTGATAGGTGTAGGACGCACCGTATAGAAGTTAGGGCTATTTGAAGTTTTATTAGTGCTTGATTTGGGACTCAAGGGTAGCATAGTTATGAGCGATGGCTTAAATTGACAAGAGGCTCGAGTACTTCATTGTCATAAAATTTCAAAATTTCAATTTGACGCTCCAGTAAAAAGTTACATGCATTTGAATACTGCAATCTTTGGTAGGTGTAAGACGCACCTTATAGACGTTAGGGCCATTTGAAGTTTTATCAGTGTTTGATTTGGGACTCCAGGGTAGCATAGCTATGAGCGATAGCTAAAATTGACAAGAGTCTCGGGTATTTTATTGTCACAAAATTTCAAGGTTTTATGACGCTCTTGTAAAAAGTTACAAGCATTTGAATGTTGCAAACTTTGATAGGTGTAGGACGCACCGTATAGAAGTGAGGGCCATTTGAAGTTTTATCAGTGTTGTTTTTTTGGGACTGAAGAGAGGCATAGCTATGAGCGATTGCTTAAATTGACAAGAGGCTCGAGTACTTTATTATCACAAAATTTCAAGTTTTTATGACGCTCCAGTAAGAAGTTACAAGCATTTGAATGTTGAAAACTTTGATAGGTGTAGGACGCACCGTATAGAAGTTAGTGCCATTTGAAGTTTTATCAGTGTTTTATTTTGGGACTGAAGAGTAGCATAGCTATGAGCGATAGCTTAGATTGACAAGAGGCTCGAGTACTTTATTGTCACAATATTTCAAGATTTTATGACGCTCCAGTAAAAAGTAACAAGCATTTGATTGTTGCAAACTTTGATAGGTGTAGGACGTACCGTATAGAAGTTAGGGCCGTTTGAAGTTTTATCAGTGTTTGATTTGGGTCTCAAGGGTAGTATAGCTATGAGCGATAGCTTAAATTCACAAGAGGCTCGAGTACTTTATTGTCACAAAACTTCAAGGTATTATGACGCTCCAGTAAAAATTTACAGGCATTTGAATGTTGCAAACTTTGACAGGTCTAGGACGCACCGTATAGAAGTTAGGGCCATTTGAAGTTTTATCAGTGTTTGATTTCGGACTCAAGGGTAGCATGGCTATGAGCGATAGCTTAAATTGACAAGAGCCACGAGTACTTCATTGTCACAAAATTTCAAGGTTTTATGACGCTCCAGTAAAAAGTTACAAGTATTTGATTGTTGCAAACTTTGATAGGTGTAGGACGCACCGTATAGAAGTAGAGGCAATTTTAAGTTTTATCAGTGTTTGATTTGGGACTCAAGGGTAGCATAGCTATGAGCGATAGCTTAAATTGATAAGAGGCTCGAGTACTTTATAGCCACAAAATTTCGAGATTTTCTGACGCTCCAGTAAGAAGTTACAAGCATTTGATTGTTGCAAATTTTAGTAGATGCAGGACGTACCGTAGAAAAGTTAGGGCCATTTGAAGTTTTATCAGTGTTTGATTCGGGACTCAAGGGTAGCATAGCTATGAGCGATAGGTTAAATTGACAAGAGGCTCGAGTACTTTATTGTCACAATATTTCAAGATTTTATGACGCTCCCGTAAAATGTAACAAGCATTTGATTGTTGCAAACTTTGATAGGTCTAGGAAACACCGTATAGAAGTTAGGGCCATTTGAAGTTTTATCAGTGTTTGATTTGGGACTCAAGGCTATAGGCAATAGCTATGAGCGATAGATTAAATTGACAAGAGGCTCGAGTACTTTATTGTCACAAAATTTCAAGGATTTATGACGCTCCAGTAAAATTTACATGCATTTGAATGTTGCAAACTTTGATAGGTGTAGGAGCACCGTATAGAAGTTAGGGCCATTTTAAGTTATATCAGTGTTTTATTTTGGGACTCAAGAGTAGTATAGCTATGAGCGATAGCTTAAATTGACAAGAGGCTCGAGTACTTCATTGCCACAAAATTTCAAGGTTTTTTGACGCTCCAGTAAAAAGTTACAAGCATTTGAATGTTGCAAACTTTGATAGGTGTAGGACGCACCGTATAGAAGTAGAGCCCATTTGAAGTTTTATCAGTGTTTGATTTGGGACTCAAGGGTAGCATAGCAATGAGCGATAGCTTAAATTGATAAGAGGCTCGAGTACTTCATTGTCACAAAATTTTATGGTTTTATGGCGCTCCAGTAAAAAGTTACAAGCATTTGATTGTGGCAAACTTTGATAGTTGTAGGACGCACCGTATAGAAGTTAGGGCCATTTGAAGTTTTAGCAGTGTTTGATTTGGGATTCAAGGGTAGCATAGCTATGACCGATAGCTTACATTGACAAGAGGCTCGGGTACTTTATTGTCACAAAATTTCAAGGTTTTATGACGCTCCAGTAAAAAGTTAGAAGCATTTGAATGTTACAAACTTTGATAGGTGTAGGACGCACCGTATAGAAGTTAGGGCCATTTGAAGTTTTATCAGTGTTTTTTTTTTGGGACTGAAGAGAGGCATAGCGATTGCATAAATTGACAAGAGGCTCGAGTATTTCATGGTCACAAAATTTCAAGGTTTTTTGACGCTCCAATAAAAAGTTACAAGCATTCGAATGTTGCAAACTTTGATAGGTGTAGGGCGCACCGTATAGATGTTAGGGCCATTTGAAGTTTTATCAGTGTTTTATTTTGGGACTCAAGAGTAGCATAGCTATGAGCGATAGCTTAAATTGACAAGAGACTCGAGTACATCATTGCCACAAAATTTCAAGGTTTTTTGACGCTCCAGTAAAAAGTTACAAGCATTTGAATGTTGCAAACTTTGATAGGTGTAGGACGCACCGTATAGAAGTAGAGGCCATTTGAAGTTTTATCAGTGTTTGATTTGGGACTCAAGGGTAGCATAACTATGAGCGAAAGCTTAAATTGACAAAGCCTCGGGTACTTTATTGTCACAAAATTTCGAGGTTTTATGACGCTCCAGTAAAAAGTTACAAGCATTTGAATGTTGCAAATTTTAATAGGTGTAGGACGCACCGTATAGAAATTAGTGCCATTTGAAGTTTTTTCAGTGTTTTATTTTGGGACTGAAGAATAGCATAGCTATGAGTGATAGCTTAGATTGACAAGAGGCTCGAGTACTTTATTATCACAATATTTCAAGATTTTATGATGCTCCAGTCAAAAGTAACAAGCATTTGATTGTTGCAAACTTTGATAGGTGTAGGACGTACCGTATAGAAGTTAGGGCCATTTGAAGTTTTATCAGTGTTTTTTTTTTGACTGAAGAGTAGCATAGCTATGAGCGATTGCTTAAATTGACAAGAGGCTCGGGTACTTTATTGTCACAAAATTTCAAGGTTTTATGACCCTCCAGTAAAAAGTTACAAGCATTTGAATGTTGCAAACTTTGATAGGTGTAGGACGCACCGTATAGAAGTTAGGGCCATTTGAAGTTTTATCAGTGTTTTATTTTGGGACTCAAGAGTAGCATAACTATGAACGATAGCTTAAATTGACAAGAGACTCGAGTACATCATTGCCACAAAATTTCAAGGTTTTTTGACGCTCCAGTAAAAAGTTACAAGCATTTGAATGTTGCAAACTTTGACAGGTGTTGGACGCACCGTATAGAAGTAGAGGCCATTTGAAGTTTTATCAGTGTTTGATTTGGGACTCAAGGGTAGCATAACTATGAGCGATAGCTTAAATTGACAAAGCCTCGGGTACTTTATTGTCACAAACTTTCAAGGTTTTATGACGCTCCAGTAAAAAGTTACAAGCATTTGAATGTTGCAAATTTTGATAGGTGTAGGATGCACCGTATAGAAGTTAGTGCCATTTGAAGTTTTATCAGTGTTTTATTTTGGGACTGAAGAGTAGCATAGCTATGAGCGATAGCTTAGATTGACAAGAGGCTCGAGTACTTTATTGTCACAATATTTCAAGATTTTATGACGCTCCAGTAAAAAGTAACAAGTATTTGATTGTTGCAAACTTTGATAGGTGTAGGACGTACCGTATAGAAGTTAGGGCCATTTGAAGTTTTTTCAGTTTTTTTTTTTTGGACTGAACAGTAGCATAGCTATGAGCGATTGCTTAAATTGACAAGAGGCTCGAGTACTTTATTATCACAAAATTTCAAGGTTTTATGACGCTCCAGTAAGAAGTTACAAGCATTTGAATGTTGAAAACTTTGATAGGTGTAGGGCGCACCGTATAGAAGTTAGGGCCATTTGAAGTTTTAGCAGTGTTTGGTTTGGGACTCAAGGGTAGCATAGGTATGAGCGATAGATTAAAGTGACAAGAGGTTCGAGTACTTTATTGTCACAGAATTTCAAAATTTTATGACGCTACAGTAATAAGTTACAAGCATTTGATTTTTTCAAATTTTGATAGGTGTAGGACGCACCGTATAGAAGTAAGGGCGTTTTGAAGTTTTATTAGTGTTTGATTTGGGTCTCAAGGGTAGTATAGCTATGAGCGATAGCTTAAATTGGCAAGAGGCTCGAGTACTTTATTGTCACAATATTTCAAGATTTTATGACGCTCCAGTAAAAAGTAACAAGCATTTGATTGTTGCAAACTTTGATAGGTCTAGGACGCACCGTATAGAAGTTAGGGCCATTTGAAGTTTTATCAGTGTTTGATTTCGGACTCAAGGGTAGCATGGCTATGAGCGATAGCTTAAATTGACAAGAGCCACGAGTACTTCATTGTCACAAAATTTCAAGGTTTTATGACGCTCCAGTAAAAAGTTACAAGTATTTGATTGTTGCAAACTTTGATAGGTGTAGGACGCACCGTATAGAAGTAGAGGCCATTTGAAGTTTTATCAGTGTTTGATTTGGGACTCAAGGGTAGGATAGCTATGAGCGATAGCTTAAATTGATAAGAGGCTCGAGTACTTTATTGCCACAAAATTTCAAGATTTTCTGACGCTCCAGTAAGAAGTTACAAGCATTTGATTGTTGCAAACTTTAGTAGATGCAGGACGCACCGTATAAAAGTTAGGGCCATTTGAAGTTTTATCAGTGTTTGATTCGGGACTCAAGGGTAGCATAGCTATGAGCGATAGGTTAAATTGACAAGAGGCTCGAGTACTTTATTGTCACAATATTTCAAGATTTTATGACGCTCCAGTAAAAAGTTACATGCATTTGAATGTTGCAAATTTGATAGGTGTAGGAGCACCGTATAGAAGTTAGGGCCATTTTAAGTTTTATCAGTGTTTTATTTTGGGACTCAAGAGTAGTATAGCTATGAGCGATAGCTTAAATTGACAAGAGGCTCGAGTACTTCATTGCCACAAAAATTCAAGGTTTTTTGACGCTCCAGTAAAAAGTTACAGGCATTTGAATGTTGCAAACTTTGATAGGTGTAGGACGCACCGTATAGAAGTTAGGGCCATTTGAAGTTTTATCAGTGTTTGATTTGGGACTCAAGGGTAGAATAGCTATGAGCCATAGCTTAAATTGAAAAGTGGCTCGAGTTTTTTTATTGTCACAAATTTTTAAGATTTTACGACGCTCCAGTAAAAAGTTACAAGCATTTGATTGTTGCAAACTTTGATAGGTGTAGGACGCTCCGTATAGAAGTTAGGACTATTTGAAGTTTTATTAGTGTTTGATTTGGGACTCAAGGGTAGCATAGCTATGAGCGATAGGTTAAATTGACAAGAGGCTCGGGTACTTTATTGTCACAAAATTTCAAGGTTTTATGACGCTCCAGTAAAAAGTTAGAAGCATTTGAATGTTACAAACTTTGATAGCTGTAGGACGCACCGTATAGAAGTTAGGGCCATTTGAAGTATTATCAGTGTTTTTTTTTGGGACTGAAGAGAGGCATAGCTATGAGCGATTGCATAAATTGACAAGAGGCTCGAGTATTTCATGGTCACAAAATTTCAAGGTTTTTTGACGCTCCAATAAAAATTTACAAGCATTCGAATGTTGCAAACTTTGATAGGTGTAGGGCGCACCGTATAGATGTTAGGGCCATTTGAAGTTTTATCAGTGTTTTATTTTGGGACTCAAGAGTAGCATAGCTATGAGCGATAGCTTAAATTGACAAGAGACTCGAGTACATCATTGCCACAAAATTTCAAGGTTTTTTGACGCTCCAGTAAAAAGTTACAAGCATTTGAATGTTGCAAACTTTGATAGGTGTAGGACGCACCGTATAGAAGTAGAGGCCATTTGAAGTTTTATCAGTGTTTGATTTGGGACTCAAGGGTAGCATAACTATGAGCGAAAGCTTAAATTGACAAAGCCTCGGGTACTTTATTGTCACAAAATTTCGAGGTTTTATGACGCTCCAGTAAAAAGTTACAAGCATTTGAATGTTGCAAATTTTAATAGGTGTAGGACGCACCGTATAGAAATTAGTGCCATTTGAAGTTTTTTCAGTGTTTTATTTTGGGACTGAAGAATAGCATAGCTATGAGTGATAGCTTAGATTGACAAGAGGCTCGAGTACTTTATTATCACAATATTTCAAGATTTTATGATGCTCCAGTCAAAAGTAACAAGCATTTGATTGTTGCAAACTTTGATAGGTGTAGGACGTACCGTATAGAAGTTAGGGCCATTTGAAGTTTTATCAGTGTTTTTTTTTTTACTGAAGAGTAGCATAGCTATGAGCGATTGCTTAAATTGACAAGAGGCTCGGGTACTTTATTGTCACAAAATTTCAAGGTTTTATGACGCTCCAGTAAAAAGTTACAAGCATTTGAATGTTGCAAACTTTGATAGGTGTAGGACGCACCGTATAGAAGTTAGGGCCATTTGAAGTTTTATCAGTGTTTTATTTTGGGACTCAAGAGTAGCATAACTATGAGCGATAGCTTAAATTGACAAGAGACTCGAGTACATCATTGCCACAAAATTTCAAGGTTTTTTGACACTCCAGTAAAAAGTTACAAGCATTTGAATGTTGCAAACTTTGACAGGTGTTGGACGCACCGTATAGAAGTAGAGGCCATTTGAAGTTTTATCAGTGTTTGATTTGGGACTCAAGGGTAGCATAACTATGAGCGATAGCTTAAATTGACAAAGCCTCGGGTACTTTATTGTCACAAACTTTCAAGGTTTTATGACGCTCCAGTAAAAAGTTACAAGCATTTGAATGTTGCAAATTTTGATAGGTGTAGGATGCACCGTATAGAAGTTAGTGCCATTTGAAGTTTTATCAGTGTTTTATTTTGGGACTGAAGAGTAGCATAGCTATGAGCGCTAGCTTAGATTGACAAGAGGCTCGAGTACTTTATTGTCACAATATTTCAAGATTTTATGACGCTCCAGTAAAAAGTAACAAGTATTTGATTGTTGCAAACTTTGATAGGTGTAGGACGTACCGTATAGAAGTTAGGGCCATTTGAAGTTTTTCAGTTTTTTTTTTTTGGACTGAACAGTAGCATAGCTATGAGCGATTGCTTAAATTGACAAGAGGCTCGAGTACTTTATTATCACAAAATTTCAAGGTTTTATGACGCTCCAGTAAGAAGTTACAAGCATTTGAATGTTGAAAACTTTGATAGGTGTAGGGCGCTCCGTATAGAAGTTAGGGCCATTTGAAGTTTTAGCAGTGTTTGGTTTGGGACTCAAGGGTAGCATAGCTATGAGCGATAGATTAAAGTGACAAGAGGTTCGAGTACTTTATTGTCACAGAATTTCAAAATTTTATGACGCTCCAGTAATAAGTTACAAGCATTTGATTTTTGCAAATTTTGATAGGTGTAGGACGCACCGTATAGAAGTAAGGGCGTTTTGAAGTTTTATTAGTGTTTGATTTGGGTCTCAAGGGTAGTATAGCTATGAGCGATAGCTTAAATTGGCAAGAGGCTCGAGTACTTTATTGTCACAATATTTCAAGATTTTATGACGCTCCAGTAAAAAGTAACAAGCATTTGATTGTTGCAAACTTTGATAGGTCTAGGACGCACCGTATAGAAGTTAGGGCCATTTGAAATTTTATCAGTGTTTGATTTCGGACTCAAGGGTAGCATGGCTATGAGCGATAGCTTAAATTGACAAGAGCCACGAGTACTTCATTGTCACAAAATTTCAAGGTTTTGTGACGCTCCAGTAAAAAGTTACAAGTATTTGATTGTTGCAAACTTTGATAGGTGTAGGACGCACCGTATAGAAGTAGAGGCCATTTGAAGTTTTATCAGTGTTTGATTTGGGACTCAAGGGTAGGATAGCTATGAGCGATAGCTTAAATTGATAAGAGGCTCGAGTACTTTATTGCCACAAAATTTCAAGATTTTCTGACGCTCCAGTAAGAAGTTACAAGCATTTGATTGTTGCAAACTTTAGTAGATGCAGGACGCACCGTATAAAAGTTAGGGCCATTTGAAGTTTTATCAGTGTTTGATTCGGGACTCAAGAGTAGTATAGCTATGAGCGATAGCTTAAATTGACAAGAGGCTCGAGTACTTCATTGCCACAAAAATTCAAGGTTTTTTGACGCTCCAGTAAAAAGTTACATACATTTGAATGTTGCAAACTTTGATAGGTGTAGGACGCACCGTATAGAAGTTAGGGCCATTTGAAGTTTTATCAGTGTTTGATTTGGGACTCAAGGGTAGAATAGCTATGAGCCATAGCTTAAATTGAAAAGTGGCTCGAGTTTTTTTATTGTCACAAATTTTTAAGATTTTACGACGCTCCAGTAAAAAGTTACAAGCATTTGATTGTTGCAAACTTTGATAGGTGTAGGACGCACCGTATAGAAGTTAGGACTATTTGAAGTTTTATTAGTGTTTGATTTGGGACTCAAGGGTAGCATAGCTATGAGCGATAGGTTAAATTGACAAGAGGCTCGGGTACTTTATTGTCACAAAATTTCAAGGTTTTATGACGCTCCAGTAAAAAGTTAGAAGCATTTGAATGTTACAAACTTTGATAGCTGTAGGACGCACCGTATAGAAGTTAGGGCCATTTGAAGTATTATCAGTGTTTTTTTTTGGGACTGAAGAGAGGCATAGCTATGAGCGATTGCATAAATTGACAAGAGGCTCGAGTATTTCATGGTCACAAAATTTCAAGGTTTTTTGACGCTCCAATAAAAAGTTACAAGCATTTGAATGTTGCAAACTTTGATAGGTGTAGGGCGCACCGTATAGATGTTAGGGCCATTTGAAGTTTTATCAGTGTTTTATTTTGGGACTCAAGAGTAGCATAGCTATGAGCGATAGCTTAAATTGACAAGAGACTCGAGTACATCATTGCCACAAAATTTCAAGGTTTTTTGACGCTCCAGTAAAAAGTTACAAGCATTTGAATGTTGCAAACTTTGATAGGTGTAGGACGCACCGTATAGAAGTAGAGGCCATTTGAAGTTTTATCAGTGTTTGATTTGGGACTCAAGGGTAGCATAACTATGAGCGAAAGCTTAAATTTACAAAGCCTCGGGTACTTTATTGTCACAAAATTTCGAGGTTTTATGACGCTCCAGTAAAAAGTTACAAGCATTTGAATGTTGCAAATTTTAATAGGTGTAGGACGTACCGTATAGAAGTTAGGGCCATTTGAAGTTTTATCAGTGTTTTTTTTTGACTGAAGAGTAGCATAGCTATGAGTGATAGCTTAGATTGACAAGAGGCTCGAGTACTTTATTGTCACAATATTTCAAGATTTTATGATGCTCCAGTAAAAAGTTACAAGCATTTGAATGTTGCAAACTTTGATAGGTGTAGGACGCACCGTATAGAAGTTAGGGCCATTTGAAGTTTTTTCAGTGTTTTATTTTGGGACTGAAGAATAGCATAGCTATGAGTGATAGCTTAGATTGACAAGAGGCTCGAGTACTTTATTGTCACAATATTTCAAGATTTTATGATGCTCCAGTCAAAAGTAACAAGCATTTCATTGTTGCAAACTTTGATAGGTGTAGGACGTACCGTATAGAAGTTAGGGCCATTTGAAGTTTTATCAGTGTTTTTTTTTTTGACTGAAGAGTAGCATAGCTATGAGCGATTGCTTAAATTGACAAGAGGCTCGGGTACTTTATTGTCACAAAATTTCAAGGTTTTATGTCGCTCCAGTAAAAAGTTACAAGCATTTGAATGTTGCAAACTTTGATAGGTGTAGGAGCACCGTATAGAAGTTAGGGCCATTTTAAGTTTTATCAGTGTTTTATTTTGGGACTCAAGAGTAGTATAGCTATGAGCGATAACTTAAATTGACAAGAGGCTCGAGTACTTCATTGCCACAAAAATTCAAGGTTTTTTGACCCTCCAGTAAAAAGTTACAGGCATTTGAATGTTGCAAACTTTGATAGGTGTAGGACGCACCGTATAGAAGTTAGGGCCATTTGAAGTTTTATCAGTGTTTGATTTGGGACTCAAGGGTAGAATAGCTATGAGCCATAGCTTAAATTGAAAAGTGGCTCGAGTTTTTTTATTGTCACAAATTTTTAAGATTTTACGACGCTCCAGTAAAAAGCTACAAGCATTTGATTGTTGCAAACTTTGATAGGTGTAGGACGCACCGTATAGAAGTTAGGACTATTTGAAGTTTTATCAGTGTTTGATTTGGGACTCAAGGGTAGCATAACTATGAGCGAAAGCTTAAATTGACAAAGCCTCGGGTACTTTATTGTCACAAAATTTCGAGGTTTTATGACGCTCCAGTAAAAAGTTACAAGCATTTGAATGTTGCAAATTTTAATAGGTGTAGGACGCACCGTATAGAAATTAGTGCCATTTGAAGTTTTTTCAGTGTTTTATTTTGGGACTGAAGAATAGCATAGCTATGAGTGATAGCTTAGATTGACAAGAGGCTCGAGTACTTTATTATCACAATATTTCAAGATTTTATGATGCTCCAGTCAAAAGTAACAAGCATTTGATTGTTGCAAACTTTGATAGGTGTAGGACGTACCGTATAGAAGTTAGGGCCATTTGAAGTTTTATCAGTGTTTTTTTTTTGACTGAAGAGTAGCATAGCTATGAGCGATTGCTTAAATTGACAAGAGGCTCGGGTACTTTATTGTCACAAAATTTCAAGGTTTTATGACGCTCCAGTAAAAAGTTACAAGCATTTGAATGTTGCAAACTTTGATAGGTGTAGGACGCACCGTATAGAAGTTAGGGCCATTTGAAGTTTTATCAGTGTTTTATTTTGGGACTCAAGAGTAGCATAACTATGAGCGATAGCTTAAATTGACAAGAGACTCGAGTACATCATTGCCACAAAATTTCAAGGTTTTTTGACGCTCCAGCAAAAAGTTACAAGCATTTGAATGTGGCAAACTTTGACAGGTCTTGGACGCACCGTATAGAAGTAGAGGCCATTTGAAGTTTTATCAGTGTTTGATTTGGGACTCAAGGGTAGCATAACTATGAGCGATAGCTTAAATTGACAAAGCCTCGGGTACTTTATTGTCACAAACTTTCAAGGTTTTATGACGCTCCAGTAAAAAGTTACAAGCATTTGAATGTTGCAAATTTTGATAGGTGTAGGATGCACCGTATAGAAGTTAGTGCCATTTGCAGTTTTATCAGTGTTTTATTTTGGGACTGAAGAGTAGCATAGCTATGAGCTATAGCTTAGATTGACAAGAGGCTCGAGTACTTTATTGTCACAATATTTCAAGATTTTATGACGCTCCAGTAAAAAGTAACAAGTATTTGATTGTTGCAAACTTTGATAGGTGTAGGACGTACCGTATAGAAGTTAGGGCCATTTGAAGTTTTTTCAGTTTTTTTTTTTTGGACTGAACAGTAGCATAGCTATGAGCGATTGCTTAAATTGACAAGAGGCTCGAGTACTTTATTATCACAAAATTTCAAGGTTTTATGACGCTCCAGTAAGAAGTTACAAGCATTTGAATGTTGAAAACTTTGATAGGTGTAGGGCGCACCGTCTAGAAGTTAGGGCCATTTGAAGTTTTAGCAGTGTTTGGTTTGGGACTCAAGGGTAGCATAGCTATGAGCGATAGATTAAAGTGACAAGAGGTTCGAGTACTTTATTGTCACTGAATTTCAAAATTTTATGACGCTCCAGTAATAAGTTACAAGCATTTGATTTTTGCAAATTTTGATAGGTGTAGGACGCACCGTATAGAAGTAAGGGCGTTTTGAAGTTTTATTAGTGTTTGATTTGGGTCTCAAGGGTAGTATAGCTATGAGCGATAGCTTAAATTGGCAAGAGGCTCGAGTACTTTATTGTCACAATATTTCAAGATTTTATGACGCTCCAGTAAAAAGTAACAAGCATTTGATTGTTGCAAACTTTGATAGGTCTAGGACGCACCGTATAGAAGTTAGGGCCATTTGAAGTTTTATCAGTGTTTGATTTCGGACTCAAGGGTAGCATGGCTATGAGCGATAGCTTAAATTGACAAGAGCCACGAGTACTTCATTGTCACAAAATTTCAAGGTTTTATGACGCTCCAGTAAAAAGTTACAAGTATTTGATTGTTGCAAACTTTGATAAGTGTAGGACGCACCGTATAGAAGTAGAGGCCATTTGAAGTTTTATCAGTGTTTGATTTGGGACTCAAGGGTAGGATAGCTATGAGCGATAGCTTAAATTGATAAGAGGCTCGAGTACTTTATTGCCACAAAATTTCAAGATTTTCTGACGCTCCAGTAAGAAGTTACAAGCATTTGATTGTTGCAAACTTTAGTAGATGCAGGACGCACCGTATAAAAGTTAGGGCCATTTGAAGTTTTATCAGTGTTTGATTCGGGACTCAAGGGTAGCATAGCTATGAGCGATAGGTTAAATTGACAAGAGGCTCGAGTACTTTATTGTCACAATATTTCAAGATTTTATGACGCTCCAGTAAAAAGTAACAAGCATTTGATTGTTGCAAACTTTGATAGGTCTAGGACGCACCGTATAAAAGTTAGCGCCATTTGAAGTTTTATCAGTGTTTGATTTGGGACTCAAGGATAGCATAGCTATGAGCGATAGATTAAATTGACAAGAGGGTAGAGTACTTTATTGTCACAAAATTTCAAGGATTTATGACGCTCCAGTAAAAAGTTACATGCATTTGAATGTTGCAAATTTGATAGGTGTAGGAGCACCGTATAGAAGTTAGGGCCATTTTAAGTTTTATCAGTGTTTTATTTTGGGACTCAAGAGTAGTATAGCTATGAGCGATAGCTTAAAGTGACAAGAGGCTCGAGTACTTCATTGCCACAAAAATTCAAGGTTTTTTGACGCTCCAGTAAAAAGTTACAGGCATTTGAATGTTGCAAACTTTGATAGGTGTAGGACGCACCGTATAGAAGTTAGGGCCATTTGAAGTTTTATCAGTGTTTGATTTGGGACTCAAGGGTAGAATAGCTATGAGCCATAGCTTAAATTGAAAAGTGGCTCGAGTTTTTTTATTGTCACAAATTTTTAAGATTTTACGACGCTCCAGTAAAAAGTTACAAGCATTTGATTGTTGCAAACTTTGATAGGTCTAGGACGCACCGTATAAAAGTTAGCGCCATTTGAAGTTTTATCAGTGTTTGATTTGGGACTCAAGGCTAGCATAGCTATGAGCGATAGATTAAATTGACAAGAGGCTCGGGTACTTTATTGTCCCAAAATTTCATGGTTTTATGACGCTCCAGTAAAAAGTTAGAAGCATTTGAATGTTACAAACTTTGATAGCTGTAGGACGCACCGTATAGAAGTTAGGGCCATTTTAAGTATTATCAGTGTTTTTTTTTGGGACTGAAGAGAGGCATAGCTATGAGCGATTGCATAAATTGACAAGAGGCTCGAGTATTTCATGGTCACAAAATTTCAAGGTTTTTTGACGCTCCAATAAAAAGTTACAAGCATTTGAATGTGCAAACTTTGATAGGTGTAGGGCGCACCGTATAGATGTTAGGGCCATTTGAAGTTTTATCAGTGTTTTATTTTGGGACTCAAGAGTAGCATAGCTATGAGCGATAGCTTAAATTGACAAGAGACTCGAGTACATCATTGCCACAAAATTTCAAGGTTTTTTGACGCTCCAGTAAAAAGTTACAAGCATTTGAATGTTGCAAACTTTGATAGGTGTAGGACGCACCGTATAGAAGTAGAGGCCATTTGAAGTTTTATCAGTGTTTGATTTGGGACTCAAGGGTAGCATAACTATGAGCGAAAGCTTAAATTGACAAAGCCTCGGGTACTTTATTGTCACAAAATTTCGAGGTTTTATGACGCTCCAGTAAAAAGTTACAAGCATTTGAATGTTGCAAATTTTAATAGGTGTAGGACGTACCGTAAAGAAGTTAGGGCCATTTGAAGTTTTATCAGTGTTTTTTTTGACTGAAGAGTAGCATAGCTATGAGTGATAGCTTAGATTGACAAGAGGCTCGAGTACTTTATTGTCACAATATTTCAAGATTTTATGATGCTCCAGTAAAAAGGTACAAGCATTTGAATGTTGCAAACTTTGATAGGTGTAGGACGCACCGTATAGAAGTTAGGGCCATTTTAAGTTTTTTCAGTGTTTTATTTTGGGACTGAAGAATAGCATAGCTATGAGTGATAGCTTAGATTGACAAGAGGCTCGAGTACTTTATTGTCACAATATTTCAAGATTTTATGATGCTCCAGTCAAAAGTAACAAGCATTTGATTGTTGCAAACTTTGATAGGTGTAGGACGTACCGTATAGAAGTTAGGGCCATTTGAAGTTTTATCAGTGTTTTTTTTTTTGACTGAAGAGTAGCAGAGCTATGAGCGATTGCTTAAATTGACAAGAGGCTCGGGTACTTTATTGTCACAAAATTTCAAGGTTTTATGACGCTCCAGTAAAAAGTTACAAGCATTTGAATGTTGCAAACTTTGATAGGTGTAGGACGCACCGTATAGAAGTTAGGGCCATTTGAAGTTTTATCATTGTTTTATTTTGGGACTGAGCATAACTATGAGCGATAGCTTAAATTGACAAGAGACTCGAGTACATCATTGCCACAAAATTTCAAGGTTTTTTGACGCTCCAGTAAAAAGTTACAAGTATTTGAATGTTGAAACCTTTGATAGGTGTAGGGCGCACCGTATAGAAGTTAGGGCCATTTGAAGTTTTAGAAGTGTTTGGTTTGGGAGTCAAGGGTAGCATAGCTATGAGCGATAGATTAAAGTGACAAGAGGTTCGAGTACTTTATTGTCACAGAATTTCAAAATTTTATGACGCTCCAGTAATAAGTTTCAAGCATTTGATTTTTGCAAATTTTGATAGGTGTAGGACGCACCGTATAGAAGTAAGGGCGTTTTGAAGTTTTATTAGTGTTTGATTTGGGTCTCAAGGGTAGTATAGCTATGAGCGATAGCTTAAATTGGCAAGAGGCTCGAGTACTTTATTGTCACAATATTTCAAGATTTTATGACGCTCCAGTAAAAAGTAACAAGCATTTGATTGTTGCAAACTTTGATAGGTCTAGGACGCACCGTATAGAAGTTAGGGCCATTTGAAGTTTTATCAGTGTTTGATTTCGGACTCAAGGGTAGCATGGCTATGAGCGATAGCTTAAATTGACAAGAGCCACGAGTACTTCATTGTCACAAAATTTCAAGGTTTTATGACGCTCCAGTAAAAAGTTACAAGTATTTGATTGTTGCAAACTTTGATAGGTGTAGGACGCACCGTATAGAAGTAGAGGCCATTTGAAGTTTTATCAGTGTTTGATTTGGGACTCAAGGGTAGGATAGCTATGAGCGATAGCTTAAATTGATAAGAGGCTCGAGTACTTTATTGCCACAAAATTTCAAGATTTTCTGACGCTCCAGTTAGAAGTTACAAGCATTTGATTGTTGCAAACTTTAGTAGATGCAGGACGCACCGTATAAAAGTTAGGGCCATTTGAAGTTTTATCAGTGTTTGATTCGGGACTCAAGGGTAGCATAGCTATGAGCGATAGGTTAAATTGACAAGAGGCTCGAGTACTTTATTGTCACAATATTTCAAGATTTTATGACGCTCCAGTAAAAAGTAACAAGCATTTGATTGTTGCAAACTTTGATAGGTCTAGGGCGCACCGTATAAAAGTTAGGGCCATTTGAAGTTTTATCAGTGTTTGATTTGGGACTCAAGGCTAGCATAGCTATGAGCGATAGATTAAATTGACAAGAGGCTCGAGTACTTTATTGTCACAAAATTTCAAGGATTTATGACGCTCCAGTAAAAAGTTACATGCATTTGAATGTTGCAAATTTGATAGGTGTAGGAGCACCGTATAGAAGTTAGGGCCATTTTAAGTTTTATCTGTGTTTTATTTTGGGACTCAAGAGCTATGAGCGATAGCTTAAATTGACAAGAGGCTCGAGTACTTCATTGCCACAAAAATTCAAGGTTTTTTGACACTCCAGTAAAAAGTTACAGGCATTTGAATGTTGCAAACTTTGATAGGTGTAGGACACACCCTATAGAAGTTAGGGCAATTTGAAGTTTTATCAGTGTTTGATTTGGGACTCAAGGGTAGAATAACTATGAGCCATAGCTTAAATTGAAAAGTGGCTCGAGTTTTTTTATTGTCACAAAATTTTAAGATTTTATGACGGTCCAGTAAAAAGTTACAAGCATTTGATTGTTGCAAACTTTGATAGGTGTAGGACGCACCGTATAGAAGTTAGGACTATTTGAAGTTTTATTAGTGTTTGATTTGGGACTCAAGGGTAGCATAGCTATGAGCGATAGGTTAAATTGACAAGAGGCTCGGGTACTTTATTGTCACAAAATTTCAAGGTTTTATGACGCTCCAGTAAAAAGTTAGAAGCATTTGAATGTTACAAACTTTGATAGGTGTAGGACGCACCGTATAGAAGTTAGGGCCATTTGAAGTTTTATCAGTGTTTTTTTTTGGGACTGAAGAGAGGCATAGCTATGAGCGATTGCATAAATTGACAAGAGGCTCGACTATTTCATGGTCACAAAATTTCAAGGTTTTTTGACGCTCCAATAAAAAGTTACAAGCATTTGAATGTTGCAAACTTTGATAGGTGTAGGACGCACCATATAGATGTTAGGGCCATTTGAAGTTTTATCAGTGTTTTATTTTGGGACTCAAGAGTAGCATAACTATGAGCGAAAGCTTAAATTGACAAAGCCTCGGGTACTTTATTGTCACAAAATTTCGAGGTTTTATGACGCTCCAGTAAAAAGTTACAAGCATTTGAATGTTGCAAACTTTGATAGCTGTAGGACGCACCGTATAGAAGTAGAGGCCATTTGAAGTTTTATCAGTGTTTTTTTTTTTTGACTGAACAGTAGCATAGCTATGAGTGATAGCTTAGATTGACAAGAGGCTCGAGTACTTTATTGTCACAATATTTCAAGATTTTATGATGCTCCAGTAAAAAGTTACAAGCATTTGAATGTTGCAAACTTTGATAGGTGTAGGACGCACCGTATAGAAGTTAGGGCCATTTGAAGTTTTTTCAGTGTTTTATTTTGGGACTGAAGAATAGCATAGCTATGAGTGATAGCTTAGATTGACAAGAGGCTCGAGTACTTTATTGTCACAATATTTCAAGATTTTATGATGCTCCAGTCAAAAGTAACAAGCATTTGATTGTTGCAAACTTTGATAGGTGTAGGACGTACCGTATAGAAGTTAGGGCCATCTGAAGTTTTATCAGTGTTTTTTTTTTGACTGAAGAGTAGCATAGCTATGAGCGATTGCTTAAATTGACAAGAGGCTCGGGTACTTTATTGTCACAAAATTTCAAGGTTTTATGACGCTCCAGTAAAAAGTTACAAGCATTTGAATGTTGCAAACTTTGATAGGTGTAGGACGCACCGTATAGAAGTTAGGGCCATTTGAAGTTTTATCAGTGTTTTATTTTGGGACTCAAGAGTAGCATAACTATGAGCGATAGCTTAAATTGACAAGAGACTCGAGTACATCATTGCCACAAAATTTCAAGGTTTTTTGACGCTCCAGTAAAAAGTTACAAGTATTTGATTGTTGCAAACTTTGATAGGTGTAGGACGCACCGTATAGAAGTAGAGGCCATTTGAAGTTTTATCAGTGTTTGATTTGGGACTCAAGGGTAGGATAGCTATGAGCGATAGCTTAAATTGATAAGAGGCTCGAGTACTTTATTGCCACAAAATTTCAAGATTTTCTGACGCTCCAGTTAGAAGTTACAAGCATTTGATTGTTGCAAACTTTAGTAGATGCAGGACGCACCGTATTAAAGTTAGGGCCATTTGAAGTTTTATCAGTGTTTGATTCGGGACTCAAGGGTAGCATAGCTATGAGCGATAGGTTAAATTGACAAGAGGCTCGAGTACTTTATTGTCACAATATTTCAAGATTTTATGACGCTCCAGTAAAAAGTAACAAGCATTTGATTGTTGCAAACTTTGATAGGTCTAGGACGCACCGTATAAAAGTTAGGGCCATTTGAAGTTTTATCAGTGTTTGATTTGGGACTCAAGGCTAGCATAGCTATGAGCGATAGATTAAATTGACAAGAGGCTCGAGTACTTTATTGTCACAAAATTTCAAGGATTTATGACGCTCCAGTAAAAAGTTACATGCATTTGAATGTTGCAAATTTGATAGGTGTAGGAGCACCGTATAGAAGTTAGGGCCATTTTAAGTTTTATCTGTGTTTTATTTTGGGACTCAAGAGTAGTATAGCTATGAGCGATAGCTTAAATTGACAAGAGGCTCGAGTACTTCATTGCCACAAAAATTCAAGGTTTTTTGACACTCCAGTAAAAAGTTACAGGCATTTGAATGTTGCAAACTTTGATAGGTGTAGGACGCACCCTATAGAAGTTAGGGCCATTTGAAGTTTTATCAGTGTTTGATTTGGGACTCAAGGGTAGAATAGCTATGAGCCATAGCTTAAATTGAAAAGTGGCTCGAGTTTTTTTATTGTCACAAAATTTTAAGATTTTATGACGGTCCAGTAAAAAGTTACAAGCATTTGATTGTTGCAAACTTTGATAGGTGTAGGACGCACCGTATAGAAGTTAGGACTATTTGAAGTTTTTTTAGTGTTTGATTTGGGACTCAAGGGTAGCATAGCTATGAGCGATAGGTTAAATTGACAAGAGGCTCGGGTACTTTATTGTCACAAAATTTCAAAGTTTTATGACGCTCCAGTAAAAAGTTAGAAGCATTTGAATGTTACAAACTTTGATAGGTGTAGGACGCACCGTATAGAAGTTAGGGCCATTTGAAGTTTTATCAGTGTTTTTTTTTGGGACTGAAGAGAGGCATAGCTATGAGCGATTGCATAAATTGACAAGAGGCTCGAGTATTTCATGGTCACAAAATTTCAAGGTTTTTTGACGCTCCAATAAAAAGTTACAAGCATTTGAATGTTGCAAACTTTGATAGGTGTAGGGCGCACCATATAGATGTTAGGGCCATTTGAAGTTTTATCAGTGTTTTATTTTGGGACTCAAGAGTAGCATAGCTATGAGCGATAGCTTAAATTGACAAGAGACTCGAGTACATCATTGCCACAAAATTTCAAGGTTTTTGACGCTCCAGTAAAAAGTTACAAGCATTTGAATGTTGCAAACTTTGATAGCTGTAGGACGCACCGTATAGAAGCAGAGGCCATTTGAAGTTTTATCAGTGTTTGATTTGGGACTCAAGGGTAGCATAACTATGAGCGAAAGCTTAAATTGACAAAGCCTCGGGTACTTTATTGTCACAAAATTTCGAGGTTTTATGACGCTCCAGTAAAAAGTTACAAGCATTTGAATGTTGCAAATTTTAATAGGTGTAGGACGTACCGTTTAGAAGTTAGGGCCATTTGAAGTTTTATCAGTGTTTTTTTTTTTGACTGAAGAGTAGCATAGCTATGAGTGATAGCTTAGATTGACAAGAGGCTCGAGTACTTTATTGTCACAATATTTCAAGATTTTATGATGCTCCAGTAAAAAGTTACAAGCATTTGAATGTTGCAAACTTTGATAGGTGTAGGACGCACCGTATAGAAGTTAGGGCCATTTGAAGTTTTTTCAGTGTTTTATTTTGGGACTGAAGAATAGCATAGCTATGAGTGATAGCTTAGATTGACAAGAGGCTCGAGTACTTTATTGTCACAATATTTCAAGATTTTATGATGCTCCAGTCAAAAGTAACAAGCATTTGATTGTTGCAAACTTTGATAGGTGTAGGACGTACCGTATAGAAATTAGGGCCATCTGAAGTTTTATCAGTGTTTTTTTTTTGACTGAAGAGTAGCATAGCTATGAGCGATTGCTTAAATTGACAAGAGGCTCGGGTACTTTATTGTCACAAAATTTCAAGGTTTTATGACGCTCCAGTAAAAAGTTACAAGCATTTGAATGTTGCAAACTTTGATAGGTGTAGGACGCACCGTATAGAAGTTAGGGCCATTTGAAGTTTTATCAGTGTTTTCTTTTTGTACTCAAGAGTAGCATAACTATGAGCGATAGCTTAAATTGACAAGAGACTCGAGTACATCATTGCCACAAAATTTCAAGGTTTTTTGACGCTCCAGTAAAAAGTTACAAGCATTTGTATGTTGCAAACTTTGATAGGTGTAGGACGCACCGTATAGAAGTAGAGGCCATTTGAAGTTTTATCAGTGTTTGATTTGGGACTCAAGGGTAGCATAACTATGAGCGATAGCTTAAATTGACAAAGCCTCGGGTACTTTATTGTCACAAACTTTCAAGGTTTTATGACGCTCCAGTAAAAAGTTACAAGCATTTGAATGTTGCAAATTTTTATAGGTGTAGGATGCACCGTATAGAAGTTAGGGCCATTTGCAGTTTTATCAGTGTTTTATTTTGGGACTGAAGAGTAGCATAGCTATGAGCGATAGCTTAGATTGACAAGAGGCTCGAGTACTTTATTGTCACAATATTTCAAGATTTTATGACGCTCCAGTAAAAAGTAACAAGTATTTGATTGTTGCAAACTTTTATAGGTGTAGGACGTACCGTATAGAAGTTAGGGCCATTTGAAGTTTTTTCAGTGTTTTTTTTTGGACTGAAGAGTAGCATAGCTATGAGCGATTGCTTAAATTGACAAGAGGCTCGAGTACTTTATTATCACAAAATTTCAAGGTTTTATGACGCTCCTGTAAGAAGTTACAAGCATTTGAATGTTGAAAACTTTGATAGGTGTAGGGCGCACCGTATAGAAGTTAGGGCCATTTGAAGTTTTATCAGTGTTTGATTCGGGACTCAAGGGTAGCATAGCTATGAGCGATAGGTTAAATTGACAAGAGGCTCGAGTACTTTATTGTCACAATATTTCAAGATTTTATGACGCTCCAGTAAAAAGTAACAAGCATTTGATTGTTGCAAACTTTGATAGGTCTAGGACGCACCGTATAAAAGTTAGGGCCATTTGAAGTTTTATCAGTGTTTGATTTGGGACTCAAGGCTAGCATAGCTATGAGCGATAGATTAAATTGACAAGAGGCTCGAGTACTTTATTGTCACAAAATTTCAAGGATTTATGACGCTCCAGTAAAAAGTTACATGCATTTGAATGTTGCAAATTTGATAGGTGTAGGAGCACCGTATAGAAGTTAGGGCCATTTTAAGTTTTATCTGTGTTTTATTTTGGGACTCAAGAGTAGTATAGCTATGAGCGATAGCTTAAATTGACAAGAGGCTCGAGTACTTCATTGCCACAAAAATTCAAGGTTTTTTGACACTCCAGTAAAAAGTTACAGGCATTTGAATGTTGCAAACTTTGATAGGTGTAGGACGCACCGTATAGAAGTTAGGGCCATTTGAAGTTTTATCAGTGTTTGATTTGGGACTCAAGGGTAGAATAGCTATGAGCCATAGCTTAAATTGAAAAGTGGCTCGAGTTTTTTTATTGTCACAAAATTTTAAGATTTTATGACGGTCCAGTAAAAAGTTACAAGCATTTGATTGTTGCAAACTTTGATAGGTGTAGGACGCACCGTATAGAAGTTAGGACTATTTGAAGTTTTTTTAGTGTTTGATTTGGGACTCAAGGGTAGCATAGCTATGAGCGATAGGTTAAATTGACAAGAGGCTCGGGTACTTTATTGTCACAAAATTTCAAAGTTTTATGACGCTCCAGTAAAAAGTTAGAAGCATTTGAATGTTACAAACTTTGATAGGTGTAGGACGCACCGTATAGAAGTTAGGGCCATTTGAAGTTTTATCAGTGTTTTTTTTTGGGACTGAAGAGAGGCATAGCTATGAGCGATTGCATAAATTGACAAGAGGCTCGAGTATTTCATGGTCACAAAATTTCAAGGTTTTTTGACGCTCCAATAAAAAGTTACAAGCATTTGAATGTTGCAAACTTTGATAGGTGTAGGGCGCACCATATAGATGTTAGGGCCATTTGAAGTTTTATCAGTGTTTTATTTTGGGACTCAAGAGTAGCATAGCTATGAGCGATAGCTTAAATTGACAAGAGACTCGAGTACATCATTGCCACAAAATTTCAAGGTTTTTTGACGCTCCAGTAAAAAGTTACAAGCATTTGAATGTTGCAAACTTTGATAGCTGTAGGACGCACCGTATAGAAGTAGAGGCCATTTGAAGTTTTATCAGTGTTTGATTTGGGACTCAAGGGTAGCATAACTATGAGCGAAAGCTTAAATTGACAAAGCCTCGGGTACTTTATTGTCACAAAATTTCGAGGTTTTATGACGCTCCAGTAAAAAGTTACAAGCATTTGAATGTTGCAAATTTTAATAGGTGTAGGACGTACCGTATAGAAGTTAGGGCCATTTGAAGTTTTATCAGTGTTTTTTTTTTTTGACTGAAGAGTAGCATAGCTATGAGTGATAGCTTAGATTGACAAGAGGCTCGAGTACTTTATTGTCACAATATTTCAAGATTTTATGATGCTCCAGTAAAAAGTTACAAGCATTTGAATGTTGCAAACTTTGATAGGTGTAGGACGCACCGTATAGAAGTTAGGGCCATTTGAAGTTTTTTCAGTGTTTTATTTTGGGACTGAAGAATAGCATAGCTATGAGTGATAGCTTAGATTGACAAGAGGCTCGAGTACTTTATTGTCACAATATTTCAAGATTTTATGATGCTCCAGTCAAAAGTAACAAGCATTTGATTGTTGCAAACTTTGATAGGTGTAGGACGTACCGTATAGAAATTAGGGCCATCTGAAGTTTTATCAGTGTTTTTTTTTTGACTGAAGAGTAGCATAGCTATGAGCGATTGCTTAAATTGACAAGAGGCTCGGGTACTTTATTGTCACAAAATTTCAAGGTTTTATGACGCTCCAGTAAAAAGTTACAAGCATTTGAATGTTGCAAACTTTGATAGGTGTAGGACGCACCGTATAGAAGTTAGGGCCATTTGAAGTTTTATCAGTGTTTTATTTTGGTACTCAAGAGTAGCATAACTATGAGCGATAGCTTAAATTGACAAGAGACTCGAGTACATCATTGCCACAAAATTTCAAGGTTTTTTGACGCTCCAGTAAAAAGTTACAAGCATTTGAATGTTGCAAACTTTGACAGGTGTAGGACGCACCGTATAGAAGTAGAGGCCATTTGAAGTTTTATCAGTGTTTGATTTGGGACTCAAGGGTAGCATAACTATGAGCGATAGCTTAAATTGACAAAGCCTCGGGTACTTTATTGTCACAAACTTTCAAGGTTTTATGACGCTCCAGTAAAAAGTTACAAGCATTTGAATGTTGCAAATTTTTATAGGTGTAGGATGCACCGTATAGAAGTTAGTGCCATTTGAAGTTTTATCAGTGTTTTATTTTGGGACTGAAGAGTAGCATAGCTATGAGCGATAGCTTAGATTGACAAGAGGCTCGAGTACTTTATTGTCACAATATTTCAAGATTTTATGACGCTCCAGTAAAAAGTAACAAGTATTTGATTGTTGCAAACTTTTATAGGTGTAGGACGTACCGTATAGAAGTTAGGGCCATTTGAAGTTTTTTCAGTGTTTTTTTTTTGGACTGAAGAGTAGCATAGCTATGAGCGATTGCTTAAATTGACAAGAGGCTCGAGTACTTTATTATCACAAAATTTCAAGGTTTTATGACGCTCCTGTAAGAAGTTACAAGCATTTGAATGTTGAAAACTTTGATAGGTGTAGGGCGCACCGTATAGAAGTTAGGGCCATTTGAAGTTTGATCAGTGTTTGATTCGGGACTCAAGGGTAGCATAGCTATGAGCGATAGGTTAAATTGACAAGAGGCTCGAGTACTTTATTGTCACAATATTTCAAGATTTTATGACGCTCCAGTAAAAAGTAACAAGCATTTGATTGTTGCAAACTTTGATAGGTCTAGGACGCACCGTATAAAAGTTAGGGCCATTTGAAGTTTTATCAGTGTTTGATTTGGGACTCAAGGCTAGCATAGCTATGAGCGATAGATTAAATTGACAAGAGGCTCGAGTACTTTATTGTCACAAAATTTCAAGGATTTATGACGCTCCAGTAAAAAGTTACATGCATTTGAATGTTGCAAATTTGATAGGTGTAGGAGCACCGTATAGAAGTTAGGGCCATTTTAAGTTTTATCTGTGTTTTATTTTGGGACTCAAGAGTAGTATAGCTATGAGCGATAGCTTAAATTGACAAGAGGCTCGAGTACTTCATTGCCACAAAAATTCAAGGTTTTTTGACACTCCAGTAAAAAGTTACAGGCATTTGAATGTTGCAAACTTTGATAGGTGTAGGACGCACCCTATAGAAGTTAGGGCCATTTGAAGTTTTATCAGTGTTTGATTTGGGACTCAAGGGTAGAATAGCTATGAGCCATAGCTTAAATTGAAAAGTGGCTCGAGTTTTTTTATTGTCACAAAATTTTAAGATTTTATGACGGTCCAGTAAAAAGTTACAAGCATTTGATTGTTGCAAACTTTGATAGGTGTAGGACGCACCGTATAGAAGTTAGGACTATTTGAAGTTTTTTTAGTGTTTGATTTGGGACTCAAGGGTAGCATAGCTATGAGCGATAGGTTAAATTGACAAGAGGCTCGGGTACTTTATTGTCACAAAATTTCAAAGTTTTATGACGCTCCAGTAAAAAGTTAGAAGCATTTGAATGTTACAAACTTTGATAGGTGTAGGACGCACCGTATAGAAGTTAGGGCCATTTGAAGTTTTATCAGTGTTTTTTTTTGGGACTGAAGAGAGGCATAGCTATGAGCGATTGCATAAATTGACAAGAGGCTCGAGTATTTCATGGTCACAAAATTTCAAGGTTTTTTGACGCTCCAATAAAAAGTTACAAGCATTTGAATGTTGCAAACTTTGATAGGTGTAGGGCGCACCATATAGATGTTAGGGCCATTTGAAGTTTTATCAGTGTTTTATTTTGGGACTCAAGAGTAGCATAGCTATGAGCGATAGCTTAAATTGACAAGAGACTCGAGTACATCATTGCCACAAAATTTCAAGGTTTTTTGACGCTCCAGTAAAAAGTTACAAGCATTTGAATGTTGCAAACTTTGATAGCTGTAGGACGCACCGTATAGAAGTAGAGGCCATTTGAAGTTTTATCAGTGTTTGATTTGGGACTCAAGGGTAGCATAACTATGAGCGAAAGCTTAAATTGACAAAGCCTCGGGTACTTTATTGTCACAAAATTTCGAGGTTTTATGACGCTCCAGTAAAAAGTTACAAGCATTTGAATGTTGCAAATTTTAATAGGTGTAGGACGTACCGTATAGAAGTTAGGGCCATTTGAAGTTTTATCAGTGTTTTTTTTTTTTGACTGAAGAGTAGCATAGCTATGAGTGATAGCTTAGATTGACAAGAGGCTCGAGTACTTTATTGTCACAATATTTCAAGATTTTATGATGCTCCAGTAAAAAGTTACAAGCATTTGAATGTTGCAAACTTTGATAGGTGTAGGACGCACCGTATAGAAGTTAGGGCCATTTGAAGTTTTTTCAGTGTTTTATTTTGGGACTGAAGAATAGCATAGCTATGAGTGATAGCTTAGATTGACAAGAGGCTCGAGTACTTTATTGTCACAATATTTCAAGATTTTATGATGCTCCAGTCAAAAGTAACAAGCATTTGATTGTTGCAAACTTTGATAGGTGTAGGACGTACCGTATAGAAATTAGGGCCATCTGAAGTTTTATCAGTGTTTTTTTTTTGACTGAAGAGTAGCATAGCTATGAGCGATTGCTTAAATTGACAAGAGGCTCGGGTACTTTATTGTCACAAAATTTCAAGGTTTTATGACGCTCCAGTAAAAAGTTACAAGCATTTGAATGTTGCAAACTTTGATAGGTGTAGGACGCACCGTATAGAAGTTAGGGCCATTTGAAGTTTTATCAGTGTTTTATTTTGGTACTCAAGAGTAGCATAACTATGAGCGATAGCTTAAATTGACAAGAGACTCGAGTACATCATTGCCACAAAATTTCAAGGTTTTTTGACGCTCCAGTAAAAAGTTACAAGCATTTGAATGTTGCAAACTTTGACAGGTGTAGGACGCACCGTATAGAAGTAGAGGCCATTTGAAGTTTTATCAGTGTTTGATTTGGGACTCAAGGGTAGCATAACTATGAGCGATAGCTTAAATTGACAAAGCCTCGGGTACTTTATTGTCACAAACTTTCAAGGTTTTATGACGCTCCAGTAAAAAGTTACAAGCATTTGAATGTTGCAAATTTTTATAGGTGTAGGATGCACCGTATAGAAGTTAGTGCCATTTGAAGTTTTATCAGTGTTTTATTTTGGGACTGAAGAGTAGCATAGCTATGAGCGATAGCTTAGATTGACAAGAGGCTCGAGTACTTTATTGTCACAATATTTCAAGATTTTATGACGCTCCAGTAAAAAGTAACAAGTATTTGATTGTTGCAAACTTTTATAGGTGTAGGACGTACCGTATAGAAGTTAGGGCCATTTGAAGTTTTTTCAGTGTTTTTTTTTTGGACTGAAGAGTAGCATAGCTATGAGCGATTGCTTAAATTGACAAGAGGCTCGAGTACTTTATTATCACAAAATTTCAAGGTTTTATGACGCTCCAGTAAGAAGTTACAAGCATTTGAATGTTGAAAACTTTGATAGGTGTAGGGCGCACCGTATAGAAGTTAGGGCCATTTGAAGTTTTACCAGTGTTTGGTTTGGGACTCAAGGGTAGCATAGCTATGAGCGATAGATTAAAGTGACAAGAGGTTCGAGTACTTTATTGTCACAGAATTTCAAAATTTTATGACGCTCCAGTAATAAGTTACAAGCATTTGATTTTTGCAAATTTTGATAGGTGTAGGACGCACCGTATAGAAGTAAGGGCGTTTTGAAGTTTTATTAGTGTTTGATTTGGGTCTCAAGGGTAGTATAGCTATGAGCGATAGCTTAAATTGGCAAGAGGCTCGAGTACTTTATTGTCACAATATTTCAAGATTTTATGACGCTCCAGTAAAAAGTAACAAGCATTTGATTGTTGCAAACTTTGATAGGTCTAGGACGCACCGTATAGAAGTTAGGGCCATTTGAAGTTTTATCAGTGTTTGATTTCGGACTCAAGGGTAGCATGGCTATGAGCGATAGCTTAAATTGACAAGAGCCACGAGTACTTCATTGTCACAAAATTTCAAGGTTTTATGACGCTCCAGTAAAAAGTTACAAGTATTTGATTGTTGCAAACTTTGATAGGTGTAGGACGCACCGTATAGAAGTAGAGGCCATTTGAAGTTTTATCAGTGTTTGATTTGGGACTCAAGGGTAGGATAGCTATGAGCGATAGCTTAAATTGATAAGAGGCTCGAGTACTTTATTGCCACAAAATTTCAAGATTTTCTGACGCTCCAGTAAGAAGTTACAAGCATTTGATTGTTGCAAACTTTAGTAGATGCAGGACGCACCGTATAAGAGTTAGGGCCATTTGAAGTTTTATCAGTGTTTGATTCGGGACTCAAGGGTAGCATAGCTATGAGCGATAGGTTAAATTGACAAGAGGCTCGAGTACTTTATTGTCACAATATTTCAAGATTTTATGACGCTCCAGTAAAAAGTAACAAGCATTTGATTGTTGCAAACTTTGATAGGTCTAGGACGCACCGTATAAAAGTTAGGGCCATTTGAAGTTTTATCAGTGTTTGATTTGGGACTCAAGGCTAGCATAGCTATGAGCGATAGATTAAATTGACAAGAGGCTCGAGTACTTTATTGTCACAAAATTTCAAGGATTTATGACGCTCCAGTAAAAAGTTACATGCATTTGAATGTTGCAAATTTGATAGGTGTAGGAGCACCGTATAGAAGTTAGGGCCATTTTAAGTTTTATCAGTGTTTTATTTTGGGACTCAAGAGTAGTATAGCTATGAGCGATAACTTAAATTGACAAGAGGCTCGAGTACTTCATTGCCACAAAAATTCAAGGTTTTTTGACGCTCCAGTAAAAAGTTACAGGCATTTGAATGTTGCAAACTTTGATAGGTGTAGGACGCACCGTATAGAAGTTAGGGCCATTTGAAGTTTTATCAGTGTTTGATTGGGGACTCAAGGGTAGAATAGCTATGAGCCATAGCTTAAATTGAAAAGTGGCTCGAGTTTTTTTATTGTCACAAAATTTTAAGATTTTATGACGCTCCAGTAAAAAGTTACAAGCATTTGATTGTTGCAAACTTTGATAGGTGTAGGACGCACCGTATAGAAGTTAGGACCATTTGAAGTTTTATTAGTGTTTGATTTGGGACTCAAGGGTAGCATAGCTATGAGCGATAGGTTAAATTGACAAGAGGCTCGGGTACTTTATTGTCACAAAATTTCAAGGTTTTATGACGCTCCAGTAAAAAGTTAGAAGCGTTTGAATGTTACAAACTTTGATAGGTGTAGGACGCACCGTATAGAAGTTAGGGCCATTTGAAGTTTTATCAGTGTTTTTTTTTGGGACTGAAGAGAGGCATAGCTATGAGCGGTTGCATAAATTGACAAGAGGCTCGAGTATTTTATGGTCACAAAATTTCAAGGTTTTTTGACGCTCCAATAAAAAGTTACAAGCATTTGAATGTTGCAAACTTTGATAGGTGTAGGGCGCACCGTATAGATGTTAGGGCCATTTGAAGTTTTATCAGTGTTTTATTTTGGGATTCAAGAGTAGCATAGCTATGAGCGATAGCTTAAATTGACAAGAGACTCGAGTACATCATTGCCACAAAATTTCAAGGTTTTTTGACGCTCCAGTAAAAAGTTACAAGCATTTGAATGTTGCAAACTTTGATAGGTGTAGGACGCACCGTATAGAAGTAGAGGCCATTTGAAGTTTTATCAGTGTTTGATTTGGGACTCAAGGGTAGCATAACTATGAGCGAAAGCTTAAATTGACAAAGCCTCGGGTACTTTATTGTCACAAAATTTCGAGGTTTTATGACGCTCCAGTAAAAAGTTACAAGCATTTGAATGTTGCAAATTTTAATAGGTGTAGGACGCACCGTATAGAAGTTAGTGCCATTTGAAGTTTTTTCAGTGTTTTATGTTGGGACTGAAGAATAGCATAGCTATGAGTGATAGCTTAGATTGACAAGAGGCTCGAGTACTTTATTGTCACAATATTTCAAGATTTTATGATGCTCCAGTCAAAAGTAACAAGCATTTGATTGTTGCAAACTTTGATAGGTGTAGGACGTACCGTATAGAAGTTAGGGCCATTTGAAGTTTTATCAGTGTTTTTTTTTTTACTGAAGAGTAGCATAGCTATGAGCGATTGCTTAAATTGACAAGAGGCTCGGGTACTTTATTGTCACAAAATTTCAAGGTTTTATGACGCACCAGTAAAAAGTTACAAGCATTTGAATGTTGCAAACTTTGATAGGTGTAGGACGCACCGTATAGAAGTTAGGGCCATTTGAAGTTTTATCAGTGTTTTATTTTGGGACTCAAGAGTAGCATAACTATGAGCGATAGCTTAAATTGACAAGAGACTCGAGTACATCATTGCCACAAAATTTCAAGTTTTTTTGACGCTCCAGTAAAAAGTTACAAGCATTTGAATGTTGCAAACTTTGACAGGTGTAGGACGCACCGTATAGAAGTAGAGGCCATTTGAAGTTTTATCAGTGTTTGATTTGGGACTCAAGGGTAGCATAACTATGAGCGATAGCTTAAATTGACAAAGCCTCGGGTACTTTATTGTCACAAACTTTCAAGGTTTTATGACGCTCCAGTAAAAAGTAACAAGTATTTGATTGTTGCAAACTTTGATAGGTGTAGGACGTACCGTATAGAAGTTAGGGCCATTTGAAGTTTTTTCAGTGTTTTTTTTTTGGACTGAAGAGTAGCATAGCTATGAACGATTGCTTAAATTGACAAGAGGCTCGAGTACTTTATTATCACAAAATTTCAAGGTTTTATGACGCTCCAGTAAGAAGTTACAAGCATTTGAATGTTGAAAACTTTGATAGGTGTAGGGCGCACCGTATAGAAGTTAGGGCCATTTGAAGTTTTAGCAGTGTTTGGTTTGGGACTCAAGGGTAGCATAGCTATGAGCGATAGATTAAAGTGACAAAAGGTTCGAGTACTTTATTGTCACAGAATTTCAAAATTTTATGACGCTCCAGTAATAAGTTACAAGCATTTGATTTTTGCAAATTTTGATAGGTGTAGGACGCACCGTATAGAAGTAAGGGCGTTTTGAAGTTTTATTAGTGTTTGATTTGGGTCTCAAGGGTAGTATAGCTATGAGCGATAGCTTAAATTGGCAAGAGGCTCGAGTACTTTATTGTCACAATATTTCAAGATTTTATGACGCTCCAGTAAACAGTAACAAGCATTTGATTGTTGCAAACTTTGATAGGTCTAGGACGCACCGTATAGAAGTTAGGGCCATTTGAAGTTTTATCAGTGTTTGATTTCGGACTCAAGGGTAGCATGGCTATGAGCGATAGCTTAAATTGACAAGAGCCACGAGTACTTCATTGTCACAAAATTTCAAGGTTTTATGACGCTCCAGTAAAAAGTTACAAGTATTTGATTGTTGCAAACTTTGATAGGTGTAGGACGCACCGTATAGAAGTAGAGGCCATTTGAAGTTTTATCAGTGTTTGATTTGTTACTCAAGGGTAGGATAGCTATGAGCGATAGCTTAAATTAATAAGAGGCTCGAGTACTTTATTGCCACAAAATTTCAAGATTTTCTGACGCTCCAGTAAGAAGTTACAAGCATTTGATTGTTGCAAACTTTAGTAGATGCAGGACGCACCGTATAAAAGTTAGGGCCATTTGAAGTCTTATCAGTGTTTGATTCGGGACTCAAGGGTAGCATAGCTATGAGCGATAGGTTAAATTGACAAGAGGCTCGAGTACTTTATTGTCACAATATTTCAAGATTTTATGACGCTCCAGTAAAAAGTAACAAGCATTTGATTGTTGCAAACTTTGATAGGTCTAGGACGCACCGTATAGAAGTAGAGGCCATTTGAAGTTTTATCAGTGTTTGATTTGGGACTCAAGGCTACCATAACTATGAGCGATAGCTTAAATTGACAAAGCTTCGGGTACTTTATTGTCACAAAATTTCATGGTTTTATGACGCTCCAGTAAAAAGTTACAAGCTTTTGAATGTTGCAAACTTTGATAGGTGTAGGACGTACCGTATAGAAGTTAGCGCCATTTGAAGTTTTTTCAGTGTTTTATTTTGGGACTCAAGAGTAGTATAGCTATGAGCGATAGCTGAGATTGACAAGAGGCTCGAGTACTTTATTGTCACAATATTTCAAGATTTTATGACGCTCCAGTAAAAAGTAACAAGCATTTGATTGTTGCAAACTTTGATAGGTGCAGGACGTACCGTATAGAAGTTAGGGCCATTTGAAGTTTTATCAGTGTTTTTTTGTGGACTGAAGAGTAGCATAGTTATAAGCGATTGCTTAAATTGACAAGAGGCTCGAGTACTTTATTATCACAAAATTTCCAGGTTTTATGACGCTCCAGTAAGAAGTTACAAGCATTTGAATGTTGAAAACTTTGATAAGTGTAGGACGCACCGTATAGAAGTTAGGGCCATTTGAAGTTTTAGCAGTGTTTGGTTTGGGACTCAAGGGTAGAATAGCTATGAGCGATAGCTTAAATTGAAAAGAGGCTCGAGTACTTTATTGTCACAATATTTCAAGATTTTATGACGCTCCAGTAAAAAGTAACAAGCATTTAATTGTTGCAAACTTTGATAGGTGTAGGACGTACCGTATAGAAGTTAGGGCCATTTGAAGTTTTTTCAGTGTTTTTTTTTTGACTGAAGAGTAGCATAGCTATGAGCGATAGCTTAAATTGATAAGAGGCTCGAGTACTTCAATGTCACAAAATTTCAAGGTTTTATGACGCTCCAGTAAAAAGTTACAAGCATTTGATTGTTGCAAACTTTGATAGGTGTAGGACGCACCGTATAGAAGTTAGGGCCATTTGCAGTTTTATCAGTGTTTGATTTGGGACTCAAGGGTAGCATAGCTATGAGCGATAGCTGAAATTGACAAAGCCTTGTCACAAAATTTCAATGTTTTATGACGCTCTAGTAAAAAGTTACAAGCATTTGAATGTTGCAAATTTTGATAGGTGTAGGACGCACCGTATAGAAGTTAGGGCCATTTGAAGTTTTATCAGTGTTTTATTTTGGGACTGAAGAGTAGCATAGCTATAAGCGATAGCTTAAATTGACAAGAGGCTCGAGTTCTTTATTGTCACAATATTTCAAGATTTTTTGACGCTCCAGTAAATAGTAACAAGCATTTGATTGTTGCAAACTTTGATAGGTCTAGGACGCACCGTATAGAAGTTAGGGCCATTTGAAGTTTTATCAGTGTTTGATTACGGACTCAAGGGTAGCATGGCTATGAGCGATAGCTTAAATTGACAAGAGCCACGAGTACTTCATTGTCACAAAATTTCAAGGTTTTATGACGCTCCAGTAAAAAGTTACAAGTATTTGATTGTTGCAAACTTTGATAGGTGTAGGACGCACCGTATAGAAGTAGAGGCCATTTGAAGTTTTATCATGTTTGATTTGGGACTCAAGGGTAGCATAGCTATGAGCGATAGCTTAAATTGATAAGAGGCTCGAGCACTTTATTGCCACAAAATTTCAAGATTTTGTGTCGCTCCAGTAAGAAGTTACAAGCATTTGATTGTTGCAAACTTTGATAGGTCTAGGTCGCACCGTATAGAAGTTAGGGCCATTTTAAGTTTTATCAGTGTTTGATTCGGGACTCAAGGCTATCATAGCTATGAGCGATAGATTAAATTGACAAGAGGCTCGGGTACTTTATTGTCACAAAATTTCAAGGATTTATGACGTTCCAGTAAAAAGTTACATGCATGTGAATGTTGCAAACTTTGATAGGTGTAGGAGCACCGTATAGAAGTTAGGGACATTTTAAGTTTTACCAGTGTTTTATTTTGGGACTCAAGAGTAGTATAGCTATGAGCGATAGCTTAAATTGACAAGAGGCTCGAGTACTTCATTGCCACAAAATTTCAAGGTTTTTTGACGCTTCAGTAAAAAGTTACAAGCATTTGAATGTTTCAAACTTTGATAGGTGTAGGACGCACCGTATAGAAGTAGAGCCCATTTGAAGCTTTATCAGTGTTTGCTTTGGGACTCAAGGGTAGCATAGCTATGAGCGATAGCTTAAATTGATAAGAGGCTCGAGTACTTTCTTGTCACAATATTTCAAGATTTTATGACGCTCCAGTAAAAAGTAACAAGCATTTGATTGTTGCAAACTTTGATAGGTGTAGGACCCACCGTATAGAAGTTAGGGCCATTTGAAGTTTTAGCAGTGTTTGATTTGGGACTCAAGGGTAGCATAGCTATGAGCGATAGCTTAAATTGATAAGTGGCTCGAGTAATTAATGTCACAAAATTTCAAGGTTTTATGACGCTCCAGTAAAAAGTTACAAGCATTTGATTGTTGCAAACTTTGATAGGTGTAGGACGCACCGTATAGAAATTAGGGCCATTTGCAGTTTTATCAGTGTTTGATTTGGGACTCAAGTGTAGCATAGCTATGAGCGATAGCTTAAATTGACAAGAGGCTCGGGTACATTATTGTCACAAAATTTCAAGGTTTTATGACGCTCCAGTAAAAAGTAATAAGCATTTGATTGTTGCAAACTTTGATAGGTCTAGGACGCACCGTATAGAAGTTAGGGCCATTTGAAGTTTTATCAGTGTTTGATTTCGGACTCAAGGGTAGCATGGCTATGAGCGATAGCTTAAATTGACAAGAGCCACGAGTACTTCATTGTCACAAAATTTCAAGGTTTTATGACGCTCCAGTAAAAAGTTACAAGTATTTGATTGTTGCAAACTTTGATAGGTGTAGGACGCACCGTATAGAAGTAGAGGCCATTTGAAGTTTTATCAGTGTTTGATTTGGGACTCAAGGGTAGGATAGCTATGAGCGATAGCTTAAATTAATAAGAGGCTCGAGTACTTTATTGCCACAAAATTTCAAGATTTTCTGACGCTCCAGTAAGAAGTTACAAGCATTTGATTGTTGCAAACTTTGATAGGTATAGGACGCACCGTATAGAAGTTAGGGCCATTTGAAGTTTTAGCAGTGTTTGGTTTGGGACTCAAGGGTAGAATAGCTATGAGCGATAGCTTAAATTGAAAAGAGGCTCGAGTACTTTATTGTCACAATATTTCAAGATTTTATGACGCTCCAGTAAAAAGTAACAAGCATTTAATTGTTGCAAACTTTGATAGGTGTAGGACGTACCGTATAGAAGTTAGGGCCATTTGAAGTTTTTTCAGTGTTTTTTTTTTGACTGAAGAGTAGCATAGCTATGAGCGATAGCTTAAATTGGCAAGAGGCTCGAGTACTTTATTGTCACAAAATTTCAAGGTATTATGACGGTCCAGTAAAAATTTACAGGCATTTGAATGTTGCAAACTTTGATAGGTCTAGGACGCACAGTATAGAAGTAAGGGCCATTTGAAGATTTATCAGTGTTTGATTTGGGACTCAACAGTAGCATAGCCATGAGCGATAGCTTAAATTGATAAGAGGCTCGAGTACTTCAATGTCACAAAATTTCAAGGTTTTATGACGCTCCAGTAAAAAGTTACAAGCATTTGATTGTTGCAAACTTTGATAGGTGTAGGACGCACCGTATAGAAGTTAGGGCCATTTGCAGTTTTATCAGTGTTTGATTTGGGACTCAAGGGTAGCATAGCTATGAGCGATAGCTGAAATTGACAAAGCCTTGTCACAAAATTTCAATGTTTTATGACGCTCTAGTAAAAAGTTACAAGCATTTGAATGTTGCAAATTTTGATAGGTGTAGGACGCACCGTATAGAAGTTAGGGCCATTTGAAGTTTTATCAGTGTTTTATTTTGGGACTGAAGAGTAGCATAGCTATAAGCGATAGCTTAAATTGACAAGAGGCTCGAGTTCTTTATTGTCACAATATTTCAAGATTTTTTGACGCTCCAGTAAATAGTAACAAGCATTTGATTGTTGCAAACTTTGATAGGTCTAGGACGCACCGTATAGAAGTTAGGGCCATTTGAAGTTTTATCAGTGTTTGATTACGGACTCAAGGGTAGCATGGCTATGAGCGATAGCTTAAATTGACAAGAGCCACGAGTACTTCATTGTCACAAAATTTCAAGGTTTTATGACGCTCCAGTAAAAAGTTACAAGTATTTGATTGTTGCAAACTTTGATAGGTGTAGGACGCACCGTATAGAAGTAGAGGCCATTTGAAGTTTTATCATGTTTGATTTGGGACTCAAGGGTAGCATAGCTATGAGCGATAGCTTAAATTGATAAGAGGCTCGAGCACTTTATTGCCACAAAATTTCAAGATTTTGTGTCGCTCCAGTAAGAAGTTACAAGCATTTGATTGTTGCAAACTTTGATAGGTCTAGGTCGCACCGTATAGAAGTTAGGGCCATTTTAAGTTTTATCAGTGTTTGATTCGGGACTCAAGGCTATCATAGCTATGAGCGATAGATTAAATTGACAAGAGGCTCGGGTACTTTATTGTCACAAAATTTCAAGGATTTATGACGTTCCAGTAAAAAGTTACATGCATGTGAATGTTGCAAACTTTGATAGGTGTAGGAGCACCGTATAGAAGTTAGGGACATTTTAAGTTTTACCAGTGTTTTATTTTGGGACTCAAGAGTAGTATAGCTATGAGCGATAGCTTAAATTGACAAGAGGCTCGAGTACTTCATTGCCACAAAATTTCAAGGTTTTTTGACGCTTCAGTAAAAAGTTACAAGCATTTGAATGTTTCAAACTTTGATAGGTGTAGGACGCACCGTATAGAAGTAGAGCCCATTTGAAGCTTTATCAGTGTTTGCTTTGGGACTCAAGGGTAGCATAGCTATGAGCGATAGCTTAAATTGATAAGAGGCTCGAGTACTTTCTTGTCACAATATTTCAAGATTTTATGACGCTCCAGTAAAAAGTAACAAGCATTTGATTGTTGCAAACTTTGATAGGTGTAGGACGTACCGTATAGAAGTTAGGGCCATTTGAAGTTTTAGCAGTGTTTGATTTGGGACTCAAGGGTAGCATAGCTATGAGCGATAGCTTAAATTGATAAGTGGCTCGAGTAATTAATGTCACAAAATTTCAAGGTTTTATGACGCTCCAGTAAAAAGTTACAAACATTTGATTGTTGCAAACTTTGATAGGTGTAGGACGCACCGTATAGAAATTAGGGCCATTTGCAGTTTTATCAGTGTTTGATTTGGGACTCAAGTGTAGCATAGCTATGAGCGATAGCTTAAATTGACAAGAGGCTCGGGTACATTATTGTCACAAAATTTCAAGGTTTTATGACGCTCCAGTAAAAAGTAATAAGCATTTGATTGTTGCAAACTTTGATAGGTCTAGGACGCACCGTATAGAAGTTAGGGCCATTTGAAGTTTTATCAGTGTTTGATTTCGGACTCAAGGGTAGCATGGCTATGAGCGATAGCTTAAATTGACAAGAGCCACGAGTACTTCATTGTCACAAAATTTCAAGGTTTTATGACGCTCCAGTAAAAAGTTACAAGTATTTGATTGTTGCAAACTTTGATAGGTGTAGGACGCACCGTATAGAAGTAGAGGCCATTTGAAGTTTTATCAGTGTTTGATTTGGGACTCAAGGGTAGGATAGCTATGAGCGATAGCTTAAATTAATAAGAGGCTCGAGTACTTTATTGCCACAAAATTTCAAGATTTTCTGACGCTCCAGTAAGAAGTTACAAGCATTTGATTGTTGCAAACTTTGATAGGTCTAGGACGCACCGTATAGAAGTTAGGGCCATTTGAAGTTTTAGCAGTGTTTGGTTTGGGACTCAAGGGTAGAATAGCTATGAGCGATAGCTTAAATTGAAAAGAGGCTCGAGTACTTTATTGTCACAATATTTCAAGATTTTATGACGCTCCAGTAAAAAGTAACAAGCATTTAATTGTTGCAAACTTTGATAGGTGTAGGACGTACCGTATAGAAGTTAGGGCCATTTGAAGTTTTTTCAGTGTTTTTTTTTTGACTGAAGAGTAGCATAGCTATGAGCGATAGCTTAAATTGGCAAGAGGCTCGAGTACTTTATTGTCACAAAATTTCAAGGTATTATGACGGTCCAGTAAAAATTTACAGGCATTTGAATGTTGCAAACTTTGATAGGTCTAGGACGCACAGTATAGAAGTAAGGGCCATTTGAAGATTTATCAGTGTTTGATTTGGGACTCAACAGTAGCATAGCCATGAGCGATAGCTTAAATTGATAAGAGGCTCGAGTACTTCAATGTCACAAAATTTCAAGGTTTTATGACGCTCCAGTAAAAAGTTACAAGCATTTGATTGTTGCAAACTTTGATAGGTGTAGGACGCACCGTATAGAAGTTAGGGCCATTTGCAGTTTTATCAGTGTTTGATTTGGGACTCAAGGGTAGCATAGCTATGAGCGATAGCTGAAATTGACAAAGCCTTGTCACAAAATTTCAATGTTTTATGACGCTCTAGTAAAAAGTTACAAGCATTTGAATGTTGCAAATTTTGATAGGTGTAGGACGCACCGTATAGAAGTTAGGGCCATTTGAAGTTTTATCAGTGTTTTATTTTGGGACTGAAGAGTAGCATAGCTATAAGCGATAGCTTAAATTGACAAGAGGCTCGAGTTCTTTATTGTCACAATATTTCAAGATTTTTTGACGCTCCAGTAAAAAGTTACAAGCATTTGATTGTTGCAAACTTTGATAGGTCTAGGACGCACCGTATAGAAGTTAGGGCCATTTGAAGTTTTATCAGTGTTTGATTACGGACTCAAGGGTAGCATGGCTATGAGCGATAGCTTAAATTGACAAGAGCCACGAGTACTTCATTGTCACAAAATTTCAAGGTTTTATGACGCTCCAGTAAAAAGTTACAAGTATTTGATTGTTGCAAACTTTGATAGGTGTAGGACGCACCGTATAGAAGTAGAGGCCATTTGAAGTTTTATCATGTTTGATTTGGGACTCAAGGGTAGCATAGCTATGAGCGATAGCTTAAATTGATAAGAGGCTCGAGCACTTTATTGCCACAAAATTTCAAGATTTTGTGTCGCTCCAGTAAGAAGTTACAAGCATTTGATTGTTGCAAACTTTGATAGGTCTAGGTCGCACCGTATAGAAGTTAGGGCCATTTTAAGTTTTATCAGTGTTTGATTCGGGACTCAAGGCTATCATAGCTATGAGCGATAGATTAAATTGACAAGAGGCTCGGGTACTTTATTGTCACAAAATTTCAAGGATTTATGACGTTCCAGTAAAAAGTTACATGCATGTGAATGTTGCAAACTTTGATAGGTGTAGGAGCACCGTATAGAAGTTAGGGACATTTTAAGTTTTACCAGTGTTTTATTTTGGGACTCAAGAGTAGTATAGCTATGAGCGATAGCTTAAATTGACAAGAGGCTCGAGTACTTCATTGCCACAAAATTTCAAGGTTTTTTGACGCTTCAGTAAAAAGTTACAAGCATTTGAATGTTTCAAACTTTGATAGGTGTAGGACGCACCGTATAGAAGTAGAGCCCATTTGAAGCTTTATCAGTGTTTGCTTTGGGACTCAAGGGTAGCATAGCTATGAGCGATAGCTTAAATTGATAAGAGGCTCGAGTACTTTCTTGTCACAATATTTCAAGATTTTATGACGCTCCAGTAAAAAGTAACAAGCATTTGATTGTTGCAAACTTTGATAGGTGTAGGACGTACCGTATAGAAGTTAGGGCCATTTGAAGTTTTAGCAGTGTTTGATTTGGGACTCAAGGGTAGCATAGCTATGAGCGATAGCTTAAATTGATAAGTGGCTCGAGTAATTAATGTCACAAAATTTCAAGGTTTTATGACGCTCCAGTAAAAAGTTACAAACATTTGATTGTTGCAAACTTTGATAGGTGTAGGACGCACCGTATAGAAATTAGGGCCATTTGCAGTTTTATCAGTGTTTGATTTGGGACTCAAGTGTAGCATAGCTATGAGCGATAGCTTAAATTGACAAGAGGCTCGGGTACATTATTGTCACAAAATTTCAAGGTTTTATGACGCTCCAGTAAAAAGTTACAAGCATTTGATTGTTGCAAACTTTGATAGGTCTAGGACGCACCGTATAGAAGTTAGGGCCATTTGAAGTTTTATCAGTGTTTGATTTCGGACTCAAGGGTAGCATGGCTATGAGCGATAGCTTAAATTGACAAGAGCCACGAGTACTTCATTGTCACAAAATTTCAAGGTTTTATGACGCTCCAGTAAAAAGTTACAAGTATTTGATTGTTGCAAACTTTGATAGGTGTAGGACGCACCGTATAGAAGTAGAGGCCATTTGAAGTTTTATCAGTGTTTGATTTGGGACTCAAGGGTAGGATAGCTATGAGCGATAGCTTAAATTAATAAGAGGCTCGAGTACTTTATTGCCACAAAATTTCAAGATTTTCTGACGCTCCAGTAAGAAGTTACAAGCATTTGATTGTTGCAAACTTTGATAGGTCTAGGACGCACCGTATAGAAGTTAGGGCCATTTGAAGTTTTATCAGTGTTTGATTCGGGACTCAAGGGTAGCATAGCTATGAGCGATAGGTTAAATTGACAAGAGGCTCGAGTACTTTATTGTCACAATATTTCAAGATTTTATGACGCTCCAGTAAAAAGTAACAAGCATTTGATTGTTGCAAACTTTGATAGGTCTAGGACGCACCGTATAGAAGTAGAGGCCATTTGAAGTTTTATCAGTGTTTGATTTGGGACTCAAGGCTACCATAACTATGAGCGATAGCTTAAATTGACAAAGCCTCGGGTACTTTATTGTCACAAAATTTCATGGTTTTATGACGCTCCAGTAAAAAGTTACAAGCATTTGAATGTTGCAAACTTTGATAGGTGTAGGACGTACCGTATAGAAGTTAGCGCCATTTGAAGTTTTTTCAGTGTTTTATTTTGGGACTCAAGAGTAGTATAGCTATGAGCGATAGCTGAGATTGACAAGAGGCTCGAGTACTTTATTGTCACAATATTTCAAGATTTTATGACGCTCCAGTAAAAAGTAACAAGCATTTGATTGTTGCAAACTTTGATAGGTGCAGGACGTACCGTATAGAAGTTAGGGCCATTTGAAGTTTTATCAGTGTTTTTTTGTGGACTGAAGAGTAGCATAGCTATGAGCGATTGCTTAAATTGACAAGAGGCTCGAGTACTTTATTATCACAAAATTTCCAGGTTTTATGACGCTCCAGTAAGAAGTTACAAGCATTTGAATGTTGAAAACTTTGATAGGTGTAGGACGCACCGTATAGAAGTTAGGGCCATTTGAAGTTTTAGCAGTGTTTGGTTTGGGACTCAAGGGTAGAATAGCTATGAGCGATAGCTTAAATTGAAAAGAGGCTCGAGTTTTTTTATTGTCACAAAATTTTAAGATTTTATGACGCTCCAGTAAAAAGTTACAAGCATTTGAATGTTGCAAATTTTGATAGGTGTAGGATGCACCGTATAGAAGTTAGTGCCATTTGAAGTTTTATCAGTGTTTTATTTTGGGACTGAAGAGTAGCATAGCTATGAGCGATAGCTTAGATTGACAAGAGGCTCGAGTACTTTATTGTCACAATATTTCAAGATTTTATGACGCTCCAGTAAAAAGTAACAAGCATTTAATTGTTGCAAACTTTGATAGGTGTAGGACGTACCGTATATAAGTTAGGGCCATTTGAAGTTTTTTCAGTGTTTTTTTTTTGACTGAAGAGTAGCATAGCTATGAGCGATAGCTTAAATTGGCAAGAGGCTCGAGTACTTTATTGTCACAAAATTTCAAGGTATTATGACGGTCCAGTAAAAATTTACAGGCATTTGAATGTTGCAAACTTTGATAGGTCTAGGACGCACAGTATAGAAGTAAGGGCCATTTGAAAATTTATCAGTGTTTGATTTGGGACTCAACAGTAGCATAGCCATGAGCGATAGCTTAAATTGATAAGAGGCTCGAGTACTTCAATGTCACAAAATTTCAAGGTTTTATGACGCTCCAGTAAAAAGTTACAAGCATTTGATTGTTGCAAACTTTGATAGGTGTAGGACGCACCGTATAGAAGTTAGGGCCATTTGCAGTTTTATCAGTGTTTGATTTGGGACTCAAGGGTAGCATAGCTATGAGCGATAGCTGAAATTGACAAAGCCTTGTCACAAAATTTCAATGTTTTATGACGCTCTAGTAAAAAGTTACAAGCATTTGAATGTTGCAAATTTTGATAGGTGTAGGACGCACCGTATAGAAGTTAGGGCCATTTGAAGTTTTATCAGTGTTTTATTTTGGGACTGAAGAGTAGCATAGCTATAAGCGATAGCTTAAATTGACAAGAGGCTCGAGTACTTTATTGTCACAATATTTCAAGATTTTTTGACGCTCCAGTAAATAGTAACAAGCATTTGATTGTTGCAAACTTTGATAGGTCTAGGACGCACCGTATAGAAGTAGAGGCCATTTGAAGTTTTATCATGTTTGATTTGGGACTCAAGGGTAGCATAGCTATGAGCGATAGCTTAAATTGATAAGAGGCTCGAGCACTTTATTGCCACAAAATTTCAAGGTTTTATGACGCTCCAGTAAGAAGTTACAAGCATTTGATTGTTGCAAACTTTGATAGGTCTAGGACGCACCGTATAGAAGTTAGGGCCATTTTAAGTTTTATCAGTGTTTGATTTGGGACTCAAGGCTATCATAGCTATGAGCGATAGATTAAATTGACAAGAGGCTCGGGTACTTTATTGTCACAAAATTTCAAGGATTTATGACGTTCCAGTAAAAAGTTACATGCATGTGAATGTTGCAAACTTTGATAGGTGTAGGAGCACCGTATAGAAGTTAGGGACATTTTAAGTTTTATCAGTGTTTTATTTTGGGACTCAAGAGTAGTATAGCTATGAGCGATAGCTTAAATTGACAAGAGGCTCGAGTACTTCATTGCCACAAAATTTCAAGGTTTTTTGACGCTTCAGTAAAAAGTTACAAGCATTTGAATGTTTCAAATTTTGATAGGTGTAGGACGCACCGTATAGAAGTAGAGCCCATTTGAAGCTTTATCAGTGTTTGCTTTGGGACTCAAGGGTAGCATAGCTATGAGCGATAGCTTAAATTGATAAGTGGCTCGAGTAATTAATGTCACAAAATTTCAAGGTTTTATGACGCTCCAGTAAAAAGTTACAAACATTTGATTGTTGCAAACTTTGATAGGTGTAGGACGCACCGTATAGAAATTAGGGCCATTTGCAGTTTTATCAGTGTTTGATTTGGGACTCAAGTGTAGCATAGCTATGAGCGATAGCTTAAATTGACAAGAGGCTCGGGTACATTATTGTCACAAAATTTCAAGGTTTTATGACGCTCCAGTAAAAAGTAATAAGCATTTCATTGTTGCAAACTTTGATAGGTCTAGGACGCACCGTATAGAAGTTAGGGCCATTTGAAGTTTTATCAGTGTTTGATTTGGGACTCAAGGCTAGCATAGCTATGAGCGATAGCTTAAATTGATAAGAGGCTCGAGTACTTCATTGTCACAAATTTTCAAGGTTTTATGACGCTCCAGTAAAAAGTTACAAGCATTTGATTGTTGCAAACTTTGATAGGTGTAGGACGCACCGTATACAAGTTAGGGCCATTTGCAGTTTTATCAGTGTTTGATTTGGGACTCAAGGGTAGCATAGCTATGAGCGATAGCTTAAATTGACAAAGCCTTGTCACAAAATTTCAAGGTTTTATGACGCTCTAGTAAAAAGTTACAAGCATTTGATTGTTGCAAACTTTGGTAGATGTAGGACGCACCGTATAGAAATTAGGGCCATTTGCAGTTTTATGAGTGTTTGATTTGGGACTCAAGGGTAGCATAGCTATGAGCGATAGCTTAAATTGATAAGAGGCTCGAGTACTTTATTGCCACAAAATTTCAAGATTTTATGACGCTCCAGTAAGAAGTTACAAGCATTTGAATGTTGCAAACTTTGATAGGAGTAGGACGCACCGTATAGAAGTAGAGGCCATTTGAAGTTTTATCAGTGTTTGATTTGAGACTCAAGGGTAGCATAGCTATGAGCGATAGATTAAATTGACAAGAGGCTCTAGTACTTTATTCTCACAAAATTTCAAGGATTTATGACGCTCCAGTAAAAAGTTACATGCATTTGAATGTTGCAGACTTTGATAGGTGTAGGAGCACCGTATAGAAGTTAGGGCCATTTGAAGTTTTAGCAGTGTTTGGTTTGGGACTCAAAGGTAGCATAGCTATGAGCGATAGATTAAAGTAACAAGAGGCTCGAGTACTTTATTGTCACAGAATTTCAAAATTTTATGACGCTCCAGTAATAAGTTACAAGCATTTGATTGTTGCAAACTTTGATAGGTGTAGGACGCACCGTATAGAAGTTAGGGCCATTTGCAGTTTTATCAGTGTTTGAGTTGGGACTCAAGGGTAGCGTAGCTATGAGCGATAGCTTAAATTGACAAAGCCTTGTCACAAAATTTCAAGGTTTTATGACGCTCTAGTAAAAAGTTACAAGCATTTGATTGTTGCAAACTTTGGTAGATGTAGGACGCACCGTATAAAAGTTAGGGCCACTTGAAGTTTTATCAGTGTTTGATTCGGGACTCAAGGGTAGCATAGCTATGAGCGATAGCTTAAATTGACAAGAGGCTCGAGTTCTTTATTATCACAAAATTTCAAGGTTTTATGACGCTCCAGTAAAAAGTAATAAGCATTTGAATGTTACAAACTTTGATAGGTCTAGGTCGCACCGTATAGAAGTTAGGGCCATTTGAAGTTTTATCAGTGTTTTTTTTTGGGACTCAAGAGTAGCATAGCTATGAGCGATAGCTTAAATTGACAAAGAGGCTCGAGTTCTTCATTGCCACAAAATTTCAAGGTTTTTTGACGCTCCAGTAAAAAGTTACAAGCATTTGCATGTTGCAATCTTTGATAGGTGTAAGACGCACCGTATAGAAGTAGAGGCCATTTGAAGTTTTATCAGTGTTTGATTTGGGACTCAAGGGTAGCATAGCTATGAGCGATAGCTTAAATTGATAAGAGGCTCGAGTACTTTATTGCCACAAAATTTCCAGATTTTATGACGCTCCAGTAAGAAGTTACAAGCATTTGATTGTTGCAAACTTTGGTAGGTGTAGGACGCACCGTATAAAAGTTAGGGCCATTTGAAGATTTAGCAGTGTTTGATTTGCGACCCAACGGTAGCATAGCTGTGAGCGCTAACTTAAACCGACAAGAAGCTCGAGTACTTTATTGTCACAGAATTTCAAGATTTTATGACGCTCCAGTAAAAAGTTACACTCGAGCGCACCGTATAGAAGTTAGGGCCCTTTGAAGTTTTAGCAGTGTTTGATTTGGGACTCAAGGGTAGCATAGCTATGAGCGATAGCTTAAATTGACAAGAGGCTCGAGTACTTTATTGTCACATAATTTCAAAATTTTATGACGCTCCGGTAATAAGTTACAAGCATTTGATTTTTGCAAATTTTGATAGGTGTAGGACGCACCGTATAGAAGTAAGGGCCTTTTGAAGTTTTATTAGTGTTTGATTTGGGTCTCAAGGGTAGTATAGCCATGAGCGATAGCTTAAATTGACAAGAGGCTCGAGTACTTTATTGTTACAAAATTTCAAGGTATTATGACGCTCCAGTAAAAATTTACAGGCATTTGAATGTTGCAAACTTTGATAGGTGTAGGATGCACCCTATAGAAGTAAGGGCCATTTGAAGTTTTATCAGTGTTTGATTTGGGTCTCAAGGGTAGTATAGCTATGAGCGATAGCTTAAATTGGCAAGAGGCTCGAGTACTTTATTGTCACAAAATTTCAAGGTATTATGACGCTCCAGTAATAATTTACAGGCATTTGAATGTTGCAAACTTTGATAGGTGTAGGACGCACCGTATAGATGTAAGGGCCATTTGAAGTTTTATCAGTGTTTTATTTCGGGATAGAAGAGTAGCATAGCTATAAGCGATAGCTTAAATTGACAAGAGGCTCGAGTACTTTATTGTCACAATATTTCAAGATTTTTTGACGCTCCAGTAAATAGTAACAAGCATTTGATTGTTGCAAACTTTGATAGGTCTAGGACGCACCGTATAGAAGTTAGGGCCATTTGAAGTTTTATCAGTGTTTGATTTCGGACTCAAGGGTAGCATGGCTATGAGCGATAGCTTAAATTGACAAGAGCCACGAGTACTTCATTGTCACAAAATTTCAAGGTTTTATGACGCTCCAGTAAAAAGTTACAAGTATTTGATTGTTGCAAACTTTGATAGGTGTAGGACGCACCGTATAGAAGTAGAGGCCATTTGAAGTTTTATCATGTTTGATTTGGGACTCAAGGGTAGCATAGCTATGAGCGATAGCTTAAATTGATAAGAGGCTCGAGCACTTTATTGCCAGAAAATTTCAAGATTTTGTGACGCTCCAGTAAGAAGTTACAAGCATTTGATTGTTGCAAACTTTGATAGGTCTAGGACGCACCGTATAGAAGTTAGGGCCATTTTAAGTTTTATCAGTGTTTGATTTGGGACTCAAGGCTATCATAGCTATGAGCGATAGATTAAATTGACAAGAGGCTCGGGTACTTTATTGTCACAAAATTTCAAGGATTTATGACGTTCCAGTAAAAAGTTACATGCATGTGAATGTTGCAAACTTTGATAGGTGTAGGAGCACCGTATAGAAGTTAGGGCCATTTTAAGTTTTATCAGTGTTTTATTTTGGGACTCAAGAGTAGTATAGCTATGAGCGATAGCTTAAATTGACAAGAGGCTCGAGTACTTCATTGCCACAAAATTTCAAGGTTTTTTGACGCTTCAGTAAAAAGTTACAAGCATTTGAATGTTTCAAACTTTGATAGGTGTAGGACGCACCGTATAGAAGTAGAGCTCATTTGAAGCTTTATCAGTGTTTGCTTTGGGACTCAAGGGTAGCATAGCTATGAGCGATAGCTTAAATTGATAAGAGGCTCGAGTACTTTCTTGTCACAATATTTCAAGATTTTATGACGCTCCAGTAAAAAGTAACAAGCATTTGATTGTTGCAAACTTTGATAGGTGTAGGACGTACCGTATAGAAGTTAGGGCCATTTGAAGTTTTAGCAGTGTTTGATTTGGGACTCAAGGGTAGCATAGCTATGAGCGATAGCTTAAATTGATAAGTGGCTCGAGTAATTAATGTCACAAAATTTCAAGGTTTTATGACGCTCCAGTAAAAAGTTACAAACATTTGATTGTTGCAAACTTTGATAGGTCTAGGACGCACCGTATAGAAGTTAGGGCCATTTGAAGTTTTATCAGTGTTTGATTTGGGACTCAAGGCTAGCATAGCTATGAGCGATAGCTTAAATTGATAAGAGGCTCGAGTACTTCATTGTCACAAATTTTCAAGGTTTTATGACGCTCCAGTAAAAAGTTACAAGCATTTGATTGTTGCAAACTTTGATAGGTGTAGGACGCACCGTATACAAGTTAGGGCCATTTGCAGTTTTATCAGTGTTTGATTTGGGACTCAAAGGTAGCATAGCTATGAGCGATAGCTTAAATTGACAAAGCCTTGTCACAAAATTTCAAGGTTTTATGACGCTCTAGTAAAAAGTTACAAGCATTTGATTGTTGCAAACTTTGGTAGATGTAGGACGCACCGTATAGAAATTAGGGTCATTTGCTGTTTTATCAGTGTTTGATTTGGGACTCAAGGGTAGCATAGCTATGAGCGATAGCTTAAATTGACAAGAGGCTCGAGTACTTTATTATCACAAAATTTCAAGGTTTTATGACGCTCCAGTAAGAAGTTACAAGCATTTGATTGTTGCAAAATTTGATAGGTGTAGGACGCACCGTATAGAAATTAGGGCCATTTGCAGTTTTATGAGTGTTTGATTTGGGACTCAAGGGTAGCATAGCTATGAGCGATAGCTTAAATTGATAAGAGGCTCGAGTACTTTATTGCCACAAAATTTCAAGATTTTATGACGCTCCAGTAAGAAGTTACAAGCATTTGAATGTTGCAAACTTTGATAGGAGTAGGACGCACCGTATAGAAGTAGAGGCCATTTGAAGTTTTATCAGTGTTTGATTTGAGACTCAAGGGTAGCATAGCTATGAGCGATAGATTAAGTTGACAAGAGGCTCGAGTACTTTATTCTCACAAAATTTCAAGGATTTATGACGCTCTAGTAAAAAGTTACATGCATTTGAATGTTGCAGACTTTGATAGGTGTAGGAGCACCGTATAGAAGTTAGGGCCATTTGAAGTTTTAGCAGTGTTTGGTTTGGGACTCAAAGGTAGCATAGCTATGAGCGATAGATTAAAGTAACAAGAGGCTCGAGTACTTTATTGTCACAGAATTTCAAAATTTTATGACGCTCCAGTAATAAGTTACAAGCATTTGATTGTTGCAAACTTTGATAGGTGTAGGACGCACCGTATAGAAGTTAGGGCCATTTGCAGTTTTATCAGTGTTTGAGTTGGGACTCAAGGGTAGCGTAGCTATGAGCGATAGCTTAAATTGACAAAGCCTTGTCACAAAATTTCAAGGTTTTATGACGCTCTAGTAAAAAGTTACAAGCATTTGATTGTTGCAAACTTTGGTAGATGTAGGACGCACCGTATAAAAGTTAGGGCCACTTGAAGTTTTATCAGTGTTTGATTCGGGACTCAAGGGTAGCATAGCTATGAGCGATAGCTTAAATTGACAAGAGGCTCGAGTTCTTTATTATCACAAAATTTCAAGGTTTTATGACGCTCCAGTAAAAAGTAATAAGCATTTGAATGTTACAAACTTTGATAGGTCTAGGTCGCACCGTATAGAAGTTAGGGCCATTTGAAGTTTTATCAGTGTTTTTTTTTTGGGACTCAAGAGTAGCATAGCTATGAGCGATAGCTTAAATTGACAAAGAGGCTCGAGTTCTTCATTGCCACAAAATTTCAAGGTTTTTTGACGCTCCAGTAAAAAGTTACAAGCATTTGCATGTTGCAATCTTTGATAGGTGTAAGACGCACCGTATAGAAGTAGAGGCCATTTGAAGTTTTATCAGTGTTTGATTTGGGACTCAAGGGTAGCATAGCTATGAGCGATAGCTTAAATTGATAAGAGGCTCGAGTACTTTATTGCCACAAAATTTCCAGATTTTATGACGCTCCAGTAAGAAGTTACAAGCATTTGATTGTTGCAAACTTTGGTAGGTGTAGGACGCACCGTATAAAAGTTAGGGCCATTTGAAGATTTAGCAGTGTTTGATTTGCGACCCAACGGTAGCATAGCTGTGAGCGCTAACTTAAACCGACAAGAAGCTCGAGTACTTTATTGTCACAGAATTTCAAGATTTTATGACGCTCCAGTAAAAAGTTACACTCGAGCGCACCGTATAGAAGTTAGGGCCCTTTGAAGTTTTAGCAGTGTTTGATTTGGGACTCAAGGGTAGCATAGCTATGAGCGATAGCTTAAATTGACAAGAGGCTCGAGTACTTTATTGTCACATAATTTCAAAATTTTATGACGCTCCAGTAAGAAGTTACAAGCATTTGATTGTTGCAAACTTTGATAGGTCTAGGACGCACCGTATAGAAGTTAGGGCCATTTTAAGTTTTATCAGTGTTTGATTTGGGACTCAAGGCTATCATAGCTATGAGCGATAGATTAAATTGACAAGAGGCTCGGGTACTTTATTGTCACAAAATTTCAAGGATTTATGACGTTCCAGTAAAAAGTTACATGCATGTGAATGTTGCAAACTTTGATAGGTGTAGGAGCACCGTATAGAAGTTAGGGCCATTTTAAGTTTTATCAGTGTTTTATTTTGGGACTCAAGAGTAGTATAGCTATGAGCGATAGCTTAAATTGACAAGAGGCTCGAGTACTTCATTGCCACAAAATTTCAAGGTTTTTTGACGCTTCAGTAAAAAGTTACAAGCATTTGAATGTTTCAAACTTTGATAGGTGTAGGACGCACCGTATAGAAGTAGAGCCCATTTGAAGCTTAATCAGTGTTTGCTTTGGGACTCAAGGGTAGCATAGCTATGAGCGATAGCTTAAATTGATAAGAGGCTCGAGTACTTTCTTGTCACAATATTTCAAGATTTTATGACGCTCCAGTAAAAAGTAACAAGCATTTGATTGTTGCAAACTTTGATAGGTGTAGGACGTACCGTATAGAAGTTAGGGCCATTTGAAGTTTTAGCAGTGTTTGATTTGGGACTCAAGGGTAGCATAGCTATGAGCGATAGCTTAAATTGATAAGTGGCTCGAGTAATTAATGTCACAAAATTTCAAGGTTTTATGACGCTCCAGTAAAAAGTTACAAACATTTGATTGTTGCAAACTTTGATAGGTGTAGGACGCACCGTATAGAAATTAGGGCCATTTGCAGTTTTATCAGTGTTTGATTTGGGACTCAAGGGTAGCATAGCTATGAGCGATAGCTTAAATTGACAAGAGGCTCGGGTACATTATTGTCACAAAATTTCAAGGTTTTATGACGCTCCAGTAAAAAGTAATAAGCATTTGATTGTTGCAAACTTTGATAGGTGTAGGACGCACCGTATAGAAGTTAGGGCCATTTGCAGTTTTATCAGTGTTTGAGTTGGGACTCAAGGGTAGCGTAGCTATGAGCGATAGCTTAAATTGACAAAGCCTTGTCACAAAATTTCAAGGTTTTATGACGCTCTAGTAAAAAGTTACAAGCATTTGATTGTTGCAAACTTTGGTAGATGTAGGACGCACCGTATAAAAGTTAGGGCCACTTGAAGTTTTATCAGTGTTTGATTCGGGACTCAAGGGTAGCATAGCTATGAGCGATAGCTTAAATTGACAAGAGGCTCGAGTTCTTTATTATCACAAAATTTCAAGGTTTTATGACGCTCCAGTAAAAAGTAATAAGCATTTGAATGTTACAAACTTTGATAGGTCTAGGTCGCACCGTATAGAAGTTAGGGCCATTTGAAGTTTTATCAGTGTTTTTTTTTTGGGACTCAAGAGTAGCATAGCTATGAGCGATAGCTTAAATTGACAAAGAGGCTCGAGTTCTTCATTGCCACAAAATTTCAAGGTTTTTTGACGCTCCAGTAAAAAGTTACAAGCATTTGCATGTTGCAATCTTTGATAGGTGTAAGACGCACCGTATAGAAGTAGAGGCCATTTGAAGTTTTATCAGTGTTTGATTTGGGACTCAAGGGTAGCATAGCTATGAGCGATAGCTTAAATTGATAAGAGGCTCGAGTACTTTATTGCCACAAAATTTCCAGATTTTATGACGCTCCAGTAAGAAGTTACAAGCATTTGATTGTTGCAAACTTTGGTAGGTGTAGGACGCACCGTATAAAAGTTAGGGCCATTTGAAGATTTAGCAGTGTTTGATTTGCGACCCAACGGTAGCATAGCTGTGAGCGCTAACTTAAACCGACAAGAAGCTCGAGTACTTTATTGTCACAGAATTTCAAGATTTTATGACGCTCCAGTAAAAAGTTACACTCGAGCGCACCGTATAGAAGTTAGGGCCCTTTGAAGTTTTAGCAGTGTTTGATTTGGGACTCAAGGGTAGCATAGCTATGAGCGATAGCTTAAATTGACAAGAGGCTCGAGTACTTTATTGTCACATAATTTCAAAATTTTATGACGCTCCAGTAAGAAGTTACAAGCATTTGATTGTTGCAAACTTTGATAGGTCTAGGACGCACCGTATAGAAGTTAGGGCCATTTTAAGTTTTATCAGTGTTTGATTTGGGACTCAAGGCTATCATAGCTATGAGCGATAGATTAAATTGACAAGAGGCTCGGGTACTTTATTGTCACAAAATTTCAAGGATTTATGACGTTCCAGTAAAAAGTTACATGCATGTGAATGTTGCAAACTTTGATAGGTGTAGGAGCACCGTATAGAAGTTAGGGCCATTTTAAGTTTTATCAGTGTTTTATTTTGGGACTCAAGAGTAGTATAGCTATGAGCGATAGCTTAAATTGACAAGAGGCTCGAGTACTTCATTGCCACAAAATTTCAAGGTTTTTTGACGCTTCAGTAAAAAGTTACAAGCATTTGAATGTTTCAAACTTTGATAGGTGTAGGACGCACCGTATAGAAGTAGAGCCCATTTGAAGCTTAATCAGTGTTTGCTTTGGGACTCAAGGGTAGCATAGCTATGAGCGATAGCTTAAATTGATAAGAGGCTCGAGTACTTTCTTGTCACAATATTTCAAGATTTTATGACGCTCCAGTAAAAAGTAACAAGCATTTGATTGTTGCAAACTATGATAGGTGTAGGACGTACCGTATAGAAGTTAGGGCCATTTGAAGTTTTAGCAGTGTTTGATTTGGGACTCAAGGGTAGCATAGCTATGAGCGATAGCTTAAATTGATAAGTGGCTCGAGTAATTAATGTCACAAAATTTCAAGGTTTTATGACGCTCCAGTAAAAAGTTACAAACATTTGATTGTTGCAAACTTTGATAGGTGTAGGACGCACCGTATAGAAATTAGGGCCATTTGCAGTTTTATCAGTGTTTGATTTGGGACTCAAGGGTAGCATAGCTATGAGCGATAGCTTAAATTGACAAGAGGCTCGGGTACATTATTGTCACAAAATTTCAAGGTTTTATGACGCTCCAGTAAAAAGTAATAAGCATTTGATTGTTGCAAACTTTGATAGGTCTAGGACGCACCGTATAGATGTTAGGGCCATTTGAAGTTTTATCAGTGTTTGATTTGGGACTCAAGGCTAGCATAGCTATGAGCGATAGCTTAAATTGATAAGAGGCTCGAGTACTTCATTGTCACAAATTTTCAAGGTTTTATGACGCTCCAGTAAAAAGTTACAAGCATTTGATTGTTGCAAACTTTGATAGGTGTAGGACGCACCGTATACAAGTTAGGGCCATTTGCAGTTTTATCAGTGTTTGATTTGGGACTCAAAGGTAGCATAGCTATGAGCGATAGCTTAAATTGACAAAGCCTTGTCACAAAATTTCAAGGTTTTATGACGCTCTAGTAAAAAGTTACAAACATTTGATTGTTGCAAACTTTGGTAGATGTAGGACGCACCGTATAGAAATTAGGGTCATTTGCTGTTTTATCAGTGTTTGATTTGGGACTCAAGGGTAGCATAGCTATGAGCGATAGCTTAAATTGACAAGAGGCTCGAGTACTTTATTATCACAAAATTTCAAGGTTTTATGACGCTCCAGTAAGAAGTTACAAGCATTTGATTGTTGCAAAATTTGATAGGTGTAGGACGCACCGTATAGAAATTAGGGCCATTTGCAGTTTTATGAGTGTTTGATTTGGGACTCAAGGGTAGCATAGCTATGAGCGATAGCTTAAATTGATAAGAGGCTCGAGTACTTTATTGCCACAAAATTTCAAGATTTTATGACGCTCCAGTAAGAAGTTACAAGCATTTGAATGTTGCAAACTTTGATAGGTGTAGGACGCACCGTATAGAAGTAGAGGCCATTTGAAGTTTTATCAGTGTTTGATTTGAGACTCAAGGGTAGCATAGCTATGAGCGATAGATTAAGTTGACAAGAGGCTCGAGTACTTTATTCTCACAAAATTTCAAGGATTTATGACGCTCTAGTAAAAAGTTACATGCATTTGAATGTTGCAGACTTTGATAGGTGTAGGAGCACCGTATAGAAGTTAGGGCCATTTGAAGTTTTAGCAGTGTTTGGTTTGGGACTCAAAGGTAGCATAGCTATGAGCGATAGATTAAAGTAACAAGAGGCTCGAGTACTTTATTGTCACAGAATTTCAAAATTTTATGACGCTCCAGTAATAAGTTACAAGCATTTGATTGTTGCAAACTTTGATAGGTGTAGGACGCACCGTATAGAAGTTAGGGCCATTTGCAGTTTTATCAGTGTTTGAGTTGGGACTCAAGGGTAGCGTAGCTATGAGCGATAGCTTAAATTGACAAAGCCTTGTCACAAAATTTCAAGGTTTTATGACGCTCTAGTAAAAAGTTACAAGCATTTGATTGTTGCAAACTTTGGTAGATGTAGGACGCACCGTATAAAAGTTAGGGCCACTTGAAGTTTTATCAGTGTTTGATTCGGGACTCAAGGGTAGCATAGCTATGAGCGATAGCTTAAATTGACAAGAGGCTCGAGTTCTTTATTATCACAAAATTTCAAGGTTTTATGACGCTCCAGTAAAAAGTAATAAGCATTTGAATGTTACAAACTTTGATAGGTCTAGGTCGCACCGTATAGAAGTTAGGGCCATTTGAAGTTTTATCAGTGTTTTTTTTTTGGGACTCAAGAGTAGCATAGCTATGAGCGATAGCTTAAATTGACAAAGAGGCTCGAGTTCTTCATTGCCACAAAATTTCAAGGTTTTTTGACGCTCCAGTAAAAAGTTACAAGCATTTGCATGTTGCAATCTTTGATAGGTGTAAGACGCACCGTATAGAAGTAGAGGCCATTTGAAGTTTTATCAGTGTTTGATTTGTGACTCAAGGGTAGCATAGCTATGAGCGATAGCTTAAATTGATAAGAGGCTCGAGTACTTTATTGCCACAAAATTTCCAGATTTTATGACGCTCCAGTAAGAAGTTACAAGCATTTGATTGTTGCAAACTTTGGTAGGTGTAGGACGCACCGTATAAAAGTTAGGGCCATTTGAAGATTTAGCAGTGTTTGATTTGCGACCCAACGGTAGCATAGCTGTGAGCGCTAACTTAAACCGACAAGAAGCTCGAGTACTTTATTGTCACAGAATTTCAAGATTTTATGACGCTCCAGCAAAAAGTTACACTCGAGCGCACCGTATAGAAGTTAGGGCCCTTTGAAGTTTTAGCAGTGTTTGATTTGGGACTCAAGGGTAGCATAGCTATGAGCGATAGCTTAAATTGACAAGAGGCTCGAGTACTTTATTGTCCCATAATTTCAAAATTTTATGACGCTCCGGTAATAAGTTACAAGCATTTGATTTTTGCAAATTTTGATAGGTGTAGGACGCACCGTATAGAAGTAAGGGCCTTTTGAAGTTTTATTAGTGTTTGATTTGGGTCTCAAGGGTAGTATAGCTATGAGCGATAGCTTAAATTGACAAGAGGCTCGAGTACTTTATTGTTACAAAATTTCAAGGTATTATGACGCTCCAGTAAAAATTTACAGGCATTTGAATGTTGCAAACTTTGATAGGTGTAGGATGCACCCTATAGAAGTAAGGGCCATTTGAAGTTTTATCAGTGTTTGATTTGGGTCTGAAGGGTAGTATAGCTATGAACGATAGCTTAAATTGGCAAGAGGCTCGAGTACTTTATTGTCACAAAATTTCAAGGTATTATGACGCTCCAGTAATAATTTACAGGCATTTGAATGTTGCAAACTTTGATAGGTGTAGGACGCACCGTATAGATGTAAGGGCCATTTGAAGTTTTATCAGTGTTTTATTTTGGGATAGAAGAGTAGCATAGCTATAAGCGATAGCTTAAATTGACAAGAGGCTCGAGTACTTTATTGTCACAAAATTTCAAGATTTTATGACGCTCCAGTAAGAAGTTACAAGCATTTGATTATTGCAAACTTTGGTAGGTGTAGGACGCACCGTATAAAAGTTAGGGCCATTTGAAGTTTTATCAGTGTTTGATTTGGGACTCAAGGGTAGCATAGCTATGAGCGATATATTAAATTTACAAGAGGTTCGAGTACTGTCTTGTCACAAAATTTTAAGGATTTATGACGCTCCAGTAAAAAGTTACAAGCATTGGAATGTTGCAAACTTTGATAGGTGTATGACGCACCGTATAGAAGTTAGGCCCATTTGAAGTTTTAGCAGTGTTTGATTTGAGACTCAAGGGTAGAATAGCTATGAGCAATAGCTTAAATTCACAAGAGGCTCGAGTTCTTCATTGTCACCAAATTTCAAGGTTTTATGACGCTCCTGTAAAAAGTTACAAGCATTTGATTGTTGGAAACTTTGATAGGTGTAGGACGCAACGCATAGAAGTTAGGGCCATTTGAAGTTTTAGCAGTGTTTGATTTGAGACTCAAGGGTAGAATAGCTATGAGCAATAGCTTAAATTCACAAGAGGCTCGAGTAGTTTATTGTCACAAAATTTCAAGGTTGTTTGACGCTCCAGTAAAAAGTTACAAGCATTTGAATGTGGCAAACTTTGATAGGTGTAGGACGCACCGTATAGAAGTTAGGGCCATTTAAAGTTTTAGCAGTGTTTGATTTCGGACTCAAGGGTAGCATAGCTATGAGCGATTGCTTAAATTGACAAGAGGCTCGAGTGCTTCATTGTCACAAAATTTCAAGGTTTTATGACGCTCCAGTAAAAAGTTACAAGTATTTGATTGTTGCAAACTTTGATAGGTGGAGGACGCACCGTATAGAAGTAAGGGCCATTTGAAGTTTTATCAGTGTTTTATTTTGGGACAGAAGAGTAGCATAGCTATAAGCGATAGCTTAAATTGACAAGAGGCTCGAATACTTTATTGTCGCAATAATTCAAGATTTTATGACGCTCCAGTAAAAAGTAATAAGCATTTGATTGGTGCAAACTATGATAGGTCTAGGACGCACCGTATAGAAGTTAGGGCCATTTGAAGTTTTAGCAGTGTTTGATTTGGGACTCAAGGGTAGCATAGCTATGAGCGATAGATTAAATTGACAAGAGGCTCGAGTACTTTATTGTCACAAAATTTCAAGGTTTTTTGACACTCCAGTAAAAAGTTACAAGCATTTGGATGTTGCAAGCTTTGATAGGTGTAGGATGCACCCTATAGAAGTAAGGGCCATTTGAAGTTTTATCAGTGTTTGATTTGGGTCTCAAGGGTAGTATAGCTATGAGCGATAGCTTAAATTGACAAGAGGCTCGAGTACTTTATTGTCACAAAATTTCATGGTATTATGACGCTCCAGTAATAATTTTCAGGCATTTGAATGTTGCAAACTTTGATAGGTGTAGGACGCACCGTATAGATGTAAGGGCCATTTGAAGTTTTATCAGTGTTTTATTTTGGGATAGAAGAGTAGCATAGCTATAAGCGATAGCTTAAATTGACAAGAGGCTCGAGTACTTTATTGTCACAATATTTCAAGATTTTATGACGCTCCAGTAAAAAGTAATAATCATTTGATTGTTGCAAACTTTGATAGGTCTAGGACGCACCGTATAGAAGTTAGGGCCATTTGAAGTTTTATCAGTGTTTGATTTGGGACTCAAGGTTAGCATTGCTGTGAGCGATAGCTTAAATTGACAAGAGGCTCGAGTACTTTATTGTCACAAAATTTCAAGATTTTATAACGCTCCAGTAAGAAGTTACAAGCATTTGTTTATTGCAAACTTTGGTAGGTGTAGGACGCACCGTATAAAAGTTAGGGCCATTTGAAGTTTTATCAGTGTTTGATTTGGGACTCAAGGGTAGCATAGCTATGAGCGATATATTAAATTGACAAGAGGCTCGAGTACTTTATTGTCACAAAATTTTAAGGATTTATGACGCTCCAGTAAAAAGTTACAAGCATTGGAATGTTGCAAACTTTGATAGGTGTATGACGCACCGTATAGAAGTTAGGCCCATTTGAAGTTTTATCAGTGTTTTATTTTGGGACTCAAGAGTAGCATAGCTATGAGCGATAGCTTAAATTGACAAGAGGCTCGAGTTCTTCATTGTCACCAAATTTCAAGGTTTTATGACGCTCCTGTAAAAAGTTACAAGCATTTGATTGTTGGAAACTTTGATAGGTGTAGGACGCAACGCATAGAAGTTAGGGCCATTTGAAGTTTTACCAGTGTTTGATTTGAGACTCAAGGGTAGAATAGCTATGAGCAATAGCTTAAATTCACAAGAGGCTCGAGTAGTTTATTGTCACAAAATTTCAAGGTTTTTTGACGCTCCAGTAAAAAGTTACAAGCATTTGAATGTTGCAAACTTTGATAGGTGTAGGACGCACCGTATAGAAGTTAGGGCCATTTGAAGTTTTAGCAGTGTTTGATTTCGGACTCAAGGGTAGCATAGCTATGAGCGATTGCTTAAATTGACAAGAGGCTCGAGTGCTTCATTGTCACAAAATTTCAAGGTTTTATGACGCTCCAGTAAAAAGTTACAAGTATTTGATTGTTGCAAACTTTGATAGGTGGAGGACGCACCGTATAGAAGTAAGGGCCATTTGAAGTTTTATCAGTGTTTTATTTTGGGACAGAAGAGTAGCATAGCTATAAGCGATAGCTTAAATTGACAAGAGGCTCGAATACTTTATTGTCGCAATAATTCAAGATTTTATGACGCTCCAGTAAAAAGTAATAAGCATTTGATTGTTGCAAACTATGATAGGTCTAGGATGCACCGTATAGAAGTTAGGGCCATTTGAAGTTTTAGCAGTGTTTGATTTGGGACTCAAGGGTAGCATAGCTATGAGCGATAGATTAAATTGACAAGAGGCTCGAGTACTTTATTGTCACAAAATTTCAAGGTTTTTTGACGCTCCAGTAAAAAGTTACAAGCATTTGAATGTTGCAAGCTTTGATAGGTGTAGGACGCACCGTATAGAAGTCAGGGCCATTTGAAGTTTTAGCAGTGTTTGATTTGGGATTCAAGGGTAGCATAGCTATGAGCGATAGATTAAATTGACAAGAGGCTCGAGTACTTTATTGTCACAAAATTTCAAAGTTTTTTGACGCTCCAGTAAAAAGTTACAAGCATTTGAATGTTGCAAACTTTGGTAGGTGTAGGACGCACCGTATAAAAGTTAGGGTCATTTGAAGTTTTATCAGTGTTTGATTCGGGACTCAAGGGTAGCATAGCTATGAGCGATAGCTTAAATTGACAAGAGGCTCAAGTACTTTATTGTCACAAAATTTCAAGGTTTTATGACGCTCCAGTAAGAAGTTGCAAGAATTTGAATGTTGAAAAAGGTGTAGGACCCACCGTATAGAAATAAGGGCCATTTGAAGTTTTATCAGTGTTTTATTTTGGGACAGAAGAGTAGCATAGCTATAAGCGATAGCTTAAATTGACAAGAGGCTCGAGTACTTTATTGTCACAAAATTTCAAGATTTTTTGACGCTCCAATAAAAATATACAACCATTTGAATGTTGGAAACGTTGATAGGTATAGGACGCACCGTTAAATTGACAAGAGGCTCGATTACTTTATTGTCACAGAATTTCAAGGATTTTTGACGCTCCAGTAAAATGTTACAAGCATTTGAATGTTGCAAACTTTGATAGGTATAGGACGCACCGTTAAATTGACAAGAGGCTCGAGTATTTTTACTGTCACAAAATTTCAAGATTTTATGACGCTCCAGTAAAAAGTTACAAGCATTTGATTATTACAAACTTTGATAGGTATAGGACGCACCGTATAGAAGTTAGGGCCATTTGAAGTTTTATCAGTGTCTGATTTGGGGCTAAATTTAAACTATGAGCGATAGATTAAATTGACAATAGGCTCGAGTACTTTATTGTCACAAAATTTCAAGGATTTTTGACGCTACAGTAAAAAGTCACAAGCATTTGAATGTTGCAAACTTTGATAGGTGTAGAACGCACCATATAAAAGTTAGGGTCATTTGAAGATTTATCAATGTTTGATTTGCGACTCAAGGGTAGCATAGCTATGAGTGAGAGCGTAAATCGATAAGAGGCTCGATTACTTTATGGTCACCAAATTTCAAGTTTTTATGACGCTCCAGTAAAGAGTTACAAGCATTTGAATGTTTCAAACTTTGATAGGAATAGGATGCACCGTATAGTACATAGGGCCATTTGAAGTTTTATCAGTGTTTTATTTGGGACTCAAGCGTAGCAGAGCTATGAGCGATAGCTTAAATTGACAAGAGGCTCGTGTACTTTATTGCCACAAAATTTTAAGATATTATGACGCTCCAGTAAAAAGTTACAAGCATTTGAATGTTGCAAACTTTGATAGGTATAGGACGCACCGTATAGAAGTTAGGGCCATTTGAAGTTTTATCAGTGTTTGATTTGGGACTCAAGGGTAGCATAGCTATGAGCGATAGCTTAAATTGACAAAAGGCTCGTGTACTTTATTGTCACAAAATTGCAAGATTTTATGACGCTCCAGTAAAAAGTTACAAGCATTTGATTATTAAAAACTTTGATAGGTATAGGAAGCACCGTAGAGAAGTTAGGGCCATTTGAAGTTTTATCATTGTCTGATTTGGGACTAAATTTAAAGTATGAGCGATCGATTAAATTGACAATAGGCTCGAGTACTTTATTTTCACAAAATTTCAAGGATTTTTGACGCTCCAGTAAAAAGTTACAAGCATTTAGAATGTTGCAAACTTTGATAGGTGTAGGACGCACCGTATAAAAGTTAGGGTCATTTGAAGTTTTATCAGTGTTTGATTTGGGACTCAAGGGTAGCATAGCTATGAGTGATAGCTTAAATTGTTAAGAGGCTCGATTACTTTTTTGTCACCAATTTTCAAGGTTTTATAACGCTCCAGTAAAGAGTTACAAGCAGTTGAATGTTGCAAACTTTGATAGGTATAATACGCACCGTATAGCAGATAGGGCCATTTGAAGCTTTAGCAGTGTTTGACGCACCGTTAAATTGACAAGAGGCTCGATTACTTTATTGTCACAAAATTTCAAGGTTTTATGACGCTCCAGTAAATAGTTACAAACATTTGATTGTTGCACACTGTGATAGGTGTAGGACTCACCGTATATAAGTTAATGCCAGTTGAAGTTTTAGCAGTGTTTGATTTGGGACTCAAGGGTAGAATAGCTATGAGAGATAGCTTAAATTGACAAGAGGCTCGAGTTTTTTATTGTCACAAAATTTCAAGATTTTATAACCCTCCAGTAAAAAGTTACAAGCATTTGATTATTAAAAACTTTGATAGGTATAGGAAGCACCGTAGAGAAGTTAGGGCCATTTGAAGTTTTATCATTGTCTGATTTGGGACTAAATTTAAAGTATGAGCGATCGATTAAATTGACAAGAGGCTCGAGTACTCTATTGTTACAAAATTTCAAGGTATTATGACGCTCCAGTAAAAATTTACAGGCATTTGAATGTTGCAAACTTTGATAGGTGTAGGATGCACCCTATAGAAGTAAGGGCCATTTGAAGTTTTATCAGTGTTTGATTTGGGTCTCAAGGGTAGTATAGCTATGAGCGATAGCTTAAATTGGCAAGAGGCTCGAGTACTTTATTGTCACAAAATTTCAAGGTATTATGACGCTCCAGTAATAATTTACAGGCATTTGAATGTTGCAAACTTTGATAGGTGTAGGACGCACCGTATAGATGTAAGGGCCATTTGAAGTTTTATCAGTGTTTTATTTTGGGATAGAAGAGTAGCATAGCTATAAGCGATAGCTTAAATTGACAAGAGGCTCGAGTACTTTATTGTCACAATATTTCAAGATTTTATGACGCTCCAGTAAAAAGTAATAATCATTTGATTGTTGCAAACTTTGATAGGTCTAGGACGCACCGTATAGAAGTTAGGGCCATTTGAAGTTTTATCAGTGTTTGATTTGGGACTCAAGGTTAGCATTGCTGTGAGCGATAGCTTAAATTGACAAGAGGCTCGAGTACTTTATTGTCACAAAATTTCAAGATTTTATGACGCTCCAGTAAGAAGTTACAAGCATTTGATTATTGCAAACTTTGGTAGGTGTAGGACGCACCGTATAAAAGTTAGGGCCATTTGAAGTTTTACCAGTGTTTGATTTGGGCCTCAAGGGTAGCATAGCTATGAGCGATATATTAAATTGACAAGAGGCTCGAGTACTTTATTGTCACAAAATTTTAAGGATTTATGACGCTCCAGTAAAAAGTTACAAGCATTGGAATGTTGCAAACTTTGATAGGTGTATGACGCACCGTATAGAAGTTAGGCCCATTTGAAGTTTTAGCAGTGTTTGATTTGATACTCAAGGGTAGAATAGCTATGAGCAATAGCTTAAATTCACAAGAGGCTCGAGTTCTTCATTGTCACCAAATTTCAAGGTTTTATGACGCTCCTGTAAAAAGTTACAAGCATTTGATTGTTGGAAACTTTGATAGGTGTAGGACGCAACGCTTAGAAGTTAGGGCCATTTGAAGTTTTAGCAGTGTTTGATTTGAGACTAAAGGGTAGAATAGCTATGAGCAATAGCTTAAATTCACAAGAGGCTCGAGTAGTTTATTGTCACAAAATTTTAAGGTTTTATGACGCTCCAGTAAGAAGTTACAAGCATTTGATTATTGCAAACTTTGGTAGGTGTAGGACGCACCGTATAAAAGTTAGGGCCATTTGAAGTTTTATCAGTGTTTGATTTGGGACTCAAGGGTAGCATAGCTATGAGCGATATATTAAATTGACAAGAGGCTCGAGTGCTTCATTGTCACAAAATTTCAAGGTTTTATGACGCTCCAGTAAAAAGTTACAAGTATTTAATTGTTGCAAACTTTGATAGGTGGAGGACGCACCGTATAGAAGTAAGGGCCATTTGAAGTTTTATCAGTGTTTTATTTTGGGACAGAAGAGTAGCATAGCTATAAGCGATAGCTTAAATTGACAAGAGGCTCGAATACTTTATTGTCGCAATAATTCAAGATTTTATGACGCTCCAGTAAAAAGTAATAAGCATTTGATTGTTGCAAACTATGATAGGTCTAGGACGCACCGTATAGAAGGTAGGGCCATTTGAAGTTTTAGCAGTGTTTGATTTGGGACTCAAGGGTAGCATAGCTATGAGCGATAGATTAAATTGACAAGAGGCTCGAGTACTTTATTGTCACAAAACTTCAAGGTTTTTTGACGCTCCAGTAAAAAGTTACAAGCATTTGAATGTTGCAAGCTTTGATAGGTGTAGGATGCACTCTATAGAAGTAAGGGCCATTTGAAGTTTTATCAGTGTTTGATTTGGGTCTCAAGGGTAGTATAGCTATGAGCGATAGCTTAAATTGACAAGAGGCTCGAGTACTTTATTGTCACAAAATTTCAAGGTATTATGACGCTCCAGTAATAATTTACAGGCATTTGAATGTTGCAAACTTTGATAGGTGTAGGACGCACCGTATAGATGTAAGGGCCATTTGAAGTTTTATCAGTGTTTTATTTTGGGATAGAAGAGTAGCATAGCTATAAGCGATAGCTTAAATTGACAAGAGGCTCGAGTACTTTATTGTCACAATATTTCAAGATTTTATGACGCTCCAGTAAAAAGTAATAATCATTTGATTGTTGCAAACTTTGATAGGTCTAGGACGCACCGTATAGAAGTTAGGGCTATTTGAAGTTTTATTAGTGTTTGATTTGGGACTCAAGGGTAGCATAGCTATGAGGGATGGCTTAAATTGACTAGAGGCTCGAGTACTTCATTGTCACAAAATTTCAAGATTTTTTGACGCTCCAATAAAAATATACAACCATTTGAATGTTGCAAACGTTGATAGGTATAGGACGCACCGTTAAATTGACAAGAGGCTCGATTACTTTATTGTCACAGAATTTCAAGGATTTTTGACGCTCCAGTAAAATGTTACAAGCATTTGAATGTTGCATACTTTGATAGGTATAGGACGCACCGTTAAATTGACAAGAGGCTCGATTACTTTATTGTCACAGAATTTCAAGGATTTTTGACGCTCCAATAAAAAGTTACAAGCGTTTGAATGTTGCAAACTTTGATAGGTTTAGGACGCACCGTATAAAAGTTAGGGCCATTTGAAGTTTTATCAGTGTTTGATTTGGGACTCAAGGATAGCATAGCTATGAGTGATAGCTTCAATTGATAAGAGCCTCGATTACTTTATTGTCAGCAAATTTCCAGGTTTTATGACGCTCCAGTAAAGAGTTGCAAGCATTTGAATATTGCAAACTTTGATAGGTGGAGGACGCACCGTATAGAAGTTAGGGCCATTTGAAGTTTTAGCAGTGTTTGATTTGGGACTCAAGGGTGGAATAGCTATGAGCTATAGCTTAAATTGACAAGAGACTCGAGTTTTTTTACTGTCACAAAATTTCAAGATTTTATGACGCTCCAGTAAAAAGTTACAAGCATTTAATTATTACAAACTTTGATAGGTGTAGGACGCACCGTATAGAAGTTAGGGCCCTTTGAAGTTTTATCAGTGTCTGATTTGGGACTAAATTTAAACTATGAGCGATAGATTAAATTGACAACAGGCTCGAGTACTTTAGTGTCACAAAATTTCAAGGATTTTTGACGCTCCCGTAAAAAGTTACAAGCATTTGAAGGTTTGCAAACTTTGATAGGTGTAGGACGCACCATATAAAAGTTAGGGTCATTTGAAGTTTTATCAATGTTTGATTTGGGACTCAAGGGTAGCATAGCTATGAGTGATAGCGTAAATCGATAAGAGGCTCGATTACTTTATGGTCACCAAATTTAAAGTTTTTATGACGCTCCAGTAAAGAGTTACAAGCATTTGAATGTTGCAAACTTTGATAGGATTGGATGCACCGTATAGTACATAGGGCCATTTGAAGTTTTATCAGTGTTTGATTTGGGACTCAAGGGTAGCATAGCTATGAGCGATAGCTTAAATTGACAAGAGACTCGTGCACTTTATTGCCACAAAATTTCAAGATATTATGACGCTCCAGTAAAAAGTTACAAGCATTTGAGTGTTGCAAACTTTGATGGGTATAGGACGCACCGTATAGAAGTTAGGGCCATTTGAAGTTTTATCAGTGTTTGAATTGGGACTCAAGGGTAGCATAGCTATGAGCGATAGCTTAAATTGACAAAAGGCTCGTGTACTTTATTTTCACAAAATTGCAAGATTTTATGACGCTCCAGTAAAAAGTTACAAGCATTTGATAGTTGCAAATTTTGATAGGTGTAGGACGCACCGTATAGAAGTTAGGGCCATTTGAAATTTTAGCAGTGATTGATTTGGGACTCAAGGGTGGAATAGCTATGAGCTATAGCTTAAATTGACAAGAGGCTCGAGTATTTTTACTGTCACAAAATTTCAAGATTTTATGACGCTCCAGTAAAAAGTTACAAGCATTTGATTATTACAAACTTTGATAGGTGTAGGACGCACCGTATAGAAGTTAGGGCCATTTGAAGTTTTATCAGTGTCTGATTTGGGGCTAAATTTAAACTATGAGCGATAGATTAAATTGACAATAGGCTCGAGTACTTTATTGTCACAAAATTTCAAGGATTTTTGACACTACAGTAAAAAGTCACAAGCATTTGAATGTTGCAAACTTTGATAGGTGTAGAACGCACCATATAAAAGTTAGGGCCATTTGAAGTTTTATCAGTGTTTGATTTGGGACTCAAGGGTAGCATAGCTATGAGTGAGAGCGTAAATCGATAAGAGGCTCGATTACTTTATGGTCACCAAATTTCAAGTTTTTATGACGCTCCAGTAAAGAGTTACAAGCATTTGAATGTTGCAAACTTTGATAGGAATAGGATGCACCGTATAGCAGATAGGGCCATTTGAAGCTTTAGCAGTGTTTGACGCACCGTTAAATTGACAAGAGGCTCGATTACTTTATTGTCACAAAATTTCAAGGTTTTATGACGCTCCAGTAAATAGTTACAAACATTTGATTGTTGCACACTGTGATAGGTGTAGGACGCACCGTATATAAGTTAATGCCATTTGAAGTTTTAGCAGTGTTTGATTTGGGACTCAAGGGTAGAATAGCTATGAGAGATAGCTTAAATTGACAAGAGGCTCGAGTTTTTTATTGTCACAAAATATCAAGATTTTATAACCCTCCAGTAAAAAGTTACAAGCATTTGATTATTGCAAATTTTGATAGGTGTAGGACGCACCGTATAGAAGTTAGGGCCATTTGAAGTTATATCAGTGTCTGATTTGGGACTAAATTTAAACTATGAGCGATAGATTAAATTGACAATAGACTCGAGTAATTTATTGTCACAAAATTTCAAGGATTTTTGACGCTCCAGTAAAAAGTTACAAGCATTTGAATGTTGCAAACTTTGATAGGTGTTTGACGGACCGTATAGAAGTTAGGGCCATTTGACGTTTTATCAGTGTCTGATTTGGAACTTATTGTCACCAAATTTCAAGGTTTTATGACGCTCCAGTAAAGAGTTACAAGCATTTAAAAGTTGCAAACTTTGATAGGTATAGGGCGCATCGTAAAATTGACAAGAGCCTCGATTACTTTATTTTCACAAAATTTCAAGGTTTTATGACGCTCCAGTAAAGAGCTGCAAGCATTTGAATGTTGCAAACTTTCATAGGTATAGGACGCACCGTATAGAAGCTAGGGCCATTTGAAATTTTATAAGTGTGTGATTTGGGACTCAAGGGTAGCATAGCTATGAGCGATAGCTTAAATTGACAAAAGGCTCGTGTACTTTGTTGTCACAAAATTTCAAGATTTTATGACGCTACAGTACAAGCATTTGATAGTTGGAAACTTTGATAGGTGTAGGACGCACCGTATAGAAGTTAGGGCCATTTGAAGTTTTATCAGTAATTGATTTGGGACTCAAGGGTAGCATAGCTATGAGCGATAGCTTAAATTGACAAGAGGCACGAGTACTTTATTGTCACAAAATTCCAAGGTTTTATGACGCTCCAGTAAATAGTTACAAACATTTGATTGTTGCAAACTGTGATAGGTGTAGGACGCACCGTATTTAAGTTAATGCCATTTGAAGTTTTAGCAGTGTTTGATTTGGGACTCAAGGGTAGAATAGCTATGAGCGATAGCTTAAATTGACAAGAGGCTCGAGTTTTTTATTGTCACAAAATTTCAAGATTTTATGACCCTCCAGTAAAAAGTTACAAGCATTTGATTATTGCAAACTTTGATAGGTGTAGGACGCACCGTATAGAAGTTAGGGCCATTTGAAGTTTTATCAGTAATTGATTTGGGACTCAAGGGTAGCATAGCTATGAGCGATAGCTTAAATTGACAAGAGGCACGAGTACTTTATTGTCACAAAATTTCAAGGTTTTATGACGCTCCAGCAAAAAGTTACAAGCATTTGATTGTTGCAACCTTTGATAGGTGTTTGACGCACCGTATAGAAGTTAGGGCCATTTGAAGTGTTAATTTCAAGTTTCAAGGTTTTATGACGTTCTGTAAGAAATTACAAGCATTTGAATGTTGAAAATTTTGATAGGTGTAGGACCCACCATATAGAAGTTAGGGCCATTTGAAGTTTTAGCAGTGTTTGATTTGGGATTCAAGGGTAACATAGCAATGAGCGATAGCTTAAGTTGATAAGAGGTTCGAGTACTTTATTGTCACGAAATTCCAAGGTTTTATGACGCTCCAGTAAAAAGTTACAAGCATTTAAATGTTGCAAATTTTGTTAGGTATAGGGCGCATCGTTAAATTGACAAGAGCCTCGATTACTTTATTGTCACAAAATTTCAAGGTTTTATGACGCTCCAGTAAAGAGTTGCAAGCATTTGAATGTTGCAAACTTTCATAGGTATAGGACGCAAAGTATAGAAGCTAGGGCCATTTGAAATTTTATAAGTGTTTGATTTGGGACTCAAGGGTAGCATAGCTATGAGCGATAGCTTAAATTGACAAGAGGCACGAGTACTTTATTGTCACGAAATTCCAAGGTTTTATGACGCTCCAGTAAAAAGTTACAAGCATTTAAATGTTGCAAACTTTGATAGGTATAGGGCGCATCGTTAAATTGACAAGAGCCTCGATTACTTTATTGTCACAAAATTTCAAGGTTTTATGACGCTCCAGTAAAGAGTTGCAAGCATTTGAATGTTGCAAACTTTCATAGGTATAGGACGCAAAGTATAGAAGCTAGGGCCATTTGAAATTTTATAAGTGTTTGATTTGGGACTCAAGGGTAGCATAGCTATGAGCGATAGCTTAAATTTGCAAAAGGCTCGTGTACTTTATTTTCACAAAATTTCAAGATTTTATGACGCTACAATAAAAATTTACAAGCATTTGATACTTGGAAACTTTGATAGGTGTAGGACGCACCGTATAGAAGTTAGGGCCATTTGAAGTTTTATCAGTAATTGATTTGGGACTCAAGGGTAGCATAGCTATGAGCGATAGCTTAAATTGACAAGAGGCACGAGTACTTTATTGTCACAAAATTCCAAGGTTTTATGACGCTCCAGTAAATAGTTACAAACATTTGATTGTTGCAAACTGTGATAGGTGTAGGACGCACCGTATTTAAGTTAATGCCATTTGAAGTTTAACAGTGTTTGATTTGGGACTCAAGGGTAGAATAGCTATGAGCGATAGCTTAAATTGACAAGAGGCTCGAGTTTTTTATTGTCACAAAATTTCAAGATTTTATGACCCTCCAGTAAAAAGTTACAAGCATTTGATTATTGCAAACTTTGATAGGTGTAGGACGCACCGTATAGAAGTTAGGGCCATTTGAAGTTTTATCAGTGTTTGATTTGGGACTCAAGGGTAGCATAGCTATGAGCGATAGCTTAAATTGACAAGAGGCACGAGTACTTTATTGTCACAAAATTTCAAGGTTTTATGACGCTCCAGCAAAAAGTTACAAGCATTTGATTGTTGCAACTTTTGATAGGTGTTTGACGCACCGTATAGAAGTTAGGGCCATTTGAAGTTTTAATTTCAAGTTTCAAGGTTTTATGACGCTCCAGTAAGAAATTACAAGCATTTGAATGTTGAAAACTTTGATAGGTGTAGGACCCACCATATAGAAGTTAGGGCCATTTGAAGTTTTAGCAGTGTTTGATTTGGGATTCAAGGGTAACATAGCAATGAGCGATAGCTTAAGTTGAGAAGAGGTTCGAGTACTTTATTGTCACGAAATTCCAAGGTTTTATGACGCTCCAGTAAAAAGTTACAAGCATTTAAATGTTGCAAATTTTGTTAGGTATAGGGCGCATCGTTAAATTGACAAGAGCCTCGATTACTTTATTGTCACAAAATTTCAAGGTTTTATGACGCTCCAGTAAAGAGCTGCAAGCATTTGAATGTTGCAAACTTTCATAGGTATAGGACGCAAAGTATAGAAGCTAGGGCCATTTGAAATTTTATAAGTGTTTGATTTGGGACTCAAGGGTAGCATAGCTATGAGCGATAGCTTAAATTGACAAGAGGCACGAGTACTTTATTGTCACGAAATTCCAAGGTTTTATGACGCTCCAGTAAAAAGTTACAAGCATTTAAATGTTGCAAACTTTGATAGGTATAGGGCGCATCGTATAGAAGTTAGGGCCATTTGAAGTTTTATCAGTGTCTGATTTGGAACTTATTGTCACCAAATTTCAAGGTTTTATGACGCTCCAGTAAAGAGTTACAAGCATTTAAATGTTGCAAACTTTGGTAGGTATAGGGCGCATCGTTAAATTGACAAGAGCCTCGATTACTTTATTGTCACAAAATTTCAAGGTTTTATGACGCTCCAGTAAAGAGTTGCAAGCATTTGAATGTTGCAAACTTTCATAGGTATAGGACGCACCGTATAGAAGCTAGGGCCATTTGAAATTTTATAAGTGTTTGATTTGGGACTCAAGGGTAGAATGGCTTTGAGCGATAGCTTAAATTGACAAGAGGCTCGAGTTTTTTATTGTCACAAAATTTCAAGATTTTATGACCCTCCAGTAAAAAGTTACAAGCATTTGATTATTGCAAACTTTGATAGGTGTAGGACGCACCGTATAGAAGTTAGGGCCATTTGAAGTTTTATCAGTGTTTGATTTGGGACTCAAGGGTAGCATAGCTATGAGCGATAGCTTAAATTGACAAGAGGCACGAGTACTTTATTGTCACAAAATTTCAAGGTTTTATGACGCTCCAGCAAAAAGTTACAAGCATTTGATTGTTGCAACCTTTGATAGGTGTTTGACGCACCGTATAGAAGTTAGGGCCATTTGAAGTTTTAATTTCAAATTTCAAGGTTTTATGACGCTCCAGTAAGAAATTACAAGCATTTGAATGTTGAAAACTTTGATAGGTGTAGGACCCACCGTATAGAAGTTAGGGCCATTTGAAGTTTTAGCAGTGTTTGATTTGGGAGTCAAGGGTAACATAGCAATGAGCGATAGCTTAAGTTGATAAGAGTTTCGAGTACTTTATTGTCACAAAATTTCAAGGTTTTATGACGCTCCAGCAAAAAGTTACAAACATTTGATTGTTGCAAACTTTGATAGGTGTTTGACGCACCGTATAGAAGTTAGGGCCATTTGAAATTTTATCAGTGTCTGATTGTCACCAAATTTCAAGGTTTTATGACGCTCCAGTAAAGAGTTACAAGCATTTGAATGTTGCAAACTTTGATAGCTATAGGGCGCATCGTTAAATTGACAAGAGGCTCGATTACTTTATTGTCACAAAATTTCAAGGTTTTATGACGCTCCAGTAAAGAGTTACAAGCATTTGAATAATGCAAACTTTCATAGGTATAGGACGCACCGTATAGAAGCTAGGACCATTTGAAATTTTATCAGTGTTTGATTTGGGACTAAAGGGTAGCATAGCTATGAGCGATAGCTTAAATTGACAAGAGGCACGAGTACTTTATTGTCACAAAATTCCAAGGTTTTATGACGCTCCAGTAAATAGTTACAAACATTTGATTGTTGCAAACTGTGATAGGTGTAGGACGCACCGTATATAAGTTAATGCCATTTGAAGTTTTAGCAGTGTTTGATTTGGGACTCAAGGGTAGAATAGCTATGAGCGACAGCTTAAATTGACAAGAGGCTCGAGTTTTTTATTGTCACAAAATTTCAAGGATTTTTGACGCTCCAGTAAAAAGTTACAAGCATTTGAATGTTGCAAACTTTGATAGGTGTAGGACGCACCGTATAGAAGTTAGGGCCATTTGAAGTTTTAGCAGTTTTTGATTTGGGACTCAAGGGCAACATAGCAATGAGCGATAGCTTAAGTTGATAAGAGGTTCGAGTACTTTATTGTCACAAAATTTCAAGGTTTTATGACGCTCCAGCAAAAAGTTACAAGCATTTGATTGTTGCAAGCTTTGATAGGTTTTTGACGCACCGTATAGAAGTTAGGGCCATTTGAAGTTTTATCAGTGTCTGATTTGGAACTTATTGTCACCAAATTTCAAGGTTTTATGACGCTCCAGTAAAGAGTTACAAGCATTTAAATGTTGAAAACTTTGGTAGGTATAGGGCGCATCGTTAAATTGACAAGAGCCTCGATTACTTTATTGTCACAAAATTTCAAGGTTTTATGACGCTCCAGTAAAGAGTTGCAAGCATTTGAATGTTGCAAACTTTCATAGGTATAGGACGCACCGTATAGAAGCTAGGGCCATTTGAAATTTTATAAGTGTTTGATTTGGGACTCAAGGGTAGAATGGCTATGAGCGATAGCTTAAATTGACAAGAGGCTCGAGTTTTTTATTGTCACAAAATTTCAAGATTTTATGACCCTCCAGTAAAAAGTTACAAGCATTTGATTATTGCAAACTTTGATAGGTGTAGGACGCACCGTATAGAAGTTAGGGCCATTTGAAGTTTTATCAGTGTTTGATTTGGGACTCAAGGGTAGCATAGCTATGAGCGATAGCTTTAATTGACAAGAGGTACGAGTACTTTATTGTCACAAAATTCCAAGGTTTTATGAAGCTCCAGTAAAGAGTTACAAGCATTTGAATGTTGCAAACTTTCATAGGTATAGGACGCACCGTATAGAAGCTAGGACCATTTGAAATTTTATCAGTGTTTGATTTGGGACTCAAGGGTAGCATAGCTATGTTAAATTGACAAAAGGCTCGTGTACTTTATTGTCTCAAAATTTCAAGGATTTTTGACGCTCCAGTAAAAAGTTACAAGCATTTGAATGTTGCAAACTTTGATAGGTGTAGGACGTACCGTATAGAAGTTAGGGCCATTTGAAGTTTTATCAGTGTCTGATTTGGGACTAAATTTAAACTATGAGCGATAGATTAAATTGACAATAGGCTCGAGTAATTTATTGTTACAAAATTTCAAGGATTTTTGACGCTCCAGTAAAAAGTTACAAGCATTTGAATGTTGCAAACTTTGATAGGTGTAGGACGCACCGTATAAAAGTTAGGGCCATTTGAAGTTTTATCAGTGTTTGATTTGGGACACAAGGCTAGCTTAAATTGATAAGAGGCTCGAATACTTTATTGTCACCAAATTTCAAGTTTTTATGACGCTCCAGTAAAGAGTTACAAGCATTTGAATGTTGCAAACTTTGATAGGTATAGGACGCACCGTATAGTACATAGGGCCATTTGAAGTTTTTGCAGTGTTTTATTTGGGACTCAAGCTTAGCAGAGGTATGAGCGACAGCTTAAAGTGGCAAGCGGCTCGTGTACTTTATTGCCACAAAATTTCAAGATATTATGACGCTCCAGTAAAAAGTTACAAGCATTTGAATGTTGCAAACTTTGATAGGTATAGGACGCACCGTATAGAAGTTAGGGCCATTTGAAGTTTTATCAGTGCTTGATTTGGGAGTCAAGGGTAGCATAGCTATGAGCGATAGCTTAAATTGACAAAAGGCTCGATTTCTTTATTGTCACAAAATTTCAAGATTTTATGACGTTCCAGTAAAAACTTACAAGCATTTGATAGTTGCAAATTTTGATAGGTGTAGGACGCACCGTATAGAAGTTAGGGCCATTTGAAGTTTTATCAGTGTTTGATTTGGGACACAAGGCTAGCTTAAATTGATAAGAGGCTCGAATACTTTATTGTCACCAAATTTCAAGTTTTTATGACGCTCCAGTAAAGAGTTACAAGCATTTGAATGTTGCAAACTTTGATAGGTATAGGACGCACCGTATAGTACATAGGGCAATTTGAAGTTTTTGCAGTGTTTTATTTGGGACTCAAGCTTAGCAGAGGTATGAGCGACAGCTTAAAGTGGCAAGCGGCTCGTGTACTTTATTACCACAAAATTTCAAGATATTATGATGCTCCAGTAAAAAGTTACAAGCATTTGAATGTTGCAAACTTTGATAGGTATAGGACGCACCGTATAGAAGTTAGGGCCATTTGAAGTTTTATCAGTGTTTGATTTGGGAGTCAAGGGTAGCATAGCTATGAGCGATAGCTTAAATTGACAAAAGGCTCGATTTCTTTATTGTCACAAAATTTCAAGATTTTATGACGTTCCAGTAAAAAGTTACAAGCATTTGATAGTTGCAAATTTTGATAGGTGTAGGACGCACCGTATAGAAGTTAGGATCATTTGAAGTTTTATCAGTGTTTGATTTGGGACTCAAGGGTAGCATAGCTATGAGCGATAGCTTAAATTGACAAGAGGCACGAGTACTTTATTGTCACAAAATTCCAAGATTTTATGACGCTCCAGTAAAAAGTTACAAGCATTTGATTGTTGCAGACTTTGATAGGTGTATGACGCACCGTATATAAGTTAGGGCCATTTGAAGTTTTAGCAGTGTTTGATTTGGGACTCAAGGGTAGAATAGCTATGAGCTATAGCTTAAATTGACAAGAGGCTCGAGTTTTGTTATTGTCACAAAATTTCAAGATTTTATGACGCTCCAGTAAAAAGTTACAAGCATTTGATTATTACAAACTTTGATTGGTGTAGGACACACCGTAGAAATTAGGGCCATTTGAAGTTTTATCATTGTCTGATTTGGGACTAAATTTAAACTATGAGCGATAGTTTAAATTGACAATAGGCTCGAGTACTTTATTTTCACAAAAGTTCAAGGATTTTTGACGCTCCAGTAAAAAGTTACAAGCATTTGATTATTACAAACTTTGATAGGTGTAGGACACACCGTATAGAAGTTAGGGCCATTTGAAGTTTTATCATTATCTGATTTGGGACTAAATTTAAACTATGAGCGATAGTTTAAATTGACAATAGGCTCGAGTACTTTATTTTCACAAAAGTTCAAGGATTTTTGACGCTCCAGTAAAAAGTTAGTAGCATTTGAATGCTGCAAACTTTGATAGGTGTAGGATGCACCGTATAAAAGTTAAGGTCATTTGAAGTTTTATCAGTGTTTGATTTGGGACTCAAGGGTAGCATAGCTATGAGTGATAGCTTAAATTGATAAGAGGCTCGATTACTTTTTTGTCACCAAATTTCAAGGTTTTGTGACGCTCCAGTAAAGAGTTACAAGCAGTTGAATGCTGCAAACTTTGATAGGTATAGGACGCACCGTATGAAGATAGGGCCATTTGAAGTTTTAGCAGTGTTTTATTTGGGACTCAAGCGTACCATAGCTATGAACGATAGCTTAAATTGACAAGAGGCTCGAGTTTTTTATTGTCCCAAAATTTTAAGATATTTGACGTTCCAGTAAAAAGTTACAAGCATTTGATTGTTGCAAACTTTGATAGGTGTAGGACGCACCGTATAAAAGTTACGGCCCCTTTAAGTTGTAATTTGAAATTTCAAGGTTTCATGACGCTCCAGTAAGAAGTTACAAGCTTTTGAATGTTGAAAACTTTGATAGGTGTTTGACGCACCGTATAGAAGTTAGGGCCATATGAAGTTTTATCAGTGTCTGATTTGGGACTAATTGCCACCAAATTTCAAGTTTTTATGACGCTCCAGCAAAAAGTTACAAACATTTGATTGTTGCAAACTTTGATAGGTGTTTGACGCACCGTATAGAAGTTAGGGCCATTTGAAATTTTATCAGTGTCTGATTGTCACCAAATTTCAAGGTTTTATGACGCTCCAGTAAAGAGTTACAAGCATTTGAATGTTGCAAACTTTGATAGCTATAGGGCGCATCGTTAAATTGACAAGAGGCTCGATTACTTTATTGTCACAAAATTTCAAGGTTTTATGACGCTCCAGTAAAGAGTTACAAGCATTTGAATAATGCAAACTTTCATAGGTATAGGACGCACCGTATAGAAGCTAGGACCATTTGAAATTTTATCAGTGTTTGATTTGGGACTAAAGGGTAGCATAGCTATGAGCGATAGCTTAAATTGACAAGAGGCACGAGTACTTTATTGTCACAAAATTCCAAGGTTTTATGACGCTCCAGTAAATAGTTACAAACATTTGATTGTTGCAAACTGTGATAGGTGTAGGACGCACCGTATATAAGTTAATGCCATTTGAAGTTTTAGCAGTGTTTGATTTGGGACTCAAGGGTAGAATAGCTATGAGCGACAGCTTAAATTGACAAGAGGCTCGAGTTTTTTATTGTCACAAAATTTCAAGGATTTTTGACGCTCCAGTAAAAAGTTACAAGCATTTGAATGTTGCAAACTTTGATAGGTGTAGGACGCACCGTATAGAAGTTAGGGCCATTTGAAGTTTTAGCAGTTTTTGATTTGGGACTCAAGGGCAGCATAGCAATGAGCGATAGCTTAAGTTGATAAGAGGTTCGAGTACTTTATTGTCACAAAATTTCAAGGTTTTATGACGCTCCAGCAAAAAGTTACAAGCATTTGATTGTTGCAAGCTTTGATAGGTTTTTGACGCACCGTATAGAAGTTAGGGCCATTTGAAGTTTTATCAGTGTCTGATTTGGAACTTATTGTCACCAAATTTCAAGGTTTTATGACGCTCCAGTAAAGAGTTACAAGCATTTAAATGTTGAAAACTTTGGTAGGTATAGGGCGCATCGTTAAATTGACAAGAGCCTCGATTACTTTATTGTCACAAAATTTCAAGGTTTTATGACGCTCCAGTAAAGAGTTGCAAGCATTTGAATGTTGCAAACTTTCATAGGTATAGGACGCACCGTATAGAAGCTAGGGCCATTTGAAATTTTATAAGTGTTTGATTTGGGACTCAAGGGTAGAATGGCTATGAGCGATAGCTTAAATTGACAAGAGGCTCGAGTTTTTTATTGTCACAAAATTTCAAGATTTTATGACCCTCCAGTAAAAAGTTACAAGCATTTGATTATTGCAAACTTTGATAGGTGTAGGACGCACCGTATAGAAGTTAGGGCCATTTGAAGTTTTATCAGTGTTTGATTTGGGACTCAAGGGTAGCATAGCTATGAGCGATAGCTTTAATTGACAAGAGGTACGAGTACTTTATTGTCACAAAATTCCAAGGTTTTATGAAGCTCCAGTAAAGAGTTACAAGCATTTGAATGTTGCAAACTTTCATAGGTATAGGACGCACCGTATAGAAGCTAGGACCATTTGAAATTTTATCAGTGTTTGATTTGGGACTCAAGGGTAGCATAGCTATGTTAAATTGACAAAAGGCTCGTGTACTTTATTGTCTCAAAATTTCAAGGATTTTTGACGCTCCAGTAAAAAGTTACAAGCATTTGAATGTTGCAAACTTTGATAGGTGTAGGACGTACCGTATAGAAGTTAGGGCCATTTGAAGTTTTATCAGTGTCTGATTTGGGACTAAATTTAAACTATGAGCGATAGATTAAATTGACAATAGGCTCGAGTAATTTATTGTTACAAAATTTCAAGGATTTTTGACGCTCCAGTAAAAAGTTACAAGCATTTGAATGTTGCAAACTTTGATAGGTGTAGGACGCACCGTATAAAAGTTAGGGCCATTTGAAGTTTTATCAGTGTTTGATTTGGGACACAAGGCTAGCTTAAATTGATAAGAGGCTCGAATACTTTATTGTCACCAAATTTCAAGTTTTTATGACGCTCCAGTAAAGAGTTACAAGCATTTGAATGTTGCAAACTTTGATAGGTATAGGACGCACCGTATAGTACATAGGGCCATTTGAAGTTTTTGCAGTGTTTTATTTGGGACTCAAGCTTAGCAGAGGTATGAGCGACAGCTTAAAGTGGCAAGCGGCTCGTGTACTTTATTGCCACAAAATTTCAAGATATTATGACGCTCCAGTAAAAAGTTACAAGCATTTGAATGTTGCAAACTTTGATAGGTATAGGACGAACAGTATAGAAGTTAGGGCCATTTGAAGTTTTATCAGTGCTTGATTTGGGAGTCAAGGGTAGCATAGCTATGAGCGATAGCTTAAATTGACAAAAGGCTCGATTTCTTTATTGTCACAAAATTTCAAGATTTTATGACGTTCCAGTAAAAACTTACAAGCATTTGATAGTTGCAAATTTTGATAGGTGTAGGACGCACCGTATAGAAGTTAGGGCCATTTGAAGTTTTATCAGTGTTTGATTTGGGACACAAGGCTAGCTTAAATTGATAAGAGGCTCGAATACTTTATTGTCACCAAATTTCAAGTTTTTATGACGCTCCAGTAAAGAGTTACAAGCATTTGAATGTTGCAAACTTTGATAGGTATAGGACGCACCGTATAGTACATAGGGCAATTTGAAGTTTTTGCAGTGTTTTATTTGGGACTCAAGCTTAGCAGAGGTATGAGCGACAGCTTAAAGTGGCAAGCGGCTCGTGTACTTTATTGCCACAAAATTTCAAGATATTATGATGCTCCAGTAAAAAGTTACAAGCATTTGAATGTTGCAAACTTTGATAGGTATAGGACGCACCGTATAGAAGTTAGGGCCATTTGAAGTTTTATCAGTGTTTGATTTGGGAGTCAAGGGTAGCATAGCTATGAGCGATAGCTTAAATTGACAAAAGGCTCGATTTCTTTATTGTCACAAAATTTCAAGATTTTATGACGTTCCAGTAAAAAGTTACAAGCATTTGATAGTTGCAAATTTTGATAGGTGTAGGACGCACCGTATAGAAGTTAGGATCATTTGAAGTTTTATCAGTGTTTGATTTGGGACTCAAGGGTAGCATAGCTATGAGCGATAGCTTAAATTGACAAGAGGCACGAGTACTTTATTGTCACAAAATTCCAAGATTTTATGACGCTCCAGTAAAAAGTTACAAGCATTTGATTGTTGCAGACTTTGATAGGTGTATGACGCACCGTATATAAGTTAGGGCCATTTGAAGTTTTAGCAGTGTTTGATTTGGGACTCAAGGGTAGAATAGCTATGAGCTATAGCTTAAATTGACAAGAGGCTCGAGTTTTGTTATTGTCACAAAATTTCAAGATTTTATGACGCTCCAGTAAAAAGTTACAAGCATTTGATTATTACAAACTTTGATTGGTGTAGGACACACCGTAGAAATTAGGGCCATTTGAAGTTTTATCATTGTCTGATTTGGGACTAAATTTAAACTATGAGCGATAGTTTAAATTGACAATAGGCTCGAGTACTTTATTTTCACAAAAGTTCAAGGATTTTTGACGCTCCAGTAAAAAGTTACAAGCATTTGATTATTACAAACTTTGATAGGTGTAGGACACACCGTATAGAAGTTAGGGCCATTTGAAGTTTTATCATTATCTGATTTGGGACTAAATTTAAACTATGAGCGATAGTTTAAATTGACAATAGGCTCGAGTACTTTATTTTCACAAAAGTTCAAGGATTTTTGACGCTCCAGTAAAAAGTTAGTAGCATTTGAATGCTGCAAACTTTGATAGGTGTAGGATGCACCGTATAAAAGTTAAGGTCATTTGAAGTTTTATCAGTGTTTGATTTGGGACTCAAGGGTAGCATAGCTATGAGTGATAGCTTAAATTGATAAGAGGCTCGATTACTTTTTTGTCACCAAATTTCAAGGTTTTGTGACGCTCCAGTAAAGAGTTACAAGCAGTTGAATGCTGCAAACTTTGATAGGTATAGGACGCACCGTATGAAGATAGGGCCATTTGAAGTTTTAGCAGTGTTTTATTTGGGACTCAAGCGTACCATAGCTATGAACGATAGCTTAAATTGACAAGAGGCTCGAGTTTTTTATTGTCCCAAAATTTTAAGATATTTGACGTTCCAGTAAAAAGTTACAAGCATTTGATTGTTGCAAACTTTGATAGGTGTAGGACGCACCGTATAAAAGTTACGGCCCCTTTAAGTTGTAATTTGAAATTTCAAGGTTTCATGACGCTCCAGTAAGAAGTTACAAGCTTTTGAATGTTGAAAACTTTGATAGGTGTTTGACGCACCGTATAGAAGTTAGGGCCATATGAAGTTTTATCAGTGTCTGATTTGGGACTAATTGCCACCAAATTTCAAGTTTTTATGACGCTCCAGTAAAAAGTTACAAGCATTTGATTGTTGCAAACTTTGATAGGTGTTTGACGCACAATATAGAAGTTAGGGCCATTTGAAGTTTTATCAGTGTTTGATTTGGGACTCCAGGGTAGCATAGCTATAAGCGATAGCTTAAATTGACAAGAGGCTCGGGTACTTTATTGTCTCAAAATTTCAAGGTTTTATGACGCTCCAGTAAAAAGTTGCAAGCATTTGAATTTTGCAAACTTTGATAGGTGTAGGACGCACAGTATAGAAGTTAGGGCCATTTGAAGTTTTATCAGTGTTTCATTTTGGGACTCAAGAGTAGCAGAGCTATGAGCGATAGCATAAACTGACAAGAGGCTCGAGAACTTCATTGTCACAAAAATTCATGGTTTTTTGACGCTCCAATAAAAAGTTACAAGCATTTCAATTTTGCAAACTTTGGTAGGTGTAGGACGCACCGTATAGAAGTTAGGGCCATATGAGGTTCTATCAGTGTTTGATTTGGGACTCAAGGTTAGCATAGCTATGAACGATAGCTTAAATTGATAACTGGCTCGAGTACTTAATGTCACAAAATTTCAAGGTTTTATGACGCTCCAGTAAAAAGTTACAAGCATTTGATTGTTGCAAACTTTGATAGATGTAAGACGCACCGTATAGAAGTTAGGGCCATGTGAAGTTTTATCAGTGTTTGATTTGTGACTCAAGGGTAGCATAGCTATGAGCGATAGTTTAAATTGACAATAGGCTCGAGTACTTTATTTTCACAAAAGTTCAAGGATTTTTGACGCTCCAGTAAAAAGTTACAAGCATTTGATTATTACAAACTTTGATAGGTGTAGGACACACCGTATAGAAGTTAGGGCCATTTGAAGTTTTATCATTGTCTGATTTGGGACTAAATTTAAACTATTTGGGACTAGTTTAAATTGACAATAGGCTCGAGTACTTTATTTTCACAAAAGTTCAAGGATTTTTGACGCTCCAGTAAAAAGTTAGTAGCATTTGAATGCTGCAAACTTTGATAGGTGTAGGATGCACCGTATAAAAGTTAAGGTCATTTGAAGTTTTATCAGTGTTTGATTTGGGACTCAAGGGTAGCATAGCTATGAGTGATAGCTTAAATTGATAAGAGGCGCGATTACTTTTTTGTCACCAAATTTCAAGGTTTTGTGACGCTCCAGTAAAGAGTTACAAGCAGTTGAATGCTGCAAACTTTGATAGGTATAGGACGCACCGTATGAAGATAGGGCCATTTGAACTTTTAGCAGTGTTTTATTTGGGACTCAAGCGTACCATAGCTATGAACGATAGCTTAAATTGACAAGAGGCTCGAGTTTTTTATTGTCACAAAATTTTAAGATTTTTGACGCTCCAGTAAAAAGTTACAAGCATTTGATTGTTGCAAACTTTGATAGGTGTAGGACGCACCGTATAAAAGTTACGGCCCCTTTAAGTTTTAATTTGAAATTTCAAGGTTTCATGACGCTCCAGTAAGAAGTTACAAGCTTTTGAATGTTGAAAACTTTGATAGGTGTTTGACGCACCGTATAGAAGTTAGGGCCATATGAAGTTTTATCATTGTCTGATTTGGGACTAATTGCCACCAAATTTCAAGTTTTTATGACGCTCCAGTAAAAAGTTACAAGCATTTGATTGTTGCAAACTTTGATAGGTGTTTCACGCACCATATAGAAGTTAGGGCCATTTGAAGTTTTATCAGTGTTTGATTTGGGACTGCAGGGTAGCATAGCTATAAGCGATAGCTTAAATTGACAAGAGGCTCGGGTACTTTATTGCCTCAAAATTTCAAGGTTTTATGACGCTCAAGAGTAGCAGAGCTATGAGCGAAAGCATAAACTGACACGAGGCTCGAGAACTTCATTGTCACAAAAATTCATGGTTTTTTGACGCTCCAATAAAAAGTTACAAGCATTTCAATTTTGTAAACTTTGGTAGGTGTAGGACGCACCGTATAGAAGTTAGGGCCATATGAGGTTCTATCAGTGTTTGATTTGGGACTCAAGGTTAGCATAGCTATGAGCGATAGCTTAAATTGATAACTGGCTCGAGTACTTAATGTCACAAAATTTCAAGGTTTTATGACGCTCCAGTAAAAAGTTACAAGCATTTGATTGTTGCAAACTTTGATAGGTGTAAGACGCACCGTATATAAGTTAGGGCCATGTGAAGTTTTATCAGTGTTTGATTTGTGACTCAAGGGTAGCATAGCTATGAGCGATAGCTTAAATTCACAAGAGGCTCGGGTACTTTATTGTCACAAAATGTCAAGGTTTTATGACGCTCCAGTAAAAAGTAACAAGCATTTGAATGTTGCAAACTTTGATAGGTGTAGGACGCACCGTATAGAAGTAAGGGCCATTTGAAGTTTTATCAGTGTTTTATATTGGGACTGAAGAGTAGCATAGCTATGAGCGATTGCTTAAATTGGCAAGAGGCTCGAGTACTTCATTGTCACAAAATTTCAATATTTTTTGAAGCTCCAATAAAAAGTTACAAGAATTTGAATGTTGCAAACTGTGATAGGTGTAGGATGCACCGTATAGAAGTTAGGGCCATTTGAAGTTTTATCAGTGTTTCATTTAGGACTCAAGGGTAGCATAGCTATGAGCGATAGCTTAAATTGACAAGAGGCTCGAGAACTTCATTGTCACAAAATTTCATGGTTTTTTGACGCTCCAATAAAAAGTTACAAGCATTTGAATGTTGCAAACTTTGATAGGTATAGGACGCACCGTATAGAAGTTAGGGCCATATGAGGTTTTCTCAGTGTTTAATTTGGGACTCAAGGGTAGCATAGCTATGAGCGATAGCTTAAATTGATAAGTGGCTCGAGTACTTAATGTCACAAAATTTCAAGGTTTTATGACGCTCCAGTAAAAAGTTACAAGCATTTGAATGTTGCAAACTTTGATAGGTGTAGGACGCATCGTATAAAAGTTAGGGACATTTGAAGTTTTATCAGCGTTTTATTTTGGGACTGAAGAGTAGCATAGCTATGAGCGATTGCATAAATTGGCAAGAGACTCGAGTACTTCATTGTTACAAAATTTCAATATTTTTTGAAGCTCCAATAAAAAGTTACAAGCATTTGAATGTTGCAAACTGTGAAAGGTGTAGGATGCACCGTATAGAAGTTAGGGCCCTTTGAAGTTTTAGCAGTGTTTGATTTGGTACTCAAGGGTAGAAATGCTATGAGCGATAGCTTAAATTGAAAAGAGGCACGAGTACTTTATTGTCACAAAATTTCAAGGTTTAATGACGCTCCAGTAAAAAGTTACAAGCATTTGATTGTTGCAAACTTTGATAGGTGTAAGACGCACCCCATAGAAGTTAGGGCCATTTGAAGTTTTAGCAGTGTTTGATTTGGTACTCAAGGGTAGAAATGCTATGAGCGATAGCTTAAATTGAAAAGAGGCACGAGTACTTTATTGTCACAAAATTTCAAGGTTTTATGACGCTCCAGTAAAAATTTGCAAGCATTTGAATTTTGCAAACTTTGATAGGTGTAGGACACACCGTATAGAAGTTAGGGCCATATGAGGTTTTATCAGTGTTTGATTTGGGACTCAAGGGTAGCATAGCTATGAGCGATAGCTTAAATTGATAAGTGGCTCAAGTACTTAATGTCACAAAATTTCAAGGTTTTATGACGCTCCAGTAAAAAGTTACAAGCATTTGATTGTTGCAAACTTTGATAACTGTAGGACGCACCGTATAGAAGTTAGGGCCATTTGAAGTTTTATCAGTGTTTGATTTGGGACTCAAGGGTAGCATTGCTATGAGCGATAGCTTAAATTGACAAGAGGCTCGGGTACTTTATTGTCACAAAATGTCAAGGTTTTATGACGCTCCCGTAAAAAGTTACAAGCATTTGAATGTTGCAAACTTTGATAGGTGTAGGACGCATCGTATAAAAGTTACGGCCATTTGAAGTTTTATCAGTGTTTTATATTGGGACTGAAGAGTAGCATACCTATGAGCGATTGCTTAAATTGGCAAGAGACTCGAGTACTTCATTGTCACAAAATTTCAATATTTTTTTAAGCTCCAATAAAAAGTTACAAGCATTTGAATGTTGCAAACTTTGATATTTGTAGGACGCACCGTATCTGATTTGGGTCTCAAGGGTAGCATAGCTATGAGCGATAGCTTAAATTGACAAGAGGCACGAGTACTTTATTGTCACAAAATTGCAAGGTTTTATGACGCTCCAGTAAAAAGTTACAAGCATTTGATTTTTGCAAACTTTGATATTTGTAGGACGCACCGTATAGAAGTTAGGGCTATTTGAAGTTTTATCAGTGTTTGATTTCGGACTCCAGGGTAGCATAGCTATGAGCGATAGCTTAAATTGACAAGAGGCTCGGGTACTTTATTGTCTCAAAATTTCAAGGTTTTATGACGCTCCAGTAAAAATTTGCAAGCATTTGAATTTTGCAAACTTTGATAGGTGTAGGACGCACCGTATAGAAGTTAGGGCCATTTGAAGTTTTATCAGTGTTTCATTTTGGGACTCAAGAGTAGCCGAGCTATCAGCGATAGCTTAAATTGATAAGAGTCTCGAGTACTTCATTATCAGAAAATTTCAAGGTTTTATGACGCTCCAGTAAAAAGTTACAAGCATTTGATTGTTGCAAACTTTGATAGGTGTAGGACGCACCGTATAGAAGTTAGGGCCATATGAGGTTGTATCAGTGTTTGATTTGGGACTCAAGGGTAGCATAGCTATGAGCGAAAGCTTAAATTGATAAGTGGCTCGAGTACTTAATGTCACAAAATTTCAATATTTTTTGAAGCTCCAATAAAAAGTTACAAGAATTTGAATGTTGCAAACTGTGATAGGTGTAGGATGCACCGTATAGAAGTTAGGGCCATTTGAAGTTTTATCAGTGTTTCATTTAGGACTCAAGGGTAGCATAGCTATGAGCGATAGCCTAAATTGACAAGAGGCACGAGAACTTTATTGTCACAAAATTTCAATGTTTTATGACGCTCCAATAAAAAGCTACAAGCATTTGATTGTTGCAAACTTTGATAGGGGTAGGACGCACCGTTTAGAAGTTAGGGCCATATGAAGTTTTATCAGTGTTTGATTTGGGTCTCAAGGGTAGCATAGCTATGAGCGAATGCTTAAATTGATAAGTGGCACGAGTACTTAATGTCACAAAATTTCAAGGTTTTATGACGCTCCAGTAAAAAGTTACAAGCATTGATTGTTGCAAACTCTGATAGGTATAGGACGCACCGTATAGAAGCTAGGGCCATTTAAAGTTTTATCAGTATTTGATTTGTGACTCATGAGTATGATAGCTATTAATGATAGCTTAAGTTGATAAGAGGTTCTAGTACTTTATTGTCCCAAAATTTCAAGGTTTTATGACGCTCCATTAAAAAGTTACAAGCATTTGAATGTTGCAAACTTTGAGAGGTGTAGGACGCACCGTATAGAAGTTAGCACCAATTGAAGTTTTATCAGTGTTTCATTTTGGGAATCAAGAGTAGCATAGCTATGAGCGATAGCTTAAATTGATTAGAGGCTCGAGTGCTTCATGATCACAAAATTTCAAGGTTTTATGCCGCTCCAGTAAAAATTTACAAGCATTTGAATGTTGCAAACTTTGATAGGTGTAGGACGCACCGTATAGAAGGTAGGGCCATTTGAAGTTTTGGCACTGTTTGATTTTGGTCTGAAGGGTGGCATAGCTATGAGCGATAGCTTAAACTGACAAGAGGCTCGAGAACTTCATTGTCACAAAATTTCATGGTTTTTTGACGCTCCAGTAAAAAGTTACAAGCATTTGAATGTTGCAAACTTTGATAGGTGTAGGACGCATCGTATAAAAGTTAGGGACATTTGAAGTTTTATCAGCGTTTTATTTTGGGACTGAAGAGTAGCATACCTATGAGCGATTGCATAAATTGGCAAGAGACTCGAGTACTTCATTGTCACAAAATTTCAATATTTTTTGAAGCTCCAATAAAAAGTTACAAGCATTTGAATGTTGCAAACTGTGAAAGGTGTAGGATGCACCGTATAGAAGTTAGGGCCATTTGAAGTTTTATCAGTGTTTGATTTAGGAATCAAGGGTAGCATAGCTATGAGCGATATCTTAAATTGACAAGAGGCACGAGTAATTTATTGTCACAAAATTTCAAGGTTTAATGACGCTCCAGTAAAAAGTTACAAGCATTTGATTGTTGCAAACTTTGATAGGTGTAAGACGCACCCCATAGAAGTTAGGGCCATTTGAAGTTTTAGCAGTGTTTGATTTGGTACTCAAGGGTAGAAATGCTATGAGCGATAGCTTAAATTGACAAGAGGCTCGAGTTGTTTTATTGTCACAAAATTTAAAGATTTTATGACGCTCCAGTAAAAAGTTACAAGCATTTGATTGTTGCAAACTATGATAGGTATAGGACGCACCGTAAATAAGTTAATGCCATTTGAGGTTTTATCAGTATCTGATTTGGGTCTCAAGGGTAGCATAGCTATGAGCGATAGCTTAAATTGAAAAGAGGCACGAGTACTTTATTGTCACAAAATTTCAAGGTTTTATGACGCTCCAGTAAAAATTTGCAAGCATTTGAATTTTGCAAACTTTGATAGGTGTAGGACACACCGTATAGAAGTTAGGGCCATATGAGGTTTTATCAGTGTTTGATTTGGGACTCAAGGGTAGCATAGCTATGAGCGATAGCTTAAATTGATAAGTGGCTCGAGTACTTAATGTCACAAAATTTCAAGGTTTTATGACGCTCCAGTAAAAAGTTACAAGCATTTGATTGTTGCAAACTTTGATAACTGTAGGACGCACCGTATAGAAGTTAGGGCCGTTTGAAGTTTTATCAGTGTTTGATTTGGGACTCAAGGGTAGCATTGCTATGAGCGATAGCTTAAATTGACAAGAGGCTCGGGTACTTTATTGTCACAAAATGTCAAGGTTTTATGACGCTCCCGTAAAAAGTTACAAGCATTTGAATGTTGCAAACTTTGATAGGTGTAGGACGCATCGTATAAAAGTTACGGCCATTTGAAGTTTTATCAGTGTTTTATATTGGGACTGAAGAGTAGCATACCTATGAGCGATTGCTTAAATTGGCAAGAGACTCGAGTACTTCATTGTCACAAAATTTCAATATTTTTTTAAGCTCCAATAAAAAGTTACAAGCATTTGAATGTTGCAAACTTTGATATTTGTAGGACGCACCGTATCTGATTTGGGTCTCAAGGGTAGCATAGCTATGAGCGATAGCTTAAATTGACAAGAGGCACGAGTACTTTATTGTCACAAAATTGCAAGGTTTTATGACGCTCCAGTAAAAAGTTACAAGCATTTGATTTTTGCAAACTTTGATATTTGTAGGACGCACCGTATAGAAGTTAGGGCTATTTGAAGTTTTATCAGTGTTTGATTTCGGACTCCAGGGTAGCATAGCTATGAGCGATAGCTTAAATTGACAAGAGGCTCGGGTACTTTATTGTCTCAAAATTTCAAGGTTTTATGACGCTCCAGTAAAAATTTGCAAGCATTTGAATTTTGCAAACTTTGATAGGTGTAGGACGCACCGTATAGAAGTTAGGGCCATTTGAAGTTTTATCAGTGTTTCATTTTGGGACTCAAGAGTAGCCGAGCTATCAGCGATAGCTTAAATTGATAAGAGTCTCGAGTACTTCATTATCAGAAAATTTCAAGGTTTTATGACGCTCCAGTAAAAAGTTACAAGCATTTGATTGTTGCAAACTTTGATAGGTGTAGGACGCACCGTATAGAAGTTAGGGCCATATGAGGTTGTATCAGTGTTTGATTTGGGACTCAAGGGTAGCATAGCTATGAGCGATAGCTTAAATTGATAAGTGGGTCGAGTACTTAATGTCACAAAATTTCAATATTTTTTGAAGCTCCAATAAAAAGTTACAAGAATTTGAATGTTGCAAACTGTGATAGGTGTAGGTTGCACCGTATAGAAGTTAGGGCCATTTGAAGTTTTATCTGTGTTTCATTTAGGACTCAAGTGTAGCATAGCTATGAGCGATAGCCTAAATTGACAAGAGGCACGAGTACTTTATTGTCACAAAAATTCAATGTTTTATGACGCTCCAGTAAAAAGCTACAAGCATTTGATTGTTGCAAACTTTGATAGGTGTAGGACGCACCGTAAAAAAGTTAGGGCCATATGAAGTTTTATCAGTGTTTGATTTGGGACTCAAGGGTAGCATAGCTATGAGCGACAGCTTAAATTGGTAAGTGGCTCGAGTACTTAATGTCACAAAATTTCAAGGTTTTATGACGCTCCAGTAAAAATTTACAAGCATTTGAATGTTGCAAACTTTGATAGGTGTAGGACGCACCGTATAGAAGTTAGGGCCATTTGAAGTTTTGGCTCTGTTTCATTTTGTACTGAAGGGTAGCATAGCTATGAGCGATAGCTTAAACTGACAAGAGGCTCGAGAACTTCATTGTCACAAAGTTTCATGGTTTTTTGACGCTCCAATAAAAAGTTACAAGCATTTGAATGTTGCAAACTTTGATAGGTGTAGGACGCACCGTATAGAAGTTAGGGCCATATGAGGTTTTATCAGTGTTTGATTTGGGACTCAAGGGTAGCATAGCTATGAGCTATAGCTTAAATTGATAAGTGGCTCGAGTACTTAATGTCACAAATTTTCAAGGTTTTATGACGCTCCAGTAAGAAGTAACAAGCATTTGATTGTTGCAAACTTTGATAGGTGTAGGACGCACCGTATAGAAGTTAGGTCCATTTTAAGTTTTATCAGTGTCTGATATGGGACTCAAGGGTAGCATAGCTATGAGCGATATCTTAAATTTACAAGAGGCTCGGGTACTTTATTGTCACAAAATGTCAAGGTTTTATGACGCTCCCGTAAAAAGTTACAAGCATTTGAATGTTGCAAACTTTGATAGGTGCAGGACGCACCGTATAGAAGTTAGGGCCATATGAGGTTTTATCAGTGTTTGATTTGGGACTCAAGGGTAGCATAGCTATGAGCGACAGCTTAAATTGGTAAGTGGCTCGAGTACTTAATGTCACAAAATTTCAAGGTTTTATGACGCTCCAGTAAAAAGTTACAAGCATTTGATTGTTGCAAACTTTGATAGGTGTAGGACGCACCGTATAGAAGTTAGGGCCATTTGAAGTTTTATCAGTGTTTGATTTGGGACTCAAGGGTAGCATAGCTATGAGCGATAGCTTAAATTGACAAGAGGCTCGGGTACTTTATTGCCACAAAATGTCAAGGTTTTATGACGCTCCAGTAAAAAGTTACAAGCATTTAAATGGTGCAAACTTTGATAGGTGTAGGACGCACCTATAGAAGTTAGGCCCATTTGAAGTTTTATCAGTGTTTTATATTGGGACTGAAGAGTAGCATAGCTATGAGCGATTGCTTAAATTGATAAGTGGCTCGAGTACTTAATGTCACAAAATTTCAAGGTTTTATGACGCTCCAGTAAAAAGTTACAAGCATTTGATTGTTGCAAACTTTGATAACTGTAGGACGCACCGTATAGAAGTTAGGGCCGTTTGAAGTTTTATCAGTGTTTGATTTGGGACTCAAGGGTAGCATTGCTATGAGCGATAGCTTAAATTGACAAGAGGCTCGGGTACTTTATTGTCACAAAATGTCAAGGTTTTATGACGCTCCCGTAAAAAGTTACAAGCATTTGAATGTTGCAAACTTTGATAGGTGTAGGACGCATCGTATAAAAGTTACGGCCATTTGAAGTTTTATCAGTGTTTTATATTGGGACTGAAGAGTAGCATACCTATGAGCGATTGCTTAAATTGGCAAGAGACTCGAGTACTTCATTGTCACAAAATTTCAATATTTTTTTAAGCTCCAATAAAAAGTTACAAGCATTTGAATGTTGCAAACTTTGATATTTGTAGGACGCACCGTATCTGATTTGGGTCTCAAGGGTAGCATAGCTATGAGCGATAGCTTAAATTGACAAGAGGCTCGGGTACTTTATTGCCACAAAATGTCAAGGTTTTATGACGCTCCAGTAAAAAGTTACAAGCATTTAAATGGTGCAAACTTTGATAGGTGTAGGACGCACCTATAGAAGTTAGGCCCATTTGAAGTTTTATCAGCGTTTTATTTTGGGACTGAAGAGTAGCATACCTATGAGCGATTGCATAAATTGGCAAGAGACTCGAGTACTTCATTGTCACAAAATTTCAATATTTTTTGAAGCTCCAATAAAAAGTTACAAGCATTTGAATGTTGCAAACTGTGAAAGGTGTAGGATGCACCGTATAGAAGTTAGGGCCATTTGAAGTTTTATCAGTGTTTGATTTAGGAATCAAGGGTAGCATAGCTATGAGCGATATCTTAAATTGACAAGAGGCACGAGTAATTTATTGTCACAAAATTTCAAGGTTTAATGACGCTCCAGTAAAAAGTTACAAGCATTTGATTGTTGCAAACTTTGATAGGTGTAAGACGCACCCCATAGAAGTTAGGGCCATTTGAAGTTTTAGCAGTGTTTGATTTGGTACTCAAGGGTAGAAATGCTATGAGCGATAGCTTAAATTGACAAGAGGCTCGAGTTGTTTTATTGTCACAAAATTTAAAGATTTTATGACGCTCCAGTAAAAAGTTACAAGCATTTGATTGTTGCAAACTATGATAGGTATAGGACGCACCGTAAATAAGTTAATGCCATTTGAGGTTTTATCAGTATCTGATTTGGGTCTCAAGGGTAGCATAGCTATGAGCGATAGCTTAAATTGAAAAGAGGCACGAGTACTTTATTGTCACAAAATTTCAAGGTTTTATGACGCTCCAGTAAAAATTTGCAAGCATTTGAATTTTGCAAACTTTGATAGGTGTAGGACACACCGTATAGAAGTTAGGGCCATATGAGGTTTTATCAGTGTTTGATTTGGGACTCAAGGGTAGCATAGCTATGAGCGATAGCTTAAATTGATAAGTGGCTCGAGTACTTAATGTCACAAAATTTCAAGGTTTTATGACGCTCCAGTAAAAAGTTACAAGCATTTGATTGTTGCAAACTTTGATAACTGTAGGACGCACCGTATAGAAGTTAGGGCCGTTTGAAGTTTTATCAGTGTTTGATTTGGGACTCAAGGGTAGCATTGCTATGAGCGATAGCTTAAATTGACAAGAGGCTCGGGTACTTTATTGTCACAAAATGTCAAGGTTTTATGACGCTCCCGTAAAAAGTTACAAGCATTTGAATGTTGCAAACTTTGATAGGTGTAGGACGCATCGTATAAAAGTTACGGCCATTTGAAGTTTTATCAGTGTTTTATATTGGGACTGAAGAGTAGCATACCTATGAGCGATTGCTTAAATTGGCAAGAGACTCGAGTACTTCATTGTCACAAAATTTCAATATTTTTTTAAGCTCCAATAAAAAGTTACAAGCATTTGAATGTTGCAAACTTTGATATTTGTAGGACGCACCGTATCTGATTTGGGTCTCAAGGGTAGCATAGCTATGAGCGATAGCTTAAATTGACAAGAGGCACGAGTACTTTATTGTCACAAAATTGCAAGGTTTTATGACGCTCCAGTAAAAAGTTACAAGCATTTGATTTTTGCAAACTTTGATATTTGTAGGACGCACCGTATAGAAGTTAGGGCTATTTGAAGTTTTATCAGTGTTTGATTTCGGACTCCAGGGTAGCATAGCTATGAGCGATAGCTTAAATTGACAAGAGGCTCGGGTACTTTATTGTCTCAAAATTTCAAGGTTTTATGACGCTCCAGTAAAAATTTGCAAGCATTTGAATTTTGCAAACTTTGATAGGTGTAGGACGCACCGTATAGAAGTTAGGGCCATTTGAAGTTTTATCAGTGTTTCATTTTGGGACTCAAGAGTAGCCGAGCTATCAGCGATAGCTTAAATTGATAAGAGTCTCGAGTACTTCATTATCAGAAAATTTCAAGGTTTTATGACGCTCCAGTAAAAAGTTACAAGCATTTGATTGTTGCAAACTTTGATAGGTGTAGGACGCACCGTATAGAAGTTAGGGCCATATGAGGTTGTATCAGTGTTTGATTTGGGACTCAAGGGTAGCATAGCTATGAGCGATAGCTTAAATTGATAAGTGGGTCGAGTACTTAATGTCACAAAATTTCAATATTTTTTGAAGCTCCAATAAAAAGTTACAAGAATTTGAATGTTGCAAACTGTGATAGGTGTAGGTTGCACCGTATAGAAGTTAGGGCCATTTGAAGTTTTATCTGTGTTTCATTTAGGACTCAAGTGTAGCATAGCTATGAGCGATAGCCTAAATTGACAAGAGGCACGAGTACTTTATTGTCACAAAAATTCAATGTTTTATGACGCTCCAGTAAAAAGCTACAAGCATTTGATTGTTGCAAACTTTGATAGGTGTAGGACGCACCGTAAAAAAGTTAGGGCCATATGAAGTTTTATCAGTGTTTGATTTGGGACTCAAGGGTAGCATAGCTATGAGCGACAGCTTAAATTGGTAAGTGGCTCGAGTACTTAATGTCACAAAATTTCAAGGTTTTATGACGCTCCAGTAAAAATTTACAAGCATTTGAATGTTGCAAACTTTGATAGGTGTAGGACGCACCGTATAGAAGTTAGGGCCATTTGAAGTTTTGGCTCTGTTTCATTTTGTACTGAAGGGTAGCATAGCTATGAGCGATAGCTTAAACTGACAAGAGGCTCGAGAACTTCATTGTCACAAAGTTTCATGGTTTTTTGACGCTCCAATAAAAAGTTACAAGCATTTGAATGTTGCAAACTTTGATAGGTGTAGGACGCACCGTATAGAAGTTAGGGCCATATGAGGTTTTATCAGTGTTTGATTTGGGACTCAAGGGTAGCATAGCTATGAGCTATAGCTTAAATTGATAAGTGGCTCGAGTACTTAATGTCACAAATTTTCAAGGTTTTATGACGCTCCAGTAAGAAGTAACAAGCATTTGATTGTTGCAAACTTTGATAGGTGTAGTACGCACCGTATAGAAGTTAGGTCCATTTTAAGTTTTATCAGTGTTTGATTTGGGACTCAAGGGTAGCATAGCTATGAGCGATATCTTAAATTTACAAGAGGCTCGGGTACTTTATTGTCACAAAATGTCAAGGTTTTATGACGCTCCCGTAAAAAGTTACAAGCATTTGAATGTTGCAAACTTTGATAGGTGCAGGACGCACCGTATAGAAGTTAGGGCCATATGAGGTTTTATCAGTGTTTGATTTGGGACTCAAGGGTAGCATAGCTATGAGCGACAGCTTAAATTGGTAAGTGGCTCGAGTACTTAATGTCACAAAATTTCAAGGTTTTATGACGCTCCAGTAAAAAGTTACAAGCATTTGATTGTTGCAAACTTTGATAGGTGTAGGACGCACCGTATAGAAGTTAGGGCCATTTGAAGTTTTATCAGTGTTTGATTTGGGACTCAAGGGTAGCATAGCTATGAGCGATAGCTTAAATTGACAAGAGGCTCGGGTACTTTATTGCCACAAAATGTCAAGGTTTTATGACGCTCCAGTAAAAAGTTACAAGCATTTAAATGGTGCAAACTTTGATAGGTGTAGGACGCACCTATAGAAGTTAGGCCCATTTGAAGTTTTATCAGTGTTTTATATTGGGACTGAAGAGTAGCATAGCTATGAGCGATTGCTTAAATTGACAAGAGGCTCGAGTACTTCATTGTCACAAAATTTCTATATTTTTTGAAGCTCCTATAAAAAGTTACAAGAATTTGAATGTTGCAAACTGTGATAGGTGTAGGATGCACCGTATAGCAGTTAGGGCCATTTGAAGTTTTATCAGTGTTTCATTTAGGACTCAAGGGTAGCATAGCTATGAGCGATAGCTTAAATTGACAAGAGGCACGAGTACTTTATTGTCACAAAATTTCAATGTTTTATGACGCTCCAGTAAAAAGCTACAAGCATTTGATTGTTGCAAACTTTGATAGGTGTAGGAAGCACCGTATAGAAGTTAGGGCCATATGAAGTTTTATCAGTGTTTGATTTGGGTCTCAAGGGTAGCATAGCTATGAGCGATAGCTTAAATTGATAAGTGGCACGAGTACTTAATATCACAAAATTTCCAGGTTTTATGACGCTTCAGTAAAAAGTTACAAGCATTGATTGTTGCAAACTCTGATAGGTATAGGACACACCGTATAGAAGCTAGGGCCATTTAAGTTTTATCAGTATTTGATTTGTGACTCATGAGTAGCATAGCTATTAATGATAGCTTAACTTGATAAGAGGTTCGAGTACTTTATTGTCCCAAAATTTCAAGGTTTTATGACGCTCCATTAAAAAGTTACAAGCATTTGAATGTAGCAAACTTTGAGAGGTGTAGGATGCACCGTATAGAAGTTAGCGCCAATTGAAGTTTTATCAGTGTTTCATTTTGGGACTCAAGAGTAGCATAGCTATGAGCGATAGCTTAAATTGATTAGAAGCTCGAGTACTTCATTATCACAAAATTTCAAGGTTTTATGCCGCTAGAGTAAACATTTACAAGCATTTGATTGTTGCAAACTTTGATAGGTGTAGGATGCACCGTATAGAAGTTAGGGCCATTTGAAGTTTTGGCACTGTTTGATTTTGGACTGAAGAGTAGCATAGCTATGAGCGATAGCTTAAACTGACAAGAGGCTCGAGAACTTCATTGTCACAAAATTTCATGGTTTTTTGACGCTCCAATAAAAAGTTACAAGCATTTGAATGTTGCAAACTTTGATAGGTGTAGGACGCACCGTATAGAAGTTAGGGCCATATGAGGTTTTATCAGTGTTTGATTTGTTACCAAGGGTAGCATAGCTATGAGCGATAGCTTAAATTGATAAGTGGCTCGAGTACTTAACGTCACAAATTTTCAAGGTTTTATGACGCTCCAGTAAAAATTTACAAGCATTTGATTGTTGCAAACTTTGATAGGTGTAGTACGCACCGTATAGAAGTTAGGGCCATTTGAAGTTTTATTAGTGTTTGATTTGGGACTCAAGGGTAGCATAGCTATGAGCGATATCTTAAATTTACAAGAGGCTCGGGTACTTTATTGTCACAATATGTCAAGGTTTTATGACGCTCCAGTAAAAATTTACAAGCATTTGATTGTTGCAAACTTTGATAGGTGTAGTACGCACCGTATAGAAGTTAGGGCCATTTGAAGTTTTATTAGTGTTTGATTTGGAACTCAAGGGTAGCATAGCTATGAGCGATATCTTAAATTTACAAGAGGCTCGACTACTTTATTGTCACCAAATTTCAAGGTTTTATGACACTCCAGTAAAGAGTTACAAGCATTTGAATGTTGCAAACTTCGATAGATATAGGATGCACCGTATAGAAGTTAGGGCCATTTGAAGGTTTAGCAGTGTTTGATTTGGGACTCAAACGTAGCGTAGCTATGAGTGATAGCTTAGATTGACAAAAGGCCCGTCTACTTTATTGTCACAAAATTTCAAGATTTTATGACGCTCCAGTAAAAAGTTACAAGCATTTGAATGTTGCAAACTTTGATAGGTGTAGTACGCACCGTATAGAAGTTAGGGCCATTTGAAGTTTTATTAGTGTTTGATTTGGGACTCAAGGGTAGCATAGCTATGAGCGATATCTTAAATTTACAAGAGGCTCGGGTACTTTATTGTCACAAAATGTCAAGGTTTTATGATGCTCCCGTAAAAGTTACAAGCATTTGAATGTTGCAAACTTTGATAGGTGTAGGACGCATCGTATAAAAGTTAGGGCCATTTGAAGTTTTATCAGTGGTTTATTTTGGGACTTAAGAGTAGCATAGCTATGAGCGATTGCATAAATTGACAAAAGGCTCGAGTACTTCATTGTCACAAAATTTAAATATTTTTTGAAGCTCCAATAAAAAGTTACAGGCATTTGAATGTTGCAAACTTTAGGACGCACCGTATACAAGTTAGGGCCGTTTGAAGTTTTATCAGTGTGTGATTTGGGACTCAAGGGTAGCATAGCTATGAGCGATATCTTAAATTTACAAGAGGCTCGACTACTTTATTGTCACCAAATTTCAAGGTTTTATGACACTCCAGTAAAGAGTTACAAGCATTTGAATGTTGCAAACTTTGATAGATATAGGATGCACCGTATAGAAGTTAGGCCCATTTGAAGGTTTAGCAGTGTTTGATTTGGGACTCAAACGTAGCGTAGCTATGAGTGATAGCTTAGATTGACAAAAGACCCGTCTACTTTATTGTCACAAAATTTCAAGATTCTATGACGCTCCAGTAAAAAGTTACAAGCATTTGAATGTTGCAAACTTTGATAGGTGTAGTACGCACCGTATAGAAGTTAGGGCCATTTGAAGTTTTATTAGTGTTTGATTTGGGACTCAAGGGTAGCATAGCTATTAGCGATATCTTAAATTTACTAGAGGCTCGGGTACTTTATTGTCACAAAATGTCAAGGTTTTATGATGCTCCCGTAAAAAGTTACAAGCATTTGAATGTTGCAAACTTTGATAGGTGTAGGACGCATCGTATAAAAGTTAGGGCCATTTGAAGTTTTATCAGTGGTTTATTTTGGGACTTAAGAGTAGCATAGCTATGAGCGATTGCATAAATTGACAAAAGGCTCGAGTACTTCATTGTCACAAAATTTAAATATTTTTTGAAGCTCCAATAAAAAGTTACAGGCATTTGAATGTTGCAAACTTTAGGACGCACCGTATACAAGTTAGGGCCATTTGAAGTTTTATCAGTGTGTGATTTGGGACTCAAGGGTAGCATAGCTATGAGCGATATCTTAAATTTACAAGAGGCTCGACTACTTTATTGTCACCAAATTTCAAGGTTTTATGACACTCCAGTAAAGAGTTACAAGCATTTGAATGTTGCAAACTTTGATAGATATAGGATGCACCGTATAGAAGTTAGGGCCATTTGAAGGTTTAGCAGTGTTTGATTTGGGACTCAAACGTAGCGTAGCTATGAGTGATAGCTTAGATTGACAAAAGGCCCGTCTACTTTATTGTCACAAAATTTCAAGATTTTATGACGCTCCAGTAAAAAGTTACAAGCAGTTGAATGTAGCAAACTTTGAGAGGTGTAGGATGCACCGTATAGAAGTTAGCGCCAATTGAAGTTTTATCAGTGTTTCATTTTGGGACTCAAGAGTAGCATAGCTATGAGCGATATCTTAAATTTACAAGAGGCTCGGGTACTTTATTGTCACAAAATGTCAAGGTTTTATGATGCTCCCGTAAAAAGTTACAAGCATTTGAATGTTGCAAACTTTGATAGGTGTAGGACGCATCGTATAAAAGTTAGGGCCATTTGAAGTTTTATCAGTGGTTTATTTTGGGACTTAAGAGTAGCATAGCTATGAGCGATTGCATAAATTGACAAAAGGCTCGAGTACTTCATTGTCACAAAATTTAAATATTTTTTGAAGCTCCAATAAAAAGTTACAGGCATTTGAATGTTGCAAACTTTAGGACGCACCGTATACAAGTTAGGGCCATTTGAAGTTTTATCAGTGTGTGATTTGGGACTCAAGGGTAGCATAGCTATGAGCGATATCTTAAATTTACAAGAGGCTCGACTACTTTATTGTCACCAAATTTCAAGGTTTTATGACACTCCAGTAAAGAGTTACAAGCATTTGAATGTTGCAAACTTTGATAGATATAGGATGCACCGTATAGAAGTTAGGGCCATTTGAAGGTTTAGCAGTGTTTGATTTGGGACTCAAACGTAGCGTAGCTATGAGTGATAGCTTAGATTGACAAAAGGCCCGTCTACTTTATTGTCACAAAATTTCAAGATTTTATGACGCTCCAGTAAAAAGTTACAAGCATTTGAATGTTGCAAACTTTGATAGGTGTAGTACGCACCGTATAGAAGTTAGGGCCATTTGAAGTTTTATTAGTGTTTGATTTGGGACTCAAGGGTAGCATAGCTATGAGCGATATCTTAAATTTACAAGAGGCTCGGGTACTTTATTGTCACAAAATCGTCAAGGTTTTATGATGCTCCCGTAAAAAGTTACAAGCATTTGAATGTTGCAAACTTTGATAGGTGTAGGACGCATCGTATAAAAGTTAGGGCCATTTGAAGTTTTATCAGTGGTTTATTTTGGGACTTAAGAGTAGCATAGCTATGAGCGATTGCATAAATTGACAAAAGGCTCGAGTACTTCATTGTCACAAAATTTAAATATTTTTTGAAGCTCCAATAAAAAGTTACAGGCATTTGAATGTTGCAAACTTTAGGACGCACCGTATACAAGTTAGGGCCATTTGAAGTTTTATCAGTGTGTGATTTGGGACTCAAGGGTAGCATAGCTATGAGCGATATCTTAAATTTACAAGAGGCTCGACTACTTTATTGTCACCAAATTTCAAGGTTTTATGACACTCCAGTAAAGAGTTACAAGCATTTGAATGTTGCAAACTTTGATAGATATAGGATGCACCGTATAGAAGTTAGGGCCATTTGAAGGTTTAGCAGTGTTTGATTTGGGACTCAAACGTAGCGTAGCTATGAGTGATAGCTTAGATTGACAAAAGGCCCGTCTACTTTATTGTCACAAAATTTCAAGATTTTATGACGCTCCAGTAAAAAGTTACAAGCATTTGAATGTTGCAAACTTTGATAGGTATAGGACGCACCGTATCGAAGATAGGGCCATTTGAAGTTTTATCAGTGTTTGATTTGGGACTCAAGGGTAGAATACCTATGAGCGATAGCTTAAATTGAAAAGAGGCTCGAGTTTTTTTATTGTCACAAAATTTTAAGATTTTATGACGCTCCAGTAAAAAGTTACAAGCATTTGATTGTTGCAAACTGTGATAGGTGTAGGACCCACCGTATAGAAGTTGGGGCTATTTGAAGTTTTATTAGTGTTTGATTTGGGACTCAAGGGTAGCATAGTTATGAGCGGTGGCTTAAATTGACAAGACGCTCGAGTACTTCATTGTCACAAAATTTCAATGTTTTTTGACGCTCCCGTAAAAAGTTACATGTATTTGAATGCTGCAATCTTTAATAGGTGTAAGACGCACCTTATAGAAGTTAGGGCCATTTGAAGATTTATCAGTGTTTGATTTGGGACTCCAGGGTAGCATAGCTATGAGCGATAGCTTAAATTGACAAGAGCCTCGGGTACTTTATTGTCACAAAATTTCAAGATTTTATGACGCTCCAGTAAAAAGTTACAAGCATTTGAATGTTGCAAACTTTGATAGGTATAGGACGCACCGTATCGAAGAGAGGGCCATTTGAAGTTTTATCAGTGTTTGATTTGGGACTCAAGGGTAGAATAGCTATGAGCGATAGCTCAAATTGAAAAGAGGCTCGAGTTTTTTTATTGTCACAAAATTTTAAGATTTTATGACGCTCCAGTAAAAAGTTACAAGCATTTGATTGTTGCAAACTGTGATAGGTGTAGGTCCCACCGTATAGAAGTTGGGGCTATTTGAAGTTTTATTAGTGTTTGATTTGGGACTCAAGGGTAGCATAGTTATGAGCGATGGCTTAAATTGACAAGACGCTCGAGTACTTCATTGTCACAAAATTTCAATGTTTTTTGACGCTCCCGTAAAAAGTTACATGCATTTGAATGCTGCAATCTTTGATAGGTGTAAGACGCACCTTATAGAAGTTAGGGCCATTTGAAGATTTATCAGTGTTTGATTTGGGACTCCAGGGTAGCATAGCTATGAGCGATAGCTTAAATTGATAAGAGGCTCGAGTACTTCATTATCACAAAATTTCAAGGTTTTATGCCGCTCCAGTAAAAATTTACAAGCATTTGAATGTTGCAAATTTTGATAGGTGTAGGACGCACCGTATAGAAGTTAGGGCCATTTGAAGTTTTAGCAGCGTTTGATTTGGGACTCAAGGGTAGCATAGCTATGAGCGATAGCTTAAATTGACAAGAGGCTCGGGTACTTTATTGTCACAAAATTTCAAGGTTTTATGACGCTCCAGTAAAAAGTTACAAGCATTTCAATGTTGCAAACTTTGATAGGTGTAGGACGCACCGTATAGAAGTTAGGGCCATTTTAAGTTTTATCAGTGTTTTTTTTTTTGGGACTGAAGAGAGGCATAGCTATGAGCGATAGCTTAAATTGATAAGAGGCTCGAGTACTTCATTATCACAAAATTTCAAGGTTTTATGCCGCTCCAGTAAAAATTTACAAGCATTTGAATGTTGCAAATTTTGATAGGTGTAGGACGCACCGTATAGAAGTTAGGGCCATTTGAAGTTTTAGCAGCGTTTGATTTGGGACTCAAGGGAAGCATAGCTATAAGTGATAGATTAAATTGATAAGAGGCTCGATTACTTTATTGTCAACAAATTTCAAGGTTTTATAACGCTAAAGTAAAAAGTTACAACCATTTGAATGGTGCAAACTTTGATAGGTATAGGACGCACCGTTAAATTGACAAGAGGCTCGAGTACTTTATTGTCAAAAAATTTCAAGGTTTTTCGACTCTTCAGTAAAAAGTTACAAGCATTTGAATGTTGCAAACTTTGATAGGTGTAGGACGCACCGTATATAAGTTAGGGCCATTTGAAGTTTTATCAGTGTTAGATTTGGGACTCAAGGGTAGCATAGCTATGAGTGATAGCATAAATTGATAAGAGGCTCGGTTACTTTATTGTCACCAAATTTCAAGGTTTTATGACGCTCCAGTAAAGAGTTACAAAACGTTTGAATGTTGCAAACTTTGATAGGTATAGGACGCACCGTATAGAAATTAGGGCCATTTGACGTTTTATCAGTGTCTGATTTGGGACTCAAGGGAAGCATAGCTATGAGTGATAGCTTAAACTAACAAGAGGCTCGATTACTTTATAGTCACCAAATTTGAAGGTTTTATAACGCTAAAGTAAAAAGTAACAACCATTTGAATGTTGCAAACTTTGATAGGTATAGGACGCACCGTTAAATTGACAAGAGGCTCGAGTACTTTATTGTCACAAAATTTCAAGGATTTTTGACGCTCCAGTAAAAAGCTACCAGCATTTGAATGTTGCAAGCTTTGATAGGTGTAGGACGCACCGTATACGAGTTAGGGCCATTTGAAGTTTTATCAGTGTCTGATTTGGGACTCAAGGGTAGCATAGCTATGAGTGATAGCATAAATTGATAAGAGGCTCGATTACTTTATTGTCACCAAATTTCAAGGTTTTATGACGCTCCAGTAAAGAGTTACAAGCATTTGAATGTTGCAAACTTTGATAGGTATAGGACGCACCGTATAGAAGATAGGGCCATTTGAAGTTTTATCAGTGTTTGATTTGGGACTCAAGGGTAGAATAGCTATGAGCGATAGCTTAAATTGAAAAGAGTCTCGAGTTTTTTTATTGTCACAAAATTTTAAGATTTTATGGCGCTCCAGTAAAAAGTTACAAGCATTTGATTGTTGCAAACTTTGATAGGTGTAGGACGCACTGTATAGAAGTTAGGACTATTTGAAGTTTTATTAGTGTTTGAGATGGGACTCAAGGGTACCATAGTTATGAGCGATGGCTTAAATTGACAAGAGGCTCGAGTACTTCATTGTCCCAAAATTTCAATGTTTTTTGACGCTCCCGTAAAAAGTTACATGCATTTGAATGCTGCAATCTTTGATAGGTGTAAGACGCACCTTATAGAAGGTAGGGCCATTTGAAGTTTTATCAGTGTTTGATTTGGGACTCCAGGGTAGCATAGCTATGAGCGATAACTAAAATTGACAAGAGTTTCGGGTACTTTATTGTCACAAAATTTCAAGGATTTTTGACGCTCCAGTAAAAAGTTACAAGCATTTGAATGTTGCAAACTTTGATAGGTGTAGGACGCACCGTATACAAGTTAGGGCCATTTGAAGTTTTATCAGTGTCTGATTTGGGACTCAAGGGTAGCATAGCTATGAGTGATAGCATAAATTGATAAGAGGCTCGATTACTTTATTGTCACCAAATTTCAAGGTTTTATGACGCTCCAGTAAAGAGTTACAAGCATTTGAATGTTGCAAACTTTGATAGAAATAGGACGCACCGTATAGAAGTTAGGGCCATTTGAAGGTTTAGCAGTGTTTGATTTGGGACTCAAGCGTAGCGTAGCTATGAGCGATAGCTTAAATTGACAAAAGGCTCGTCTACTTTATTGTCACAAAATTTCAAGATTTTATGACGCTCCAGTAAAAAGTTACAAGCATTTGAATTTTGCAAACTTTGATAGGTATAGGACGCACCGTATAGAAGATAGGGCCATTTGAAGTTTTATCAGTGTTTGATTTGGGACTCAAGGGTAGAATAGCTATAAGCGATAGCTTAAATTGAAAAGAGGCTCGAGTTTTTTTATTATCACAAAATTTTAAGATTTTATGGCGCTCCAGTAAAAAGTTACAAGCATTTGATTGTTGCAAACTTTGATAGGTGTAGGACGCACCGTATAGAAGTTAGGGCTATTTGAAGTTTTATTAGTGTTTGAGATGGGACTCAAGGGTAGCATAGTTATGAGCGATGGCTTAAATTGACAAGAGGCTCGAGTACTTCATTGTCCCAAAATTTCAATGTTTTTTGACGCTCCCGTAAAAAGTTACATGCATTTGAATGCTGCAATCTTTGATAGGTGTAAGACGCACCTTATAGAAGTTAGGGCCATTTGAAGTTTTATCAGTGTTTGATTTGGGACTCCAGGGTTGCATAGCTATGAGCGATAGCTAAAATTGACAAGAGCCTCGGGTACTTTATTGTCACAAAATTTCAAGGTTTTTCGACTCTTCAGTAAAAAGTTACAAGCATTTGAATGTTGCCAACTTTGATAGGTGTAGGACGCACCGTATAGAAGTTAGGGCCATTTGAAGTTTTATCAGTGTTTGATTTGGGACTCAAGGGTAGAATAGCTATGAGCGATAGCTTAAATTGAAAAGAGGCTCGAGTTTTTTTATTGTCACAAAATTTTAAAATTTTATGGCGCTCCAGTAAAAAGTTACAAGCATTTGATTGTTGCAAACTTTGATAGATATAGGACGCACCGTATAGAAGTTAGGGCCACTTGAAGGTTTAGCAGTGTTTGATTTGGGACTCAAGCGTAGCGTAGCTATGAGCGATAGCTTAAATTGACAAAAGGCTCGTCTACTTTATTGTCACAAAATTTCAAGATTTTCTGACGCTCCAGTAAAAAGTTACAAGCATTTGAATGTTGCAAACTTTGATAGGTATAGGACGCACCGTATAGAAGATAGGGCCATTTGAAGTTTTATCAGTGTTTGATTTGGGACTCAAGGGTAGAATAGCTATGAGCGATAGCTTAAATTGAAAAGAGGCTCGAGTTTTTTTATTGTCACAAAATTTTAAGATTTTATGGCGCTCCAGTAAAAAGTTACAAGCATTTGATTGTTGCAAACTTTGATAGGTGTAGGACGCACCGTATAGAAGTTAGGGCTATTTGAAGTTTTATTAGTGTTTGAGATGGGACTCAAGGGTAGCATAGTTATGAGCAATGGCTTAAATTGACAAGAGGCTCGAGTACTTCATTGTCCCAAAATTTCAATGTTTTTTGACGCTGCCGTAAAAAGTTACATGCATTTGAATGCTGCAATCTTTGATAGGTGTAAGACGCACCTTATAGAAGTTAGGGCCATTTGAAGTTTTATCAGTGTTTGATTTGGAACTCCAGGGTAGCATAGCTATGAGCGATAGCTAAAATTGACAAGAGTCTCGGGTACTTTATTGTCACAAAATTTCAAGGATTTTTGACGCTCCAGTAAAAAGTTACAAGCATTTGAATGTTGCAAACTTTGATAGGTGTAGGACGCACCGTATACAAGTTAGGGCCATTTGAAGTTATATCAGTGTCTGATTTGGGACTCAAGGGTAGCATAGCTATGAGTGATAGCTTAAGTTAATAAGAGGCTCGACTACTTTATTGTCACCAAATTTCAAGGTTTTATGACGCTCCAGTAAAGAGTTACAAGCATTTGAATGTTGCAAACTTTGATTGATATAGGACGCACCCTATAGAAGTTAGGGCCATTTGAAGGTTTAGCAGTGTTTGATTTGGGACTCAAGCGTAGCGTAGCTATGAGCGATAGCTTAAATTGACAAAAGGCTCGTCTACTTTATTGTCACAAAATTTCAAGATTTTATGACGCTCCAGTAAAAAGTTACAAGCATTTGAATGTTGCAAACTTTGATAGGTATAGGACGCACCGCATAGAAGATAGGGCCATTTGAAGTTTTATCAGTGTTTGATTTGGGACTCAAGGGTAGAATAGCTATGAGCGATATCTTAAATTGAAAAGAGGCTCGAGTTTTTTTATTGTCACAAAATTTTAAGATTTTATGACGCTCCAGTAAAAAGTTACAAGCATTTGATTGTTGCAAACTGTGATTGGTGTAGGACCCACCGTATAGAAGTTAGGGCTATTTGAAGTTTTATTAGTGTTTGATTTGGGACTCAATGGTAGCATAGTTATGAGCGATGGGTTAAATTGACAAGACGCTCGAGTACTTCATTGTCACAAAATTTCAATGTTTTTTGACGCTCCCGTAAAAAGTTACATGCATTTGAATGCTGCAATCTTTGATAGGTGTAAGACGCACCTTATAGAAGTTAGGGCCATTTGAAGTTTTATCAGTGTTTGATTTGGGACTCCAGTAGCATAGCTATGAGCGATAGCTAAAATTGACAAGAGCGAAGTTAGGGCTATTTGAGGTTTTATCAGTGTTTCATTTTGGGACTCAAGAATAGCATAGCTATGAGCGATAGCTTAAATTGATAAGAGGCTCGAGTACTTCATTATCACAAAATTTCAAGGTTTTATGCCGCTCCAGTAAAAATTTACAAGCATTTGAATGTTGCAAACTTTGATAGGTGTAGGACGCACCGTATAGAAGTTAGGGCCATTTGAAGTTTTAGCAGTGTTTGATTTGGGACTCAAGGGTAGCATAGCTATGAGCGATAGCTTAAATTGACAAGAGGCTCGGGTACATTATTGTCACAAAATTTCAAGGTTTTATGACGCTCCAGTAAAAAGTTACAAGCATTTAAATGTTGCAAACTTTGATAGGTGTAGGACGCACCGTATAGAAGATAGGGCCATTTGAAGTTTTATCAGTGTTTGATTTGGGACTCAAGGGTAGAATAGCTATGAGCGATAGCTTAAATTGAAAAGAGGCTCGAGTTTTTTTATTGTCACAAAATTTTAAGATTTTATGGCGCTCCAGTAAACAGTTACAAGCATTTGATTGTTGCAAACTTTGATAGGTGTAGTAAGCACCGTATAGAAGTTAGGGCTATTTGAAGTTTTATTAGTGTTTGAGATGGGACTCAAGGGTAGCATAGTTATGAGCAATGGCTTAAATTGACAAGAGGCTCGAGTACTTCATTGTCCCAAAATTTCAATGTTTTTTGACGCTCCCGTAAAAAGTTACATGCATTTGAATGCTGCAGTCTTTGATAGGTGTAAGACGCACCTTATAGAAGTTAGGGCCATTTGAAGTTTTATCAGTGTTTGATTTGGGACTCCAGGGTAGCATAGCTATGAGCGATAGCTAAAATTGACAAGAGTCTCGGGTACTTTATTGTCACAAAATTTCAAGGATTTTTGACGGTCCAGTAAAAAGTTACAAGCATTTGAATGTTGCAAACTTTGATAGGTGTAGGACGCACCGTATACAAGTTAGGGCCATTTGAAGTTTTATCAGTGTCTGATTTGGGACTCAAGGGTAGCATAGCTATGAGTGATAGCTTAAGTTAATAAGAGGCTCGACTACTTTATTGTCACCAAATTTCAAGGTTTTATGACGCTCCAGTAAAGAGTTACAAGCATTTGAATGTTGCAAACTTTGATAGATATAGGACGCACCCTATAGAAGTTAGGGCCATTTGAAGGTTTAGCAGTGTTTGATTTGGGACTCAAGCGTAGCGTAGCTATGAGCGATAGCTTAAATTGACAAAAGGCTCGTCTACTTTGTCACAAAATTTCAAGATTTTATGACGTTTCAGTAAAAAGTTACAAGCATTTGAATGTTGCAAACTTTGATAGGTATAGGACGCACCGTATAGAAGATAGGGCCATTTGAAGTTTTATCAGTGTTTGATTTGGGACTCAAGGGTAGAATAGCTATGAGCGATAGCTTAAATTGAAAAAAGGCTCGAGTTTTTTTATTGTCACAAAATTTTAAGATTTTATGACGCTCCAGTAAAAAGTTACAAGCATTTGATTGTTGCAAACTGTGATAGGTGTAGGACCCACCGTATAGAAGTTAGGGCTATTTGAAGTTTTATCAGTGTTTGATTTGGGACTCCAGGGTAGCATAGCTATGAGCGATAGCTAAAATTGACAAGAGCGGAGTTAGGGCTATTTGAGGTTTTATCAGTGTTTCATTTTGGGACTCAAGAATAGCATAGCTATGAGCGATAGCTTAAATTGATAAGAGGCTCGAGTACTTCAATATCACAAAATTTCAAGGTTTTATGCCGCTCCAGTAAAAATTTACAAGCATTTGAATGTTGCAAACTTTGATAGGTGTAGGACGCACCGTATAGAAGTTAGGGCCATTTGAAGTTTTAGCAGTGTTTGATTTGGGACTCAAGGGTAGCATAGCTATGAGCGATAGCTTAAATTGACAAGAGGCTCGGGTACATTATTGTCACAAAATTTCAAGGTTTTATGACGCTCCAGTAAAAAGTTACAAGCATTTAAATGTTGCAAACTTTGATAGGTGTAGGACGCACCGTATAGAAGTTAGGGCCATTTGAAGTTTTATCAGTGTTTTTTTTTGGGACTGAAGAGATGCATAGCTATGAGCGATAGCTTAAATTGACAAGAGGCACGAATACTTTATTGTCACAAAATTCCAAGGTTTTATGACGCTCCAGTAAAAAGTTACAAGCATTTGATTGTTGCAAACTTTGATAGGTGTATGACGCACCGTATATAAGTTAGCGCCATTTGAAGTTTTAGCAGCGTTTGATTTGGGACTCAAGGGTAGAATAGCTATGAGCGAAAGCTTAAATTGACAAGAGGCTCGAGTTGTTTTATCGTCACAAAATTTAAAGATTTTATGACGCTCCAGTAAAAAGTTAGAAGCATTTGATTGTTGCAAACTTTGATAGGTGTAGAACGTTCCGTATAGAAGTTAGGGCCATTTGAACTTTTATCAGTGTCTGATTTGGGACTCAAGGGAAGCATAGCTATAAGTGATAGATTAAATTGATAAGAGGCTCGATTACTTTATTGTCAACAAATTTCAAGGTTTTATAACGCTAAAGTAAAAAGTTACAACCATTTGAATGGTGCAAACTTTGATAGGTATAGGACGCACCGTTAAATTGACAAGAGGCTCGAGTACTTTATTGTCACAAAATTTCAAGGTTTTTCGACTCTTCAGTAAAAAGTTACAAGCATTTGAATGTTGCAAACTTTGATAGGTGTAGGACGCACCCTATATAAGTTAGGGCCATTTGAAGTTTTATCAGTGTTTGATTTGGGACTCAAGGGTAGCATAGCTATGAGTGATAGCATAAATTGATAAGAGGCTCGATTACTTTATTGTCACCAAATTTCAAGGTTTTATGACGCTCCAGTAAAGAGTTACAAAACATTTGAATGTTGCAAACTTTGATAGGTATAGGACGCACCGTATAGAAGCTAGGGCCATTTGACGTTTTATCAGTGTCTGATTTGGGACTCAAGGGAAGCATAGCTATGAGTGATAGCTTAAATTAATAAGAGGCTCGATTTCTTTATAGTCACCAAATTTCAAGGTTTTATAACGCTAAAGTAAAAAGTAACAACCATTTGAATGTTGCAAACTTTGATAGGTATAGGACGCACCGTTAAATTGACAAGAGGCTCGAGTACTTTATTGTCACAAAATTTCAAGGATTTTTGACGCTCCTGTAAAAAGTTACAAGCATTTTAATATTGCAAACTTTGATAGGTGTAGGACGCACTGTATACAAGTTAGGGCCATTTGAAGTTTTATCAGTGTCTGATTTGGGACTCAAGGGTAGCATAGCTATGAGTGATAGCTTAAGTTAATAAGAGGCTCGATTACTTTATTGTCATCAAATTTCAAGGTTTTATGACGCTCCAGTAAAGAGTTACAAGCATTTGAATGGTGCAAACTTTGATGGATATAGGACGCACCGTATAGAAGTTAGGGCCATTTGAAGGTTTAGCAGTGTTTGATTTGGGAATCAAGCGTAGCGTAGCTATGAGCGATAGCTTAAATTGACAAAAGGCTCGTCTACTTTACTGTCACAAAATTTCAAGATTTTATGACGCTCCAGTAAAAAGTTACAAGCATTTGAATGTTGCAAACTTTGATAGGTATAGGACGCACCGTATAGAAGATAGGGCCATTTGAAGTTTTATCAGTGTTTGATTTGGGACTCAAGGGTAGAATAGCTATGAGCGATAGCTTACATTGAAAAGAGGCCCGAGTTTTTTTATTGTCTCAAAATTTTAAGATTTTATGGCGCTCCAGTAAAAAGTTACAAGCATTTGTATGTTGCAACCTTTGATAGGTGTAGGACGCACCGTATAGAAGTTAGGGCTATTTGAAGTTTTATTAGTGTTTGAGATGGGACTCAAGGGTAGCATAGTTATGAGCGATGGCTTAAATTGACAAGAGGCTCGAGTACTTCATTGTCACAAAATTTCAATGTTTTTTGACGCTCCCGTAAAAAGTTACATGCATTTAAATGCTGCAATCTTTGATAGGTGTAAGACGCACCTTATAGAAGTTAGGGCCATTTGAAGTTTTATCAGTGTTTGATTTGGGACTCCAGGGTAGCATAGCTATGAGCGATAGCTAAAATTGACAAGAGTCTCGGGTACTTTATTGTCACAAAATTTCAAGGTTTTATGACGCTCCAGTAAAAAGTTACAAGCATTTGAATGTTGCAAACTTTCATGGATGTAGGATGCACCGTATAGAAGTTAGGGCCATTTGAAGTTTTATCAGTGTTTCATTTTGGGACTTAAGAGTAGCATAGCTATGAGCGATGGCTTAAATTGATAAGAGGCTCCAGTACTTCATTATCACAAAATTTCAAGGCTTAATGCCGCTCCAGTAAAAATTTACAAGCATTTGAATGTTGCAAACTTTGATAGGTGTAGGACGCACCGTATAGAAGTTAGGGCCATTTGAAGTTTTAGCAGTGTTTGATTTGGGACTCAAGGGTAGCATAGCTATGAGCGATAGCTTAAATTGACAAGAGGCTCGGGTACTTTATTGTCACAAAATTTCAAGGTTTTATGACGCTCCAGTAAAAAGTTAAAAGCATCTGAATGTTGCAAACTTTGATAGGTGTAGGACGCACCGTATAGAAGTTAGGGCCATTTGAAGTTTTATCAGTGTTTTTTTTTTTTTGACTGAAGAGAGGCATAGCTATGAGCGATAGCTTAAATTGACAAGAGGCACGAATACTTTATTGTCACAAAATTCCAAGGTTTTATGACGCTCCAGTAAAAAGTTACAAGCATTTGATTGTTGCAAACTTTGATAGGTGTATGACGCACCGTATATAAGTTAGGGCCATTTGAAGTTTTAGCAGCGTTTGATTTGGGACTCAAGGGTAGAATAGCTATGAGCGAAAGCTTAAATTGACAAGAGGCTCGAGTTGTTTTATCGTCACAAAATTTAAAGATTTTATGACGCTCCAGTAAAAAGTTAGAAGCATTTGATTGTTGCAAACTTTGATAGGTGTAGAACGTACCGTATAGAAGTTAAGGCCATTTGAACTTTTATCAGTGTCTGATTTGGGACTCAAGGGAAGCATAGCTATAAGTGATAGATTAAATTGATAAGAGGCTCGATTACTTTATTGTCAACAAATTTCAAGGTTTTATAACGCTAAAGTAAAAAGTTACAACCATTTGAATGGTGCAAACTTTGATAGGTATAGGACGCACCGTTAAATTGACAAGAGGCTCGAGTACTTTATTGTCACAAAATTTCAAGGTTTTTCGACTCTTCAGTAAAAAGTTACAAGCATTTGAATGTTGCAAACTTTGATAGGTGTAGGACGCACCGTATAGAAGTTAGGGCCATTTGAAGGCTTAGCAGTGTTTGATTTGGGACTCAAGCGTAGCGTAGCTATGAGCGATAGCTTAAATTGACAAAAATGGCGCTCCAGTAAAAAGTTACAAGCATTTGATTGTTGCAAACTTTGATAGGTGTAGGACGCACCGAATAAAAGTTAGGGCTATTTGAAGTTTTATTTGTGTTTGAGATGGGACTCAAGGGTAGCATAGTTATGGGCGATGGCTTAAATTGATAAGAGGCTCGAGTACTTCATTGTCACAAAATTTCAATGTTTTTTGACGCTCCCGTAAAAAGTTACATGCATTTGAATGCTGCAATCTTTGATATGTGTAAGACGCACCTTATAAAAGTTAGGGCCATTTGAAGTTTTATCAGTGTTTGATTTGGGACTCCAGGGTAGCATAGCTATGAGCGATAGCTAAAATTGACAAGAGTCTCGGGTACTTTATTGTCACAAAATTTCAAGGTTTTATGACGCTCCAGTAAAAAGTTACAAGCATTTGAATGTTGCAAACTTTCATGGATGTAGGACGCACCGTATAGAAGTTAGGGCCATTTGAAGTTTTATCAGTGTTTCATTTTGGGACTCAAGAGTAGCATAGCTATGAGCGATAGCTTAAATTGATAAGAGGCTCCAGTACTTCATTATCACAAAATTTCAAGGTTTTATGAAGCTCCAGTAAAAATTTACAAGCATTTGAATGTTGCAAACTTTGATAGGTGTAGGACGCACCGTATAGAAGTTAGGGCCATTTGAAGTTTTAGCAGTGTTTGATTTGGGACTCAAGGGTAGCATAGCTATGAGCGATAGCTTAAATTGACAAGAGGCTCGGGTACTTTATTGTCACAAAATTTCAAGGTTTTATGACGCTCCAGTAAAAAGTTAAAAGCATTTGAATGTTGCAAACTTTGATAGGTGTAGGACGCACCGTATAGAAGTTAGGGCCATTTGAAGTTTTAGCAGTGTTTGATTTGGGATTCCAGGGTAGCATAGCTATGAGCGATAGCTTAATTTGACAAGAGGCTCGAGTACTTCATTGCCACAAAATTTCAATGTTTTTTGACGCTCCCGTAAAAAGTTACATGCATTTGAATGCTGCAATCTTTGATAGGTGTAAGACGCACCTTATAGAAGTTAGGGCCATTTGAAGTTTTATCAGTGTTTCATTTTGGGACTCAAGAGTAGCATAGCTATGAGTGATAGCTTAAATTGATAAGAGGCTCGAGTACTTCATTGTCACAAAATTTCAAGGTTTTTTGACGCTCCAATAAAAAGTTACAAGCATTTGAATGTTGCAAACTTTGATAGGTGTAGGGCGCACCGTATAGAAGTTAGGGTCATTTGAAGTTTTATCAGTGTTTTATTTTGGGACTCAAGAGTAGTATAGCTATGAGCGATAGCTTAAATTGACAAGAGGCTCGAGTACTTCATTGTCACACAATTTCAATGTTTTTTGACGCTCCCGTAAAAAGTTACATGCATTTGAATGCTGCAATCTTTGATAGGTGTAAGACGCACCTCATAGAAGTTAGGGCCATTTGAAGTTTTATCAGTGTTTCATTTTGGGACTCAAGAGTAGCATAGCTCTGAGCGATAGCTTAAATTGATAAGAGGCTCGTGTACTTTATTGTCACAAAATTTCAAGGTTTTATGACGCTCCAGTAAAAAGTTACAAGCATTTGAATGTTGCAAACTTTGATAGGTGTAGGACGCACCGTATAGAAGTTAGGGCCATTTGAAGTTTTAATAGTGTTTTTTTTTTGGGACTGAAGAGAGGCAAAGCTATGAGCGATTGCATAAATTGACAAGAGGCTCGAGTACTTCATTGTCACAAAATTTCAAGGTTTTTTGACGCTCCAATAAAAAGTTACAAGCATTTGAATGTTGCAAACTTTGATAGGTGTAGGGCGCACCGTATAGAAGTTAGGGTCATTTGAAGTTTTATCAGTGTTTTATTTTGGGACTCAAGAGTAGTATAGCTATGAGCGATAGCTTAAATTGACAAGAGGCTCGAGTACTTCATTGTCACACAATTTCAATGTTTTTTGACGCTCCCGTAAAAAGTTACATGCATTTGAATGCTGCAATCTTTGATAGGTGTAAGACGCACCTCATAGAAGTTAGGGCCATTTGAAGTTTTATCAGTGTTTCATTTTGGGACTCAAGAGTAGCATAGCTATGAGCGATAGCTTAAATTGATAAGAGGCTCGTGTACTTTATTGTCACAAAATTTCAAGGTTTTATGACGCTCCAGTAAAAAGTTACAAGCATTTGAATGTTGCAAACTTTGATAGGTGTAGGACGCACCGTATAGAAGTAGAGGCCATTTGAAGTTTTAGCAGTGTTTGGTTTGGGACTCAAGGGTAGAATAGCTATGAACGATAGATTAAATTGAAAAGAGGCTCGAGTTTTTGTATTGTCAAAAAATTTCAAGATTTTATGACGCTCCAGTAAAAAGTTACAAGCATTTGATGGGTGTAGGACGCACCGTATAGAAGATAGGCCCATTTGACGTTTGATCAGCGTTTGATTTGGGACTCAAGGGTAGAATAGCTATGAGCGATAGCTTAAATTGAAAAGAGGCTCGAGTTTTTTTATTGTTACAAAATTTTAAGATTTTATGACGCTCCAGTAAAAAGTTACAAGCATTTGATTGTTGCAAACTTTGATAGGTGTAGAACGCACCGTATAGAAGTGAGCGCCAATTGAAGTTTTATCAGTGTTTCATTTTGGGACTCAAGAGTAGCATAGCTATGAGCGATAGCTTAAATTGATTAGAGGCTCGAGTACTTCATTATCAAAAAATTTCAAGGTTTTATGCCGCTCCAGTAAAAATTTACAAGCATTTGAATGTTGCAAACTTTGATAGGTATAGGACGCACCGTATAGAAGTTAGGGCCATTTGACGTTTTATCAGTGTCTCATTTGGGCTTCAAGGGAAGCATAGCTATGAGTGATAGCTTAAATTAATAAGAGGCTCGATTTCTTTATAGTCACCAAATTTCAAGGTTTTATAACGCTAAAGTAAAAAGTAACAACCATTTGAATGTTGCAAACTTTGATAGGTACAGGACGCACCGTTAAATTGACAAGAGGCTCGAGTACTTTATTGTCACAAAATTTCAAGGATTTTTGACGCTCCTGTAAAAAGTTACAAGCATTTTAATGTTGCAAACTTTGATAGGTGTAGGACGCACTGTATACAAGTTAGGGCCATTTGAAGTTTTATCAGTGTCTGATTTGGGACTCAAGGGTAGCATAGCTATGAGTGATAGCTTAAGTTAATAAGAGGCTCGATTACTTTATTGTCACCAAATTTCAAGGTTTTATGACGCTCCAGTAAAGAGTTACAAGCATTTGAATGGTGCAAACTTTGATAGATATAGGACGCACCGTATAGAAGTTAGGGCCATTTGAAGGTTTAGCAGTGTTTGATTTGGGAATCAAGCGTAGCGTAGCTATGAGCAATAGCTTAAATTGACAAAAGGCTCGTCTACTTTATTGTCACAAAATTTCAAGATTTTATGACACTCCAGTAAAAAGTTACAAGCATTTGAATGTTGCAAACTTTGATAGGTATAGGACGCACCGTATAGAAGATAGGGCCATTTGAAGTTTTATCAGTGTTTGATTTGGGACTCAAGGGTAGAATAGCTATGAGCGATAGCTTAAATTGAAAAGAGGCTCGAGTTTTTTTTTGTCACAAAATTTTAAGATTTTATGACGCTCCAGTAAAAAGTTACAAGCATTTGTATGTTGCAAACTTTGATAGGTGTAGGACGCACCGTATAGAAGTTAGGGCTATTTGAAGTTTTATTATTGTTTGAGATGGGACTCAAGGGTAGCATAGTTATGAGCGATGGCTTAAATTGACAAGAGGCTCGAGTACTTCATTGTCACAAAATGTCAATGTTTTTTGACGCTCCCGTAAAAAGTTACATGCATTTAAATGCTGCAATCTTTGATAGGTGTAAGACGCACCTTATAGAAGTTAGGGCCATTTGAAGTTTTATCAGTGTTTGATTTGGGACTCCAGGGTAGCATAGCTATGAGCGATAGCTAAAATTGACAAGAGCGAAGTTAGGGCTATTTGTAGTTTTATCAGTGTTTCATTTTGGGACTCAAGAGTAGCATAGCTATGAGCGATAGCTCAAATTGATAAGAGGCTCGAGTACTTCATTATCACAACATTTCAAGGTTTTATGCCGCTCCAGTAAAAATTTACAAGCATTTGAATGTTGCAAATTTTGATAGGTGTAGGACGCACCGTATAGAAGTTAGGGCCATTTGAAGTTTTAGCAGTGTTTGATTTGGGACTCAAGGGTAGCATAGCTATGAGCGATAGCTTAAATTGACAAGAGGCTCGGGTACATTATTGTCACAAAATTTCAAGGTTTTATGACGCTCCAGTAAAAAGTTACAATCATTTAAATGTTGCAAACTTTGATAGGTGTAGGACGCACCGTATAGAAGTTAGGGCCATTTGAAGTTTTATCAGTGTTTTTTTTTGGGACTGAAGAGAGGCATAGCTATGAGCGATAGCTTAAATTGACAAGAGGCACGAATACTTTATTGTCACAAAATTCAAAGGTTTTATGACGCTCCAGAAAAAAGATACAAGCATTTGATTGTTGCAAACTTTGATAGGTGTATGTCGCACCGTATATAAGTTAGCGCCATTTGAAGTTTTAGCAGCGTTTGATTTGGGACTCAAGGGTAGAATAGCTATGAGCGAAAGCTTAAATTGACAAGAGTCTCGAGTTGTTTTATCGTCACAAAATTTAAAGATTTTATGACGCTCCAGTAAAAAGTTAGAAGCATTTGATTGTTGCAAACTTTGATAGGTGTAGAACGTACCGTATAGAAGTTAGGGCCATTTGAACTTTTATCAGTGTCTGATTTGGGACTCAAGGGAAGCATAGCTATAAGTGATAGATTAAATTGATAAGAGGCTCGATTACTTTATTGTCAACAAATTTCAAGGTTTTATAACGCTAAAGTAAAAAGTTACAACCATTTGAATGGTGCAAACTTTGATAGGTATAGGACGCACCGTTAAATTGACAAGAGGCTCGAGTACTTTATTGTCACAAAATTTCAAGGTTTTTCGACTCTTCAGTAAAAAGTTACAAGCATTTGAATGTTGCAAACTTTGATAGGTGTAGGACGCACCGTATATAAGTTAGGGCCATTTGAAGTTTTATCAGTGTTTGATTTGGGACTCAAGGGTAGCATAGCTATGAGTGATAGCATAAATTGATAAGAGGCTCGATTACTTTATTGTCACCAAATTTCAAGGTTTTATGACGCTCCAGTGAAGAGTTACAAAACATTTGAATGTTGCAAACTTTGATAGGTATAGGACGCACCGTATAGAAGTTAGGGCCATTTGACGTTTTATCAGTGTCTGATTTGGGACTCAAGGGAAGCATAGCTATGAGTGATAGCTTAAATTAATAAGAGGCTCGATTTCTTTATAGTCACCAACTTTCAAGGTTTTATAACGCTAAAGTAAAAAGTAACAACCATTTGAATGTTGCAAACTTTGATAGGTATAGGACGCACCGTTAAATTGACAAGAGGCTCGAGTACTTTATTGTCACAAAATTTCAAGGATTTTTGACGCTCCTGTAAAAAGTTACAAGCATTTGAATGTTGCAAACTTTGATAGGTGTAGGACGCACTGTATACAAGTTAGGGCCATTTGAAGTTTTATCAGTGTCTGATTTGGGACTCAAGGGTAGCATAGCTATGAGTGATAGCTTAAGTTAATAAGAGGCTCGATTACTTTATAGTCACCAAATTTCAAGGTTTTATGACGCTCCAGTAAAGAGTTACAAGCATTTGAATGGTGCAAAATTTGATAGATATAGGACGCACCGTATAGAAGTTAGGGCCATTTGAAGGTTTAGCAGTGTTTGATTTGGGAATCAAGCGTAGCGTAGCTATGAGCGATAGCTTAAATTGGCAAAAGGCTCGTCTACTTTATTGTCACAAAATTTCAAGATTTTATGACGCTCCAGTGAAGAGTTACAAAACATTTGAATGTTGCAAACTTTGATAGGTATAGGACGCACCGTATAGAAGTTAGGGCCATTTGACGTTTTATCAGTGTCTGATTTGGGACTCAAGGGAAGCATAGCTATGAGTGATAGCTTAAATTAATAAGAGGCTCGATTTCTTTATAGTCACCAAATTTCGAGGTTTTATAACGCTAAAGTAAAAAGTAACAACCATTTGAATGTTGCAAACTTTGATAGGTATAGGACGCACCGTTAAATTGACAAGAGGCTCGAGTACTTTATTGTCACAAAATTTCAAGGATTTTTGACGCTCCTGTAAAAAGTTACAAGCATTTGAATGTTGCAAACTTTGATAGGTGTAGGACGCACAGTATACAAGTTAGGGCCATTTGAAGTTTTATCAGTGTCTGATTTGGGACTCAAGGGTAGCATAGCTATGAGTGATAGCTTAAGTTAATAAGAGGCTCGATTACTTTATAGTCACCAAATTTCAAGGTTTTATGACGCTCCAGTAAAAAGTTACAAGCATTTGAATGTTACAAACTTTGATAGGTATAGGACGCACCGTATAGAAGATAGGGCCATTTGAAGTTTTATCAGTGTTTGATTTGGGACTCAAGGGTAGAATAGCTATGAGCGATAGCTTACATTGAAAAGAGGCTCGAGTTTTTTTATTGTCTCAAAATTTAAAGATTTTATGGCGCTCCAGTAAAAAGTTACAAGCATTTGAATGTTGCAAACTTTGATAGGTGTAGGGCGCACCGTATAGAAGTTAGGGCCATTTGAAGTTTTATCAGTGTTTTATTTTGGGACTCAAGAGTAGTATAGCTATAAGCGATAGCTTAAATTGACAAGAGGCTCGAGTACTTCATTGTCACAAAATTTCAATGTTTTTTGACGCTCCCGTAAAAAGTTACATGCATTTGAATGCTGCAATCTTTGATAGGTGTAAGACGCACCTTATAGAAGTTAGGGCCATTTGAAGTTTTATCAGTGTTTCATTTTGGGACTCAAGAGTAGCATAGCTATGAGCGATAGCTTAAATTGATAAGAGGCTCGTGTACTTTATTGTCACAAAATTTCAAGGTTTTATGACGCTCCAGTAAAAAGTTACAAGCATTTGAATGTTGCAAACTTTGATAGGTGTAGGACGCACCGTATAGAAGTAGAGGCCATTTGAAGTTTTAGCAGTGTTTGGTTTGGGACTCAAGGGTAGAATAGCTATGAACGATAGATTAAATTGAAAAGAGGCTCGAGTTTTTGTATTGTCAAAAAATTTCAAGATTTTATGACGCTCCAGTAAAAAGTTACAAGCATTTGATGGGTGTAGGACGCACCGTATAGAAGATAGGCCCATTTGAAGTTTGATCAGCGTTTGATTTGGGACTCAAGGGTAGAATAGCTATGAGCGATAGCTTAAATTGAAAAGAGGCTCGAGTTTTTTTATTGTCACAAAATTTTAAGATTTTATGACGCTCCAGTAAAAAGTTACAAGCATTTGATTGAAGTTAGCGCCAATTGAAGTTTTATCAGTGTTTCATTTTGGGACTCAAGAGTAGCATAGCTATGAGCGATAGCTTAAATTGATTAGAGGCTCGAGTACTTCATTATCACAAAATTTCAAGGTTTTATGCCGCTCCAGTAAAAATTTACAAGCATTTGAATGTTGCAAACTTTGATAGGTATAGGACGCACCGTATAGAAGTTAATGCCATTTGACGTTTTATCAGTGTCTCATTTGGGCTTCAAGGAAAGCATAGCTATGAGTGATAGCTTAAATTAATAAGAGGCTCGATTACTTTATACTCACCAAATTTCAAGGTTTTATAACGCTAAAGTAAAAAGTAACAACCATTTGAATGTTGCAAACTTTGATAGGTACAGGACGCACCGTTAAATTGACAAGAGGCTCGAGTACTTTATTGTCAAAAAATTTCAAGGATTTTTGACGCTCCAGTAAAAATTTACAAGCATTTGAATGTTGCAAACTTTGATAGGTGTAGGACGCACCGTATACAAGTTAGGGCCATTTGAAGTTTTATCAGTGTCTGATTTGGGACTCAAGGGTAGCATAGCTAGGAGTGATAGCTTAAGTTAATAAGAGGCTCGATTACTTTATTGTCACCAAATTTCAAGGTTTTATGACGCTCTAGTAAAGAGTTACAAGCATTTGTATGTTGCAAACTTTGATAGATATAGGACGCACCGTATAGAAGTTAGGGCCATTTGAAGGTTTAGCAGTGTTTGATTAGGGACTCAAGCGTAGCTTAGCTATGAACGATAGCTTAAATTGACAAAGCCTCGGGTACTTTATTGTCACAAAATTTCAAGGTTTTATGACTCTCCAGGAAAAAGTTACAAGCATTTGAATGTTGCAAATTCTAATAGGTGTAGGACGCACCGTATAGAAGTTAGTGCTATTTGAAGTTTTTTCAGTGTTTTATTTTGGGACTGAAGAATAGCATAGCTATGAGCGATAGCTTAGATTAACAAGAGGCTCGAGTACTTTATTGTCACAATATTTCAAGATTTTATGACGCTCCAGTAAAAAGTAACAAGCATTTGATTGTTGCAAACTTTGATAGGTGTAGGACGTACCGTATAGAAGTTAGGGCCATTTGAAGTTTTATCAGTGTTTTTTTTTTGGACTGAAGAGTAGCATAGCTATGAGCGATTGCTTAAATTGACAAGAGGCTCGAGTACTTTATTATCACAAAATTTCAAGGTTTTATGACGCTCCAGTAAGAAGTTACAAGTATTTGAATGTTGAAAACTTTGATAGGTGTAGGACGCACCGTATAGAAGTTAGGGCCATTTGAAGTTTTAGCAGTGTTTGGTTTGGGACTCAAGGGTAGAATAGCTATGAGCGATAGCTTAAATTGAAAAAGGCTCGAGTTTTTTTATTGTCACAAAATTTCAGATTTTATGACGCTCCAGTAAAAAGTTACAAGTATTTGATTGTTGTAAACTTTGATAGGTGTAGGACGCACCGTATAGAAGATAGAGCCATTTGAAGTTTGATCAGTATTTGATTTGGGACTCAAGGGTAGAATAGCTATGAGCGATAGCTTAAATTGAAAAGAGGCTCGAGTTTTTTTATTGTCACAAAATTTTAAGATTTTATGACGCTCCAGTAAAAAGTTACAAGCATTTGATTGTTGCAAACTTTGATAGGTGTAGGACGCACCGTATAGAAGATAGGGCCATTTGAAGTTTGATCAGTGTTTGATTTGGGACTCAAGAGTAGCATAGCTATGAGCGATAGCTTAAATTGATTAGAGGCTCGAGTACTTCATTATCACCAAATTTCAAGGTTTTATGCCGCTCCAGTAAAAATTAACAAGCATTTGAATGTTGCAAACTTTGATAGGTATAGGACGCTCTGTATAGAAGTTAAGGCCATTTGACGTTTTATCAGTGTCTGATTTGGGACTCAAGGGAAGCATAGCTATGAGCGATAGCTTAAATTAATAAGAGGCTCGATTACTTTATAGTCACCAAATTTCAATGTTTTATAACGCTAAAGTAAAAAGTAACAACCATTTGAATGTTGCAAACTTTGATAGGTATAGGACGCACCGTTAAATTGACAAGAGGCTCGAGTAATTTATTGTCACAAAATTTCAAGGATTTTTGAAGCTCCAGAAAAAAGTTACAAGCATTTGAATGTTGCAAACTTTGATAGGTGTAGGACGCACCGTATACAAGTTAGGGCCATTTGAAGTTTTATCAGTGTCTGATTTGGGTCTCAAGGGTAGCATAGCTATGAGTAATAGCTTAAGTTAATAAGAGGCTCGATTACTTTATTGTCACCAAATTTCAAGGTTTTATGACGCTCCAGTAAAGAGTTACAAGCATTTCTATGTTGCAAACTTTGATAGATATAGGACGCACCGTATAGAAGTTAGGGCCATTTGAAGGTTTAGTAGTGTTTGATTTGGGACTCAAGCGTAGCGTAGCTATGAGCGATAGCTTAAATTGATAAGAGGGTCGAGTACTTCATTATCACAAAATTTCAAGGTTTTATGCCGCTCCAGTAAAAATTTACAAGCATTTGAATGTTGCAAACTTTGATAGGTGTAGGACGCACCGTATAGAAGTTAGGGCCATTTGAAGTTTTAGCAGTGTTTGATTTGAGATTCAAGGGTAGCATAGCTATGAGCGATAGCTTAAATTGACAAGAGGCTCGGGTACTTTATTGTCACAAAATTTCAAGGTTTTATGACGCTCCAGTAAAAAGTTACAAGCATTTGAATGTTGCAAACTTTGATAGGTGTAGGACGCACCGCATAGAAGTTAGGGCTATTTGAAGTTTTATTAGTGTTTGATTTGGGACTCAAGGGTAGCATAGTTATGAGCGATGGCTTAAATTGACAAGAGTCTCGGGTACTTTATTGTCACAAAATTTCAAGGTTTTATGACGCTCCAGTAAAAAGTTACAAGCATTTGAATGTTGCAAACTTTGATAGGTGTAGGACGCACCGTATAGAAGTTAGGGCCATTTGAAGTTTTTTATCAGTGTTTCATTTTGGGACTCAAGAGTAGCATGGCTATGAGCGATAGCTTAAATTGATAAGAGGCTCGAGTACTTCATTATCACAAAATTTCAAGGTTTTATGCCGCTCCAGTAAAATTTTACAAGCATTTGAATGTTGCAAACTTTGATAGGTGTAGGACGCACCGTATAGAAGTTAGGGCCATTTGAAGTTTTATCAGTGTTTTTTTTGGGACTGAAGAGAGGCATAGCTATGAGCGATAGCTTAAACTGACAAGAGACTCGAGAACTTCATTGTCACAAAATTTCATGGTTTTTTGACGCTCCAATAAAAGGTTACAAGCATTTGAATGTTGCAAACTTTGATAGGTGTAGGACGCACCGTATAGAAGTTAGGGCCATATGAGGTTTAATCAGTGTTTGATTTGGGACTCAAGGGTAGCATAGCTATGAGCGATAGCTTAAATTGATAAGTGGCTCGAGTACTTAATGTCACAAATTTTCAAGGTTTTATGACGCTCCAGTAAAAAGTTACAAGCATTTGATTGTTGCAAACTTTGATAGGTGTAGCACGTTCCGTATAGAAGTTAGGGCCATTTGAAGTTTTATCAGTGTTTGAATTGGGACTCAAGGGTAGCATAGCTATGAGCGATATCTTAAATTTACAAGAGGCTCGGGTACTTTATTGTCACAAAATGTCAAGGTTTTATGACGCTCCCGTAAAAAGTTACAAGCATTTGAATGTTGGAAACTTTGATAGGTGTAGGACGCATCGTATAAAAGTTAGGGCCATTTGAAGTTTTATCAGTGATTTATTTTGGGACTGAAGAGTAGCATAGCTATGAACGATTGCATAAATTGACAAGAGGCTCGAGTACTTCATTGTCACAAAATTTCAATATTTTTTGAAGCTCCAATAAAAACTTACAAGCATTTGAATGTTGCAAACTTTGATAGGTGTAGGACGCACCGTATATAAGTTAGGGTCATTTGAAGTTTTATCAGTGTTTGATTTGGGACGCAAGGGTAGAATAGCTATGAGCGATAGCTTAAATTGAAAAGAGGCTCGAGTTTTTTTATTGTCACAAAATTTTAAGATTTTATGACGCTCCAGTAAAAAGTTACAAGCATTTGATTGTTGCAAACTGTGATAGGTGTAGGACGCATCGTATAGAAGTTAGGGCCATTTGAAGTTTTGGCACTGTTTGATTTTGGACTGAAGGGTAGCATAGCTATGAGCGATAGCTTAAACTGACAAGACGCTCGAGTACTTCATTGTCACAAAATTTCAATGTTTTTTGACGCTCCAGTAAAAAGTTACAAGCATTTGATTGTTGCAAACTTTGATAGTGTAGGACGCACCGTATAGAAGATAGGGCCATTTGAAGTTTGATCAGTGTTTCATTTTGGGACTCAAGAGTAGCATAGCTATGAGCGATAGCTTAAATTGATTAGAGGCTCGAGTACTTCATTATCACAAAATTTCAAGGTTTTATGCCGCTCCAGTAAAAATTTACAAGCATTTGAATGTTGCAAACTTTGATAGGTGTAGGACCCACCGTATAGAAGTTAGGGCTATTTGAAGTTTTATCAGTGTTTGATTTGGGACTCAAGGGTAGCATAGCTATGAGTGATAGCATAAATTGATAAGAGGCTCGATTACTTTATTGTCACCAAATTTCAAGGTTTTATGACGCTCCAGTAAAGAGTTACAAAACATTTGAATGTTGCAAACTTTGATAGGTATACGACGCACCGTATAGAAGTTAGGGCCATTTGACGTTTTATCAGTGTCTGATTTGGGACTCAAGGGAAGCATAGCTATGAGTGATAGCTTAAATTAATAAGAGGCTCGATTACTTTATAGTCACCAAATTTCAACGTTTTATAACGCCAAAGTAAAAAGTAACAACCATTTGAATGTTGCAAACTTTGATAGGTATAGGACGCACCGTTAAATTGACAAGAGGCTCGACTACTTTATTGTCACAAAATTTCAAGGATTTTTGACGCTCCAGTAAAAAGTTACAAGCATTTGAATGTTGCAAACTTTGATAGATATAGGACGCACCGTATAGAAGTTAGGGCCATTTGAAGTTTTATTAGTGTTTTATTTTGGGACTCAAGAGTAGCATAGCTATGAGCGATAGCTTAGATTGACAAGAGGGTCGAGTACTTTATTGTCACAATATTTCAAGATTTTATGACGCTCCAGTAAAAAGTAACAAGCATTTGACTGTTGCAAACTTTGATAGGTGTAGGACGTACCGTATAGAAGTTAGGGCCATTTGAAGTTTTATCAGTGTTTTATTTTGGGACTGAAGAATAGCATAGCTATGAGCGATAGCTTAGATTGACAAGAGGCTCGAGTACTTTATTGTCACAATATTTCAAGATTTTATGACGCTCCAGTAAAAAGTAACAAGCATTTGATTGTTGCAAACTTTGATAGGTGTAGGACGTACCGTATAGAAGTTAGGGCCATTTGAAGTTTTATCAGTGTTTGATTTGTGACTCAAGGGTAGCATAGCTATGAGCGATAGCTTAAATTGACAAGAGGCTCGGGTACTTTATTGTCACAAAATTTCAAGGTTTTATGCCGCTCCAGTAAAAATTTACAAGCATTTGAATGTTGCAAACTTTGATAGGTGTAGGACGCACCGTATAGAAGTTAGGGCCATTTGAAGTTTTAGCAGTGTTTGATTTGGGACTCAAGGGTAGCATAGCTATGAGCGATAGCTTAAATTGACAAGAGGCTCGGGTACTTTATTGTCACAAAATTTCAAGGTTTTATGACGCTCCAGTAAAAAGTTACAAGCATTTGAATGTTGCAAACTTTGATAGGTGTAGGACGCACCGTATAGATGTTAGGGCCATTTGAAGTTTTATCAGTATTTTTTTTTGGGACTGAAGAGAGGCGTAGCTATGAGCGATTGCTTAAATTGACAAGAGGCTCGAGTACTTCATTGTCACAAAATTGCATGATTTTATGACGCTCCAGTAAAAAGTTACAAGCATTTGATTTTTGCAAACTTTGATATTTGTAGGACGCACCGTATATAAGTTAGGGCCATTTGAAGTTTTATCAGTGTTTGATTTGGGACTCAAGGGTAGCATAGCTATGAGTGATAGCTTAAATTGATAAGAGGCTCGATTACTTTATTGTCACCAAATTTCAAGGCTTTATGACGTTCCAGTAAAGAGTTACAAGCATTTGAATATTGCAAACTTTGATAGGTGTAGGACGCACCGTATAGAAGTAGAGGCCATTTGAAATTTTATCAGTGTTTGATTTGGGACTCAAGGGTAGCATAACTATGAGCGATAGCTTAAATTGACAAAGCCTCGGGTACTTTATTGTCACAAAATTTCAAGGTTTTATGACGCTCCAGTAAAAAGTTACAAGCATTTGAATGTTGCAAATTTTAATAGATGTAGGACGCACCGTATAGAAGTTAGTGCCCTTTGAAGTTTTTTCAGTGTTTTATTTTGGGACTGAAGAATTGCATAGCTATGAGCGATAGCTTAGATTGACAAGAGGCTCGAGTACTTTATTGTCACAATATTTCAAGATTTTATGACTCTCCAGTAAAAAGTAACAAGCATTTGATTGTTGCAAACTTTGATAGGTGTAGGATGCACGGTATAGAAGTTAGGGCCATTTGAAGTTTTAACAGTGTTTGATTTGGGATTCAAGGGTAGCATAGCTATGAGCGATAGCTTAAATTGACAAGATGCTCGGGTACTTTATTGTCACAAAATTTCAAGGTTTTATGACGCTCCAGTAAAAAGTTACAAGCATTTGAATGTTGCAAACTTTGATAGGTGTAGGACGCACCGTATAGAAGTTAGGGCCATTTGAAGTTTTATCAGTGTTTTTTTTTGGGACTGAAGAGAGGCATTGCTATGAGCGATTGCATAAATTGACAAGAGGCTCGAGTACTTCATTGTCACAAAATTTCAAGGTTTTTGACGCTCCAATAAAAAGTTACAAGCATTTGAATGTTGCAAACTTTGATAGGTGTAGGGCGCACCGTATAGAAGTTAGGGCCATTTGAAGTTTTATCAGTGTTTTATTTTGGGACTCAAGAGTAGCATAGCTATGAGCGATAGCTTAAATTGACAAGAGACTCGAGTACATCATTGCCCCAAAATTTCAAGGTTTTTTCACGCTCCAGTAAAAAGTTACAAGCATTTGAATGTTGCAAACTTTGATAGGTGTAGGACGCACCGTATAGAAGTAGAGTCCATTTGAAATTTTATCAGTGTTTGATTTGGGACTCAAGGGTAGCATAACTATGAGCGATGGCTTAAATTGACAAAGCCTCTCGTACTTTATTGTCACAAAATTTCAAGGTTTTATGACGCTCCAGTAAAAAGTTACAAGCATTTGAATGTTGCAAATTTTAATAGGTGTAGGACGCACCGTATAGAAGTTAGTGCCATTTGAAGTTTTTTCAGTGTTTTATTTTGGGACTGAAGAATAGCATAGCTATGAGCGATAGCTTAGATTGACAAGAGGCTCGAGTACTTTATTGCCACAATATTTCAAGATTTTATGACTCTCCAGTAAAAAGTAACAAGCATTTGATTGTTGCAAACTTTGATAGGTGTAGGACGTACCGTATAGAAGTTAGGGCCATTTGAAGTTTTAGCAGTGTTAGGTTTGGGACTCAAGGGTAGAATAGCTATGAGAGATAGCTTAAATTGAAAAGAGGCTCGAGTTTTTTTATTGTCACAAAATTTTAAGATTTTATGACGCTCCAGTAAAAAGTTACAAGCAATTGATTGTTGCAAACTTTGATAGGTGTAGGATGCACCGTATAGAAGATAGGGCCATTTGAAGTTTGATCAGTGTTTGATTTGGGACTCAAGGATAGAATAGCTATGAGCGATGGCTTAAATTGAAAAGAGACTCGAGTTTTTTTATTGTCACAAAATTTTAAGATTTTATGACGCTCCAGTAAAAAGTTACAAGCAATTGATTGTTGCAAACTTTGATAGGTGTAGGACGCACCGTATAGAAGATAGGGCCATTTGAAGTTTGATCAGTGTTTGATTTGGGACTCAAGGATAGAATAGCTATGAGCGATGGCTTAAATTGAAAAGAGGCTCGAGTTTTTTTAATGTCACAAAATTTTAAGATTTTATGACGCTCCAGTAAAAAGTTACAAGCATTTGATTGTTGCAAACTTTGATAGGTGTAGGACGCACCGTATAGATGTTAGGGCCATTTGAAGTTTTATCAGTATTTTTTTTTGGGACTGAAGAGAGGCGTAGCTATGAGCGATTGCTTAAATTGACAAGAGGCTCGAGTACTTCATTGTCACAAAATTGCATGATTTTATGACGCTCCAGTAAAAAGTTACAAGCATTTTATTTTTGCAAACTTTGATATTTGTAGGACGCACCGTATATAAGTTAGGGCCATTTGAAGTTTTATCAGTGTTTGATTTGGGACTCAAGGGTAGCATAGCTATGAGTGATAGCTTAAATTGATAAGAGGCTCGATTACTTTATTGTCACCAAATTTCAAGGCTTTATGACGTTCCAGTAAAGAGTTACAAGCATTTGAATATTGCAAACTTTGATAGGTGTAGGACGCACCGTATAGAAGTAGAGGCCATTTGAAATTTTATCAGTGTTTGATTTGAGACTCAAGGGTAGCATAACTATGAGCGATAGCTTAAATTGACAAAGCCTCGGGTACTTTATTGTCACAAAATTTCAAGGTTTTATGACGCTCCAGTAAAAAGTTACAAGCATTTGAATGTTGCAAATTTTAATAGATGTAGGACGCACCGTATAGAAGTTAGTGCCCTTTGAAGTTTTTTCAGTGTTTTATTTTGGGACTGAAGAATTGCATAGCTATGAGCGATAGCTTAGATTGACAAGAGGCTCGAGTACTTTATTGTCACAATATTTCAAGATTTTATGACTCTCCAGTAAAAAGTAACAAGCATTTGATTGTTGCAAACTTTGATAGGTGTAGGACGCACGGTATAGAAGTTAGGGCCATTTGAAGTTTTAACAGTGTTTGATTTGGGATTCAAGGGTAGCATAGCTATGAGCGATAGCTTAAATTGACAAGATGCTCGGGTACTTTATTGTCACAAAATTTCAAGGTTTTATGACGCTCCAGTAAAAAGTTACAAGCATTTGAATGTTGCAAACTTTGATAGGTGTAGGACGCACCGTATAGAAGTTAGGGCCATTTGAAGTTTTATCAGTGTTTTTTTTTGGGACTGAAGAGAGGCATTGCTATGAGCGATTGCATAAATTGACAAGAGGCTCGAGTACTTCATTGTCACAAAATTTCAAGGTTTTTGACGCTCCAATAAAAAGTTACAAGCATTTGAATGTTGCAAACTTTGATAGGTGTAGGGCGCACCGTATAGAAGTTAGGGCCATTTGAAGTTTTATCAGTGTTTTATTTTGGGACTCAAGAGTAGCATAGCTATGAGCAATAGCTTAAATTGACAAGAGACTCGAGTACATCATTGCCCCAAAATTTCAAGGTTTTTTGACGCTCTAGTAAAAAGTTACAAGCATTTGAATGTTGCAAACTTTGATAGGTGTAGGACGCACCGTATAGAAGTAGAGTCCATTTGAAATTTTATCAGTGTTTGATTTGGGACTCAAGGGTAGCATAACTATGAGCGATAGCTTAAATTGACAAAGCCTCTCGTACTTTATTGTCACAAAATTTCAAGGTTTTATGACGCTCCAGTAAAAAGTTACAAGCATTTGAATGTTGCAAATTTTAATAGGTGTAGGACGCACCGTATAGAAGTTAGTGCCATTTGAAGTTTTTTCAGTGTTTTATTTTGGGACTGAAGAATAGCATAGCTATGAGCGATAGCTTAGATTGACAAGAGGCTCGAGTACTTTATTGCCACAATATTTCAAGATTTTATGACTCTCCAGTAAAAAGTAACAAGCATTTGATTGTTGCAAACTTTGATAGGTGTAGGACGTACCGTATAGAAGTTAGGGCCATTTGAAGTTTTAGCAGTGTTAGGTTTGGGACTCAAGGGTAGAATAGCTATGAGAGATAGCTTAAATTGAAAAGAGGCTCGAGTTTTTTTATTGTCACAAAATTTTAAGATTTTATGACGCTCCAGTAAAAAGTTACAAGCAATTGATTGTTGCAAACTTTGATAGGTGTAGGATGCACCGTATAGAAGATAGGGCCATTTGAAGTTTGATCAGTGTTTGATTTGGGACTCAAGGATAGAATAGCTATGAGCGATGGCTTAAATTGAAAAGAGGCTCGAGTTTTTTTATTGTCACAAAATTTTAAGATTTTATGACGCTCCAGTAAAAAGTTACAAGCAATTGATTGTTGCAAACTTTGATAGGTGTAGGACGCACCTTATAGAAGATAGGGCCATTTGAAGTTTGATCAGTGTTTGATTTGGGACTCAAGGATAGAATAGCTATGAGCGATGGCTTAAATTGAAAAGAGGCTCGAGTTTTTTTAATGTCACAAAATTTTAAGATTTTATGACGCTCCAGTAAAAAGTTACAAGCATTTGATTGTTGCAAACTTTGATAGGTGTAGGACGCACCGTATAGAAGTTAGGGCTATTTGAAGTTTTATTAGTGTTTGATTTGGGACTCAAGGGTAGCATAGTTATGAGCGATGGCTTAAATTGACAAGAGGCTCGAGTACTTCATTGTCACAAAATTTCAATGTTTTTTGACGCTCCAGTAAAAAGTTACATGCATTTGAATGCTGCAATCTTTGATAGGTGTAAGACGCACCTTATAGAAGTTAGGGCCATTTGAAGTTTTATAAGTGTTTGATTTGGGACTCCAGGGTAGCATAGCTATGAGCGATAGCTAAAATTTACAAGAGTCTCGGGTACTTTATTGTCACAAAATTTCAAGGATTTTTGACGCTCCAGTAAAAAGTTACAAGCATTTGAATGTTGCAAACTATGATAGGTGTAGGACGCACCGTATACATGTTAGGGCCATTTGAAGTTTTATTAGTGTTTGATTTGGGACTCAAGGGTAGAATAGTTATGAGCGATGGCTTAAATTGACAAGAGGCTCGAGTACTTCATTATCACAAAATTTCAAGGTTTTATGCCGCTCCAGTAAAAATTTACAAGCATTTGAATGTTGCAAACTTTGATAGGTGTAGGACGCACGGTATAGAAGTTAGGGCCATTTGAAGTTTTAACAGTGTTTGATTTGGGATTCAAGGGTAGCATAGCTATGAGCGATAGCTTAAATTGACAAGAGGCTCGGGTACTTTATTGTCACAAAATTTAAAGGTTTTATGACGCTCCAGTAAAAAGTTACAAGCATTTGAATGTTGCAAACTTTGATAGGTGTAGGACGCACCGTATAGAAGTTAGGGCCATTTGAAGTTTTATCAGTGTTTTTTTTTGGGACTGAAGAGAGGCATTGCTATGAGCGATTGCATAAATTGACAAGAGGCTCGAGTACTTCATTGTCACAAAATTTCAAGGTTTTTGACGCTCCAATAAAAAGTTACAAGCATTTCAATGTTGCAAATTTTAATAGGTGTAGGACGCACCGTATAGAAGTTAGTGCCATTTGAAGTTTTTTCAGTGTTTTATTTTGGGACTGAAGAGTAGCATAGCTATGAGCGATAGCTTCGATTGACAAGAGGCTCGAGTACTTTATTGTCACAATATTTCAAGATTTTATGACTCTCCAGTAAAAAGTAGCAAGCATTTGATTGTTGCAAACTTTGATAGGTGTAGGACGTACCGTATAGAACTTAGGGCCATTTGAAGTTTTATCAGTGTTTGGTTTGGGACTCAAGGGTAGAATAGCTATGAGCGATAGCTTAAATTGAAAAGAGGCTCGAGTTTTTTTATTGTCACAAAATTTTAAGATTATATGACGCTCCAGTAAAAAGTTACAAGCAATTGATTGTTGCAAACTTTGATAGGTGTAGGACGCACCGTATAGAAAATAGGGCCATTTGAAGTTTGATCAGTGTTTGATTTGGGACTCAAGGATAGAATAGCTATGAGCGATGGCTTAAATTGAAAAGAGGCTCGAGTTTTTTTATTGTCACAAAATTTTAAGATTTTATGACGCTCCAGTAAAAAGTTACAAGCATTTGATTGTTGCAAACTTTGATAGGTATAGGACGCACCGTATAGAAGTTAGGGCTATTTGAACTTTTATTAGTGTTTGATTTGGGACTCAAGGGTAGCATAGTTATGAGCGATGGCTTAAATTGACAAGAGGCTCGAGTACTTCATTGTCACAAAATTTCAATGTTTTTTGACGCTCCAGTAAAAAGTTACATGCATTTGAATGCTGCAATCTTTGATAGGTGTAAGACGCACCTTATAGAAGTTAGGGCCATTTGAAGTTTTATCAGTGTTTGATTTGGGACTCCAGGGTAGCATAGCTATGAGCGATAGCTAAAATTGACAAGAGTCTCGGGTACTTTATTGTCACAAAATTTCAAGGATTTTTGACGCTCCAGTAAAAAGTTACAAGCATTTGAATGTTGCAAACTTTGATAGGTGTAGGACGCACCGTATACAAGTTAGGGCCATTTGAAGTTTTATCAGTGTCTGATTTGGGACTCAAGAGTAGCATAGCTATGAGCGATAGCTTAAATTGATAAGAGGCTCGAGTACTTCATTATCACAAAATTTCAAGGTTTTATGCCGCTCCAGTAAAAATTTACAAGCATTTGAATGTTGCAAACTTTGATAGGTGTAGGACGCACCGTATAGAAGTTAGGGCCATTTGAAGTTTTAGCAGTGTTTGATTTGGGACTCAAGGGTAGCATAACTATAAGCGATAGCTTAAATTGACAACAGGTTCGGGTACTTTATTGTCACAAAATTTCAAGGTTTTATGACGCTCCAGTAAAAAGTTACAAGCATTTGAATGTTGCAAACTTTGATAGGTGTAGGACGCACTGTATAGAAGTTAGGGCCATTTGAAGTTTTATCAGTGTTTTTTTTTTGGGACTGAAGAGAGGCATAGCTATGAGCGATTGCTTAAATTGACAAGAGGCTCGAGTACTTCATTGTCACAAAATTTCAAGGTTTTTTGACGCTCCAATAAAAAGTTACAAGCATTTGAATGTTGCAAACTTTGATAGGTGTAGGACGCACCGTATAGAAGTTAGGGCCATTTGAAGTTTTATCAGTGTTTTATTTTGGGACTCAAGAGTAGCATAACTATGAGCGATAGCTTAAATTGACAAGAGACTCGAGTACATCATTGCCACAAAATTTCTAGGTTTTTTGACGCTCCAGTAAAAAGTTACAAGCATTTGAATGTTGCAAACTTTGATAGGTGTAGGACGCACCGTATAGAAGTAGAGGCCATTTGAAGTTTTAGCAGTGTTTGATTTGGGACTCAAGGGTAGCATAACTATGAGCGATAGCTTAAATTGACAAAGCCACGGGTACTTTATTGTCACAAAATTTCAAGGTTTTATGACGCTCCAGTAAAAAGTTACAAGCATTTGAATGTTGCAAATTTTGATAGGTGTAGGATGCACCGTATAGAAGTTTGTGCCATTTGAAGTTTTATCAGTGTTTAATTTTGGGACTGAAGAGTAGCATAGCTATGAGCGATAGCTTAGATTGACAAGAGGCTCGAGTACTTTATTGTCACAATATTTCAAGATTTTATGACGCTCCAGTAAAAAGTAACAAGCATTTGATTGTTGCAAACTTTGATAGGTGTAGGACGTACCGTATAGAAGTTAGGGCCATTTGAAGTTTTATCAGTGTTTGATTTGGGTCTCAAGGGTAGTATAGCTATGAGCGATAGCTTAAATTGACAAGAGGCTCGAGTACTTTATTGTCACAAAATTTCAAGGTATTATGACGCTCCAGTAAAAATTTACAAGCATTTGAATGTTGCAAACTTTGATAGGTGTAGGACGCACCGTATAGAAATTAGGGCCATTTGAAGTTTTATCATTGTTTTTTTTTGGAACTGAAGAGAGGCATAGCTATGAGCGATTGCTTAAATTGACAAGAGGCTCGAGTACTTCATTGTCACAAAATTTCAAGGTTTTTGACGCTCCAATAAAAAGTTACAAGCATTTGAATGTTGCAAACTTTGGTAGGTGTAGGACGCACCGTATAGAAGTTAGGGCCATTTGAAGTTTTATCAGTGTTTTATTTTGGGACTCAAGAGTAGCATAACTATGAGCGATAGCTTAAATTGACAAGAGACTCGAGTACATCATTGCCACAAAATTTCAAGATTTTTTGACGCTCCAGTAAAAAGTTACAAGCATTTGAATGTTGTAAACTTTGTCAGGTGTAGGACGCACCGAATAGAAGTAGAGGCCATTTGAAGTTTTAGCAGTGTTTGATTTGGGACTCAAGGGTAGCATAACTATGAGTGATAGCTTAAATTGATAAAGCCTCGGGTACTTTATTGTCACAAGATTTCAAGGTTTTATGACGCTCCAGTAAAAAGTTACAAGCATTTGAAAGTTGCAAATTTTGATAGGTGTAGGACGCACCGTATAGAAGTTAGGACCATTTGAAGTTTTATCAGTGTTTTATTTTGGGACTCAAGAGTAGCATAACTATGAGCGATAGCTTAAATTGAAAAGAGACTCGAGTACATCATTGCCACAAAATTTCAAGGTTTTTTGACGCTCCAGTAAAAAGTTACAAGCATTTGAATGTTGCAAACTTTGACAAGTGTAGGACGCACCGTATAGAAGTTAGGGCCATTTGAAGTTTTATCAGTGTTTCATTTTGGGACTCAAGAGTAGCATAGCTATGAGCGATAGCTTGAATTGATAAGAGGCTCGAGTACTTCTTTATCACAAAATTTCAAGGTTTTATGCCGCTCCAGTAAAAAGTTACAAGCATTTGAATGTTGCAAACTTTGATAGGTGTAGGACGCACGGTATAGAAGTTAGGGCCATTTGAAGTTTTAACAGTGTTTGATTTGGGATTCAAGGGTAGCATAGCTATGAGCGATAGCTTAAATTGACAAGATGCTCGGGTACTTTATTGTCACAAAATTTCAAGGTTTTATGACGCTCCAGTAAAAAGTTACAAGCATTTGAATGTTGCAAACTTTGATAGGTGTAGGACGCACCGTATAGAAGTTAGGGCCATTTGAAGTTTTATCAGTGTTTTTTTTTGGGACTGAAGAGAGGCATTGCTATGAGCGATTGCATAAATTGACAAGAGGCTCGAGTACTTCATTGTCACAAAATTTCAAGGTTTTTGACGCTCCAATAAAAAGTTACAAGCATTTGAATGTTGCAAACTTTGATAGGTGTAGGGCGCACCGTATAGAAGTTAGGGCCATTTGAAGTTTTATCAGTGTTTTATTTTGGGACTCAAGAGTAGCATAGCTATGAGCGATAGCTTAAATTGACAAGAGACTCGAGTACATCATTGCCCCAAAATTTCAAGGTTTTTTGACGCTCCAGTAAAAAGTTACAAGCATTTGAATGTTGCAAACTTTGATAGGTGTAGGACGCACCGTATAGAAGTAGAGTCCATTTGAAATTTTATCAGTGTTTGATTTGGGACTCAAGGGTAGCATAACTATGAGCGATAGCTTAAATTGACAAAGCCTCTCGTACTTTATTGTCACAAAATTTCAAGGTTTTATGACGCTCCAGTAAAAAGTTACAAGCATTTGAATGTTGCAAATTTTAATAGGTGTAGGACGCACCGTATAGAAGTTAGTGCCATTTGAAGTTTTTTCAGTGTTTTATTTTGGGACTGAAGAATAGCATAGCTATGAGCGATAGCTTAGATTGACAAGAGGCTCGAGTACTTTATTGCCACAATATTTCAAGATTTTATGACTCTCCAGTAAAAAGTAACAAGCATTTGATTGTTGCAAACTTTGATAGGTGTAGGACGTACCGTATAGAAGTTAGGGCCATTTGAAGTTTTAGCAGTGTTAGGTTTGGGACTCAAGGGTAGAATAGCTATGAGAGATAGCTTAAATTGATAAGAGGCTCGAGTACTTCATTATCACAAAATTTCAAGGTTTTATGCCGCTCCAGTAAAAATTTACAAGCATTTGAATGTTGCAAACTTTGATAGGTGTAGGACGCACCGTATAGAAGTTAGGGCCATTTGAAGTTTTAGCAGTGTTTGATTTGGGACTCAAGGGTAGCATAACTATAAGCGATAGCTTAAATTGACAACAGGTTCGGGTACTTTATTGTCACAAAATTTCAAGGTTTTATGACGCTCCAGTAAAAAGTTACAAGCATTTGAATGTTGCAAACTTTGATAGGTGTAGGACGCACTGTATAGAAGTTAGGGCCATTTGAAGTTTTATCAGTGTTTTTTTTTTGGGACTGAAGAGAGGCATAGCTATGAGCGATTGCTTAAATTGACAAGAGGCTCGAGTACTTCATTGTCACAAAATTTCAAGGTTTTTTGACGCTCCAATAAAAAGTTACAAGCATTTGAATGTTGCAAACTTTGATAGGTGTAGGACGCACCGTATAGAAGTTAGGGCCATTTGAAGTTTTATCAGTGTTTTATTTTGGGACTCAAGAGTAGCATAACTATGAGCGATAGCTTAAATTGACAAGAGACTCGAGTACATCATTGCCACAAAATTTCTAGGTTTTTTGACGCTCCAGTAAAAAGTTACAAGCATTTGAATGTTGCAAACTTTGGTAGGTGTAGGACGCACCGTATAGAAGTTAGGGCCATTTGAAGTTTTATCAGTGTTTTATTTTGGGACTCAAGAGTAGCATAACTATGAGCGATAGCTTAAATTGACAAGAGACTCGAGTACATCATTGCCACAAAATTTCAAGATTTTTTGACGCTCCAGTAAAAAGTTACAAGCATTTGAATGTTGTAAACTTTGTCAGGTGTAGGACGCACCGAATAGAAGTAGAGGCCATTTGAAGTTTTAGCAGTGTTTGATTTGGGACTCAAGGGTAGCATAACTATGAGCGATAGCTTAAATTGATAAAGCCTCGGGTACTTTATTGTCACAAGATTTCAAGGTTTTATGACGCTCCAGTAAAAAGTTACAAGCATTTGAAAGTTGCAAATTTTGATAGGTGTAGGACGCACCGTATAGAAGTTAGGGCCATTTGAAGTTTTATCAGTGTTTTATTTTGGGACTCAAGAGTAGCATAACTATGAGCGATAGCTTAAATTGAAAAGAGACTCGAGTACATCATTGCCACAAAATTTCAAGGTTTTTTGACGCTCCAGTAAAAAGTTACAAGCATTTGAATGTTGCAAACTTTGACAAGTGTAGGACGCACCGTATAGAAGTTAGGGCCATTTGAAGTTTTATCAGTGTTTCATTTTGGGACTCAAGAGTAGCATAGCTATGAGCGATAGCTTGAATTGATAAGAGGCTCGAGTACTTCTTTATCACAAAATTTCAAGGTTTTATGCCGCTCCAGTAAAAAGTTACAAGCATTTGAATGTTGCAAACTTTGATAGGTGTAGGACGCACGGTATAGAAGTTAGGGCCATTTGAAGTTTTAACAGTGTTTGATTTGGGATTCAAGGGTAGCATAGCTATGAGCGATAGCTTAAATTGACAAGATGCTCGGGTACTTTATTGTCACAAAATTTCAAGGTTTTATGACGCTCCAGTAAAAAGTTACAAGCATTTGAATGTTGCAAACTTTGATAGGTGTAGGACGCACCGTATAGAAGTTAGGGCCATTTGAAGTTTTATCAGTGTTTTTTTTTGGGACTGAAGAGAGGCATTGCTATGAGCGATTGCATAAATTGACAAGAGGCTCGAGTACTTCATTGTCACAAAATTTCAAGGTTTTTGACGCTCCAATAAAAAGTTACAAGCATTTGAATGTTGCAAACTTTGATAGGTGTAGGGCGCACCGTATAGAAGTTAGGGCCATTTGAAGTTTTATCAGTGTTTTATTTTGGGACTCAAGAGTAGCATAGCTATGAGCGATAGCTTAAATTGACAAGAGACTCGAGTACATCATTGCCCCAAAATTTCAAGGTTTTTTGACGCTCCAGTAAAAAGTTACAAGCATTTGAATGTTGCAAACTTTGATAGGTGTAGGACGCACCGTATAGAAGTAGAGTCCATTTGAAATTTTATCAGTGTTTGATTTGGGACTCAAGGGTAGCATAACTATGAGCGATAGCTTAAATTGACAAAGCCTCTCGTACTTTATTGTCACAAAATTTCAAGGTTTTATGCCGCTCCAGTAAAAAGTTACAAGCATTTGAATGTTGCAAATTTTAATAGGTGTAGGACGCACCGTATAGAAGTTAGTGCCATTTGAAGTTTTTTCAGTGTTTTATTTTGGGACTGAAGAATAGCATAGCTATGAGCGATAGCTTAGATTGACAAGAGGCTCGAGTACTTTATTGCCACAATATTTCAAGATTTTATGACTCTCCAGTAAAAAGTAACAAGCATTTGATTGTTGCAAACTTTGATAGGTGTAGGACGTACCGTATAGAAGTTAGGGCCATTTGAAGTTTTAGCAGTGTTAGGTTTGGGACTCAAGGGTAGAATAGCTATGAGAGATAGCTTAAATTGATAAGAGGCTCGAGTACTTCATTATCACAAAATTTCAAGGTTTTATGCCGCTCCAGTAAAAATTTACAAGCATTTGAATGTTGCAAACTTTGATAGGTGTAGGACGCACCGTATAGAAGTTAGGGCCATTTGAAGTTTTAGCAGTGTTTGATTTGGGACTCAAGGGTAGCATAACTATAAGCGATAGCTTAAATTGACAACAGGTTCGGGTACTTTATTGTCACAAAATTTCAAGGTTTTATGACGCTCCAGTAAAAAGTTACAAGCATTTGAATGTTGCAAACTTTGATAGGTGTAGGACGCACTGTATAGAAGTTAGGGCCATTTGAAGTTTTATCAGTGTTTTTTTTTTGGGACTGAAGAGAGGCATAGCTATGAGCGATTGCTTAAATTGACAAGAGGCTCGAGTACTTCATTGTCACAAAATTTCAAGGTTTTTTGACGCTCCAATAAAAAGTTACAAGCATTTGAATGTTGCAAACTTTGATAGGTGTAGGACGCACCGTATAGAAGTTAGGGCCATTTGAAGTTTTATCAGTGTTTTATTTTGGGACTCAAGAGTAGCATAACTATGAGCGATAGCTTAAATTGACAAGAGACTCGAGTACATCATTGCCACAAAATTTCTAGGTTTTTTGACGCTCCAGTAAAAAGTTACAAGCATTTGAATGTTGCAAACTTTGACAGGTGTAGGACGCACCGTATAGAAGTAGAGGCCATTTGAAGTTTTAGCAGTGTTTGATTTGGGACTCAAGGGTAGTATAACTATGAGCGATAGCTTAAATTGACAAAGCCACGGGTACTTTATTGTCACAAAATTTCAAGGTTTTATGACGCTCCAGTAAAAAGTTACAAGCATTTGAATGTTGCAAATTTTGATAGGTGTAGGATGCACCGTATAGAAGTTTGTGCCATTTGAAGTTTTATCAGTGTTTAATTTTGGGACTGAAGAGTAGCATAGCTATGAGCGATAGCTTAGATTGACAAGAGGCTCGAGTACTTTATTGTCACAATATTTCAAGATTTTATGACGCTCCAGTAAAAAGTAACAAGCATTTGATTGTTGCAAACTTTGATAGGTGTAGGACGTACCGTATAGAAGTTAGGGCCATTTGAAGTTTTATCAGTGTTTGATTTGGGTCTCAAGGGTAGTATAGCTATGAGCGATAGCTTAAATTGGCAAGAGGCTCGAGTACTTTATTGTCACAAAATTTCAAGGTTTTATGACGCTCCAGTAAAAATTTACAAGCATTTGAATGTTGCAAACTTTGATAGGTGTAGGACGCACCGTATAGAAATTAGGGCCATTTGAAGTTTTATCATTGTTTTTTTTTGGAACTGAAGAGAGGCATAGCTATGAGCGATTGCTTAAATTGACAAGAGGCTCGAGTACTTCATTGTCACAAAATTTCAAGGTTTTTGACGCTCCAATAAAAAGTTACAAGCATTTGAATGTTGCAAACTTTGGTAGGTGTAGGACGCACCGTATAGAAGTTAGGGCCATTTGAAGTTTTATCAGTGTTTTATTTTGGGACTCAAGAGTAGCATAACTATGAGCGATAGCTTAAATTGACAAGAGACTCGAGTACATCATTGCCACAAAATTTCAAGATTTTTTGACGCTCCAGTAAAAAGTTACAAGCATTTGAATGTTGTAAACTTTGTCAGGTGTAGGACGCACCGTATAGAAGTAGAGGCCATTTGAAGTTTTAGCAGTGTTTGATTTGGGACTCAAGGGTAGCATAACTATGAGCGATAGCTTAAATTGATAAAGCCTCGGGTACTTTATTGTCACAAGATTTCAAGGTTTTATGACGCTCCAGTAAAAAGTTACAAGCATTTGAAAGTTGCAAATTTTGATAAGTGTAGGATGCACCGTATAGAAGTTTGTGCCATTTGAAGTTTTATCAGTGTTTAATTTTGGGACTGAAGAGTAGCATAGCTATGAGCGATAGCTTAGATTGACAAGAGGCTCGAGTACTTTATTGTCACAATATTTCAAGATTTTATGACGCTCCAGTAAAAAGTAACAAGCATTTGAATGTTGCCAACTTTGATAGGTCTAGGATGCACAGAATAGAAGTAAGGGCCATTTGAAGATTTATCAATGTTTGATTTGGGACTCAACAGTAGCATAGCTATGAGCGATAGCTTAAATTGATAAGAGGCTCGAGTACTCCATTGTCACAAAATTTCAAGGTTTTTTGACGCTCCAATAAAAAGTTACAAGCATTTGAATGTTGCAAACTTTGATAGGTGTAGGACGCACCGTATAGAAGTTAGGGCCATTTGAAGTTTTATCAGTGTTTTATTTTGGGACTCAAGAGTAGCATAACTATGAGCGATAGCTTAAATTGAAAAGAGACTCGAGTACATCATTGCCACAAAATTTCAAGGTTTTTTGACGCTCCAGTAAAAAGTTACAAGCATTTGAATGTTGCAAACTTTGACAAGTGTAGGACGCACCGTATAGAAGTTAGGGCCATTTGAAGTTTTATCAGTGTTTCATTTTGGGACTCAAGAGTAGCATAGCTATGAGCGATAGCTTGAATTGATAAGAGGCTCGAGTACTTCTTTATCACAAAATTTCAAGGTTTTATGCCGCTCCAGTAAAAAGTTACAAGCATTTGAATGTTGCAAACTTTGATAGGTGTAGGACGCACGGTATAGAAGTTAGGGCCATTTGAAGTTTTAACAGTGTTTGATTTGGGATTCAAGGGTAGCATAGCTATGAGCGATAGCTTAAATTGACAAGATGCTCGGGTACTTTATTGTCACAAAATTTCAAGGTTTTATGACGCTCCAGTAAAAAGTTACAAGCATTTGAATGTTGCAAACTTTGATAGGTGTAGGACGCACCGTATAGAAGTTAGGGCCATTTGAAGTTTTATCAGTGTTTTTTTTTGGGACTGAAGAGAGGCATTGCTATGAGCGATTGCATAAATTGACAAGAGGCTCGAGTACTTCATTGTCACAAAATTTCAAGGTTTTTGACGCTCCAATAAAAAGTTACAAGCATTTGAATGTTGCAAACTTTGATAGGTGTAGGGCGCACCGTATAGAAGTTAGGGCCATTTGAAGTTTTATCAGTGTTTTATTTTGGGACTCAAGAGTAGCATAGCTATGAGCGATAGCTTAAATTGACAAGAGACTCGAGTACATCATTGCCCCAAAATTTCAAGGTTTTTTGACGCTCCAGTAAAAAGTTACAAGCATTTGAATGTTGCAAACTTTGATAGGTGTAGGACGCACCGTATAGAAGTAGAGTCCATTTGAAATTTTATCAGTGTTTGATTTGGGACTCAAGGGTAGCATAACTATGAGCGATAGCTTAAATTGACAAAGCCTCTCGTACTTTATTGTCACAAAATTTCAAGGTTTTATGACGCTCCAGTAAAAAGTTACAAGCATTTGAATGTTGCAAATTTTAATAGGTGTAGGACGCACCGTATAGAAGTTAGTGCCATTTGAAGTTTTTTCAGTGTTTTATTTTGGGACTGAAGAGTAGCATAGCTATGAGCGATAGCTTCGATTGACAAGAGGCTCGAGTACTTTATTGTCACAATATTTCAAGATTTTATGACTCTCCAGTAAAAAGTAGCAAGCATTTGATTGTTGCAAACTTTGATAGGTGTAGGACGTACCGTATAGAACTTAGGGCCATTTGAAGTTTTATCAGTGTTTGGTTTGGGACTCAAGGGTAGAATAGCTATGAGCGATAGCTTAAATTGAAAAGAGGCTCGAGTTTTTTTATTGTCACAAAATTTTAAGATTTTATGACGCTCCAGTAAAAAGTTACAAGCAATTGATTGTTGCAAACTTTGATAGGTGTAGGACGCACCGTATAGAAGATAGGGCCATTTGAAGTTTGATCAGTGTTTGATTTGGGACTCAAGGATAGAATAGCTATGAGCGATGGCTTAAATTGAAAAGAGGCTCGAGTTTTTTTATTGTCACAAAATTTTAAGATTTTATGACGCTCCAGTAAAAAGTTACAAGCATTTGATTGTTGCAAACTTTGATAGGTATAGGACGCACCGTATAGAAGTTAGGGCTATTTGAACTTTTATTAGTGTTTGATTTGGGACTCAAGGGTAGCATAGTTATGAGCGATGGCTTAAATTGACAAGAGGCTCGAGTACTTCATTGTCACAAAATTTCAATGTTTTTTGACGCTCCAGTAAAAAGTTACATGCATTTGAATGCTGCAATCTTTGATAGGTGTAAGACGCACCTTATAGAAGTTAGGGCCATTTGAAGTTTTATCAGTGTTTGATTTGGGACTCCAGGGTAGCATAGCTATGAGCGATAGCTAAAATTGACAAGAGTCTCGGGTACTTTATTGTCACAAAATTTCAAGGATTTTTGACGCTCCAGTAAAAAGTTACAAGCATTTGAATGTTGCAAACTTTGATAGGTGTAGGACGCACCGTATACAAGTTAGGGCCATTTGAAGTTTTATCAGTGTCTGATTTGGGACTCAAGAGTAGCATAGCTATGAGCGATAGCTTAAATTGATAAGAGGCTCGAGTACTTCAATATCACAAAATTTCAAGGTTTTATGCCGCTCCAGTAAAAATTTACAAGCATTTGAATGTTGCAAACTTTGATAGGTGTAGGACGCACCGTATAGAAGTTAGGGCCATTTGAAGTTTTAGCAGTGTTTGATTTGGGACTCAAGGGTAGCATAACTATAAGCGATAGCTTAAATTGACAACAGGTTCGGGTACTTTATTGTCACAAAATTTCAAGGTTTTATGACGCTCCAGTAAAAAGTTACAAGCATTTGAATGTTGCAAACTTTGATAGGTGTAGGACGCACCGTATAGAAGTTAGGGCCATTTGAAGTTTTATCAGTGTTTTTTTTTTGGGACTGAAGAGAGGCATAGCTATGAGCGATTGCTTAAATTGACAAGAGGCTCGAGTACTTCATTGTCACAAAATTTCAAGGTTTTTTGACGCTCCAATAAAAAGTTACAAGCATTTGAATGTTGCAAACTTTGATAGGTGTAGGACGCACCGTATAGAAGTTAGGGCCATTTGAAGTTTTATCAGTGTTTTATTTTGGGACTCAAGAGTAGCATAACTATGAGCGATAGCTTAAATTGACAAGAGACTCGAGTACATCATTGCCACAAAATTTCTAGGTTTTTTGACGCTCCAGTAAAAAGTTACAAGCATTTGAATGTTGCAAACTTTGACAGGTGTAGGACGCACCGTATAGAAGTAGAGGCCATTTGAAGTTTTAGCAGTGTTTGATTTGGGACTCAAGGGTAGCATAACTATGAGCGATAGCTTAAATTGACAAAGCCACGGGTACTTTATTGTCACAAAATTTCAAGGTTTTATGACGCTCCAGTAAAAAGTTACAAGCATTTGAATGTTGCAAATTTTGATAGGTGTAGGATGCACCGTATAGAAGTTTGTGCCATTTGAAGTTTTATCAGTGTTTAATTTTGGGACTGAAGAGTAGCATAGCTATGAGCGATAGCTTAGATTGACAAGAGGCTCGAGTACTTTATTGTCACAATATTTCAAGATTTTATGACGCTCCAGTAAAAAGTAACAAGCATTTGATTGTTGCAAACTTTGATAGGTGTAGGACGTACCGTATAGAAGTTAGGGCCATTTGAAGTTTTATCAGTGTTTGATTTGGGTCTCAAGGGTAGTATAGCTATGAGCGATAGCTTAAATTGGCAAGAGGCTCGAGTACTTTATTGTCACAAAATTTCAAGGTATTATGACGCTCCAGTAAAAAGTTACAAGCATTTGATTGTTGCAAACTTTGATAGGTATAGGACGCACCGTATAGAAGTTAGGGCTATTTGAACTTTTATTAGTGTTTGATTTGGGACTCAAGGGTAGCATAGTTATGAGCGATGGCTTAAATTGACAAGAGGCTCGAGTACTTCATTGTCACAAAATTTCAATGTTTTTTGACGCTCCAGTAAAAAGTTACATGCATTTGAATGCTGCAATCTTTGATAGGTGTAAGACGCACCTTATAGAAGTTAGGGCCATTTGAAGTTTTATCAGTGTTTGATTTGGGACTCCAGGGTAGCATAGCTATGAGCGATAGCTAAAATTGACAAGAGTCTCGGGTACTTTATTGTCACAAAATTTCAAGGATTTTTGACGCTCCAGTAAAAAGTTACAAGCATTTGAATGTTGCAAACTTTGATAGGTGTAGGACGCACCGTATACAAATTAGGGCCATTTGAAGTTTTATCGGTGTTTGATTTGGGACTCAAGAGTAGCATAGCTATGAGCGATAGCTTAAATTGTAAAGAGGCTCGAGTACTTCAATATCACAAAATTTCAAGGTTTTATGCCGCTCCAGTAAAAATTTACAAGCATTTGAATGTTGCAAACTTTGATAGGTGTAGGACGCACCGTATAGAAGTTAGGGCCATTTGAAGTTTTAGCAGTGTTTGATTTGGGACTCAAGGGTAGCATAACTATAAGCGATAGCTTAAATTGACAACAGGTTCGGGTACTTTATTGTCACAAAATTTCAAGGTTTTATGACGCTCCAGTAAAAAGTTACAAGCATTTGAATGTTGCAAACTTTGATAGGTGTAGGACGCACCGTATAGAAGTTAGGGCCATTTGAAGTTTTATCAGTGTTTTTTTTTTGGGACTGAAGAGAGGCATAGCTATGAGCGATTGCTTAAATTGACAAGAGGCTCGAGTACTTCATTGTCACAAAATTTCAAGGTTTTTTGACGCTCCAATAAAAAGTTACAAGCATTTGAATGTTGCAAACTTTGATAGGTGTAGGACGCACCGTATAGAAGTTAGGGCCATTTGAAGTTTTATCAGTGTTTTATTTTGGGACTCAAGAGTAGCATAACTATGAGCGATAGCTTAAATTGACAAGAGACTCGAGTACATCATTGCCACAAAATTTCTAGGTTTTTTGACGCTCCAGTAAAAAGTTACAAGCATTTGAATGTTGCAAACTTTGACAGGTGTAGGACGCACCGTATAGAAGTAGAGGCCATTTGAAGTTTTAGCAGTGTTTGATTTGGGACTCAAGGGTAGCATAACTATGAGCGATAGCTTAAATTGACAAAGCCACGGGTACTTTATTGTCACAAAATTTCAAGGTTTTATGACGCTCCAGTAAAAAGTTACAAGCATTTGAATGTTGCAAATTTTGATAGGTGTAGGATGCACCGTATAGAAGTTTGTGCCATTTGAAGTTTTATCAGTGTTTAATTTTGGGACTGAAGAGTAGCATAGCTATGAGCGATAGCTTAGATTGACAAGAGGCTCGAGTACTTTATTGTCACAATATTTCAAGATTTTATGACGCTCCAGTAAAAAGTAACAAGCATTTGATTGTTGCAAACTTTGATAGGTGTAGGACGTACCGTATAGAAGTTAGGGCCATTTGAAGTTTTATCAGTGTTTGATTTGGGTCTCAAGGGTAGTATAGCTATGAGCGATAGCTTAAATTGGCAAGAGGCTCGAGTACTTTATTGTCACAAAATTTCAAGGTATTATGACGCTCCAGTAAAAATTTACAAGCATTTGAATGTTGCAAACTTTGATAGGTGTAGGACGCACCGTATAGAAGTTAGGGCCATTTGAAGTTTTATCATTGTTTTTTTTTGGAACTGAAGAGAGGCATAGCTATGAGCGATTGCTTAAATTGACAAGAGGCTCGAGTACTTCATTGTCACAAAATTTCAAGGTTTTTGACGCTCCAATAAAAAGTTACAAGCATTTGAATGTTGCAAACTTTGGTAGGTGTAGGACGCACCGTATAGAAGTTAGGGCCATTTGAAGTTTTATCAGTGTTTTATTTTGGGACTCAAGAGTAGCATAACTATGAGCGATAGCTTAAATTGACAAGAGACTCGAGTACATCATTGCCACAAAATTTCAAGATTTTTTGACGCTCCAGTAAAAAGTTACAAGCATTTGAATGTTGTAAACTTTGTCAGGTGTAGGACGCACCGTATAGAAGTAGAGGCCATTTGAAGTTTTAGCAGTGTTTGATTTGGGACTCAAGGGTAGCATAACTATGAGCGATAGCTTAAATTGATAAAGCCTCGGGTACTTTATTGTCACAAGATTTCAAGGTTTTATGACGCTCCAGTAAAAAGTTACAAGCATTTGAAAGTTGCAAATTTTCAAAACCGTATAGAAGTTTGTGCCATTTGAAGTTTTATCAGTGTTTAATTTTGGGACTGAAGAGTAGCATAGCTATGAGCGATAGCTTAGATTGACAAGAGGCTCGAGTACTTTATTGTCACAATATTTCAAGATTTTATGACGCTCCAGTAAAAAGTAACAAGCATTTGAATGTTGCCAACTTTGATAGGTCTAGGATGCACAGAATAGAAGTAAGGGCCATTTGAAGATTTATCAATGTTTGATTTGGGACTCAACAGTAGCATAGCTATGAGCGATAGCTTAAATTGATAAGAGGCTCGAGTACTCCATTGTCACAAAATTTCAAGGTTTTTTGACGCTCCAATAAAAAGTTACAAGCATTTGAATGTTGCAAACTTTGATAGGTGTAGGACGCACCGTATAGAAGTTAGGGCCATTTGAAGTTTTATCAGTGTTTTATTTTGGGACTCAAGAGTAGCATAACTATGAGCGATAGCTTAAATTGAAAAGAGACTCGAGTACATCATTGCCACAAAATTTCAAGGTTTTTTGACGCTCCAGTAAAAAGTTACAAGCATTTGAATGTTGCAAACTTTGACAAGTGTAGGACGCACCGTATAGAAGTTAGGGCCATTTGAAGTTTTATCAGTGTTTCATTTTGGGACTCAAGAGTAGCATAGCTATGAGCGATAGCTTGAATTGATAAGAGGCTCGAGTACTTCTTTATCACAAAATTTCAAGGTTTTATGCCGCTCCAGTAAAAAGTTACAAGCATTTGAATGTTGCAAACTTTGATAGGTGTAGGACGCACCGTATAGAAGTTAGGGCCATTTGAAGTTTTAGCAGTGTTTGATTTGGGACTCAAGGGTAGCATAGCTATGAGCGATAGCTTAAATTGACAAGAGGCTCGGGTACTTTATTGTCACAAAATTTCAAGGTTTTATGACGCTCCAGTAAAAAGTTAGAAGCATTTGAATGTTGCAAACTTTGATAGGTGTAGGACGCACCGTATAGAAGGTAGGGCCATTTGAAGTTTTATCATTGTTTTTTTTTTTGGGACTGAAGAGAGGCATAGCTATGAGCGATTGCTTAAATTGACAAGAGGCTCGAGTACTTCATTGTCACAAAATTTCAAGGTTTTTGACGCTCCAATAAAAAGTTACAAGCATTTGAATGTTGCAAACTTTGATAGGTGTAGGACGCACCGTATAGAAGTTAGGGCCATTTGAAGTTTTATCAGTGTTTTATTTTGGGACTCAAGAGTAGCATAGCTATGAGCGATAGCTTAGATTGACAAGAGGCTCGAGTACTTTATTGCCACAATATTTCAAGATTTTATGACGCTCCAGTAAAAAGTAACAAGCATTGGATTGTTGCAAACTTTGATAGGTGTAGGACGTACCGTATAGAAGTTAGGGCCATTTGAAATTTCATCAGTATTTTATTTTGGGACTGAAGAATAGCATAGCTATGAGCGATAGCTTAGATTGACAAGAGGCTCGAGTACTTTATTGTCACAATATTTCAAGATTTTATGACGCTCCAGTAAAAAGTATCAAGCATTTGATTGTTGCAAACTTTGATAGGTGTAGGACGTACCGTATAGAAGTTAGGGCCATTTGAAGTTTTATCAGTGTTTTTTTTTGGACAAAAGAGTAGCATAGCTATGAGCGATAGCTTAAATTGATAAGAGGCTCGAGTACTTCATTATCACAAAATTTCAAGATTTTATGACGCTCCAGTAAAAAGTTACAAGCATTTGAATGTTGCAAACTTTGATAGGTGTAGGACGCACCGTATAGAAGTTAGGGCCATTTGAAGTTTTATCAGTATTTTTTTTTTGGGACTGAAGAGAGGCATAGCTATGAGCGATTGCTTAAATTGACAAGAGGCTCGAGTACTTTATTGTCACAAAATTGCATGGTTTTATGACGCTCCAGTAAAAAGTTACAAGAATTTGATTTTTGCAAACTTTGATATTTGTAGGACGCACCGTATATAAGTTAGGGCCATTTGAAGTTTTAGCAGTGTTTGATTTGGGACTCAAGGGTAGCATAGCTATGAGCGATAGCTTAAATTGACAAGAGGCTCGGGTACTTTATTGTCACAAAATTTCAATGTTTTATGCCGCTCCAGTAAAAATTTACAAGCATTTGAATGTTGCAAACTTTGATAGGTGTAGGACGCACCGTATAGAAGTTAGGGCCATTTGAAGTTTTAGCAGTGTTTTTTTTGGGACTGAAGAGAGGCATAGCTATGAGCGATTGCTTAAATTGACAAGAGGCTCGAGTACTTGATTGTCACAAAATTTCAAGGTTTTTTGACGCTCCAATAAAAAGTTACAAGCATTTGAATGTTGCAAACTTTGATAGGTGTAGAACGCACCGTACAGAAGTTAGGGCCATTTGAAGTTTTATCAGTGTTTTATTTTGGGACTCAAGAGTAGCATAACTATGAGCGATAGCTTAAATTGACAAGAGACTCGAGTACATCATTGCCACAAAATTTCAAGGTTTTTTGATGCTCCAGTAAAAAGTTACAAGCATTTCAATGTTGCAAACTTTGACAGGTGTAGGACGCACCGTATAGAAGTAGAGGCCATTTGAAGTTTTAGCAGTGTTTGATTTGGAACTCAAGGGTAGCATAACTATGAGCGATAGCTTAAATTGACAAAGCCTCGGGTACTTTATTGTCACAAAATTTCAAGGTTTTATGACGCTCCAGTAAAAAGTTACAAGCATTTCAATGTTGCAAATTTTGATAGGTGTAGGATGCACCGTATAGAATTTAGTGCCATTTGAAGTTTTATCAGTGTTTTAATTTGAGACTGAAGAGTAGCATAGCTGTGAGCGATAGCTTAGATTGACAAGAGGCTCGAGTACTTTATTGTCACAATATTTCAAGATTTTATGACGCTCCAGTAAAAAGTAACAAGCATTTGATTGTTGCAAACTTTGATAGGTGTAGGACGTACCGTATAGAAGTTAGGGCTTTTTAAATTTTTTTCAGTGTTTAATTTGGGTCTCAAGGGAAGTATAGCTATGAGCGATAGCTTAAATTGGCAAGAGGCTCGAGTACTTTATTGTTACAAAATTTCAAGGTATTATGCCGCTCCAGTAAAAAGTTACAAACATTTGAATGTTGCAAACTTTGATAGGTGTAGGACGCACCGTATAGAAGTTAGGGCCATTTGAAGTTTTAGCAGTGTTTGATTTGGGACTCAAGGGTAGCATAGCTATGAGCGATAGCTTAAATTGACAAGAGGCTCGGGTACTTTATTGTCACAAAATTTCAAGGTTTTATGACGCTCCAGTAAAAAGTTAGAAGCATTTGAATGTTGCAAACTTTGATAGGTGTAGGACGCACCGTATAGAAGTTAGGGCCATTTGAAGTTTTATCATTGTTTTTTTTTGGGACTGAAGAGAGGCATAGCTATGAGCGATTGCTTAAATTGACAAGAGGCTCGAGTACTTCATTGTCACAAAATTTCAAGGTTTTTGACGCTCCAATAAAAAGTTACAAGCATTTGAATGTTGCAAACTTTGATAGGTGTAGGCCCCACCGTATAGAAGTTAGGGCCGTTTGAAGTTTTATCAGTGTTTTATTTTGGGACTCAAGAGTAGTATAGCTATGAGCGATAGCTTAGATTGACAAGAGGCTCGAGTACTTTATTGTCACAATATTTCAAGATTTTATGACGCTCCAGTAAAAAGTAACAAGCATTTGATTGTTGCAAACTTTGATAGGTGTAGGACGCACCGTATAGAAGTTAGGGCCATATGAAGTTTTATCATTGTTTTTTTTGGGACTGAAGAGAGGCATAGCTATGAGCGATAGCTTAAATTGATAAGAGGCTCGAGTACTTCATTATCACAAAATTTCAAGGTTTTTTGACGCTCCAATAAAAAGTTACAAGCATTTGAATGTTGCAAACTTTGATAGGTGTAGGATGCACCGTATAGAAGTTAGGGCCATTTGAAGTTTTATCAGTGTTTTATTTTGGGACTCAAGAGTAGCATAACTATGAGCGATAGCTTAGATTGACAAGAGGCTCGAGTACTTTATTGTCACAATATTTCAAGATTTTATGACGCACCCGTAAAAAATAACAAGCATTTGATTGTTGCAAACTTTGATAGGTGTAGGACCTACCGTATAGAATTTAGGGCCATTTGAAGTTTTATCAGTGTTTTATTTTGGGACTGAAGAATAGCATAGCTATGAGCGATAGCTTAAATTGATAAGAGGCTCGAGTACTTCATTATCACAAAATTTCAAGATTTTATGACGCTCCAGTAAAAAGTTACAAGCATTTGAATGTTGCAAACTTTGATAGGTGTAGGACGCACCGTATAGAAGTTAGGGCCATTTGAAGTTTTATCAGTATTTTTTTTTTGGGACTGAAGAGAGGCATAGCTATGAGCGACTGCTTAAATTGACAAGAGGCTCGAGTACTTTATTGTCACAAAATTGCATGGTTTTATGACGCTCCAGTAAAAAGTTACAAGCATTTGATTTTTGCAAACTTTGATATTTGTAGGACGCACCGTATATAAGTTAGGGCCATTTGAAGTTTTAGCAGTGTTTGATTTGGGACTCAAGGGTAGCATAGCTATGAGAAATAGCTTAAATTGACAAGAGGCTCGGGTACTTTATTGTCACAAAATTTCAAGGTTTTATGCCGCTCCAGTAAAAATTTACAAGCATTTGAATGTTGGAAACTTTGATAGGTGTAGGACGCACCGTATAGAAGTTAGGGCCATTTGAAGTTTTAGCAGTGTTTGATTTGGGACTCAAGGGTAGCATTACTATGAGCGATAGCTTAAATTGACAAGAGGCTCGAGTACTTTATTGTCACAAAATTGCATGGTTTTATGACGCTCCAGTAAAAAGTTACAAGCATTTGATTTTTGCAAACTTTGATATTTGTAGGACGCACCGTATATAAGTTAGGGCCATTTGAAGTTTTAGCAGTGTTTGATTTGGGACTCAAGGGTAGCATAGCTATGAGCGATAGCTTAAATTGACAAGAGGCTCGGGTACTTTATTGTCACAAAATTTCAAGGTTTTATGCCGCTCCAGTAAAAATTTACAAGCATTTGAATGTTGCAAACTTTGATAGGTGTAGGACGCACCGTATAGAAGTTAGGGCCATTTGAAGTTTTAGCAGTGTTTGATTTGGGACTCAAGGGTAGCATAACTATGAGCGATAGCTTAAATTGACAAGAGGCTCGGGTACTTTATTGTCACAAAATTTCAAGGTTTTATGACGCTCCAGTAAAAAGTTACAAGCATTTGAATGTTGCAAATTTTGATAGGTGTAGGACGCACCGTATAGAAGTTAGGGCCATTTGAAGTTTTATCAGTGTTTTTTTTTGGGTTTGAAGAGAGGCATAGCTATGAGCGATTGCTTAAATTGACAAGAGGCTCGAGTACTTCATTGTCACAAAATTTCAAGGTTTTTTGACGCTCCAATAAAAAGTTACAAGCATTTGAATGTTGCAAACTTTGATAGGTGTAGGACGCACCGTATAGAAGTTAGGGCCATTTGAAGTTTTATCAGTGTTTTATTTTGGGACTCAAGAGTAGCATAACTATGAGCGATAGCTTAAATTGACAAGAGACTCGAGTACATCATTGCCACAAAATTTCAAGGTTTTTTGACGCTCCAGTAAAAAGTTACAAGCATTTCAATGTTGCAAACTTTGACAGGTGTAGGACGCACCGTATAGAAGTAGAGGCCATTTGAAGTTTTAGCAGTGTTTGATTTGGGACTCAAGGGTAGCATAACTATGAGCGATAGCTTAAATTGACAAAGCCTCGGGTTCTTTATTGTCACAAAATTTCAAGGTTTTATGACGCTCCAGTAAAAAGTTACAAGCATTTCAATGTTGCAAATTTTGATAGGTGTAGGAAGCACCGTATAGAAGTTAGTGCCATTTGAAGTTTTATCAGTGTTTTATTTTGGGACTGAAGAGTAGCATAGCTATGAGCGATAGCTTAGATTGACAAGAGGCTCGAGTACTTTATTGTCACAATATTTCAAGATTTTATGACGCTCCAGTAAAAAGTAACAAGCATTTGATTGTTGCAAACTTTGATAGGTGTAGGACGTACCGTATAGAAGTTAGGGCCATTTGAAGTTTATTCAGTGTTTGATTTGGGTCTCAAGGGTAGTATAGGTATGAGCGATAGCTTAAATTGGCAAGAGGCCCGAGTACTCCATTGTCACAAAATTTCAAGGTTTTTTGACGCTCCAATAAAAAGTTACAAGCATTTGAATGTTGCAAACTTTGATAGGTGTAGGACGCACCGTATAGAAGTTAGGGCCATTTGAAGTTTTATCAGTGTTTTATTTTGGGACTCAAGAGTAGCATAACTATGAGCGATAGCTTAAATTGACAAGAGACTCGAGTACATCATTGCCACAAAATTTCAAGGTTTTTTGACGCTCCAGTAAAAAGTTACAAGCATTTGAATGTTGCAAACTTTGACAAGTGTAGGACGCACCGTATAGAAGTTAGGGCCATTTGAAGTTTTGTCAGTGTTTCATTTTGGGACTCAAGAGTAGCATAGCTATGAGCGATAGCTTCAATTGATAAGAGGCTCGAGTACTTCATTATCACAAAATTTCAAGGTTTTATGCCGCTCCAGTAAAAAGTTACAAGCATTTGAATGTTGCAAACTTTGATAGGTGTAGCACGCACCGTATAGAAGTTAGGGCCATTTGAAGTTTTATCATTGTTTTTTTTTGGGACTGAAGAGAGGCATAGCTATGAGCGATTGCTTAAATTGACAAGAGGCTCGAGTACTTCATTGTCACAAAATTTCAAGGTTTTTGACGCTCCAATAAAAAGTTACAAGCATTTGAATGTTGCAAACTTTGATAGGTGTAGGACGCACCGTATAGAAGTTAGGACCATTTGAAGTTTTATCAGTGTTTTATTTTGGGACTCAAGAGTAGCATAGCTATGAGCGATAGCTTAGATTGACAAGAGGCTCGAGTACTTTATTGTCACAATATTTCAAGATTTTATGACGCACCAGTAAAAAGTAACAAGCATTTGATTGTTGCAAACTTTGATAGGTGTAGGACGTACCGTATAGAATTTAGGGCCATTTGAAGTTTTATCAGTGTTTTATTTTGGGACTGAAGAATAGCATAGCTATGAGCGATAGCTTAGATTGACAAGAGGCTAGAATACTTTATTGTCACAATATTTCAAGATTTTATGACGCTCCAGTAAAAAGTAACAAGCATTTGATTGTTGCAAACTTTGATAGGTGTAGGAGGTACCGTATAGAATTTAGGGCCATTTGAAGTTTTATCCGTGTTTTTTTTTTGGACAAAAGAATAGCATAGCTATGAGCGATAGCTTAAATTGATAAGAGGCTCGAGTACTTCATTATCACAAAATTTCAAGATTTTATGACGCTCCAGTAAAAAGTTACAAGCATTTGAATGTTGCAAACTTTGATAGGTGTAGGACGCACCGTATAGAAGTTAGGGCCATTTGAAGTTTTATCAGTATTTTTTATTTGCGACTGAAGAGAGGCATAGCTATGAGCGATTGCTTAAATTGACAAGAGGCTCGAGTACTTTATTGTCACAAAATTGCATGGTTTTATGACGCTCCAGTAAAAAGTTACAAGCATTTGATTTTTGCAAACTTTGATATTTGTAGAACGCACCGTATATAAGTTAGGGCCATTTGAAGTTTTAGCAGTGTTTGATTTGGGACTCAAGGGTAGCATAGCTATGAGCGATAGCTTAAATTGACAAGAGGATCGGGTACTTTAGTGTCACAAAATTTCAAGGTTTTATGCCGCTCCAGTAAAAATTTACAAGCATTTGAATGTTGCAAACTTTGATAGGTGTAGGACGCTCCGTATAGAAGTTAGGGCCATTTGAAGTTTTAGCAGTGTTTGATTTGGGACTCAAGGGTAGCATAACTATGAGCGATAGCTTAAATTGACAAGAGGCTCGGGTAGTTTATTGTCACAAAATTTCAAGGTTTTATGACGGTCCAGTAAAAAGTTACAAGCATTTGAATGTTGCAAATTTTGATAGGTGTAGGACGCACCGTATAGAAGTCAGGGCCATTTGAAGTTTTATCAGTGTTTTTTTTTGGACTGAAGAGAGGCATAGCTATGAGCGATTGCTTAAATTGACAAGAGACTCGAGTAATTTATTGTCACAATATTTCAAGATTTTGTGACGCTCCAGTAAAAAGTAACAAGCATTTGATTGTCGCAAACTTTGATAGGTGTAGGACGTACCGTATAGAAGTTAGGGCCATTTGAAGTTTTATCAGTGTTTGATTTGGGTTTCAAGGGTAGTATAGCTATGAGCGATAGCTTAAATTGGCAAGAGGCTCGAGTACTTTATTGTCACAAAACTTCAAGGTATTATGACGCTCCAGTAAAAATTTACAGGCATTTGAATGTTGCAAACTTTGATAGGTCTAGGACGCACAATATAGAAGTAAGGGCCATTTGAAGATTTATCAGTGTTTGATTTGGCACTCAACAGTAGCATAGCTATGAGCGATAGCTTAGATTGACAAGAGGCTCGAGTACTTTATTGTCACAATATTTCAAGATTTTATGACGCACCAGTAAAAAGTAACAAGCATTTGATTGTTGCAAACTTTGATAGGTGTAGGACGTACCGTATAGAATTTAGGGCCATTTGAAGTTTTATCAGTGTTTTATTTTGGGACTGAAGAATAGCATAGCTATGAGCGATAGCTTAGATTGACAAGAGGCTCGAGTACTTTATTGTCACAATATTTCAAGATTTTATGACGCTCCAGTAAAAAGTAACAAGCATTTGATTGTTGCAAACTTTGATAGGTGTAGGAGGTACCGTATAGAATTTAGGGCCATTTGAAGTTTTATCCGTGTTTTTTTTTGGACAAAAGAATAGCATAGCTATGAGCGATAGCTTAAATTGATAAGAGGCTCGAGTACTTCATTATCACAAAATTTCAAGATTTTATGACGCTCCAGTAAAAAGTTACAAGCATTTGAATGTTGCAAACTTTGATAGGTGTAGGACGCACCGTATAGAAGTTAGGGCCATTTGAAGTTTTATCAGTATTTTTTATTTGCGACTGAAGAGAGGCATAGCTATGATCGATTGCTTAAATTGACAAGAGGCTCGAGTACTTTATTGTCACAAAATTGCATGGTTTTATGACGCTCCAGTAAAAAGTTACAAGCATTTGATTTTTGCAAACTTTGATATTTGTAGAACGCACCGTATATAAGTTAGGGCCATTTGAAGTTTTAGCAGTGTTTGATTTGGGACTCAAGGGTAGCATAGCTATGAGCGATAGCTTAAATTGACAAGAGGCTCGGGTACTTTAGTGTCACAAAATTTCAAGGTTTTATGCCGCTCCAGTAAAAATTTACAAGCATTTGAATGTTGCAAACTTTGATAGGTGTAGGACGCACCGTATAGAAGTTAGGGCTATTTGAAGTTTTAGCAGTGTTTGATTTGGGACTCAAGGGTAGCATAACTATGAGCGATAGCTTAAATTGACAAGAGGCTCGGGTACTTTATTGTCACAAAATTTCAAGGTTTTATGACGGTCCAGTAAAAAGTTACAAGCATTTGAATGTTGCAAATTTTGATAGGTGTAGGACGCACCGTATAGAAGTTAGGGCCATTTGAAGTTTTATCAGTGTTTTTTTTTTGGACTGAAGAGAGGCATAGCTATGAGCGATTGCTTAAATTGACAAGAGGCTCGAGTACTTCATTGTCACAAAATTTCAAGGTTTTTTGACGCTCCAATAAAAAGTTACAAGCATTTGAATGTTGCAAAGTTTGATAGGTGTAGGACGCACCGTATAGAAGTTAGGGCCATTTGAAGTTTTATCAGTGTTTTATTTTGGGACTCAAGAGTAGCATAACTATGAGCGATAGCTTAAATTGACAAGAGACTCGAGTACATCGTTGCCACAAAATTTCAAGGTTTTTTGACGCTCCAGTAAAAAGTTACAAGCATTTGAATGTTGCAAACTTTGACAGGTGTAGGACGCACCGTATAGAAGTAGAAGCCATTTGAAGTTTTAGCAGTGTTTGATTTGGGACTCAAGGGTAGCATAACTATGAGCGATAGCTTAAATTGACAAAGCCTCGGGTACTTTATTGTCACAAAATTTCAAGGTTTTATGACGCTCCAGTAAAAAGTTACAAGCATTTGAATGATGCAAATTTTGATAGGTGTAGGATGCACCGTATAGAAGTTAGTGCCATTTGAAGTTTTATCAGTGTTTTATTTTGGGACTGAAGAGTAGCATAGCTATGAGCGATAGCTTAGATTGACAAGAGGCTCGAGTAATTTATTGTCACAATATTTCAAGATTTTATGACGCTCCAGTAAAAAGTAACAAGCATTTGATTGTTGCAAACTTTGATAGGTGTAGGACGTACCGTATAGAAGTTAGGGCCATTTGAAGTTTTATCAGTGTTTGATTTGGGTCTCAAGGGTAGTATAGCTATGAGCGATAGCTTAAATTGGCAAGAGGCTCGAGTACTTTATTGTCACAAAACTTCAAGGTATTATGACGCTCCAGTAAAAATTTACAGGCATTTGAATGTTGCAAACTTTGATAGGTCTAGGACGCACAATATAGAAGTAAGGGCCATTTGAAGATTTATCAGTGTTTGATTTGGCACTCAACAGTAGCATAGCTATGAGCGATAGCTTAAATTGATAAGAGGCTCGAGTACTCCATTGTCACAAAATTTCAAGGTTTTTTGACGCTCCAATAAAAAGTTACAATCATTTGAATGTTGCAAACTTTGATAGGTGTAGGACGCACCGTATAGAAGTTAGGGCCATTTGAAGTTTTATCAGTGTTTTATTTTGGGACTCAAGAGTAGCATAACTATGAGCGATAGCTTAAATTGACAAGAGACTCGAGTACATCATTGCCACAAAATTTCAAGGTTTTTTGACGCTCCAGTAAAAAGTTACAAGCATTTGAATGTTGCAAACTTTGACAAGTGTAGGACGCACCGTATAGAAGTAAGGGCCATTTGAAGTTTTATCATTGTTTTTTTTTGGGACTGAAGAGAGGCATAGCTATGAGCGATTGCTTAAATTGACAAGTGGCTCGAGTACTTCATTGTCACAAAATTTCAAGGTTTTTGACGCTCCAATAAAAAGTTACAAGCATTTGAATGTTGCAAACTTTGATAGGTGTAGGACGCACCGTATAGAAGTTAGGGCCATTTGAAGTTTTATCAGTGTTTTATTTTGGGAGTCAAGAGTAGCATAGCTATGAGCGATAGCTTAGATTGACAAGAGGCTCGAGTACTTTATTGTCACAATATTTCAAGATTTTATGACGCTCCAGTAAAAAGTAACAAGCATTTGATTGTTGCAAACTTTGATAGGTGTAGGACGTACCGTATAGAAGTTAGGGCCATTTGAAGTTTTATCAGCGTTTTTTTTTGGGACAAAAGAGTAGCATAGCTATGAGCGATGGCTTAAATTGATAAGAGGCTCGAGTACTTCATTATTACAAAATTTCAAGATTTTATGACGCTCCAGTAAAAAGTTACAAGCATTTGAATGTTGCAAACTTTGATAGGTGTAGGACGCACCGTTTAGAAGTTAGGGCCATTTGAAGTTTTATCAGTATTTTTTTTTTTTGGGACTGAAGAGAGGCATAGCAATGAGCGATTGCTTAAATTGACAAGAGGCTCGAGTACTTTATTGTCACAAAATTGCATGGTTTTATGACGCTCAAGTAAAAAGTTACAAGCATTTGATTTTTGCAAACTTTGATATTTGTAGGACGCACCGTATATAAGTTAGGGCCATTTGAAGTTTTATCAGTGTTTGAATTGGGACTTAAGGGTAGCATAGCTATGAGTGATAGCATAAATTGATAAGAGGCTCGATTACTTTATAGTCACCAAATTTCAAGGTTTTATAACGCTAATGTAAAAAGTAACAACCATTTGAATGTTGCAAACTTTGATAGGTATAGGACGCATCGTTAAATTGACAAGAGGCTCGAGTACTATATTGTCACAAAATTGCATGGTTTTATGACGCTCCAGTAAAAAGTTACAAGCATTTGAATGTTGCAAACTTTGATAGGTATAGGACGCACCGTATAGAAGTTAGGGCCATTTGAAGGTTTAGCAGTGTTTGATTTGGGACTCAAGGGAAGCGTAGCTATGAGCAATAACTTAAATTGATAAAAGGCTCGATTACTTTATTGTCACCAAATTTCAAGGTTTTATGACGTTCTAGTAAAGAGTTACAAAACATTTGAATGTTGCAAACTTTGATAGGTATAGGATGCACCGTATAGAAATTAGGGCCATTTGACATTTTATCAGTGTCTGATTTGGGACTCAAGGGAAGCATAGCTATGAGTGATAGCTTAAATTAATAAGAGGCTCGATTACTTTATAGTCACCAAATTTCAAGGTTTTATAACGCTAATGTAAAAAGTAACAACCATTTGAATGTTGCAAATTTTGATAGATATAGGACGCACCGTTAAATTGACAAGAGGCTCGAGTTCTATTCTGTCACAAAATTTCAAGGATTTTTGACGCTCCAGTAAAAAGTTACAAGCATTTGAATGTTGCAAACTTTGATAGGTGTAGGACGCACCGTATACAAGTTAGGGCCATTTAAAGTTTTATCAGTGTCTGATTTGGGACTCAAGGGTAGCATAGCTATGAGTGATAGCTTAAGTTAATAAGAGGCTCGATTACTTTATTGTCACCAAATTTCAAGGTTTTATGACGCTCCAGTAAAGAGTTACAAGCATTTGAATGTTGCAAACTTTGATAGATATAGGACGCACCGTACAGAAGTTAGGGCCATTTGAAGGTTTAGCAGTGTTTGTTTTGGGACTCAAGCGTAGCGTAGCTATGAGCGATAGCTTAAATTGACAAAAGGCTCGTCTACTTTATTGTCACAAAATTTCAAGATTTTATGACGCTCCAGTAAAAACTTACAAGCATTTGAATGTTGCAAACTTTGATAGGTATAGGACGCACCGTATAGAAGATAGGGCCATTTGAAGTTTTATCAGTGTTTGATTTGGGACTCAAGGGTAGAATAGCTATGAGCGATAGCTTAAATTGAAAAGAGGCTCGAGTTTTTTTATTGTCACAAAATTTTAAGATTTTATGACACTCCAGTAAAAAGTTACAAGCATTTGATTGTTGCAAACTTTGATAGGTGTAGAACGTACCGTATAGAAGTTAGGGCCATTTGAAGTTTTATCAGTGTTTTTTTTTTTGGGACAAAAGAGTAGCATAGCTATGAGCGATAGCTTAAATTGATAAGAGGCTCGAGTACTTCATTACCACAAAATTTCAAGATTTTATGACGCTCCAGTAAAAAGTTACAAGCATTTGAATGTTGCAAACTTTGATAGGTGTAGGACGCACCGTTTAGAAGTTAGGGCCATTTGAAGCTTTATCAGTATTTTTTTTTTGGGACTGAAGAGAGGCATAGCTATGAGTGATAGCTTAAGTTAATAAGAGGCTCGATTACTTTATTGTCACCAAATTTCAAGGTTTTATGACGCTCCAGTAAAAAGTAACAAGCATTTGATTGTTGCAAACTTTGATATGTATAGGACGCACCGTATAGAAGATAGGGCCATTTGAAGTTTTATCAGTGTTTGATTTGGGACTCAAGGGTAGCATAGCTTTGAGCGATAGCTTAAATTGACAAGAGGCTCGAGTGCTTTATTGTTACAAAATTTCAAAGTTTTGTGACGCTCCAGTAAAAAGTTACAAGCATTTGATTTTTGCAAACTTTGATATTTGTAGGACGCACCGTATATAAATTAGGGCCATCTGAAGTTTTATCAGTGTTTGAATTGGGACTTAAGGGTAGCATAGCTATGAGTGATAGCATAAATTGATAAGAGGCTCGATTACTTTATAGTCACCAAATTTCAAGGTTTTATAACGCTAATGTAAAAAGTAACAACCATTTGAATGTTGCAAACTTTGATAGGTATAGGACGGACCGTTAAATTGACAAGAGGCTCGAGTACTATATTGTCACAAAATCTCAAGGATTTTTGACGCTCCAGTAAAAAGTTAAGCTATGAGCGATAGCTTAGATTGACAAGAGGCTCGACTACTTTATTGTCACAATATTTCAAGATTTTATGACGCTCCAGTAAAAAGTAACAAGCATTTGATTGTTGCAAACTTTGATAGGTGTAGGACGTACCGTATAGAAGTTAGGGCCATTTGAAGTTTTATCAGGTTTTTTTTTTGGACTGAAGAGTAGCATAGCTATGAGCGATTGCTTAAATTGCCAAGAGGCTCGAGTACTTTATTATCACAAAATTTCAAGTTTTTATGACGCTCCAGTAAGAAGTTACAAGCATTTGAATGTTGAAAACTTTGATAGGTGTAGGACGCACCGTATAGGAGTTAGGGCCATTTGAAGTTTTAGCAGTGTTTGGTTTGGGAGTCAAGGGTAGAATAGCTATGAGCGATAGCTTAAATTGAAAAGAGGCTCGAGTTTTTTTATTGTCACAAAATTTTAAGATTTTATGACGCTCCAGTAAAAAGTTACAAGCATTTGATTGTTGCAAACTTTGATAGGTGTAGGACGCACCGTATAGAAGTTAGGGCTATTTGAAGTTTTATTAGTGTTTGATTTGGGACTCAAGGGTAGCATAGTTATGAGCGATGGCTTAAATTGACAAGAGGCTCGAGTACTTCATTGTCATAAAATTTCAAAATTTCAATTTGACGCTCCAGTAAAAAGTTACATGCATTTGAATGCTGCAATCTTTGATAGGTGTAAGACGCACCTTATAGACGTTAGGGCCATTTGAAGTTTTATCAGTGTTTGATTTGGGACTCCAGGGTAGCATAGCTATGAGCGATAGCTAAAATTGACAAGAGTCTCGGGTATTTTATTGTCACAAAATTTCAAGGTTTTATGACGCTCTAGTAAAAAGTTACAAGCATTTGAATGTTGCAAACTTTGATAGGTGTCGGACGCACCGTATAGAAGTTAGGGCCATTTGAAGTTTTATCAGTGTTGTTTTTTTGGGACTGAAGAGAGGCATAGCTATGAGCGATTGCTTAAATTGACAAGAGGCTCGAGTACTTTATTATCACAAAACTGCAAGTTTTTGTGACGCTCCAGTAAAGAGTTACAAGCATTTGAATGTTGCAAACTTTGATAGATATAGGACGCACCGTATAGAAGTTAGGGCCATTTGAAGGTTTAGCAGTGTTTGTTTTGGGACTCAAGCGTAGCGTAGCTATGAGCGATAGCTTAAATTGACAAAAGGCTCGTCTACTTTATTGTCACAAAATTTCAAGATTTTATGACGCTCCAGTAAAAACTTACAAGCATTTGAATGTTACAAACTTTGATAGGTATAGGACGCACCGTATAGAAGATAGGGCCATTTGAAGTTTTATCAGTGTTTGATTTGGGACTCAAGGGTAGAATAGCTATGAGCGATAGCTTAAATTGAAAAGAGGCTCGAGTTTTTTTATTGTCACAAAATTTTAAGATTTTATGACGCTCCAGTAAAAAGTTACAAGCATTTGATTGTTGCAAACTTTGATAGGTGTAGGACGCACCGTATAGAAGTTAGGGCTATTTGAAGTTTTATTAGTGTTTGATTTGGGACTCAAGGGTAGCATAGTTATGAGCGATGGCTTAAATTGACAAGAGGCTCGAGTACTTCATTGTCATAAAATTTCAAAATTTCAATTTGACGCTCCAGTAAAAAGTTACATGCATTTGAATGCTGCAATCTTTGATAGGTGTAAGACGCACCTTATAGACGTTAGGGCCATTTGAAGTTTTATCAGTGTTTGATTTGGGACTCCAGGGTAGCATAGCTATGAGCGATAGCTAAAATTGACAAGAGTCTCGGGTATTTTATTGTCACAAAATTTCAAGGTTTTATGACGCTCTAGTAAAAAGTTACAAGCATTTGAATGTTGCAAACTTTGATAGGTGTCGGACGCACCGTATAGAAGTTAGGGCCATTTGAAGTTTTATCAGTGTTGTTTTTTTGGGACTGAAGAGAGGCATAGCTATGAGCGATTGCTTAAATTGACAAGAGGCTCGAGTACTTTATTATCACAAAACTGCAAGTTTTTGTGACGCTCCAGTAAAGAGTTACAAGCATTTGAATGTTGCAAACTTTGATAGATATAGGACGCACCGTATAGAAGTTAGGGCCATTTGAAGGTTTAGCAGTGTTTGTTTTGGGACTCAAGCGTAGCGTAGCTATGAGCGATAGCTTAAATTGACAAAAGGCTCGTCTACTTTATTGTCACAAAATTTCAAGATTTTATGACGCTCCAGTAAAAACTTACAAGCATTTGAATGTTGCAAACTTTGATAGGTATAGGACGCACCGTATAGAAGATAGGGCCATTTGAAGTTTTATCAGTGTTTGATTTGGGACTCAAGGGTAGAATAGCTATGAGCGATAGCTTAAATTGAAAAGAGGCTCGAGTTTTTTTATTGTCACAAAATTTTAAGATTTTATGACACTCCAGTAAAAAGTTACAAGCATTTGATTGTTGCAAACTTTGATAGGTGTAGGACGTACCGTATAGAAGTTAGGGCCATTTGAAGTTTTATCAGTGTTTTTTTTTTGGGACAAAAGAGTAGCATAGCTATGAGCGATAGCTTAAATTGATAAGAGGCTCGAGTACTTCATTACCACAAAATTTCAAGATTTTATGACGCTCCAGTAAAAAGTTACAAGCATTTGAATGTTGCAAACTTTGATAGGTGTAGGACGCACCGTTTAGAAGTTAGGGCCATTTGAAGTTTTATCAGTATTTTTTTTTTGGGACTGAAGAGAGGCATAGCTATGAGTGATAGCTTAAGTTAATAAGAGGCTCGATTACTTTATTGTCACCAAATTTCAAGGTTTTATGACGCTCCAGTAAAAAGTAACAAGCATTTGATTGTTGCAAACTTTGATATGTATAGGACGCACCGTATAGAAGATAGGGCCATTTGAAGTTTTATCAGTGTTTGATTTGGGACTCAAGGGTAGCATAGCTTTGAGCGATAGCTTAAATTGACAAGAGGCTCGAGTGCTTTATTGTTACAAAATTTCAAAGTTTTGTGACGCTCCAGTAAAAAGTTACAAGCATTTGATTTTTGCAAACTTTGATATTTGTAGGACGCACCGTATATAAGTTAGGGCCATCTGAAGTTTTATCAGTGTTTGAATTGGGACTTAAGGGTAGCATAGCTATGAGTGATATCATAAATTGATAAGAGGCTCGATTACTTTATAGTCACCAAATTTCAAGGTTTTATAACGCTAATGTAAAAAGTAACAACCATTTTAATGTTGCAAACTTTGATAGGTATAGGACGGACCGTTAAATTGACAAGAGGCTCGAGTACTATATTGTCACAAAATTTCAAGGATTTTTGACGCTCCAGTAAAAAGTTAAGCTATGAGCGATAGCTTAGATTGACAAGAGGCTCGAGTACTTTATTGTCACAATATTTCAAGATTTTATGACGCTCCAGTAAAAAGTAACAAGCATTTGTTTGTTGCAAACTTTGATAGGTGTAGGACGTACCGTATAGAAGTTAGGGCCATTTGAAGTTTTATCAGGTTTTTTTTTTGGACTGAAGAGTAGCATAGCTATGAGCGATTGCTTAAATTGCCAAGAGGCTCGAGTACTTTATTATCACAAAATTTCAAGTTTTTATGACGCTCCAGTAAGAAGTTACAAGCATTTGAATGTTGCAAACTTTGATAGGTGTAGCACGCACCGTATAGAAGTTAGGGCTATTTGAAGTTTTATTAGTGTTTGATTTGGGACTCAAGGGTAGCATAGTTATGAGCGATGGCTTAAATTGACAAGAGGCTCGAGTACTTCATTGTCATAAAATTTCAAAATTTCAATTTGACGCTCCAGTAAAAAGTTACATGCATTTGAATGCTGCAATCTTTGATAGGTGTAAGACGCACCTTATAGACGTTAGGGCCATTTGAAGTTTTATCAGTGTTTGATTTGGGACTCCAGGGTAGCATAGCTATGAGCGATAGCTAAAATTGACAAGAGTCTCGGGTATTTTATTGTCACAAAATTTCAAGGTTTTATGACGCTCTAGTAAAAAGTTACAAGCATTTGAATGTTGCAAACTTTGATAGGTGTCGGACGCACCGTATAGAAGTTAGGGCCATTTGAAGTTTTATCAGTGTTGTTTTTTTGGGACTGAAGAGAGGCATAGCTATGAGCGATTGCTTAAATTGACAAGAGGCTCGAGTACTTTATTATCACAAAACTGCAAGTTTTTGTGACGCTCCAGTAAGAAGTTACAAGCATTTGAATGTTGAAAACTTTGATAGGTGTAGGACGCACCGTATAGAAGTTAGGGCCATTTGAAGTTTTAGCAGTGTTTGGTTTGGGACTCAAGGGTAGAATAGCTATTAGCGATAGCTTAAATTGAAAAGAGGCTCGAGTTTTTTTATTGTCACAAAATTTTAAGATTTTATGACGCTCCAGTAAAAAGTTACAAGCATTTGATTGTTGCAAACTTTGATAGGTGTAGGACGCACCGTATAAAAGATAGGGCCATTTGAAGTTTGATCAGTGTTTGATTTGGGACTCAAGGGTAGAATAGCTATGAGCGATAGCTTAAATTGAAAAGAGGCTCGAGTTTTTTTATTGTCACAAAATTTTAAGATTTTATGACGCTCCAGTAAAATGTTACAAGCATTTGATTGTTGCAAACTTTGATAGGTGTAGGACGCACCGTATAGAAGTTATGGCTATTTGAAGTTTTATTAGTGTTTGATTTGGGACTCAAGGGTAGCATAGTTAGGAGCGATGGCTTAAATTGACAAGAGGCTCGCGTACTTCATTGTCACAAAATTTCTAAATTTCAATTTGACGCTCCAGTAAAAAGTTACATGCATTTGAATGCTGCAATCTTTGATAGGTGTAAGACGCACCTTATAGACGTTAGGGCCATTTGAAGTTTTATCAGTGTTTGATTTGGGACTCCAGGGTAGCATAGCTATGAGCGATAGCTAAAATTGACAAGAGTCTCGGGTATTTTATTGTCACAAAATTTCAAGGTTTTATGACGCTCTAGTAAAAAGTTACAAGCATTTGAATGTTGCAAACTTTGATAGGTGTCGGACGCACCGTATAGAAGTTAGGGCCATTTGAAGTTTTAGCAGTGTTTTTTTTTTTGGGACAAAAGAGTAGCATAGCTATGAGCGATAGCTTAAATTGATAAGAGGCTCGAGTACTTCATTACCACAAAATTTCAAGATTTTATGACGCTCCAGTAAAAAGTTACAAGCATTTGAATGTTGCAAACTTTGATAGGTGTAGGACGCACCGTTTAGAAGTTAGGGCCATTTGAAGTTTTATCAGTATTTTTTTTTTGGGACTGAAGAGAGGCATAGCTATGAGTGATAGCTTAAGTTAATAAGAGGCTCGATTACTTTATTGTCACCAAATTTCAAGGTTTTATGACGCTCCAGTAAAAAGTAACAAGCATTTGATTGTTGCAAACTTTGATATGTATAGGACGCACCGTATAGAAGATAGGGCCATTTGAAGTTTTATCAGTGCTTGATTTGGGACTCAAGGGTAGCATAGCTTTGAGCGATAGCTTAAATTGACAAGAGGCTCGAGTGCTTTATTGTTACAAAATTTCAAAGTTTTGTGACGCTCCAGTAAAAAGTTACAAGCATTTGATTTTTGCAAACTTTGATATTTGTAGGACGCACCGTATATAAGTTAGGGCCATCTGAAGTTTTATCAGTGTTTGAATTGGGACTTAAGGGTAGCATAGCTATGAGTGATAGCATAAATTGATAAGAGGCTCGATTACTTTATAGTCACCAAATTTCAAGGTTTTATAACGCTAATGTAAAAAGTAACAACCATTTGAATGTTGCAAACTTTGATAGGTATAGGACGGACCGTTAAATTGACAAGAGGCTCGAGTACTATATTGTCACAAAATTTCAAGGATTTTTGACGCTCCAGTAAAAAGTTAAGCTATGAGCGATAGCTTAGATTGACAAGAGGCTCGAGTACTTTATTGTCACAATATTTCAAGATTTTATGACGCTCCAGTAAAAAGTAACAAGCATTTGATTGTTGCAAACTTTGATAGGTGTAGGACGTACCGTATAGAAGTTAGGGCCATTTGAAGTTTTATCAGGTTTTTTTTTTGGACTGAAGAGTAGCATAGCTATGAGCGATTGCTTAAATTGCCAAGAGGCTCGAGTACTTTATTATCACAAAATTTCAAGCTTTTATGACGCTCCAGTAAGAAGTTACAAGCATTTGAATGTTGCAAACTTTGATAGGTGTAGCACGCACCGTATAGAAGTTAGGGCTATTTGAAGTTTTATTAGTGTTTGATTTGGGACTCAAGGGTAGCATAGTTATGAGCGATGGCTTAAATTGACAAGAGGCTCGAGTACTTCATTGTCATAAAATTTCAAAATTTCAATTTGACGCTCCAGTAAAAAGTTACATGCATTTGAATGCTGCAATCTTTGATAGGTGTAAGACGCACCTTATAGACGTTAGGGCCATTTGAAGTTTTATCAGTGTTTGATTTGGGACTCCAGGGTAGCATAGCTATGAGCGATAGCTAATATTGACAAGAGTCTCGGGTATTTTATTGTCACAAAATTTCAAGGTTTTATGACGCTCTAGTAAAAAGTTACAAGCATTTGAATGTTGCAAACTTTGATAGGTGTCGGACGCACCGTATAGAAGTTAGGGCCATTTGAAGTTTTATCAGTGTTGTTTTTTTGGGACTGAAGAGAGGCATAGCTATGAGCGATTGCTTAAATTGACAAGAGGCTCGAGTACTTTATTATCACAAAACTGCAAGTTTTTGTGACGCTCCAGTAAGAAGTTACAAGCATTTGAATGTTGAAAACTTTGATAGGTGTAGGACGCACCGTATAGAAGTTAGGGCCATTTGAAGTTTTAGCAGTGTTTGGTTTGGGACTCAAGGGTAGAATAGCTATGAGCGATAGCTTAAATTGAAAAGAGGCTCGAGTTTTTTTATTGTCACAAAATTTTAAGATTTTATGACGCTCCAGTAAAAAGTTACAAGCATTTGATTGTTGCAAACTTTGATAGGTGTAGGACGCACCGTATAAAAGATAGGGCCATTTGAAGTTTGATCAGTGTTTGATTTGGGACTCAAGGGTAGAATAGCTATGAGCGATAGCTTAAATTGAAAAGAGGCTCGAGTTTTTTTATTGTCACAAAATTTTAAGGTTTTATGACGCTCCAGTAAAAAGTTACAAGCATTTGAATGTTGCAAACTTTGATAGGTGTAGGACGCACCGTATAGAAGTTATGGCTATTTGAAGTTTTATTAGTGTTTGATTTGGGACTCAAGGGTAGCATAGTTAGGAGCGATGGCTTAAATTGACAAGAGGCTCGCGTACTTCATTGTCACAAAATTTCTAAATTTCAATTTGACGCTCCAGTAAAAAGTTACATGCATTTGAATGCTGCAATCTTTGATAGGTGTAAGACGCACCTTATAGACGTTAGGGCCATTTGAAGTTTTATCAGTGTTTGATTTGGGACTCCAGGGTAGCATAGCTATGAGCGATAGCTAAAATTGACAAGAGTCTCGGGTATTTTATTGTCACAAAATTTCAAGGTTTTATGACGCTCTAGTAAAAAGTTACAAGCATTTGAATGTTGCAAACTTTGATAGGTGTCGGACGCACCGTATAGAAGTTAGGGCCATTTGAAGTTTTAGCAGTGTTTGATTTGGGATTCAAGGGTAGCATAGCTATGAGCGATAGCTTAAATCGACAAGAGGCTCGGGTACTTTATTGTCACAAAATTTGAAGGTTTTATGACGCTCCAGTAAATAGTTACAAGCATTTGAATGTTGCAAACTTTGATAGGTGTAGGACGCACCGTATAGAAGTTAGGGCCATTTGAAGTTTTATCAGTGTTTTTTTTTTGGGACTGAAGAGAGGCATAGCTATGAGCGATTGCATAAATTGACAAGAGGCTCGAGTACTTCATTGTCACAAAATTTCAAGGTTTTTTGACGCTCCAATAAAAAGTTACAAGCATTTGAATGTTGCAAACTTTGATAGGTGTAGGGCGCACCGTATAGAAGTTAGGGCCATTTGAAGTTTTATCAGTGTTTTATTTTGGGACTCAAGAGTAGCATATCTATGAGCGATAGCTTAAATTGACAAGAGTCTCGAGTACATCAGTGCCACAAAATTGCAAGGTTTTTTGACGCTCCAGTAAAAAGTTACAAGCATTTGAATGTTGCAAACTTTGATAGGTGTAGGACGCACCGTATAGAAGTAGAGGCCATTTGCAATTTTATCAGTGTTTGATTTGGGACTCATGGGTATCATAACTATGAGCGATAGCTTAAATTGACAAAGCCTCGGGTGCTTTATTGTCACAAAATTTCAATGTTTTATGACGCTCCAGTAAAAAGTTACAAGCATTTCAATGTTGCAAATTTTAATAGGTGTAGGACGCACCGTATAGAAGTTAGTGCCATTTGAAGTTTTTTCAGTGTTTTATTTTGGGACTGAAGAATAGCATAGCTATGAGCGATAGCTTAGATTGACAAGAGGCTCGAGTACTTTATTGTCACAAAATTTCAAGATTTTATGACGCTCCAGTAAAAAGTAACAAGCATTTGATTGTTGCAAACTTTGATAGGTGTAGGACGTACCGTATAGAAGTTAGGGCCATTTGAAGTTTTATCAGTGTTTTTTTTTTTGGACTGAAGAGTAGCATAGCTATGAGCGATTGCTTAAATTGCCAAGAGGCTCGAGTACTTTATTATCACAAAATTTCAAGTTTTTATGACGCTCCAGTAAGAAGTTACAAGCATTTGAATGTTGAAAACTTTGATAGGTGTAGGACGCACCGTATAGAAGTTAGGACTATTTGAAGTTTTAGCAGTGTTTGGTTTGGGAGTCAAGGGTAGAATAGCTATGAGCGATAGCTTAAATTGAAAAGAGGCTCGAGTTTTTTTATTGTCACAAAATTTTAAGATTTTATGACGCTCCAGTAAAAAGTTACAAGCATTTGATTGTTGCAAACTTTGATAGGTGTAGGACGCATCGTATAGAAGATAGGGCCATTTGAAGTTTGATCAGTGTTTGATTTGGGACTCAAGGGTAGAATAGCTATGAGCGATAGCTTAAATTGAAAAGAGGCTCGAGTTTTTTTATTGTCACAAAATTTTAAGATTTTATGACGCTCCAGTAAAATGTTACAAGCATTTGATTGTTGCAAACTTTGATAGGTGTAGGACGCACCGTATAGAAGTTATGGCTATTTGAAGTTTTATTAGTGTTTGATTTGGGACTCAAGGGTAGCATAGTTAGGAGCGATGGCTTAAATTGACAAGAGGCTCGAGTACTTCATTGTCACAAAATTTCTAAATTTCAATTTGACGCTCCAGTAAAAAGTTACATGCATTTGAATGCTGCAATCTTTGATAGGTGTAAGACGCACCTTATAGACGTTAGGGCCATTTGAAGTTTTATCAGTGTTTGATTTGGGACTCCAGGGTAGCATAGCTATGAGCGATAGCTAAAATTGACAAGAGTCTCGGGTATTTTATTGTCACAAAATTTCAAGGTTTTATGACGCTCTAGTAAAAAGTTACAAGCATTTGAATGTTGCAAACTTTGATAGGTGTCGGACGCACCGTATAGAAGTTAGGGCCATTTGAAGTTTTAGCAGTGTTAGCAGTTACAATGCTTGTAACTTTTTACTGGAGCGTCATAAAACCTTGAAATTTTGTAACAATAAAGTACTCGAGCCTCTTGTCAATTTAAGCTATCGCTCAAAGCTATGCTACCCTTGAGTCCCAAATCAAACACTGATAAAACTTCAAATGGCCCTAAATTCTGTACGGTACGTCCAACACCTATCAAAGTTTGCAACATATAAATGCTTGTAACTTTTTACTGGAGCGTCATAAAACCTTGAAATTTCGTAACAATAAAGTACTCGAGCCTCTTCTCAATTTAAGCTATCGCTCAAAGCTATGCTACCCTTGAGTCCCAAATCAAACACTGATAAAACTTCAAATGGCCCTAAGTTCTATACAATACGTCCTACACCTATCAAAGTTTGCAACATACAAATGCTTGTAACTTTTTACTGGAGCGTCATAAAACCTTGAAATTTTGTAATAATAAAGTACTCGAGACTCTTGTCGATTTAAGCTATTGCTCAAAGCTATGCTACCCTTGAGTCCCGAATCAAACACTGATAAAACTTCAAATGGCCCTAACTTCTATACGGTACGTCCTACACCTATCAAAGTTTGCAACATACAAATGCTTGTAATTTTTTACTGGAGCGTCATAAAACCTTGAAATTTTGTAACATTAAAGTACTCGAGCCTCTTGTCAATTTAAGCTATCGCTCAAAGCTATGCTAACCTTGAATCCCAAATAAAACACTGATAAAACTTCAAATGACCCTAACTTCTATACGGTACGGGCAACACCTATCAAAGTTTGCAACATACAAATGCTTGTAACTGTTTACTGGAGCGTCATAAAACCTTGTAATTTTGTAACAATAAAGTACTCGAGCCTCTTGTCAATTTAAGCTATCGCTCAAAGCTATGCTACCCTTCAGTCCCAAATCAAACACTGATAAAACTTCATATGGCCCTAATTTATATACGGTGCGTCCTACACCTATCAAAGTTTGCTACATATAAATGCTTGTAACTTTTTACTGGAGCGTCATAAAACCTTGAAATTTTGTAACAATAAAGTACTCGAGCCTCTTGTCAATTTAAGCTATCGCTCAAAGCTATGCTACCCTTGAATCCCAAATAAAACACTGATAAAACTTCAAATGGCCCTAACTTCTATACGGTACGTCCTACACCTATCAAAGTTTGCAACATACAAATGCTTGTAACTTTTTACTGGAGCGTCATAAAACCTTGAAATTTTGTAACAATAAAGTACTCGAGCCGCTTGTCAATTTAAGCTATCGCTCAAAGATATGCTACCCTTGAGTCCCAAATCAAACACTGATAAAACTTCAAATGGCCCTAAATTATATACAGTCCGTCCTACACCTACCAAAGTTTGCAACATACAAATGCTTGTAACTTTTCACTGGAGCGTCATAAAACCTTGAAATTTTGTAACAATAAAGTACTCGAGCCTCTTCTCAATTTAAGCTATTGCTCAAAGCTCTGCTACCCTTGAGTCCCAAATGAAACACTGATAAAACTGCAAATGGCCCCAACTTCTATACGGTACGTCCTACACCTATCAAAGTTTGCTACATATAAATGCTTGTAACTTTTTACTGGAGCGTCATAAAACCTTGAAATTTTGTAACAATAAAGTACTCGAGCCTCTTGTCAATTTAAGCTATCGCTCAAAGCTATGCTACCCTTGAGTCCCAAATCAAACACTGATAAAACTTCAAATGGCCCTAAGTTCTATACAGTACGTCCTACACCTATCAAAGTTTGCAACATACAAATGCTTGTAACTTTTTACTGGAGCGTCATAAAACCTTGAAATTTTGTAACAATAAAGTACTCGAGCCTCTTGTCAATTTAAGTTATTGCTCAAAGCTATGCCACCCTTGAGTCCCGAATCAAACACTGATAAAACTTCAAATGGCCCTAACTTCTATACGGTACGTCTTACACCTATCAAAGTTTGCAACATACAAATGCTTGTAACTTTTTACTGGAGCGTCATAAAACCTTGAAATTTGGTAACAATAAAGTACTCGAGCCTCTTGTCAATTTAAGCTATCGCTCAAAGCTGTGCTACCCTTGAATCCCAAATAAAACACTGATAAAACTTCAAATGGCCCTAACTTCTATACGGTACGTCCTGTACCTATCAAAGTTTGCAACATATAAATGCTTGTAACTTTTAACTGGAGCGTCATAAAACCTTGAAATTTTGTAACAATAAAGCACTCGAGCCTCTTGTCAATTTAAGCTATCGCTCAAAGCTATGCTACCCTTGAATCCCAAATAAAACACGGATAAAACTTCAAATGGCCCTAACTTCTATACGGTACGTCCTACACCTATCAAAGTTTGCAACATACAAATGCTTGTAACTTTTTACTGGAGCGTCATAAAACATTGAAATTTTGTAACAATAAAGTACTCGAGCCTCTTGTCAATTTAAGCTATCGCTCAAAGCTATGCTACCCTTAAGTCCCAAATAAAACACTGATAAAACTTCAAATGGCCATAAATTATATACGGTACGTCCTACACCTATCAAAGTTTGCAACTTATAAATGCTTGTAACTTTTTACTGGAGCGTCATAAAACCTTGAAATTTTGTAACAATAAAGTACTCGAGCCTCTTGTCAATTTAAGCTATTGCTCAAAGCTATGCTACCCTTGAATCCCAAATAAAACACTGATAAAACTTCAAATGGCCCTAAATTCTGTACGGTACGTCCTACACCTATCAAAGTTTCCAACATATAAATGCTTGTAACTTTTTACTGGAGCGTCATAAAACATTGAAATTTTGTAACAATAAAGTACTCGAGCCTCTTGTCAATTTAAGCTATTGCTCAAAGCTATGTTACCCTTGAATCCCAAATAAAACACTGATAAAACTTTAAATGGCCCTAAATTCTATTCGGTACGTCCTACACCTATCAAAGTTCGCAACATACAAATGCTTGTAACTTTTTACTGGAGCGTCATAAAACATTGAAATTTTGTAACAACAAAGTACTCGAGCCTCTTGTCAATTTAAGCTATCGCTCAAAGCTATGCTACCCTTAAGTCCCAAATAAAACACTGATAAAACTTCAAATGGCCATAAATTCTATACGGTACGTCCTACACCTATCAAAGTTTGCAACTTATAAATGCTTGTAACTTTTTACTGGAGCGTCATAAAACCTTGAAACTTTGTAACAATAAAGTACTCGAGCCTCTTGTCAATTTAAGCTATTGCTCAAAGCTATGCTACCCTTGAATCCCAAATAAAACACTGATAAAACTTCAAATGGCCCTAACTTCTATACGGTACGTGCTACACCTATCAAAGTTTGCAACATACAAATGCTTGTAACTTTTTACTGGAGCGTCATAAAACCTTGAAATTTTGTAACATTAAAGTACTCGAGCCTCTTGTCAACTTAAGCTATCGCTCAAAGCTATGCTAACCTTGAATCCCAAATAAAACACTGATAAAACTTCAAATGACCCTAACTTCTATACGGTACGGGCTACACCTATCAAAGTTTGCAACATACAAATGCTTGTAACTGTTTACTGGAGCGTCATAAAACCTTGTAATTTTGTAACAATAAAGTACTCGAGCCTCTTGTCAATTTAAGCTATCGCTCAAAGCTATGCTACCCTTCAGTCCCAAATCAAACACTGATAAAACTTCATATGGCCCTAATTTATATACGGTGCGTCCTACACCTATCAAAGTTTGCAACATACAAATGCTTGTAACTTTTTACTGGAGCGTCATAAAACCTTGAAATTTTGTAACAATAAAGTACTCGAGCCTCTTGTCAATTTAAGCTATTGCTCAAAGCTCTGCTACCCTTGAGTCCCAAATGAAACACTGATAAAACTGCAAATGGCCCTAACTTCTATACGGTACGTCCTACACCTATCAAAGTTTGCTACATATAAATGCTTGTAACTTTTTACTGGAGCGTCATAAAACCTTCAAATTTTGTAACAATAAAGTACTCGAGCCTCTTGTCAATTTAAGCTATCGCTCAAAGCTATGCTACCCTTGAGTCCCAAATCAAACACTGATAAAACTTCAAATGGCCCTAAGTTCTATACAGTACGTCCTACACCTATCAAAGTTTGCAACATACAAATGCTTGTAACTTTTTACTGGAGCGTCATAAAACCTTGAAATTTTGTAACAATAAAGTACTCGAGCCTCTTGTCAATTTAAGTTATTGCGCAAAGCTATGCCACCCTTGAGTCCCGAATCAAACACTGATAAAACTTCAAATGGCCCTAACTTCTATACGGTACGTCTTACACCTATCAAAGTTTGCAACATACAAATGCTTGTAACTTTTTACTGGAGCGTCATAAAACCTTGAAATTTTGTAACAATAAAGTACTCGAGCTTCTTGTCAATTTAAGCTATCGCTCAAAGCTATGCTACCCTTGAATCCCAAATAAAACACTGATAAAACTTCAAATGGCCCTAACTTCTATACGGTACGTCCTGTACCTATCAAAGTTTGCAACATATAAATGCTTGTAACTTTTAACTGGAGCGTCATAAAACCTTGAAATTTTGTAACAATAAAGCACTCGAGCCTCTTGTCAATTTAAGCTATCGCTCAAAGCTATGCTACCCTTGAATCCCAAATAAAACACGGATAAAACTTCAAATGGCCCTAACTTCTATACGGTACGTCCTACACCTATCAAAGTTTGCAACATACAAATGCTTGTAACTTTTTACTGGAGCGTCATAAAACATTGAAATTTTGTAACAATAAAGTACTCGAGCCTCTTGTCAATTTAAGCTATCGCTCAAAGCTATGCTACCCTTAAGTCCCAAATAAAACACTGATAAAACTTCAAATGGCCATAAATTATATACGGTACGTCCTACACCTATCAAAGTTTGCAACTTATAAATGCTTGTAACTTTTTACTGGAGCGTCATAAAACCTTGAAATTTTGTAACAATAAAGTACTCGAGCCTCTTGTCAATTTATGCTATTGCTCAAAGCTATGCTACCCTTGAATCCCAAATAAAACACTGATAAAACTTCAAATGGCCCTAACTTCTATACGGTACGTGCTACACCTATCAAAGTTTGCAACATACAAATGCTTGTAACTTTTTATTGGAGCGTCATAAAACCTTGAAATTTTGTAACAATAAAGTACTCGAGCCTCTTGTCAATTTAAGCTATCGCTCAAAGCTATGCTACCCTTGAGTCCCAAATCAAACACTGATAAAACTTCAAATGGCCCTAACATCTATACGGTACGTCCTACACCTATCAAAGTTTGCAACATACAAATGCTTGTAACTTTTTACTGGAGCGTCATAAAACCTTGAAATTTTGTAACAATAAAGTACTCGAGCCTCTTGTCAATTTAAGTTATTGCGCAAAGCTATGCCACCCTTGAGTCCCGAATCAAACACTGATAAAACTTCAAATGGCCCTAACTTCTATACGGTACGTCTTACACCTATCAAAGTTTGCAACATACAAATGCTTGTAACTTTTTACTGGAGCGTCATAAAACCTTGAAATTTTGTAACAATAAAGTACTCGAGCCTCTTGTCAATTTAAGCTATCGCTCAAAGCTATGCTACCCTTGAATCCCAAATAAAACACTGATAAAACTTCAAATGGCCCTAACTTCTATACGGTACGTCCTGTACCTATCAAAGTTTGCAACATATAAATGCTTGTAACTTTTAACTGGAGCGTCATAAAACCTTGAAATTTTGTAACAATAAAGCACTCGAGCCTCTTGTCAATTTAAGCTATCGCTCAAAGCTATGCTACCCTTGAATCCCAAATAAAACACGGATAAAACTTCAAATGGCCCTAACTTCTATACGGTACGTCCTACACCTATCAAAGTTTGCAACATACAAATGCTTGTAACTTTTTACTGGAGCGTCATAAAACATTGAAATTTTGTAACAATAAAGTACTCGAGCCTCTTGTCAATTTAAGCTATCGCTCAAAGCTATGCTACCCTTAAGTCCCAAATAAAACACTGATAAAACTTCAAATGGCCATAAATTATATACGGTACGTCCTACACCTATCAAAGTTTGCAACTTATAAATGCTTGTAACTTTTTACTGGAGCGTCATAAAACCTTGAAATTTTGTAACAATAAAGTACTCGAGCCTCTTGTCAATTTAAGCTATTGCTCAAAGCTATGCTACCCTTGAATCCCAAATAAAACACTGATAAAACTTCAAATGGCCCTAACTTCTATACGGTACGTGCTACACCTATCAAAGTTTGCAACATACAAATGCTTGTAACTTTTTATTGGAGCGTCATAAAACCTTGAAATTTTGTAACAATAAAGTACTCGAGCCTCTTGTCAATTTAAGCTATCGCTCAAAGCTATGCTACCCTTGAGTCCCAAATCAAACACTGATAAAACTTCAAATGGCCCTAACATCTATACGGTACGTCCTACACCTATCAAAGTTTGCAACATACAAATGCTTGTAACTTTTTACTGGAGCGTCATAAAACCTTGAAATTTTGTAACAATAAAGTACTCGAGCCGCTTGTCAATTTAAGTTATCGCTCAAAGCTATGCTACCCTTGAGGCCCAAATCAAACACTGATAAAACTTCAAATGGCCCTAACTTCTATACGGTACGTCCTACACCTATCAAAGTTTGCAAATACAAATGCTTGTAACTTTTTACTGGAGCGTCATAAAACCTTGAAATTTTGTAACAAAAAAGTACTCGAGCCTCTTGTCAATTTAAGCTATCGCTCAAAGCTATGCTACCCTTGAGTCCCAAATCAAACACTGATAAAACTTCAAATGGCCCTAAATTCTGTACGGTACGTCCTACACCTATCAAAGTTTGCAACATATAAATGCTTGTAACTTTTTACTGGAGCGTCATAAAACATTGAAATTTTGTAACAATAAAGTACTCGAGCCTCTTGTCAATTTAAGCTATTGCTCAAAGCTATGTTACCCTTGAATCCCAAATAAAACACTGATAAAACTTTAAATGGCCCTAAATTCTATTCGGTACGTCCTACACCTATCAAAGTTCGCAACATACAAATGCTTGTAACTTTTTACTGGAGCGTCATAAAACATTGAAATTTTGTAACAATAAAGTACTCGAGCCGCTTGTCAATTTAAGCTATCGCTCAAAGCTATGCTACCCTTGAATCCCAAATAAAACACTGATAAAACTTCAAATGGCCCTAACTTCTATACGGTACGTGCTACACCTATCAAAGTTTGCAACATACAAATGCTTGTAACTTTTTATTGGAGCGTCATAAAACCTTGAAATTTTGTAACAATAAAGTACTCGAGCCGCTTGTCAATTTAAGCTATCGCTCAAAGCTATGCTACCCTTGAGTCCCAAATCAAACACTGATAAAACTTCAAATGGCCCTAACTTCTATACGGTACGTCCTACACCTATCAAAGTTTGCAACATACAAATGCTTGTAACTTTTTACTGGAGCGTCATAAAATCTTGAAATTTTATAACAATAAAGTACTCGAGCCTCTTGTCAATTTAAGCTATCGCTCAAAGCTATGCTACCCTTGAGTCCCAAATCAAACACTGATAAAACTTCAAATGGCCCTAAATTCTGTACGGTACGTCCTACACCTATCAAAGTTTGCAATATATAAATGCTTGTAACTTTTTACTGGAGCGTCATAAAACATTGAAATTTTGTAACAATAAAGTACTCGAGCCTCTTGTCAATTTAAGCTATTGCTCAAAGCTATGTTACCCTTGAATCCCAAATAAAACACTGATAAAACTTTAAATGGCCCTAAATTCTATTCGGTACGTCCTACACCTATCAAAGTTTGCAACATACAAATGCTTGTAACTTTTTACTGGAGCGTCATAAAACCTTGAAATTTTGTAACAATAAAGTACTCGAGCCTCTTGTCAATTTAAGTTATTGCTCAAAGCAATGCTACCCTTGAGTCCTGAATCAAACACCGATAAAACTTCAAATGGCCATAACTTCTATACGGTACGTCTTACACCTATCAAAGTTTGCAACATACAAATGCTTGTAACTTTTTACTGGAGCGTCATAAAACCTTGAAATTTTGTAACAATAAAGTACTCGAGCCTCTTGAAAATTTAAGCTATCGCTCAAAGCTATGCTACCCTTGAATCCCAAATAAAACACTGATAAAACTTCAAATGGCCCTAACTTCTATACGGTACGTCCTACACCTATCAAAGTTTGCAATATATCAATGCTTGTAACTTTTCACTGGAGCGTCATAAAACCTTGAAATTTTGTAACAATAAAGTACTCGAGCCTGTTGTCAATTTAAGCTATCGCTCAAAGCTATGCTACCCTTGAATCCCAAATAAAACACTGATAAAACTTCAAATGGCCCTAACTTCTATACGGTACGTCCTACACCTGTCAAAGTTTGCAACATAGAAATGCTTGTAACTTTTTACTGGAGCGTCATAAAACATTGAAATTTTGTAACAATAAAGTACTCGAGCCTCTTGTCAATTTAAGTTATCGCTCAAGGCTATGCTACCCTTGAGTCCCAAATGAAACATTGATAAAACTTCAAATGGCCCTAACTTCCATACGGTACGTCCTAAACCTATCAAAGTTTGCAACATACAAATGCTTGTAACTTTTTACAGGAGCGTCATAAAACCTTGAAATTTTGTAACAATAAAGTACTCGGGCCACTTGTCAATTTAAGCTATTGCTCAAAGCTATGTTACCCTTGAATCCCAAATAAAACACTGATAAAACTTTAACTGGCCCTAAATTCTATTCGGTACGTCCTACACCTATCAAAGTTTGCAACATACAAATGCTTGTTAATTTTACTGGAGCGTCATAAAACCTTGAAATTTTGTAACAATAAAGTACTCGAGCGTCTTGTCAATTTAAGCTATCGCTCAAAGCTATGCTACCCTTGAGTCCCAAATCAAACACTGATAAAACTTCAAATGGCCCTAAATTCTGTACGGTACGTCCTACACCTATCAAAGTTTGCAACATATAAACGCTTGTAACTTTTTACTGGAGCGTCATAAAACATTGAAATTTTGTAACAATAAAGTACTCGAGCCTCTTGTCAATTTAAGCTATTGCTCAAAGCTATGTTACCCTTGAATCCTAAATAAAACACTGATAAAACTTTAACTGGCCCTAAATTCTATTCGGTACGTCCTACACCTATCAAAGTTTGCAACATACAAATGCTTGTAACTTTTTACTGGAGCGTCATAAAACCTTGAAATTTTGTAACAATAAAGTACTCGAGCCTCTTGTCAATTTAAGCTATTGCTCAAAGCTATGCTACCCTTGAGTCCCGAATCAAGCACTGATAAAACTTCAAATGGCCATAACTTCTATACGGTACGTCTTACACCTATCAAAGTTTGTAACATACAAATGCTTGTAACTTTTTACTGGAGCGTCATAAAACCTTGAAATTTTGTAACAATAAAGTACTCGAGCCTCTTGAAAATTTAAGCTATCGCTCAAAGCTATGCTACCCTTGAATCCCAAATAAAACACTGATAAACTTCAAATGGCCCTAACTTCTATACGGTACGTCCTACACCTATCAAAGTTTTCAATATATCAATGCTTGTAACTTTTCACTGGAGCGTCATAAAACCTTGAAATTTTGTAACAGTAAAGTACTCGAGCCTCTTGTCAATTTAAGCTATCGCTCAAAGCTATGCTACCCTTGAATCCCAAATAAAACACTGATAAAACTTCAAATGGCCCTAACTTCTATACGGTACGTCCTACACCTATCAAAGTTTGCAACATACAAATGTTTGTAACTTTTTACTGGAGCGTCATAAAACATTGAAATTTTGTAATAATAAAGTACTCGAGCCTCTTGTCAATTTAAGTTATCGCTCAAGGCTATGCTACCCTTGAGTCCCAAATCAAACACTGATAAAACTTCAAATGGCCCTAACTTCTATACGGTACGTCCTACACCTATCAAAGTTTGCAACATACAAATGCTTGTAAATTTTACTGGAGCGTCATAAAACCTTGAAATTTTGTAACAATAAAGTACTCGAGCCTCTTGTCAATTTAAGCTATCGCTCAAAGCTATGCTACCCTTGAGTCCCAAATCAAACACTGATAAAACTTCAAATGGCCCTAAATTCTGTACGGTACGTCCTACACCTATCAAAGTTTGCAACATATAAATGCTTGTAACTTTTTACTGGAGCGTCATAAAACCTTGAAATTTCGTAACAATAAAGTACTCGAGCCTCTTGTCAATTTAAGCTATCGCTCAAAGCTATGCTACCCTTGAGTCCCAAATCAAACACTGATAAAACTTCAAATGGCCCTAAGTTCTATACAATACGTCCTACACCTATCACAGTTTGCAACATACAAATGCTTGTAACTTTTTACTGGCGCGTCATAAAACCTTGAAATTTTGTAACAATAAAGTACTCGAGACTCTTGTCGATTTAAGCTTTTGCTCAAAGCTATGCTACCCTTGAGTCCCGAATCAAACACTGATAAAACTTCAAATGGCCCTAACTTCTATACGGTACGTCTTACACCTATCAAAGTTTGCAACATACAAATGCTTGTAATTTTTTACTGGAGTGTCATAAAACCTTGAAATTTTGTAACATTAAAGTACTCGAGCCTCTTGTCAATTTAAGCTATCGCTCAAAGCTATGCTAACCTTGAATCCCAAATAAAACACTGATAAAACTTCAAATGACCCTAACTTCTATACGGTACGTGCTACACCTATCAAAGTTTGCAACATACAAATGCTTGTAACTGTTTATTGGAGCGTCATAAAACCTTGTAATTTTGTAACAATAAAGTACTCGAGCCTCTTGTCAATTTAAGCTATCGGTCAAAGCTATGCTACCCTTGAGTCCCAAATCAAACACTGATAAAACTTCATATGGCCCTAATTTATATACGGTGCGTCCTACACCTATCAAAGTTTGCAACATACAAATGCTTGTAACTTTTTACTGGAGCGTCATAAAACCTTGAAATTTTGTAACAATAAAGTACTCGAGCCTCTTGTCAATTTAAGCTATCGCTCAAAGCTATGCTACCCTTGAATCCCAAATAAAACACTGATAAAACTTCAAATGGCCCTAACTTCTATACGGTACGTCCTACACCTATCAAAGTTTGCAACATACAAATGCTTGTAACTTTTTACTGGAGCGTCATAAATCCTTGACATTTTGTAACAATAAAGTACTCGAGCCGCTTGTCAATTTAAGCTATCGCTCAAAGATATGCTACCCTTGAGTCCCAAATCAAACACTGATAAAACTTCAAATGGCCCTAACTTCTATACGGTACGTCCTACACCTATCAAAGTTTGCAACATACAAATGCTTGTAAATTTTACTGGAGCGTCATAAAACCTTGAAATTTCGTAACAATAAAGTACTCGAGCCTCTTGTCAATTTAAGCTATCGCTCAAAGCTATGCTACCCTTGAGTCCCAAATCAAACACTGATAAAACTTCAAATGGCCCTAAGTTCTATACAATACGTCCTACACCTATCAAAGTTTGCAACATACAAATGCTTGTAACTTTTTACTGGCGCGTCATAAAACCTTGAAATTTTGTAACAATAAAGTACTCGAGACTCTTGTCGATTTAAGCTATTGCTCAAAGCTATGCTACCCTTGAGTCCCGAATCAAACACTGATAAAACTTCAAATGGCCCTAACTTCTATACGGTACGTCTTACACCTATCAAAGTTTGCAACATACAAATGCTTGTAATTTTTTACTGGAGTGTCATAAAACCTTGAAATTTTGTAACATTAAAGTACTCGAGCCTCTTGTCAATTTAAGTTATCGCTCAAAGCTATGCTAACCTTGAATCCCAAATAAAACACTGATAAAACTTCAAATGACCCTAACTTCTATACGGTACGTGCTACACCTATCAAAGTTTGCAACATACAAATGCTTGTAACTGTTTATTGGAGCGTCATAAAACCTTGTAATTTTGTAACAATAAAGTACTCGAGCCTCTTGTCAATTTAAGCTATCGTCCAAAGCTATGCTACCCTTGAGTCCCAAATCAAACACTGATAAAACTTCATATGGCCCTAATTTATATACGGTGCGTCCTACACCTATCAAAGTTTGCAACATACAAATGCTTGTAACTTTTTACTGGAGCGTCATAAAACCTTGAAATTTTGTAACAATAAAGTACTGGAGCCTCTTGTCAATTTAAGCTATCGCTCAAAGCTATGCTATCCTTGAATCCCAAATAAAACACTGATAAAACTTCAAATGGCCCTAACTTCTATACGGTACGTCCTACACCTATCAAAGTTTGCAACATACAAATGCTTGTAACTTTTTACTGGAGCGTCATAAAACCTTGACATTTTGTAACAATAAAGTACTCGAGCCGCTTGTCAATTTAAGCTATCGCTCAAAGATATGCTACCCTTGAGTCCCAAATCAAACACTGATAAAACTTCAAATGGCCCTAACTTCTATACGGTACGTCCTACACCTATCAAAGTTTGCAACATACAAATGCTTGTAAATTTTACTGGAGCGTCATAAAACCTTGAAATTTTGTAACAATAAAGTACTCGAGCCTCTTGTCAATTTAAGCTATCGCTCAAAGCTATGCTACCCTTGAGTCCCAAATCAAACACTGATAAAACTTCAAATGGCCCTAAGTTCTATACAATACGTCCTACGCCTATCAAAGTTTGCAACATACAAATGCTTGTAACTTTTTACTGGAGCGTCATAAAACCTTGAAATTTTGTAACAATAAAGTACTCGAGACTCTTGTCGATTTAAGCTATTGCTCAAAGCTATGCTACCCTTGAGTCCCGAATCAAACACTGATAAAACTTCAAATGGCCCTAACTTCTATACGGTACGTCTTACACCTATCAAAGTTTGCAACATACAAATGCTTGTAATTTTTTACTGGAGTGTCATAAAACCTTGAAATTTTGTAACATTAAAGTACTCGAGCCTCTTGTCAATTTAAGCTATCGCTCAAAGCTATGCTAACCTTGAATCCCAAATAAAACACTGATAAAACTTCAAATGACCCTAACTTCTATACGGTACGTGCTACACCTATCAAAGTTTGCAACATACAAATGCTTGTAACTTTTTACTGGAGCGTCATAAAACCTTGACATTTTGTAACAATAAAGTACTCGAGCCGCTTGTCAATTTAAGCTATCGCTCAAAGATATGCTACCCTTGAGTCCCAAATCAAACACTGATAAAACTTCAAATGGCCCTAACTTCTATACGGTACGTCCTACACCTATCAAAGTTTGCAACATACAAATGCTTGTAAATTTTACTGGAGCGTCATAAAACCTTGAAATTTTGTAACAATAAAGTACTCGAGCCTCTTGTCAATTTAAGCTATCGCTCAAAGCTATGCTACCCTTGAGTCCCAAATCAAACACTGATAAAACTTCAAATGGCCCTAAATTCTGTACGGTACGTCCTACACCTATCAAAGTTTGCAACATATAAATGCTTGTAACTTTTTACTGGAGCGTCATAAAACCTTGAAATTTTGTAACAATAAAGTACTCGAGCCGCTTGTCAATTTAAGCTATCGCTCAAAGCTATGCTACCCTTAAGTCCCAAATAAAACTCTGATAAAACTTCAAATGGCCCTAACTTCTATACGGTACGTCCTACACCTATCAAAGTTTGCAACATACAAATGCTTGAAACTTTTTACTGGAGCGTCATAAAACCTTGAAATTTTGTAACAATAAAGTACTCGAGCCTCTTGTCAATTTAAGCTATCGCTCAAAGCTATGCTACCCTTAAGTCCCAAATAAAACTCTGATAAAACTTCAAATGGCCCTAACTTCTATACGGTACGTCCTACACCTATCAAAGTTTGCAACATACAAATGCTTGTAACTTTTCACTGGAGCGTCATAAAACCCTGAAATTTTGTAACAATAAAGTACTCGAGCCTCTTGTCAATTTAAGCTATCGCTCAAAGCTATGCTACCCTTGAGTCCCGAATCAAACACTGATAAAACTTCAAATGGCCCTAACTTCTGTACGGTACGTCCTACACCTATCAAAGTTTGCAACATACAAATGCTTGTAACTTTTTACTGGAGCGTCATAAAACCTTGAAATTTTGTAACAATAAAGTACTCGAGCCTCTTGTCAATTTAAGCTATCGCTCAAAGCTATGCTACCCTTAAGTCCCAAATCAAACACTGATAAAACTTCAAATGGCAGTAACTTCTGTACGGTATGTCCTACACCTATCAAAGTTTGCAACATACAAATGCTTGTAACTTTTCACTGGAGCGTCATAAAACCTTGAAATTTTGTAACAATAAAGTACTCGAGCCTCTTGTCAATTTAAGCTATCGCTCAAAGCTATGCTACCCTTGAGTCGCAAATCAAACACTGATAAAACTTCAAATGGACCTAAATTCTATACGGTAGGTCCTACACCTATCAAAGTTTGCAACATATAAATGCTTGTAACTTTTTACTGGAGCGTCATATAACCTTGAAATTTTGTAACAATAAAGCACTCGAGCCTCTTGTCAATTTAAGCTATCGCTCAAACCTATGCTACCCTTGAGTCCCAAATCAAACACTGATAAAACTTCAAATGGCCCTACATTCTATACGGTACGTCCTACACCTATCAAAGTTTGCAACATACAAATGCTTGTAACTTTTTACTGGAGCGTCATAAAACCTTGAAATTTTGTAACAATAAAGTACTCGAGCCGCTTGTCAATTTAAGCTATCGCTCAAAGCTATGCTACCCTTAAGTCTCAAATCAAACACTGATAAAACTTCAAATGGCCCTAAATTCTATACGGTACGTCCTACACCTATCAGAGTTTGCAACATACAAATGCTTGTAACTTTTTACTGGAGCGTCAAAAAACCTTGAAAATTTGTAGCAATAAAGCACTCGAGCCTCATGTCAATTTAAGCTATCGCTCAAAGCTATGCTACCCTTAAGTCCCAAATCGAACACTGATAAAACTTCAAATGGCCCTACATTCTATACGGTACGTCCTACACCTATCAAAGTTTGCAACATACAAATGCTTGTAACTTTTTGCTGGAGCGTCATAAAACCTTGAAATTTTGTAACAATAAAGCACTCGAGCCTCTTGTCAATTTAAGCTAACGCTCAAAGCTATGCTACCCTTGAGTCCGAAATCAAACACTGATAAAACTTCAAATGACCCTAACTTCTATACGGTACGTCCTACACCTATCAAAGTTTGCAACATACAAATGCTTGTAACTTTTTACTGGAGCGTCATAAAACCTTGAAATTTTGTAACAATAAAGTACTCGAGCCTCTTGTCAATTTAAGCTATCGCTCAAAGCTATGCTACCCTTAAGTCCCAAATCAAACATTGATAAAACTTCAAAAGGCCCTAACTTCTGTACGGTACGTCCTACACCTATCAAAGTTTGCAACATCCAAATGCTTGTAACTTTTCACTGGAGCGTCATAAAACCTTGAAATTTTGTAACAATAAAGTACTCGAGCCGCTTGTCAATTCAAGCTATCGCTCAAAGCTATGCTACCCTTAAGTCCCAAATCAAACACTGATAAAACTTCAAATGGCCCTAAATTCTATACGGTACGTCCTACACCTATCAAAGTTTGCAACATACAAATGCTTGTAACTTTTTACTGGAGCGTCATAAAACCTTGAAATTTTGTAACAATAAAGCACTCGAGCCTCTTGTCAATTTAAGCTATCACTCAAAGCTATGCTACCCTTGAGTCCCGAATCAAACACGGTTAAAACTTCAAATGGCCCTAACTTCTATACGGTACGTCCTATACTTATCAAAGTTTGCAACATACAAATGCTTGTAACTTTTTACTGGAGCGTCATAAAACCTTGAAATTTTGTAACAATAAAGCACTCGAGCCTCTTGTCAATTTAAGCTATCGCTCAAAGCTATGCTACCCTTAAGTCCCAAATCAAACACTGATAAAACTTCAAATGGCCCTAAATTCTATACGGTACGTCCTACACCTATCAAAGTTTGCAACATACAAATGCTTGTAACTTTTTACTGGAGCATCATAAAACCTTGAAATTTTGTAACAATAAAGCACTCGAGCCTCTTGTCAATTTAAGCTAACGCTCAAAGAGATGCTACCCTTGAGTCCCAAATCAAACACTGATAAAACTTCAAATGGCCCTAACTTCTATACGGTACGTCCTACACCTATCAAAGTTTGCCACATACAAATGCTTGTAACTTTTTACTGGAGCGTCATAAAACCTTGAAATTTTGTAACAATAAAGCACTCGAGCCTCTTGTCAATTTAAGCTATCGCTCAAAGCTATGCTACCCTTGAGTCCCAAATCAAACACTGATTAAACTTCAAATGGCCCTAACTTCTGTACGGTACGTCCTATACCTATCAAAGTTTGCAACATACAAATGCTTGTAACTTTTTACTGGAGCGTCATAAAACCTTGAAATTTTGTAACAATAAAGCACTCGAGCCTCTTGTCAATTTAAGCTATCGCTCAAAGCTATGCTACCCTTAAGTCCCAAATCAAACACTGATAAAACTTCAAATGGCCCTAAATTCTATACGGTACGTCCTACACCTATCAAAGTTTGCAACATACAAATGCTTGTAACTTTTTACTGGAGCGTCAGAAACCTTGAAATTTTGTAACAATAAAGTACTCGAGCCTCTTGTCAATTTAAGCTATCGCTCAAAGCTATGCTAGCCTTGAGTCCCAAATCAAAGACTGATAAAACTTCAAATGGCCCTAACTTCTGTACGGTACGTCCTACACCTATCAAAGTTTGCAAGATACAAATGCTTGTAACTTTTTACTGGACCGTCATAAAACCTTGAAATTTTGTAACAATAAGCACTCGAGCCTCTTGTCAATTTAAGCTATTGCTCAAAGCTATGCTACCCTTAAGTCCCAAATCAAACACTGATAAAACTTCAAATGACCCTAACTTCTGTACGGTACGTCCTACACCTATCAAAGTTTGCAACATACAAATGCTTGTAACTTTTTACTGGAGCGTCATAGAACCCTGAAATTGTGTAACAATAAAGCACTCGAGCCTCTTGTCAATTTAAGCTATCGCTCAAAGCTATGCTACCCTTGAATCCCACAATAAAACACTGATAAAACTTCAAATGGCCCTAACTTCTATACGGTACGTCCTACACCTATCAAAGTTTGCAACATACAAATGCTGGTAACTTTTTACTGGAGCGTCATAAAACCTTGAAATTTTGTAACAATAAAGCACTCGAGCCTCTTGTCAATTTAAGCTAACGCTCAAAGCTATGCTACCCTTGAGTCCCAAATCAAACACTGATAAAACTTCAAATGGCCCTAACTTCTATACAGTACGTCCTACACCTATCAAAGTTTGCCACATACAAATGCTTGTAACTTTTTACTGGAGCGTCATAAAACCTTGAAATTTTGTAACAATAAAGCACTCGAGCCTCCTGTCAATTTAAGCTAACGCTCAAAGCTATGCTACCCTTGAGTCCCAAATCAAACACTGATAAAACTTCAAATGGCCCTAACTTCTATACAGTACGTCCTACACCTATCAAAGTTTGCCACATACAAATGCTTGTAACTTTTTACTGGAGCGTCATAAAACCTTGAAATTTTGGAACAATAAAGCACTCGAGCCTCTTGTCAATTTAGGCTAACGCTCAAAGCTATGCTACCCTTAAGTCCCAAATCAAACACTGATAAAACTTCAAATGGCCCTAACTTCTATACGGTACGTCCTACACCTATCAAAGTTTGCCACATACAAATGCTTGTAACTTTTTACTGGAGCGTCATAAAACCTTGAAATTTTGTAACAATAAAGCACTTGAGCCTCTTGTCAATTTAAGCTATCGCTCAAAGCTATGCTACCCTTGAGTCCCAAATCAAACACTGATTAAACTTCAAATGGCCCTAACTTCTGTACGGTACGTCCTATACCTATCAAAGTTTGCAACATACAAATGCTTGTAACTTTTTACTGGAGCGTCATAAAACCTTGAAATTTTGTAACAATAAAGTACTCGAGCCTCTTGTCAATTTAAGCTATCGCTCAAAGCTATGCTACCCTTGAGTCCCAAATCAAAGACTGATAAAACTTCAAATGGCCCTAACTTCTGTACGGTACGTCCTACACCTATCAAAGTTTGCAAGATACAAATGCTTGTAACTTTTTACTGGACCGTCATAAAACCTTGAAATTTTGTAACAATAAGCACTCGAGCCTCTTGTCAATTTAAGCTATTGCTCAAAGCTATGCTACCCTTAAGTCCCAAATCAAACACTGATAAAAATTCAAATGGCCCTAACTTCTGTACGGTACGTCCTACACCTATCAAAGTTTGCAACATACAAATGCTTGTAACTTTTTACTGGAGCGTCATAGAACCCTGAAATTGTGTAACAATAAAGCACTCGAGCCTCTTGTCAATTTAAGCTAACGCTCAAAGCTATGCTACCCTTGAGTCCCAAATCAAACACTGATAAAACTTCAAATGGCCCTAACTTCTATACAGTACGTCCTACACCTATCAAAGTTTGCCACATACAAATGCTTGTAACTTTTTACTGGAGCGTCAGAAACCTTGAAATTTTGTAACAATAAAGTACTCGAGCCTCTTGTCAATTTAAGCTATCGCTCAAAGCTATGCTAGCCTTGAGTCCCAAATCAAAGACTGATAAAACTTCAAATGGCCCTAACTTCTGTACGGTACGTCCTACACCTATCAAAGTTTGCAAGATACAAATGCTTGTAACTTTTTACTGGACCGTCATAAAACCTTGAAATTTTGTAACAATAAGCACTCGAGCCTCTTGTCAATTTAAGCTATTGCTCAAAGCTATGCTACCCTTAAGTCCCAAATCAAACACTGATAAAACTTCAAATGGCCCTAAATTCTGTACGGTACGTCCTACACCTATCAAAGTTTGCAACATACAAATGCTTGTAACTTTTTACTGGAGCGTCATAGAACCCTGAAATTGTGTAACAATAAAGCACTCGAGCCTCTTGTCAATTTAAGCTATCGCTCAAAGCTATGCTACCCTTGAATCCCACAATAAAACACTGATAAAACTTCAAATGGCCCTAACTTCTATACGGTACGTCCTACACCTATCAAAGTTTGCAACATACAAATGCTGGTAACTTTTTACTGGAGCGTCATAAAACCTTGAAATTTTGTAACAATAAAGCACTCGAGCCTCTTGTCAATTTAAGCTAACGCTCAAAGCTATGCTACCCTTGAGTCCCAAATCAAACACTGATAAAACTTCAAATGGCCCTAACTTCTATACAGTACGTCCTACACCTATCAAAGTTTGCCACATACAAATGCTTGTAACTTTTTACTGGAGCGTCATAAAACCTTGAAATTTTGTAACAATAAAGCACTCGAGCCTCTTGTCAATTTAAGCTAACGCTCAAAGCTATGCTACCCTTGAGTCCCAAATCAAACACTGATAAAACTTCAAATGGCCCTAACTTCTATACAGTACGTCCTACACCTATCAAAATTTGCCACATACAAATGCTTGTAACTTTTTACTGGAGCGTCATAAAACCTTGAAATTTTGGAACAATAAAGCACTCGAGCCTCTTGTCAATTTAGGCTAACGCTCAAAGCTATGCTACCCTTAAGTCCCAAATCAAACACTGATAAAACTTCAAATGGCCCTAACTTCTATACGGTACGTCCTACACCTATCAAAGTTTGCCACATACAAATGCTTGTAACTTTTTACTGGAGCGTCATAAAACCTTGAAATTTTGTAACAATAAAGCACTTGAGCCTCTTGTCAATTTAAGCTATCGCTCAAAGCTATGCTACCCTTGAGTCCCAAATCAAACACTGATTAAACTTCAAATGGCCCTAACTTCTGTACGGTACGTCCTATACCTATCAAAGTTTGCAACATACAAATGCTTGTAACTTTTTACTGGAGCGTCATAAAACCTTGAAATTTTGTAACAATAAAGTACTCGAGCCTCTTGTCAATTTAAGCTATCGCTCAAAGCTATGCTACCCTTGAGTCCCAAATCAAAGACTGATAAAAATTCAAATGGCCCTAACTTCTGTACGGTACGTCCTACACCTATCAAAGTTTGCAAGATACAAATGCTTGTAACTTTTTACTGGACCGTCATAAAACCTTGAAATTTTGTAACAATAAGCACTCGAGCCTCTTGTCAATTTAAGCTATTGCTCAAAGCTATGCTACCCTTAAGTCCCAAATCAAACACTGATAAAAATTCAAATGGCCCTAACTTCTGTACGGTACGTCCTACACCTATCAAAGTTTGCAACATACAAATGCTTGTAACTTTTTACTGGAGCGTCATAGAACCCTGAAATTGTGTAACAATAAAGCACTCGAGCCTCTTGTCAATTTAAGCTAACGCTCAAAGCTATGCTACCTTTGAGTCCCAAATCAAACACTGATAAAACTTCAAATGGCCCTAACTTCTATACAGTACGTCCTACACCTATCAAAGTTTGCCACATACAAATGCTTGTAACTTTTTACTGGAGCGTCATAAAACCTTGAAATTTTGTAACAATAAAGCACTAGAGCCTCTTGTCAATTTAGGCTAACGCTCAAAGCTATGCTACCCTTGAGTCCCAAATCAAACACTGATAAAACTTCAAATGGCCCTAACTTCTATACGGTACGTCCTACACCTATCAAAGTTTGCAACATACAAATGCTTGCAACTTTTTACTGGAGCGTCATAAAACCTTGAAATTTTGTGACAATAAAGCACTCGAGCCTCTTGTCAATTTAAGCTATCGCTCAAAGCTATGCTACCCTTGAGTCCCAAATCAAACACTGATAAAACTTCAGATGGCCCTAACTTCTGTACGGTACGTCCTACACCTATCAAAGTTTGCAACATACAAATGCTTGCAACTTTTTACTGGAGCGTCATAAAACCTTGAAGTTTTGTAACAATAAAGTACTTGAGCCTCTTGTCAATTTAAGCTATCGCTCAAAGCTATGCTACCCTTAAGTCCCAAATCAAACGTTGATAAAACTTCAAAAGGCCCTAACTTCTGTACGGTACGTCCTGCACCTAACAAAGTTTGCAACATCCAAATGCTTGTAACTTTTCATTGGAGCGTCATAAAACCTTGAAATTTTGTAACAATAAAGTACACGAGCCTCTTGTCAATTTAAGCTATCGCTCAAAGCTATGCTACCCTTGAGTCCCAAATCAAACACTGATAAAACTTCAAATGGCCCCAAATTCTATACGGTACGTCCTACACCTATCAAAGTTTGCAACATACAAATGCTTGTAACTTTTTACTGGAGCGTCATAAAACCTTGAAATTTTGTAACAATAAAGTACTCGAGCCTCTTGTCAATTCAAACTATCGCTCAAAGCTATGCTACCCTTAAGTCCCGAATCAAACACGGTTAAAACTTCAAATGGCCCTAACTTCTATACGGTACGTCCTACACCTATCAAAGTTTGCAACATACAAATGCTTGTAACTTTTTACTGGAGCGTCATAAAACCTTGAAATTTTGTAACAATAAAGTACTCGAGCCGCTTGTCAATTTAAGCTATCGCTCAAAGCTATGCTACCCTTGAGTCCCAAATCAAACACTGCTAAAACTTCAAATGGCCCTAAATTCTATACGGTACGTCCTACACCTATCAAAGTTTGCAACATATAAATGCTTGTAACTTTTTACTGGAGCGTCATAAAACCTTGAAATTTTGTAACAATAAAGCACTCGAGCCTCTTGTCAATTTAAGCTATCACTCAAAGCTATGCTACCCTTGAGTCCCAAATCAAACACTGATAAAACTTCAAATGGCCCTAACTTCTATGCGGTACGTCCTACACCTATCAAAGTTTGCAACATACAAATGCTTGTAACTTTTTACTGGAGCGTCATAAAACCTTGAAATTTTGTAACAATATAGTACTCGAGCCGCTTGTCAATTTAAGCTATCGCTCAAAGCTATGCTACCCTTAAGTCCCAAATCAAACACTGATAAAACTTCAAATGGCCCTAGATTCTATACGGTACATCCTATACCTATCAAAGTTTGCAACATACAAATGCTTGTAACTTTTTACTGGAGCGTCATAAAACCTTGAAATTTTGTAACAATAAAGCACTCGAGCCTCTTGTCAATTTAAGCTATCGCTCAAAGCTATGCTACCCTTAAGTCCCAAATCAAACACTGATAAATCTTCAAATGGCCCTAAATTCTATACGGTACGTCCTACACCTATCAAAGCTTGCAACATACAAATGCTTGTAACTTTTTACTGGAGCGTCATAAAACCTTGAAATTTTGTAACAATAAAGTACTCGAGCCTCTTGTCAATTTAAGCTATCGCTCAAAGCTATGCTACCCTTGAGTCCCAAATCAAACACTGATAAAACTTCAAATGGCCCTAACTTCTGTACGGTACGTCCTACACCTATCAAAGTTTGCAAGATACAAATGCTTGTAACTTTTTACTGGAGCGTCATAAAACCTTGAAATTTTGTAACAATAAAGCACTCGAGCCTCTTGTCAATTTAAGCTATCGCTCAAAGCTATGCTACCCTTAAGTCCCAAATCAAACACTGATAAAACTTCAAATGGCCCTAAATTCTATACGGTACGTCCTACACCTATCAAAGTTTGCAACATACAAATGCTTGTAACTTTTTACTGGAGCGTCATAAAACCTTGAAATTTTGTAACAATAAAGTACTCGAGCCTCTTGTCAATTTAAGATATCGCTCAAAGCTATGCTACCCTTGAGTCCCAAATCAAACACTAATAAAACTTCAAATGGCCCTAACTTCTGTACGGTACGTCCTATACCTATCAAAGTTTGCAACATACAAATGCTTGTAACTTTTTACTGGAGCGTCATAAAACCTTGAAATTTTGTAACAATAAAGCACTCGAGCCTCTTGTCAATTTAAGCTATCGCTCAAAGCTATGCTAACCTTAAGTCCCAAATAAAACACTGATAAAACTTCAAATGGCCCTAATTTCTATACGGTACGTCCTACACCTATCAAAGTTTGCAACATACAAATGCTTGTAACTTTTTACTGGAGCGTCATAAAACCTTGAAATTTTGTAACAATAAAGCACTCGAGCCTCTTGTCAATTTAAGCTAACGCTCAAAGCTATGCTACCGTTGAGTCCCAAATCAAACACTGATAAAACTTCAAATGGCCCTAACTTCTGTACGGTACGTCCTACACCTATCAAAGTTTGCAACATACAAATGCTTGTAACTTTTTACTGGAGCGTCATAAAACCTTGAAATTTAGTAACAATAAAGTACTGGAGTCTCTTGTCAATTTAAGCTATTGCTCAAAGCTATGCTACCCTTAAGTCCCAAATCAAACACTGATAAAATTTTAAATGGCCCTAACTTCTATACAGTACGTCCTACACCTATCAAAGTTTGCTACATACAAATGCTTGTAACTTTTTACTGGAGCGTCATAAAACCTTGAAATTTTGTAACAATAAAGCACTCGAGCCTCTTGTCAATTTAAGCTATCGCTCAAAGCTATGCTACCCTTAAGTCCCAAATCAAACACTGATAAAACTTCAAATGGCCCTAACTTCTGTACGGTACGTCCTACACCTATCAAAGTTTGCAACATACAAATGCTTGTAACTTTTTACTCTACCGTCATAAAACCTTGAAATTTTGTAACAATAAAGTACTCGAGCCTCTTTTCAATTTAAGCTATCGCTCAAAGCTATGCTACCCTTGAATCCCAAATCAAACACTGATAAAACTTCAAATGGCCCTAACTTCTGTACGGTACGTCCTACACCTATCAAAGTTTGCAACATACAAATGCTTGTAACTTTTTCCTGGAGCGTCATAAAACCTTGAAATTTTGTAACAATAAAGTACTCGAGCCGCTTGTCAATTTAAGCTATCGCTCAAAGCTATGCTACCCTTAAGTCCCAAATCAAACACTGATAAAATTTCAAATGGCCCTAACTTCTATACAGTACGTCCTACACCTATCAAAGTTTGCTACATACAAATGCTTGTAACTTTTTACTGGAGCGTCATAAAACCTTGAAATTTTGTAACAATAAAGTACCCGAGCCTCTTGTCAATTTAAGCTATCTCTCAAAGCTATGCTACCCTTGAGTTCCAAATCAAACACTGATAAAACTTCAAATGGCCCTAGCTTCTATACGGTACGTCCTACACCTATCAAAGTTTGCAACATACAAATGCTGGTAACTTTTTACTGGAGCGTCATAAAACCTTGAAATTTTGTAACAATAAAGTACTCGAGCCTCTTGTCAATTTAAGCTATCGCTCAAAGCTATGCTACCCTTGAATCCCAAATCAAACACTGATAAAACTTCAAATGGCCCTAACTTCTATACGGTACGTCCTACACCTATCAAAGTTTGCAACATACAAATGCTTGTAACTTTTTACTGGAGCGTAATAAAACCTTGAAATTTTGTAACAATAAAGTACTCGAGCCTCTTGTCAATTTAAACTATCGCTCAAAGCTATGCTACCCTTGAGTCCCAAATCAAACACTGATAAAATTTCAAATGGCCTAACTTCTATACGGTACGTCCTACACCCGTCAAAGTTTGCAACATACAAATGCTTGTAACTTTTTACTGGAGCGTCATAAAACCTTGAAATTTTGTAACAATAAAGCACTCGAGCCTCTTGTCAATTTAAGCTATCTCTCAAAGCTATGCTACCCTAAGTCCCAAATCAAACACTGATAAAACTTCAATTGGCCCTAACTTCTGTACGGTACGTCCTACACCTATCAAAGTTTGCAACATACAAATGCTGGTAACTTTTTACTGGAGCGTCATAGAACCCTGAAATTTTGTAACAATAAAGTACTCGAGCCTCTTGTCAATTTAAGCTAACGCTCAAAGCTATGCTACCCTTGAATCCCAAATCAAACACTGATAAAACTTCAAATGGCCCTAGCTTCTATACGGTACGTCCTACACCTATCAAAGTTTGCAACATACAAATGCTGGTAACTTTTTACTGGAGCGTCATAAAACCTTGAAATTTTGTAACAATAAAGCACTCGAGCCTCTTGTCAATTTAAGCTATCGCTCAAAGCTATGCTACCCTTAAGTCCCAAATCAAACACTGATAAAACTTCAAATGGCCCTAAATTCTATACGGTACGTCCTACACCTATCAAAGTTTGCAACATACAAATGCTTGTAACTTTTTACTGGAGCGTCATAAAACCTTGAAATTTTGTAACAATAAAGTACTCGAGCCTCTTGTCAATTTAAGCTATCGCTCAAAGCTATGCTACCCTTGAGTCCCAAATCAAACACTAATAAAACTTCAAATGGCCCTAACTTCTGTACGGTACGTCCTATACCTATCAAAGTTTGCAACATACAAATGCTTGTAACTTTTTACTGGAGCGTCATAAAACCTTGAAATTTTGTAACAATAAAGCACTCGAGCCTCTTGTCAATTTAAGCTATCGCTCAAAGCTATGCTACCCTTAAGTCCCAAATAAAACACTGATAAAACTTCAAATGGCCCTAATTTCTATACGGTACGTCCTACACCTATCAAAGTTTGCAACATACAAATGCTTGTAACATTTTACTGGAGCGTCATAAAACCTTGAAATTTTGTAACAATAAAGCACTCGAGCCTCTTGTCAATTTAAGCTAACGCTCAAAGCTATGCTACCCTTGAGTCCCAAATCAAACACTGATAAAACTTCAAATGGCCCTAACTTCTGTACGGTACGTCCTACACCTATCAAAGTTTGCAACATACAAATGCTTGTAACTTTTTACTGGAGCGTCATAAAACCTTGAAATTTAGTAACAATAAAGTACTCGAGTCTCTTGTCAATTTAAGCTATTGCTCAAAGCTATGCTACCCTTAAGTCCCAAATCAAACACTGATAAAATTTTAAATGGCCCTAACTTCTATACAGTACGTCCTACACCTATCAAAGTTTGCTACATACAAATGCTTGTAACTTTTTACTGGAGCGTCATAGAACCTTGAAATTTTGTAACAATAAAGCACTCGAGCCTCTTGTCAATTTAAGCTATCGCTCAAAGCTATGCTACCCTTAAGTCCCAAATCAAACACTGATAAAACTTCAAATGGCCCTAACTTCTGTACGGTACGTCCTACACCTATCAAAGTTTGCAACATACAAATGCTTGTAACTTTTTACTCTACCGTCATAAAACCTTGAAATTTTGTAACAATAAAGTACTCGAGCCTCTTTTCAATTTAAGCTATCGCTCAAAGCCATGCTACCCTTGAATCCCAAATCAAACACTGATAAAACTTCAAATGGCCCTAACTTCTGTACGGTACGTCCTACACCTATCAAAGTTTGCAACATATAAATGCTTGTAACTTTTTACTGGAGCGTCATAAAACCTTGAAATTTTGTAACAATAAAGTACTCGAGCCTCTTGTCAATTTAAGCTATCGCTCAAAGCTATGCTACCCTTGAATCCCAAATCAAACACTGATAAAACTTCAAATGGCCCTAACTTCTATACGGTACGTCCTACACCTATCAAAGTTTGCAACATACAAATGCTTGTAACTTTTTACTGGAGCGTAATAAAACCTTGAAATTTTGTAACAATAAAGTACTCGAGCCTCTTGTCAATTTAAACTATCGCTCAAAGCTATGCTACCCTTGAGTCCCAAATCAAACACTGATAAAATTTCAAATGGCCTAACTTCTATACGGTACGTCCTACACCCATCAAAGTTTGCAACATACAAATGCTTGTAACTTTTTACTGGAGCGTCATAAAACCTTGAAATTTTGTAACAATAAAGCACTCGAGCCTCTTGTCAATTTAAGCTATCTCTCAAAGCTATGCTACCCTAAGTCCCAAATCAAACACTGATAAAACTTCAATTGGCCCTAACTTCTGTACGGTACGTCCTACACCTATCAAAGTTTGCAACATACAAATGCTGGTAACTTTTTACTGGAACGTCATAGAACCCTGAAATTTTGTAACAATAAAGTACTCGAGCCTCTTGTCAATTTAAGCTAACGCTCAAAGCTATGCTACCCTTGAATCCCAAATAAAACACTGATAAAACTTCAAATGTCCCTAACTTCTATACGGTACGTCCTACACCTATCAAAGTTTGCAACATACAAATGCTTGTAACTTTTTACTGGAGCGTCATAAAACCTTGAAATTTTGTAACAATAAAGCACTCGAGCCTCTTGTCAATTTAAGCTATCGCTCAAAGCTATGCTAACCTTAAGTCCCAAATAAAACACTGATAAAACTTCAAATGGCCCTAACTTCTATACGGTACGTCCTACACCTATCAAAGTTTGCAACATACAAATGCTTGTAACTTTTTACTGGAGCGTCATAAAACCTTGAAATTTTGTAACAATAAAGCAATCGAGCCTCTTGTCAATTTAAGCTAACGCTCAAAGCTATGCTACCCTTGAGTCCCAAATCAAACACTGATAAAACTTCAAATGGCCCTAACTTCTATACGGTACGTCCTACACCTATCAAAGTTTGCAACATTCAAATGCTTGTAACTTTTTACTGGAGCGTAATAAAACCTTGAAATTTTGTAACAATAAAGTACTCGAGCCTCTTGTCAATTTAAACTATCGCTCAAAGCTATGCTACCCTTGATTCCCAAATAAAACACTGATAAAACTTCAAATGTCCCTAACTTCTATACGGTACGTCCTACACCTATCAAAGTTTGCAACATACAAATGCTTGTAACTTTTTACTGGAGCGTCATAAAACCTTGAAATTTTGTAACAATAAAGCACTCGAGCCTCTTGTCAATTTAAGCTATCGCTCAAAGCTATGCTAACCTTAAGTCCCAAATAAAACACTGATAAAACTTCAAATGGCCCTAACTTCTATACGGTACGTCCTACACCTATCAAAGTTTGCAACATACAAATGCTTGTAACTTTTTACTGGAGCGTCATAAAACCTTGAAATTTTGTAACAATAAAGCACTCGAGCCTCTTGTCAATTTAAGCTAACGCTCAAAGCTATGCTACCCTTGAGTCCCAAATCAAACACTGATAAAACTTCAAATGGCCCTAACTTCTATACGGTACGTCCTACACCTATCAAAGTTTGCAACATACAAATGCTTGTAACTTTTTACTGGAGCGTAATAAAACCTTGAAATTTTGTAACAATAAAGTACTCGAGCCTCTTGTCAATTTAAGCTATCGCTCAAAGCTATGCTACCCTTGAGTTCCAAATCAAACACTGATAAAACTTCAAATGGCCCTAACTTCTATACGGTACGTCCTACACCTATCAAAGTTTGCAACATACAAATGCTTGTAACTTTTTACTAGAGCGTCATAAAACCTTGAAATTTTGTAACAATAAAGCACTCAAGCCTCTTGTCAATTTAAGCTATCGCTCAAAGCTATGCTAACCTTAAATCCCAAATAAAACACTGATAAAACTTCAAATGGCCCTAACTTCTATACGGTACGTCCTACACCTATCAAAGTTTGCAACATACAAATGTTTGTAACTTTTTACTGGAGCGTCATAAAACCTTGAAATTTTGTAACAATAAAGCACTCGAGCCTCTTGTCAATTTAAGCTAACGCTCAAAGCTATGCTACCCTTGAGTCCCAAATCAAACACTGATAAAACTTCAAATGGCCCTAACTTCTGTACGGTACGTCCTACACCTATCAAAGTTTGCAAGATACAAATGCTTGTAACTTTTTACTGGAGCGTCATAAAACCTTGAAATTTAGTAACAATAAAGTACTCGAGTCTCTTGTCAATTTAAGCTATTGCTCAAAGCTATGCTGCCCTTAAGTCCCAAATCAAACACTGATAAAATTTCAAATGGCCCTAACTTCTATACAGTACGTCCTACACCTATCAAAGTTTGCTACATACAAATGCTTGTAACTTTTTACTGGAGCGTCATAAAACCTTGAAATTTTGTAACAATAAAGTACTCGAGCCTCTTGTCAATTTAAGCTATCTCTCAAAGCTATGCTACCCTTGAGTGCCAAATCAAACACTGATAAAACTTCAAATGGCCCTAGCTTCTATACGGTACGTCCTACACCTATCAAAGTTTGCAAGATACAAATGCTTGTAACTTTTTACTGGAGCGTCATAAAACCTTGAAATTTTGTAACAATAAAGTACTCGAGCCTCTTGTCAATTTAAGCTATCGCTCAAAGCTATGCTACCCTTGAATCCCAACTCAAACACTGATAAAACTTCAAATGGCCCTAACTTCTGTACGGTACGTCCTACACCTATCCAGGTTTGCAACATACAAATGCTTGTAACTTTTTACTGGACCGTCATAAAACCTTGAAATTTTGTAACAATAAAGTACTCGAGCCTCTTTTCAATTTAAGCTATCGCTCAAAGCTATGCTACCCTTGAATCTCAAATCAAACACTGCTAAAACTTCAAATGGCCCTAACTTCTGTACGGTACGTCCTACACCTATCAAAGTTTGCAACATACAAATGCTTGTAACTTTTTCCTGGAGCGTCATAAAACCTTGAAATTTTGTAACAATAAAGTACTCGAGCCGCTTGTCAATTTAAGCTATCGCTCAAAGCTATGCTACCCTTAAGTCCCAAATCAAACACTGATAAAATTTCAAATGGCCCTAACTTATATACAGTACGTCCTACACCTATCAAAGTTTGCTACATACAAATGCTTGTAACTTTTTACTGGAGCGTCATAAAACCTTGAAATTTTGTAACAATAAAGTACTCGAGCCTCTTGTCAATTTAAGCTATCTCTCAAAGCTATGCTACCCTTGACTTCCAAATCAAACACTGATAAAACTTCAAATGGCCCTAGCTTCTATACGGTACGTCCTACACCTATCAAAGTTTGCAACATACAAATGCTTGTAACTTTTTACTGGAGCGTCAAAAAACCTTGAAATTTTGTAACAATAAAGTACTCGAGCCTCTTGTCAATTTAAGCTATCGCTCAAAGCTATGCTACCCTTGAATCCCAAATCAAACACTGATAAAACTTCAAATGGCCCTAACTTCTATACGGTACGTCCTACACCTATCAAAGTTTGCAACATACAAATGCTTGTAACTTTTTACTGGAGCGTAATAAAACCTTGAAATTTTGTAACAATAAAATACTCGAGCCTCTTGTCAATTTAAGCTATCGCTCAAAGCTATGCTACCCTTGAGTCCCAAATCAAACACAGATAAAACTTCAAATGGCCTAACTTCTATACGGTACGTCCTATACCTATCAAAGTTTGCAACATACAAATGCTTGTAACTTTTTACTGGAGCGTCATACAACTTTGAAATTTTGTAACAATAAAGCACTCGAGCCTCTTGTCAATTTACGTTATCTCTCAAAGCTATGCTACCCTAAGTCCCAAATCAAACACTGATAAAACTTCAATTGGCCCTAACTTCTGTACCGTACGTCCTACACCTATCAAAGTTTGCAACATACAAATGCTTGTAACTTTTTACTGGAGCGTCATAGAACCCTGAAATTTTGTAACAATAAAGTACTCGAGCCTCTTGTCAATTTAAGTTATCGCTCAAAGCTATACTACCCTTGAATCCCAAATAAAACACTGATAAAACTTCAAATGTCCCTAACTTCTATACGGTACGTCCTACACTTATCAAAGTTTGCAACATACAAATGCTTGTAACTTTTTACTGGAGCGTCATAAAACCTTGAAATTTTGTAACAATAAAGCACTCGAGCCTCTTGTCAATTTCAGCTATCGCTCAAAGCTATGCTAACATTAAGTCCCAAATAAAACACTGATAAAACTTCAAATGGCCCTAACTTCTATACGGTACGTCCTACAACTATCAAAGTTTGCAACATACAAATGCTTGTAACTTTTTACTGGAGCGTCATAAAACCTTGAAATTTTGTAACAATAAAGCACTCGAGCCTCTTGTCAATTTAAGCTATCGCTCAAAGCTATGCTAACCTTAAGTCCCAAATAAAACACTGATAAAACTTCAAATGGCCCTAACTTCTATTCGGTACGTCCTACACCTATCAAAGTTTGCAACATACAAATGCTTGTAACTTTTTACTGGAGCGTAATAAAACCTTGAAATTTTGTAACAATAAAGTACTCGAGCCTCTTGTCAATTTAAGCTATCGTTCAAAGCTATGCTACTCTTGAATCCCAAATAAAACACTGATAAAACTTCAAATGTCCCTAACTTCTATACGGTACGTCCTACACTTATCAAAGTTTGCAACATACAAATGCTTGTAACTTTTTACTGGAGCGTCATAAAACCTTGAAATTTTGTAACAATAAAGCACTCGAGCCTCTTGTCAACTTAAGCTATCGCTCAAAGCTATGCTACCCTTGAATCCTAAATAAAATAAAAATAAAATTTCAAATGTCCCTAACTTCTATACTGTACGTCCTACACTTATCAAAGTTTGCAACATACAAATGCTTGTAACTTTTTACTGGAGCGTCATAAAACCTTGAAATTTTGTAACAATAAAGCACTCGAGCCTCTTGTCAATTTAAGCTATCTCTCAAAGCTATGCTAACATTAAGTCCCAAATAAAACACTGATAAAACTTCAAATGGCCCTAACTTCTATACGGTACGTCCTACACCTATCAAAGTTTGCAACATACAAATGCTTGTAACTTTTTACTGGAGCGTCATAAAACCTTGAAATTTTGTAACAATAAAGCACTCGAGCCTCTTGTCAATTTAAGCTATCGCTCAAAGCTATGCTACCCTTAAGTCCCAAATAAAACACTGATAAAACTTCAAATGGCCCTAATTTCTATACGGTACGTCCTACACCTATCAAAGTTTGCAACATACAAATGCTTGTAACTTTTTACTGGAGCGTCATAAAACCTTGAAATTTTGTAATAATAAAGCACTCGAGCCTCTTGTCAATTTAAGCTAACGCTCAAAGCTATGCTACCCTTGAGTCCCAAATCAAACACTGATAAAACTTCAAATGGCCCTAACTTCTATACGGTACGTCCTACACCTATCAAAGTTTGCAACATACAAATGCTTGTAACTTTTTACTGGAGCGTCATAGAACCCTGAAATTTTGTAACAATAAAGTACTCGAGCCTCTTGTCAATTTAAGCTATCGCTCAAAGCTATGCTACCCTTGAATCCCAAATAAAACACTGATAAAACTTCAAATGGCCCTAGCTTCTATACGGTACGTCCTACACCTATCAAAGTTTGCAACATACAAATGCTTGTAACTTTTTACTGGAGCGTCAAAAAACCTTGAAATTTTGTAACAATAAAGTACTCGAGCCTCTTGTCAATTTAAGCTATCGCTCAAAGCTATGCTACCCTTGAATCCCAAATCAAACACTGATAAAACTTCAAATGGCCCTAACTTCTATACGGTACGTCCTACACCTATCAAAGTTTGCAACATACAAATGCTTGTAACTTTTTACTGGAGCGTAATAAAACCTTGAAATTTTGTAACAATAAAATACTCGAGCCTCTTGTCAATTTAAGCTATCGCTCAAAGCTATGCTACCCTTGAGTCCCAAATCAAACACAGATAAAACTTCAAATGGCCTAACTTCTATACGGTACGTCCTATACCTATCAAAGTTTGCAACATACAAATGCTTGTAACTTTTTACTGGAGCGTCATACAACTTTGAAATTTTGTAACAATAAAGCACTCGAGCCTCTTGTCAATTTACGTTATCTCTCAAAGCTATGCTACCCTAAGTCCCAAATCAAACACTGATAAAACTTCAATTGGCCCTAACTTCTGTACCGTACGTCCTACACCTATCAAAGTTTGCAACATACAAATGCTTGTAACTTTTTACTGGAGCGTCATAGAACCCTGAAATTTTGTAACAATAAAGTACTCGAGCCTCTTGTCAATTTAAGTTATCGCTCAAAGCTATACTACCCTTGAATCCCAAATAAAACACTGATAAAACTTCAAATGTCCCTAACTTCTATACGGTACGTCCTACACTTATCAAAGTTTGCAACATACAAATGCTTGTAACTTTTTACTGGAGCGTCATAAAACCTTGAAATTTTGTAACAATAAAGCACTCGAGCCTCTTGTCAATTTCAGCTATCGCTCAAAGCTATGCTAACATTAAGTCCCAAATAAAACACTGATAAAACTTCAAATGGCCCTAACTTCTATACGGTACGTCCTACAACTATCAAAGTTTGCAACATACAAATGCTTGTAACTTTTTACTGGAGCGTCATAAAACCTTGAAATTTTGTAACAATAAAGCACTCGAGCCTCTTGTCAATTTAAGCTATCGCTCAAAGCTATGCTAACCTTAAGTCCCAAATAAAACACTGATAAAACTTCAAATGGCCCTAACTTCTATTCGGTACGTCCTACACCTATCAAAGTTTGCAACATACAAATGCTTGTAACTTTTTACTGGAGCGTAATAAAACCTTGAAATTTTGTAACAATAAAGTACTCGAGCCTCTTGTCAATTTAAGCTATCGCTCAAAGCTATGCTACTCTTGAATCCCAAATAAAACACTGATAAAACTTCAAATGTCCCTAACTTCTATACGGTACGTCCTACACTTATCAAAGTTTGCAACATACAAATGCTTGTAACTTTTTACTGGAGCGTCATAAAACCTTGAAATTTTGTAACAATAAAGCACTCGAGCCTCTTGTCAACTTAAGCTATCGCTCAAAGCTATGCTACCCTTGAATCCCAAATAAAACACTGATAAAATTTCAAATGTCCCTAACTTCTATACTGTACGTCCTACACTTATCAAAGTTTGCAACATACAAATGCTTGTAACTTTTTACTGGAGCGTCATAAAACCTTGAAATTTTGTAACAATAAAGCACTCGAGCCTCTTGTCAATTTAAGCTATCTCTCAAAGCTATGCTAACATTAAGTCCCAAATAAAACACTGATAAAACTTCAAATGGCCCTAACTTCTATACGGTACGTCCTACACCTATCAAAGTTTGCAACATACAAATGCTTGTAACTTTTTACTGGAGCGTCATAAAACCTTGAAATTTTGTAACAATAAAGCACTCGAGCCTCTTGTCAATTTAAGCTATCGCTCAAAGCTATGCTACCCTTAAGTCCCAAATAAAACACTGATAAAACTTCAAATGGCCCTAATTTCTATACGGTACGTCCTACACCTATCAAAGTTTGCAACATACAAATGCTTGTAACTTTTTACTGGAGCGTCATAAAACCTTGAAATTTTGTAATAATAAAGCACTCGAGCCTCTTGTCAATTTAAGCTAACGCTCAAAGCTATGCTACCCTTGAGTCCCAAATCAAACACTGATAAAACTTCAAATGGCCCTAACTTCTATACGGTACGTCCTACACCTATCAAAGTTTGCAACATACAAATGCTTGTAACTTTTTACTGGAGCGTCATAGAACCCTGAAATTTTGTAACAATAAAGTACTCGAGCCTCTTGTCAATTTAAGCTATCGCTCAAAGCTATGCTACCCTTGAATCCCAAATAAAACACTGATAAAACTTCAAATGTCCCTAACTTCTATACGGTACGTCCCACACTTATCAAAGTTTGCAACATACAAATGCTTGTAACTTTTTACTGGAGCGTCATAAAACCTTGAAATTTTGTAACAATAAAGCACTCGAGCCTCTTGTCAATTTAAGCTATCGCTCAAAGCTATGCTAACATTGAGTCCCAAATAAAACACTGATAAAACTTCAAATGGCCCTAACTTCTATACGGTACGTCCTACACCTATCAAAGTTTGCAACATACAAATGCTTGTAACTTTTTACTGGAGCGTAATAAAACCTTGAAATTTTGTAACAATAAAGTACTCGAGCCTCTTGTCAATTTAAGCTATCGCTCAAAGCTATGCTACCCTTGAATCCCAAATAAAACACTGATAAAAGCTTCAAATGTCCCTAACTTCTATACGGTACGTCCTACACTTATCAAAGTTTGCAACATACAAATGCTTGTAACTTTTTACTGGAGCGTCATAAAACCTTGAAATTTTGTAACAATAAAGCACTCGAGCCTCTTGTCAATTTAAGCTATCGCTCAAAGCTATGCTAACATTAAGTCCCAAATAAAACACTGATAAAACTTCAAATGGCCCTAACTTCTATACGGTACGTCCTACACCTATCAAAGTTTGCAACATACAAATGCTTGTAACTTTTTACTGGAGCGTCATAAAACCTTGAAATTTTGTAACAATAAAGCACTCGAGCCTCTTGTCAATTTAAGCTATCGCTCAAAGCTATGCTACCCTTAAGTCCCAAATAAAACACTGATAAAACTTCAAATGGCCCTAATTTCTATACGGTACGTCCTACACCTATCAAAGTTTGCAACATACAAATGCTTGTAACTTTTTACTGGAGCGTCATAAAACCTTGAAATTTTGTAACAATAAAGCACTCGAGCCTCTTGTCAATTTAAGCTAACGCTCAAAGCTATGCTACCCTTGAGTCCCAAATCAAACACTGATAAAACTTCAAATGGCCCTAACTTCTGTACGGTACGTCCTACACCTATCAAAGTTTGCAACATACAAATGCTTGTAACTTTTTACTGGAGCGTCATAAAACCTTGAAATTTTGTAACAATAAAGCACTCGAGCCTCTTGTCAATTTAAGCTAACGCTCAAAGCTATGCTACCCTTAAGTCCCAAATCAAACACTGATAAAATTTTAAATGGCCCTAACTTCTATACAGTACGTCCTACTCCTATCAAAGTTTGCTACATACAAATGCTTGTAACTTTTTACTAGAGCGTCATAAAACCTTGAAATTTTGTAACAATAAAGTACTCGAGCCTCTTGTCAATTTAAGCTATCTCTCAAAGCTATGCTACCCTTGAGTTCCAAATCAAACACTGATAAAACTTCAAATGGTCCTAGCTTCTATACGGTACGTCCTACACCTATCAAAGTTTGCAACATACAAATGCTTGTAACTTTTTACTGGAGCGTCATAAAACCTTGAAATTTTGTAACAATAAAGCACTCGAGCCTGTTGTCAATTTAAGCTATCGCTCAAAGCTATGCTAACCTTAAGTCCCAAATAAAACACTGATAAAACTTCAAATGGCCCTAACTTCTATACGGTACGTCCTACACCTATCAAAGTTTGCAACATACAAATGCTTGTAACTTTTTACTGGAGCGTCATAAAACCTTGAAATTTTGTAACAATAAAGCACTCGAGCCTCTTGTCAATTTAAGCTATCGCTCAAAGCTATGCTAACATTAAGTCCCAAATAAAACACTGATAAAACTTCAAATGGCCCTAACTTCTATACGGTACGTCCTACACCTATCAAAGTTTGCAACATACAAATGCTTGTAACTTTTTACTGGAGCGTCATAAAACCTTGAAATTTTGTAACAATAAAGCACTCGAGCCTCTTGTCAATTTAAGCTATCGCTCAAAGCTATGCTAACCTTAAGTCCCAAATAAAACACTGATAAAACTTCAAATGGCCCTAACTTCTATACGGTACGTCCTACACCTATCAAAGTTTGCAACAAACAAATGCTTGTAACTTTTTACTGGAGCGTCATAAAACCTTGAAATTTTGTAACAATAAAGCACTCGAGCCTCTTGTCAATTTAAGCTAACGCTCAAAGCTATGCTACCCTTGAGTCCCAAATCAAACACTGATAAAACTTCAAATGGCCCTAACTTCTATACGGTACGTCCTACACCTATCATAGTTTGCAAGATACAAATGCTTGTAACTTTTTACTGGAGCGTCATAAAACCTTGAAATTTAGTAACAATAAAGTACTCGAGTCTCTTGTCAATTTAAGCTATTGCTCAAAGCTATGCTACCCTTAAGTCCCAAATCAAACACTGATACAATTTCAAATGGCCCTAACTTCTATACAGTACGTCCTACACCTATCAAAGTTTGCTACATACAAATGCTTGTAACTTTTTACTGGAGCGTCATAAAACCTTGAAATTTTGTAATAATAAAGTACTCGAGCCTCTTGTCAATTTAAGCTATCTCTCAAAGCTATGCTACCCTTGAGTGCCAAGTCAAACACTGATAAAACTTCAAATGGCCCTAGCTTCTATACGGTATGTCCTACACCTATCAAAGTTTGCAAGATACAAATACTTGTAACTTTTTACTGGAGCGTCATAAAACCTTGAAATTTTGTAACAATAAAGTACTCGAGCCTCTTTTCAATTTAAGCTATCGCTCAAAGCTATGCTACCCTTGAATCTCAAATCAAACACTGATAAAACTTCAAATGGCCCTAACTTCTGTACGGTACGTCCTACACCTATCAAAGTTTGCAACATACAAATGCTTGTAACTTTTTCCTGGAGCGTCATAAAACCTTGAAATTTTGTAACAATAAAGTACTCGAGCCGCTTGTCAATTTAAGCTATCGCTCAAAACTATGCTACCCTTAAGTCCCAAATCAAACACTGATAAAATTTCAAATGGCCCTAACTTCTATACAGTACGTCCTACACCTATCAAAGTTTGCTACATACAAATGCTTGTAACTTTTTACTGGAGCGTCATAAAACCTTGAAATTTTGTAACAATAAAGTACTCGAGCCTCTTGTCAATTTAAGCTATCTCTCAAAGCTATGCTACCCTTGACTTCCAAAGCAAACACTGATAAAACTTCAAATGGCCCTAGCTTCTATACGGTACGTCCTACACCTATCAAAGTTTGCAACATACAAATGCTTGTACCTTTTTACTGGAGCGTCATAAAACCTTGAAATTTTGTAACAATAAAGTACTCGAGCCTCTTGTCAATTTAAGCTATCGCTCAAAGCTATGCTACCCTTGAATCCCAAATCAAACACTGATAAAACTTCAAATGGCCCTAACTTCTATACGGTACGTCCTACACCTATCAAAGTTTGCAACATACAAATGCTTGTAACTTTTTACTGGAGCGTAATAAAACCTTGAAATTTTGTAACAATAAAATACTCGAGCCTCTTGTCAATTTAAGCTATCGCTCAAAGCTATGCTACCCTTGAGTCCCAAATCAAACACTGATAAAACTTCAAATGGCCTAACTTCTATACGGTACGTCCTACACCTATCAAAGTTTGCAACATACAAATGCTTGTAACTTTTTACTGGAGCGTCATACAACCTTGAAATTTTGTAACAATAAAGCACTCGAGCCTCTTGTCAATTTACGCTATCTCTCAAAGCTATGCTACACTAAGTCCCAAATCAAACACTGATAAAACTTCAAATGGCCCTAACTTCTATACGGTACGTCCTACACCTATCAAAGTTTGCAACATACAAATGCTTGTAACTTTTTACTGGAGCGTAATAAAACCTTGAAATTTTGTAACAATAAAATACTCGAGCCTCTTGTCAATTTAAGCTATCGCTCAAAGCTATGCTACCCTTGAGTCCCAAATCAAACACTGATAAAACTTCAAATGGCCCTAACTTCTATACGGTACGTCCTACACCTATCAAAGTTTGCAACATACAAATGCTTGTAACTTTTTACTGGAGCGTCATAAAACCTTGAAATTTTGTAACAATAAAGCACTCGAGCCTCTTGTCAATTTAAGCTATCGCTCAAAGCTATGCTACCCTTAAGTCCCAAATAAAACACTGATAAAACTTCAAATGGCCCTAATTTCTATACGGTACGTCCTACACCTATCAAAGTTTGCAACATACAAATGCTTGTAACTTTTTACTGGAGCGTCATAAAACCTTGAAATTTTGTAACAATAAAGCACTCGAGCCTCTTGTCAATTTAAGCTAACGCTCAAAGCTATGCTACCCTTGAGTCCCAAATCAAACACTGATAAAACTTCAAATGGCCCTAACTTCTGTACGGTACGTCCTACACCTATCAAAGTTTGCAACATACAAATGCTTGTAACTTTTTACTGGAGCGTCATAAAACCTTGAAATTTTGTAACAATAAAGCACTCGAGCCTCTTGTCAATTTAAGCTAACGCTCAAAGCTATGCTACCCTTAAGTCCCAAATCAAACACTGATAAAATTTTAAATGGCCCTAACTTCTATACAGTACGTCCTACTACTATCAAAGTTTGCTACATACAAATGCTTGTAACTTTTTACTAGAGCGTCATAAAACCTTGAAATTTTGTAACAATAAAGTACTCGAGCCTCTTGTCAATTTAAGCTATCTCTCAAAGCTATGCTACCCTTGAGTTCCAAATCAAACACTGATAAAACTTCAAATGGCCCTAGCTTCTATACGGTACGTCCTACACCTATCAAAGTTTGCAACATACAAATGCTTGTAACTTTTTACTGGAGCGTCATAAAACCTTGAAATTTTGTAACAATAAAGCACTCGAGCCTCTTGTCAATTTAAGCTATCGCTCAAAGCTATGCTAACCTTAAGTCCCAAATAAAACACTGATAAAACTTCAAATGGCCCTAACTTCTATACGGTACGTCCTACACCTATCAAAGTTTGCAACATACAAATGCTTGTAACTTTTTACTGGAGCGTCATAAAACCTTGAAATTTTGTAACAATAAAGCACTCGAGCCTCTTGTCAATTTAAGCTATCGCTCAAAGCTATGCTAACATTAAGTCCCAAATAAAACACTGATAAAACTTCAAATGGCCCTAACTTCTATACGGTACGTCCTACACCTATCAAAGTTTGCAACATACAAATGCTTGTAACTTTTTACTGGAGCGTCATAAAACCTTGAAATTTTGTAACAATAAAGCACTCGAGCCTCTTGTCAATTTAAGCTATCGCTCAAAGCTATGCTAACCTTAAGTCCCAAATAAAACACTGATAAAACTTCAAATGGCCCTAACTTCTATACGGTACGTCCTACACCTATCAAAGTTTGCAACAAACAAATGCTTGTAACTTTTTACTGGAGCGTCATAAAACCTTGAAATTTTGTAACAATAAAGCACTCGAGCCTCTTGTCAATTTAAGCTAACGCTCAAAGCTATGCTACCCTTGAGTCCCAAATCAAACACTGATAAAACTTCAAATGGCCCTAACTTCTATACGGTACGTCCTACACCCATCATAGTTTGCAAGATACAAATGCTTGTAACTTTTTACTGGAGCGTCATAAAACCTTGAAATTTAGTAACAATAAAGTACTCGAGTCTCTTGTCAATTTAAGCTATTGCTCAAAGCTATGCTACCCTTAAGTCCCAAATCAAACACTGATAAAATTTCAAATGGCCCTAACTTCTATACAGTACGTCCTACACCTATCAAAGTTTGCTACATACAAATGCTTGTAACTTTTTACTGGAGCGTCATAAAACCTTGAAATTTTGTAATAATAAAGTACTCGAGCCTCTTGTCAATTTAAGCTATCTCTCAAAGCTATGCTACCATTGAGTGCCAAGTCAAACACTGATAAAACTTCAAATGGCCCTAGCTTCTATACGGTATGTCCTACACCTATCAAAGTTTGCAAGATACAAATGCTTGTAACTTTTTACTGGAGCGTCATAAAACCTTGAAATTTTGTAACAATAAAGTACTCGAGCCTCTTTTCAATTTAAGCTATCGCTCAAAGCTATGCTACCCTTGAATCTCAAATCAAACACTGATAAAACTTCAAATGGCCCTAACTTCTGTACGGTACGTCCTACACCTATCAAAGTTTGCAACATACAAATGCTTGTAACTTTTTCCTGGAGCGTCATAAAACCTTGAAATTTTGTAACAATAAAGTACTCGAGCCGCTTGTCAATTTAAGCTATCGCTCAAAACTATGCTACCCTTAAGTCCCAAATCAAACACTGATAAAATTTCAAATGGCCCTAACTTCTATACAGTACGTCCTACACCTATCAAAGTTTGCTACATACAAATGCTTGTAACTTTTTACTGGAGCGTCATAAAACCTTGAAATTTTGTAACAATAAAGTACTCGAGCCTCTTGTCAATTTAAGCTATCTCTCAAAGCTATGCTACCCTTGACTTCCAAAGCAAACACTGATAAAACTTCAAATGGCCCTAGCTTCTATACGGTACGTCCTACACCTATCAAAGTTTGCAACATACAAATGCTTGTAACTTTTTACTGGAGCGTCATAAAACCTTGAAATTTTGTAACAATAAAGTACTCGAGCCTCTTGTCAATTTAAGCTATCGCTCAAAGCTATGCTACCCTTGAGTCCCAAATCAAACACTGATAAAACTTCAAATGGCCCTAACTTCTATACGGTACGTCCTACACCTATCAAAGTTTGCAACATACAAATGCTTGTAACTTTTTACTGGAGCGTAATAAAACCTTGAAATTTTGTAACAATAAAATACTCGAGCCTCTTGTCAATTTAAGCTATCGCTCAAAGCTATGCTACCCTTGAGTCCCAAATCAAACACTGATAAAACTTCAAATGGCCTAACTTCTATACGGTACGTCCTACACCTATCAAAGTTTGCAACATACAAATGCTTGTAACTTTTTACTGGAGCGTCATACAACCTTGAAATTTTGTAACAATAAAGCACTCGAGCCTCTTGTCAATTTACGCTATCTCTCAAAGCTATGCTACACTAAGTCCCAAATCAAACACTGATAAAACTTCAATTGGCCCTAACTTCTGTACCGTACGTCCTACACCTATCAAAGTTTGCAACATACAAATGCTTGTAACTTTTTACTGGAGCGTAATAAAACCTTGAAATTTTGTAACAATAAAGTACTCGAGCCTCTTGTCAATTTAAGCTATCGCTCAAAGCTATGCTAACCTTGAGTTCCAAATCAAACACTGATAAAACTTCAAATGGCCCTAACTTCTATACGGTACGTCCTACACCTATCAAAGTTTGCAACATACAAATGCTTGTAACTTTTTACTGGAGCGTAATAAAACCTTGAAATTTTGTAACAATAAAGTACTCGAGCCTCTTGTCAATTTAAGCTATCGCTCAAAGCTATGCTACCCTTGAGACCCAAATCAAACACTGATAAAACTTCAAATGGCCCTAACTTCTATACGGTACGTCCTACGCCTATCAAAGTTTGCAACATACAAATGCTTCTAACTTTTTATTGGAGCGTCATAAAACCTTGAAATTTTGTAACAATAAAGCACTCGAGCCTCTTGTCAATTTAAGCTAACGCTCAAAGCTATGCTACCCTTGAGTCCCAAATCAAACACTGATAAAACTTCAAATGGCCCTAAATTCTATACGGTACGTCCTACACCTATCAAAGTTTGCAACATACAAATGCTTGTAACTTTTCACTGGAGTGTCATAAAACCTTGAAATTTTGTAACAATAAAGTACTCGAGCCGCTTGTCTATTTAAGCTATCGCTCAAAGCTATGCTACCCTTGAACCCCAAATCAAACACTGATAAAGCTTCAAATTGCCCTAACTTCTATACGGTACGTCCTACACCTATCGAAGTTTGCAACATACAAATGCTTGTAACTTTTTACTGGAGCGTTATAAAACCTTCAAATTTTGTAACAATAAAGTACTCGAGCCTCTTGTCAATTTAAGCTATCGCGCAAAGCTATGCTACCCTTGAATCCCAAATCAAACACTGATAAAACTTCAAATGGCCCTAACTTCTGTACGGTACGTCCTACACCTATCAAAGTTTGCAACATACAAATGCTTGTAACTTTTTCCTGGAGCGTCAAAAAACCTTGAAATTTTGTAACAATAAAGTACTCGAGCCGCTTGTCAATTTAAGCTATCGCTCAAAGCTATGCTACCCTTGAATCCCAAATCAAACACTGATAAAACTTCAAATGGCCCTAACTTCTATACGGTACGTCCTACACCTATCAAAGTTTGCAACATACAAATGCTTGTAACTTTTTACTGGAGCGTAATAAATCCTTGAAATTTTGTAACAATAAAGTACTCGAGCCTCTTGTCAATTTAAGCTATCGCTCAAAGCTATGCTAACATTAAGTCCCAAATAAAACACTGATAAAACTTCAAATGGCCCTAACTTCTATACGGTACGTCCTACACCTATCAAAGTTTGCAACATACAAATGCTTGTAACTTTTTACTGGAGCGTCATAAAACCTTGAAATTTTGTAACAATAAAGCACTCGAGCCTCTTGTCAATTTAAGCTATCGCTCAAAGCTATGCTAACTTTAAGTCCCAAATAAAACACTGATAAAACTTCAAATGGCCCTAACTTCTATACGGTACGTCCTACACCTATCAAAGTTTGCAACAAACAAATGCTTGTAACTTTTTACTGGAGCGTCATAAAACCTTGAAATTTTGTAACAATAAAGCACTCGAGCCTCTTGTCAATTTAAGCTAACGCTCAAAGCTATGCTACCCTTGAGTCCCAAATCAAACACTGATAAAACTTCAAATGGCCCTAACTTCTATACGGTACGTCCTACACCTATCATAGTTTGCAAGATACAAATGCTTGTAACTTTTTACTGGAGCGTCATGAAACCTTGAAATTTAGTAACAATAAAGTACTCGAGTCTCTTGTCAATTTAAGCTATTGCTCAAAGCTATGCTACCCTTAAGTCCCAAATCAAACACTGATAAAATTTCAAATGGCCCTAACTTCTATACAGTACGTCCTACACCTATCAAAGTTTGCTACATACAAATGCTTGTAACTTTTTACTGGAGCGTCATAAAACCTTGAAATTTTGTAATAATAAAGTACTCGAGCCTCTTGTCAATTTAAGCTATCTCTCAAAGCTATGCTACCCTTGAGTGCCAAGTCAAACACTGATAAAACTTCAAATGGCCCTAGCTTCTATACGGTACGTCCTACACCTATCAAAGTTTGCAAGATACAAATGCTTGTAACTTTTTACTGGAGCGTCATAAAACCTTGAAATTTTGTAACAATAAAGTACTCGAGCCTCTTTTCAATTTAAGCTATCGCTCAAAGCTATGCTACCCTTGAATCTCAAATCAAACACTGATAAAACTTCAAATGGCCCTAACTTCTGTACGGTACGTCCTACACTTATCAAAGTTTGCAACATACAAATGCTTGTAACTTTTTCCTGGAGCGTCATAAAACCTTGAAATTTTGTAACAATAAAGTACTCGAGCCGCTTGTCAATTTAAGCTATCGCTCAAAACTATGCTACCCTTAAGTCCCAAATCAAACACTGATAAAATTTCAAATGGCCCTAACTTCTATACAGTACGTCCTACACCTATCAAAGTTTGCTACATACAAATGCTTGTAACTTTTTACTGGAGCGTCATAAAACCTTGAAATTTTGTAACAATAAAGTACTCGAGCCTCTTGTCAATTAAAGCTATCTCTCAAAGCTATGCTACCCTTGACTTCCAAATCAAACACTGATAAAACTTCAAATGGCCCTAGCTTCTATACGGTACGTCCTACACCTATCAAAGTTTGCAACATACAAATGCTTGTAACTTTTTACTGGAGCGTCATAAAACCTTGAAATTTTGTAACAATAAAGTACTCGAGCCTCTTGTCAATTTAAGCTATCGCTCAAAGCTATGCTACCCTTGAATCCCAAATCAAACACTGATAAAACTTCAAATGGCCCTAACTTCTATACGGTACGTCCTACACCTATCAAAGTTTGCAACATACAAATGCTTGTAACTTTTTACTGGAGCGTAATAAAACCTTGAAATTTTGTAACAATAAAATACTCGAGCCTCTTGTCAATTTAAGCTATCGCTCAAAGCTATGCTACCCTTGAGTCCCAAATCAAACACTGATAAAACTTCAAATGGCCTAACTTCAATACGGTACGTCCTACACCTATCAAAGTTTGCAACATACAAATGCTTGTAACTTTTTACTGGAGCGTCATACAACCTTGAAATTTTGTAACAATAAAGCACTCGAGCCTCTTGTCAATTTACGCTATCTCTCAAAGCTATGCTACACTAAGTCCCAAATCAAACACTGATAAAACTTCAATTGGCCCTAACTTCTGTACCGTACGTCCTACACCTATCAAATGTTTGCAACATACAAATGCTTGTAACTTTTTACTGGAGCGTAATAAAACCTTGAAATTTTGTAACAATAAAGTACTCGAGCCTCTTGTCAATTTAAGCTATCGCTCAAAGCTATGCTAACCTTGAGTTCCAAATCAAACACTGATAAAACTTCAAATGGCCCTAACTTCTATACGGTACGTCCTACACCTATTAAAGTTTGCAACATACAAATGCTTGTAACTTTTTACTGGAGCGTAATAAAACCTTGAAATTTTGTAACAATAAAGTACTCGAGCCTCTTGTCAATTTAAGCTATCGCTCAAAGCTATGCTACCCTTGAGACCCAAATCAAACACTGATAAAACTTCAAATGGCCCTAACTTCTATACGGTACGTCCTACACCTATCAAAGTTTGCAAAATACAAATGCTTGTAACTTTTTATTGGAGCGTCATAAAACCTTGAAATTTTGTAACAATAAAGCACTCGAGCCTCTTGTCAATTTAAGCTAACGCTCAAAGCTATGCTACCCTTGAGTCCCAAATCAAACACTGATAAAACTTCAAATGGCCCTAACTTCTGTACGGTACGTCCTACACCTATCAAAGTTTGCAAGATACAAATACTTGTAACTTTTTACTGGAGCGTCATAAAACCTTGAAATTTAGTAACAATAAAGTACTCGAGTCTCTTGTCAATTTAAGCTATTGCTCAAAGCTATGCTACCCTTAAGTCCCAAATCAAACACTGATAAAATTTCAAATGGCCCTAACTTCTATACAGTACGTCCTACACCTATCAAAGTTTGCTACATACAAATGCTTGTAACTTTTTACTGGAGCGTCATAAAACCTTGAAATTTTGTAACAATAAAGTACTCGAGCCTCTTGTCAATTTAAGCTATCTCTCAAAGCTATGCTACCCTTGAGTGCCAAATCAAACACTGATAGAACTTCAAATGGCCCTAACTTCTATACGGTACGTCCTACACCTATCAAAGTTTGCAACATACAAATTCTTGTAACTTTTTACTGGAGCGTCATAAAACCTTGAAATTTTGTAACAATAAAGCACTCGAGCCTCTTGTCAATTTAAGCTAACGCTCAAAGCTATGCTACCCTTGAGTCCCAAATCAAACACTGATTAAACTTCAAATGGCCCTAACTTCTATACGGTACGTCCTACACCTATCAAAGTTTGCAACATACAAATGCTTGTAACTTTTCACTGGAGTGTCATAAAACCTTGAAATTTTGTAACAATAAAGTACTCGAGCCGCTTGTCTATTTAAGCTATCGCTCAAAGCTATGCTACCCTTGAATCCCAAATCAAACACTGATAAAACTTCAAATTGCCCTAACTTCTATACGGTACGTCCTACACCTATCGAAGTTTGCAACATACAAATGCTTGTAACTTTTTACTGGAGCGTTATAAAACCTTCAAATTTTGTAACAATAAAGTACTCGAGCCTCTTGTCAATTTAAGCTATCGCGCAAAGCTATGCTACCCTTGAATCCCAAATCAAACACTGATAAAACTTCAAATGGCCCTAACTTCTGTACGGTACGTCCTACACCTATCAAAGTTTGCAACATACAAATGCTTGTAACTTTTTCCTGGAGCGTCAAAAAACCTTGAAATTTTGTAACAATAAAGTACTCGAGCCGCTTGTCAATTTAAGCTATCGCTCAAAGCTATGCTACCCTTGAATCCCAAATCAAACACTGATAAAACTTCAAATGGCCCTAACTTCTATACGGTACGTCCTACACCTATCAAAGTTTGCAACATACAAATGCTTGTAACTTTTTACTGGAGCGTAATAAATCCTTGAAATTTTGTAACAATAAAGTACTCGAGCCTCTTGTCAATTAAAGCTATCGCTCAAAGCTATGCTACCCTTGAGTCCCAAATCAAACACTGATAAAACTTCAAATGGCCCTAACTTCTATACGGTACGTCCTACACCTATCAAAGTTTGCAACATACAAATGCTTGTAACTTTTCACTGGAGCGTCATAAAACCTTGAAATTTTGTAACAATAAAGTACTCGAGCCGCTTGTCAATTTAAGCTATCGCTCAAAGCTCTGCTACCCTTGAATCCCAAATCAAACACTGATAAAACTTCAAATGGCCCTAACTTCTATACGGTACGTCCTACACCTATCAAAGTTTGCAACATACAAATGCTTGTAACTTTTTACTGGAGCGTAATAAAACCTTGAAATTTTGTAACAATAAAGTACTCGAGCCGCTTGTCAATTTAAGCTATCGCTCAAAGCTATGCTACCCTTGAATCCCAAATCAAACACTGATAAAACTTCAAATGGCCCTAACTTCTATACGGTACGTCCTACACCTATCAAAGTTTGCAACATACAAATGCTTGTAACTTTTTACTGGAGCGTAATAAATCCTTGAAATTTTGTAACAATAAAGTACTCGAGCCTCTTGTAAATTAAAGCTATCGCTCAAAGCTATGCTACCCTTGAGTCCCAAATCAAACACTGATAAAACTTTAAATGGCCCTAACTTCTATACGGTACGTCCTACACCTATCAAAATTTCCAACATACAAATGCTTGTAACTTTTCACTGGAGCGTCATAAAACCTTGAAATTTTGTAACAATAAAGTACTCGAGCCGCTTGTCAATTTAAGCTATCGCTCAAAGCTCTGCTACCCTTGAATCCCAAATCAAACACTGATAAAACTTCAAATGGCCCTAACTTCTATACGGTACGTCCTACACCTATCAAAGTTTGCAACATACAAATGCTTGTAACTTTTTACTGGAGCGTAATAAAACCTTGAAATTTTGTAACAATAAAGTACTCGAGCCTCTTGTCAATTTAAGCTATCGCTCAAAGCTATGCTACCCTTAAGTCCCAAATCAAACACTGATAAAACTTCAAATGGCCCTAACTTCTGTACGGTACGTCCTACACCTATCAAAGTTTGCAACATACAAATGCTTGTAACTTTTTCCTGGAGTGTCAAAAAACCTTGAAATTTTGTAACAATAAAGTACTCGAGCCGCTTGTCAATTTAAGCTATCGCTCAAAGCTATGCTACCCTTGAATCCCAAATCAAACACTGATAAAACTTCAAATGGCCCTTACTTCTGTACGGTACGTCCTACACCTATCAAAGTTTGCAACATACAAATGCTTGTAACTTTTTACTGGAGCGTCATAGAACCCTGAAATTTTGTAACAATAAAGCACTCGAGCCTCTTGTCAATTTAAGCTATCGCTCAAAGCTATGCTACCCTTGAATCCCAAATAAAACACTGATAAAACTTCAAATGTCCCTAACTTCTATACGGTACGTCCTACACCTATCAAAGTTTGCAACATACAAATGCTTGTAACTTTTTACTGGAGCGTCATAAAACCTTGAAATTTTGTAAAAATAAAGCACTGGAGCCTCTTGTCAATTTAAGCTATCGCTCAAAGCTATGCTAACCTTAAGTCCCAAATAAAACACTGATAAGACTTCAAATGGCCCTAACTTCTATACGGTACGTCCTACACCTATCAAAGTTTGCAACATACAAATGCTTGTAACTTTTTACTGGAGCGTAATAAAACCTTGAAATTTTGTAATAATAAAGTACTCGAGCCTCTTGTCAATTTAAGCTATCGCTCAAAGCTATGCTACCCGTGAGTCCCAAATCAAACACTGATAAAACTTCAAATGGCCCTAACTTCTATACGGTACGTCCTACACCTATCAAAGTTTGCAACATACAAATGTTTGTAACTTTTCACTGGAGCGTCATAAAACCTTGAAATTTTGTAACAATAAAGTACTCGAGCCGCTTGTCAATTTAAGCTATCGCTCAAAGCTATGCTACCCTTGAATCCCAAATCAAACACTGATAAAACTTCAAATGGCCCTAACTTCTATACGGTACGTCCTACACCTATCAAAGTTTGCAACATACAAATGCTTGTAACTTTTTCCTGGAGCGTCAAAAAACTTTGAAATTTTGTAACAATAAAGTACTCGAGCCGCTTGCCAATTTAAGCTATCGCTCAAAGCTATGCTACCCTTGAATCTCAAATCAAACACTGATAAAACTTCAAATGGCTCTAACTTCTATACGGTACGTCCTACACCTATCAAAGTTTGCAACATACAAATGCTTGTAACTTTTTACTGGAGCGTAATAAAACCTTGAAATTTTGTAACAATAAAGTACTCGAGACTCTTGTCAATTTAAGCTATCTCTCAAAGCTATGCTACCCTTAATTCCCAAATCAAACACTGATAAAACTTCAAATGGCCCTAAATTCTATACGGTACGTCCTACACCTATCAAAGTTTGCAACATACAAATGCTTGTAACTTTTTACTGGAGCGTAATAAAACCTTGAAATTTTGTAACAATAAAGTACTCGAGCCTCTTGTCAATTTAAGCTATCGCTCAAAGCTATGCTACCCTTGAATCCCAAATCAATCACTGATAAAACTTCAAATGGCCCTTACTTCTGTACGGTACGTCCTACACCTATCAAAGTTTGCAACATACAAATGCTTGTAACTTTTTCTGGAGCGTCATAAAACCTTGAAATTTTGTAACAATAAAGCACTCGAGCCTCTTGTCAATTTAAGCTATCGCTCAAAGCTATGCTACCCTTGAATCCCAAATCAAACACTGATAAAACTTCAAATGGCCCTAACTTCTGTACGGTACGTCCTACACCTATCAAAGTTTGCAACATACAAATGCTTGTAACTTTTTACTGGAGCGTCATAAAACCTTGAAATTTGGTAACAATAAAGTACTCGAGCCTCTTGTCAATTTAAGCTATTGCTCAAAGCTATGCTACCCTTGAATCCCAAATCAATCACTGATAAAACTTCAAATGGCCCTAACTTCTATACGGTATGTTCTACACCTATCAAAGTTTGCAACATACAAATGCTTGTAACTTTTTACTGGAGCGTAATAAAACCTTGAAATTTTGTAACAATAAAGTACTCGAGCCTCTTGTCAATTTAAGCTATCGCTCAAAGCTATGCTACCCTTGAGTCCCAAATCAAACACTGATAAAACTTCAAATGGCCCTAACTTCTATACGGTACGTCCTACACCTATCAAAGTTTGCAACATACAAATGTTTGTAACTTTTCACTGGAGCGTCATAAAACCTTGAAATTTTGTAACAATAAAGTACTCGAGCCGCTTGTCAATTTAAGCTATCGCTCAAAGCTATGCTACCCTTGAATCCCAAATCAAACACTGATAAAACTTCAAATGGCCCTAACTTCTATACGGTATGTCCTACACCTATCAAAGTTTGCAACATACAAATGCTTGTAACTTTTTACTGGAGCGTAATAAAACCTTGAAATTTTGTAACAATAAACTACTCGAGCCTCTTGTCAATTTAAACTATCGCTCAAAGCTATGCTACCCTTGAATCCCAAATCAAACACTGATAAAAATTCAAATGGCCCTAACTTCTGTACGGTACGTCCTACACCTATCAAAGTTTGCAACATACAAATGCTTGTAACTTTTTCCTGGAGCGTCAAAAAACCTTCAAATTTTGAAACAATAAAGTACTCGAGCCGCTTGTCAATTTAAGCTATCGCTCAAAGCTATGCTACACTTGAATCCCAAATCAAACACTGATAAAACTTCAAATGGCCCTAACTTCTATACGGTACGTCCTACACCTATCAAAGTTTGCAACATACAAATGCTTGTAACTTTTTCCTGGAGCGTCAAAAAACCTTGAAATTTTGTAACAATAAAGTACTCGAGCCGCTTGTCAATTTAAGCTATCGCTCAAAGCTATGCTACCCTTGAATCCCAAATCAAACACTGATAAAACTTCAAATGGCCCTAACTTCTATACGGTACGTCCTACACCTATCAAAGTTTCCAACATATAAATGCTTGTAACTTTTTACTGGAGCGTAATAAAACCTTGAAATTTTGTAACAATAAAGTACTCGAGCCTCTTGTCAATTTAAGCTATCGCTCAAAGCTATGCTACCCTTAAGTCCCAAATCAAACACTGATAAAACTTCAAATGGCCCTAAATTCTATACGGTACGTCCTACACCTATCAAAGTTTGCAACATACAAATGCTTGTAACTTTTTACTGGAGCGTCATAAAACGTTGAAATTTTGTAAGAATAAAGTACTCGAGCCTCTTGTCAATTTAAGCTATCGCTCAAAGCTATGCTACCCTTGAATCCCAAATCAATCACTGATAAAACTTCAAATGGCCCTAACTTCTGTACGGTACGTCCTACACCTATCAAAGTTTGCAACATACAAATGCTTGTAACTTTTTACTGGAGCGTCATAAAACCTTGAAATTTTGTAACAATAAAGCACTAGAGCCTCTTGTCAATTTAAGCTATCTCTCAAAGCTATGCTACCCTTAAGTCACAAATCAAACACTGATAAAACTTCAAATGGCCCTAACTTCTGTACGGTACGTCCTACACCTATCAAAGTTTGCAACATACAAATGCTTGTAACTTTTTACTGGAGCGTCATAGAACCCTGAAATTTTGTAACAATAAAGCACTCGAGCCTCTTGTCAATTTAAGCTATCGCTCAAAGCTATGCTACCCTTGAATCCCAAATAAAACACTGATAAAACTTCAAATGTCCCTAACTTCTATACGGTACGTCCTACACCTATCAAAGTTTGCAACATACAAATGCTTGTAACTTTTTACTGGAGCGTCATAAAACCTTGAAATTTTGTAACAATAAAGTACTCGAGCCTCTTGCCAATTTAAGCTATCGCTCAAAGCTATGCTACCCTTGAGTCCCAAATCAAACACTGATAAAACTTCAAATGGCCCTAACTTCTATACGGTACGTCCTACACCTATCAAAGTTTGCAACATACAAATGTTTGTAACTTTTCACTGGAGCGTCATAAAACCTTGAAATTTTGTAACAATAAAGTTCTCGAGCCGCTTGTCAATTTAAGCTATCGCTCAAAGCTATGCTACCCTTGAATCCCAAATCAAACACTGATAAAACTTCAAATGGCCCTAACTTATATACGGTACGTCCTACACCTATCAAAGTTTGCAACATACAAATGCTTGTAACTTTTTACTGGAGCGTAATAAAACCTTGAAATTTTGTAACAATAAAGTACTCGAGCCTCTTGTCAATTTAAGCTATCGCTCAAAGCTATGCTACCCTTGAGTCCCAAATCAAACACTGATAAAACTTCAAATGGGCCTAACTTCTATACAGTACGTCCTACACCTATCAAAGTTTGCAACATACAAATGCTTGTACTTTTTACTGGAGCGTAATAAAACCTTGAAATTTTGTAACAATAAAGTACTCGAGCCTCTTGTCAATTTAAGCTATCGCTCAAAGCTATGCTACCCTTGAGTCCCAAATAAAACACTGATAAAACTTAAAATGGCCCGAACTTCTGTACGGTACGTCCTACACCTATCAAAGTTTGCAACATACAAATGCTTGTAACTTTTTACTGGAGCGTAATAAAACCTTGAAATTTTGTAACAATAAATTACTCGAGCCTCTTGTCAATTTAAGCTATCGCTCAAAGCTATGCTACCCTTAATTCCCAAATCAAACACTGATAAAACTTCAAATGGCCCTAAATTCTATACGGTACGTCCTACACCTATCAAAGTTTGCAACATACAAATGCTTGTAACTTTTTACTGGAGCGTCATAAAACCTTGAAATTTTGTAACAATAAAGTACTCGAGCCTCTTGTAAATTTAAGCCATCGCTCAAAGCTATGCTACCCTTGAATCCCAAATCAATCACTGATAAAACTTCAAATGGCCCTAACTTCTGTACGGTACGTCCTACACCTATCAAAGTTTGCAACATACAAATGCTTGTACCTTTTTCTGGAGCGTCATAAAACCTTGAAATTTTGTAACAATAAAGCACTCGAGCCTCTTGTCAATTTAAGCTATCGCTCAAAGCTATGCTACCATTGAATCCCAAATCAAACACTGATAAAACTTCAAATGGCCCTAACTTCTGTACGGTACGTCCTACACCTATCAAAGTTTGCAACATACAAATGCTTGTAACATTTTACTCTAGCGTCATAAAACCTTGAAATTTTGTAACAATAAAGTACTCGAGCCTCTTGTAAATTTAAGCCATCGCTCAAAGCTATGCTACCCTTGAATCCCAAATCAATCACTGATAAAACTTCAAATGGCCCTAACTTCTGTACGGTACGTCCTACACCTATCAAAGTTTGCAACATACAAATGCTTGTACCTTTTTCTGGAGCGTCATAAAACCTTGAAATTTTGTAACAATAAAGTACTCGAGCCGCTTGTCAATTTAAGCTATCGCTCAAAGCTATGCTACCCTTGAATCCCAAATCAAACACTGATAAAAATTCAAATGGCCCTAACTTCTGTACGGTACGTCCTACACCTATCAAAGTTTGCAACATACAAATGCTTGTAACTTTTTCCTGGAGCGTCAAAAAACCTTGAAATTTTGTAACAATAAAGTACTCGAGCCGCTTGTCAATTTAAGCTATCGCTCAAAGCTATGCTACACTTGAATCCCAAATCAAACACTGATAAAACTTCAAATGGCCCTAACTTATATACGGTACGTCCTACACCTATCAAAGTTTGCAACATACAAATGCTTGTAACTTTTTACTGGAGCGTAATAAAACCTTGAAATTTTGTAACAATAAAGTACTCGAGCCTCTTGGCAATTTAAGCTATCGCTCAAAGCTATGCTACCCTTAATTCCCAAATCAAACACTGATGAAACTTCAAATGGCCCTAAATTCTATACGGTACGTCCTACACCTATCAAAGTTTGCAACATACAAATGCTTGTAACTTTTTACTGGAGCGTCATAAAACCTTGAAATTTTGTAACTATAAAGTACTCGAGCCTCTTGTCAATTTAAGCTATCGCTCAAAGCTATGCTACCCTTGAATCCCAAATCAATCACTGATAAAACTTCAAATGGCCCTAACTTCTATACGGTATGTTCTACACCTATCAAAGTTTGCAACATACAAATGCTTGTAACTTTTTACTGGAGCGTAATAAAACCTTGAAATTTTGTAACAATAAAGTACTCGAGCCTCTTGTCAATTTAAGCTATCGCTCAAAGCTATGCTACCCTTGAGTCCCAAATCAAACACTGATAAAACTTCAAATGGCCCTAACTTCTATACGGTACGTCCTACACCTATCAAAGTTTGCAACATACAAATGTTTGTAACTTTTCACTGGAGCGTCATAAAACCTTGAAATTTTGTAACAATAAAGTACTCGAGCCTCTTGTCAATTTAAGCTATCGCTCAAAGCTATGCTACCCTTGAGTCCCAAATAAAACACTGATAAAACTTAAAATGGCCCGAACTTCTGTACGGTACGTCCTACACCTATCAAAGTTTGCAACATACAAATGCTTGTAACTTTTTACTGGAGCGTAATAAAACCTTGAAATTTTGTAACAATAAATTACTCGAGCCTCTTGTCAATTTAAGCTATCGCTCAAAGCTATGCTACCCTTAATTCCCAAATCAAACACTGATAAAACTTCAAATGGCCCTAAATTCTATACGGTACGTCCTACACCTATCAAAGTTTGCAACATACAAATGCTTGTAACTTTTTACTGGAGCGTCATAAAACCTTGAAATTTTGTAACAATAAAGTACTCGAGCCTCTTGTAAATTTAAGCCATCGCTCAAAGCTATGCTACCCTTGAATCCCAAATCAATCACTGATAAAACTTCAAATGGCCCTAACTTCTGTACGGTACGTCCTACACCTATCAAAGTTTGCAACATACAAATGCTTGTACCTTTTTCTGGAGCGTCATTAAACCTTGAAATTTTGTAACAATAAAGCACTCGAGCCTCTTGTCAATTTAAGCTATCGCTCAAAGCTATGCTACCATTGAATCCCAAATCAAACACTGATAAAACTTCAAATGGCCCTAACTTCTGTACGGTACGTCCTACACCTATCAAAGTTTGCAACATACAAATGCTTGTAACATTTTACTCTAGCGTCATAAAACCTTGAAATTTTGTAACAATAAAGTACTCGAGCCTCTTGTAAATTTAAGCCATCGCTCAAAGCTATGCTACCCTTGAATCCCAAATCAATCACTGATAAAACTTCAAATGGCCCTAACTTCTGTACGGTACGTCCTACACCTATCAAAGTTTGCAACATACAAATGCTTGTACCTTTTTCTGGAGCGTCATAAAACCTTGAAATTTTGTAACAATAAAGTACTCGAGCCGCTTGTCAATTTAAGCTATCGCTCAAAGCTATGCTACCCTTGAATCCCAAATCAAACACTGATAAAAATTCAAATGGCCCTAACTTCTGTACGGTACGTCCTACACCTATCAAAGTTTGCAACATACAAATGCTTGTAACTTTTTCCTGGAGCGTCAAAAAACCTTGAAATTTTGTAACAATAAAGTACTCGAGCCGCTTGTCAATTTAAGCTATCGCTCAAAGCTATGCTACACTTGAATCCCAAATCAAACACTGATAAAACTTCAAATGGCCCTAACTTATATACGGTACGTCCTACACCTATCAAAGTTTGCAACATACAAATGCTTGTAACTTTTTACTGGAGCGTAATAAAACCTTGAAATTTTGTAACAATAAAGTACTCGAGCCTCTTGGCAATTTAAGCTATCGCTCAAAGCTATGCTACCCTTAATTCCCAAATCAAACACTGATGAAACTTCAAATGGCCCTAAATTCTATACGGTACGTCCTACACCTATCAAAGTTTGCAACATACAAATGCTTGTAACTTTTTACTGGAGCGTCATAAAACCTTGAAATTTTGTAACTATAAAGTACTCGAGCCTCTTGTCAATTTAAGCTATCGCTCAAAGCTATGCTACCCTTGAATCCCAAATCAATCACTGATAAAACTTCAAATGGCCCTAACTTCTATACGGTATGTTCTACACCTATCAAAGTTTGCAACATACAAATGCTTGTAACTTTTTACTGGAGCGTAATAAAACCTTGAAATTTTGTAACAATAAAGTACTCGAGCCTCTTGTCAATTTAAGCTATCGCTCAAAGCTATGCTACCCTTGAGTCCCAAATCAAACACTGATAAAACTTCAAATGGCCCTAACTTCTATACGGTACGTCCTACACCTATCAAAGTTTGCAACATACAAATGTTTGTAACTTTTCACTGGAGCGTCATAAAACCTTGAAATTTTGTAACAATAAAGTACTCGAGCCGCTTGTCAATTTAAGCTATCGCTCAAAGCTATGCTACCCTTGAATCCCAAATCAAACACTGATAAAACTTCAAATGGCCCTAACTTCTATACGGTATGTCCTACACCTATCAAAGTTTGCAACATACAAATGCTTGTAACTTTTTACTGGAGCGTAACAAAACCTTGAAATTTTGTAACAATAAACTACTCGAGCCTCTTGTCAATTTAAACTATCGCTCAAAGCTATGCTACCCTTGAATCCCAAATCAAACACTGATAAAAATTCAAATGGCCCTAACTTCTGTACGGTACGTCCTACACCTATCAAAGTTTGCAACATACAAATGCTTGTAACTTTTTCCTGGAGCGTCAAAAAACCTTCAAATTTTGAAACAATAAAGTACTCGAGCCGCTTGTCAATTTAAGCTATCGCTCAAAGCTATGCTACACTTGAATCCCAAATCAAACACTGATAAAACTTCAAATGGCCCTAACTTCTATACGGTACGTCCTACACCTATCAAAGTTTGCAACATACAAATGCTTGTAACTTTTTCCTGGAGCGTCAAAAAACCTTGAAATTTTGTAACAATAAAGTACTCGAGCCGCTTGTCAATTTAAGCTATCGCTCAAAGCTATGCTACCCTTGAATCCCAAATCAAACACTGATAAAACTTCAAATGGCCCTAACTTCTATACGGTACGTCCTACACCTATCAAAGTTTCCAACATACAAATGCTTGTAACTTTTTACTGGAGCCTAATAAAACCTTGAAATTTTGTAACAATAAAGTACTCGAGCCTCTTGTCAATTTAAGCTATCGCTCAAAGCTATGCTACCCTTAAGTCCCAAATCAAACACTGATAAAACTTCAAATGGCCCTAAATTCTATACGGTACGTCCTACACCTATCAAAGTTTGCAACATACAAATGCTTGTAACTTTTTACTGGAGCGTCATAAAACGTTGAAATTTTGTAAGAATAAAGTACTCGAGCCTCTTGTCAATTTAAGCTATCGCTTAAAGCTATGCTACCCTTGAATCCCAAATCAATCACTGATAAAACTTCAAATGGCCCTAACTTCTGTACGGTACGTCCTACACCTATCAAAGTTTGCAACATACAAATGCTTGTAACTTTTTACTGGAGCGTCATAAAACCTTGAAATTTTGTAACAATAAAGCACTCGAGCCTCTTGTCAATTTAAGCTATCTCTCAAAGCTATGCTACCCTTAAGTCACAAATCAAACACTGATAAAACTTCAAATGGCCCTAACTTCTGTACGGTACGTCCTACACCTATCAAAGTTTGCAACATACAAATGCTTGTAACTTTTTACTGGAGCGTCATAGAACCCTGAAATTTTGTAACAATAAAGCACTCGAGCCTCTTGTCAATTTAAGCTATCGCTCAAAGCTATGCTACCCTTGAATCCCAAATAAAACACTGATAAAACTTCAAATGTCCCTAACTTCTATACGGTACGTCCTACACCTATCAAAGTTTGCAACATACAAATTTTTGTAACTTTTCACTGGAGCGTCATAAAACCTTGAAATTTTGTAACAATAAAGTACTCGAGCCTCTTGTCAATTTAAGCTATCGCTCAAAGCTATGCTACCCTTAATTCCCAAATCAAACACTGATGAAACTTCAAATGGCCCTAAATTCTATACGGTACGTCCTACACCTATCAAAGTTTGCAACATACAAATGCTTGTAGCTTTTTACTGGAGCGTCATAAAACCTTGAAATTTTGTAACTATAAAGTACTCGAGACTCTTGTCAATTTAAGCTATCGCTCAAAGCTATGCTACCCTTGAATCCCAAATCAATCACTGATAAAACTTCAAATGGCCCTAACTTCTGTACGGTACGTCCTACACCTATCAAAGTTTGCAACATACAAATGCTTGTAACTTTTTACTGGAGCGTTATAAAACCTTGAAATTTTGTAACAATAAAGCACTCGAGCCTCTTGTCAATTTAAGCTATCTCTCAAAGCTATGCTACCCTTGAATCCCAAATAAAACACTGATAAAACTTCAAATGTCCCTAACTTCTATACGGTACGTCCTACACCTATCAAAGTTTGCAACATACAAATTTTTGTAACTTTTCACTGGAGCGTCATAAAACCTTGAAATTTTGTAACAATAAAGTACTCGAGCCGCTTGTCAATTTAAGCTATCGCTCAAAGCTAAGCTACCCTTGAGTCCCAAATCAAACACTGATAAAACTTCAAATGGCCCTAACTTCTATACGGTACGTCCTACACCTATCAAAGTTTGCAACATACAAATGCTTGTAACTTTTCACTGGAGCGTCATAAAACCTTGAAATTTGGTAACAATAAAGTACTCGAGCCGCTAGACAATTTAAGCTATCGCTCAAAACTATGCTACCATTGAATCCCAAATCAAACACTGATAAAACTTCAAATGGCCCTAACTTCTGTACGGTACGTCCTACTCCTATCAAAGTTTGCAACATACAAATGCTTGTAACTTTTTACTGGAGCGTCATAAAACCTTGAAATTTTGTAACAATAAAGTACTCGAGCCTCTTGTCAATTTAAGCTATCGCTCAAAGCTATGCTACCCTTGAGTCCCAAATCAAACACTGATAAAACTTCAAATAGCCCTAACTTCTATACGGTACGTCCTACACCTATCAAAGTTTGCAACATACAAATGCTTGTAACATTTTACTGGAGCGTCATAAAACCTTGAAATTTTGTAACAATAAAGCACTCGAGCCTCTTGTCAATTTAAGCTATCGCTCAAAGCTATGCTAACCTTAAGTCCCAAATAAAACACTGATAAAACTTCAAATGGCCCTAACTTCTATACGGTACGTCCTACACCTATCAAAGTTTGCAACATACAAATGCTTGTAACTTTTTACTGGAGCGTAATAAAACCTTGAAATTTTGTAACAATAAAGTACTCGAGCCTCTTGTCAATTTAAGCTATCGCTCAAAGCTATGCTACCCTTAATTCCCAAATCAAACACTGATGAAACTTCAAATGGCCCTAAATTCTATACGGTACGTCCTACACCTATCAAAGTTTGCAACATACAAATGCTTGTAGCTTTTTACTGGAGCGTCATAAAACCTTGAAATTTTGTAACTATAAAGTACTCGAGACTCTTGTCAATTTAAGCTATCGCTCAAAGCTATGCTACCCTTGAATCCCAAATCAATCACTGATAAAACTTCAAATGGCCCTAACTTCTGTACGGTACGTCCTACACCTATCAAAGTTTGCAACATACAAATGCTTGTAACTTTTTACTGGAGCGTCATAAAACCTTGAAATTTTGTAACAATAAAGCACTCGAGCCTCTTGTCAATTTAAGCTATCTCTCAAAGCTATGCTACCCTTGAATCCCAAATAAAACACTGATAAAACTTCAAATGGCCCTAACTTCTATACGGTACGTCCTACACCTATCAAAGTTTGCAACATACAAATGCTTGTAACTTTTTACTGGAGCGTCATAAAACCTTGAAATTTTGTAACAATAAAGCACTCGAGCCTCTTGTCAATTTAAGCTATCGCTCAAAGCTATGCTACCCTTAATTCCCAAATCAAACACTGATGAAACTTCAAATAGCCCTAAATTCTATACGGTACGTCCTACACCTATCAAAGTTTGCAACATACAAATGCTTGTAACTTTTTACTGGAGCGTCATAAAACCTTGAAATTTTGTAACAATAAAGTACTCGAGCCTCTTGTCAATTTAAGCTATCGCTCAAAGCTATGCTACCCTTGAATCCCAATTCAATCACTGATAAAACTTCAAATGGCCCTAACTTCTATACGGTACGTCCTACACCTATCAAAGTTTGCAACATACAAATGCTTGTAACTTTTTACTGGAGCGTCATAAAACCTTGAAATTTTGTAACAATAAAGTACTCGAGCCTCTTGTCAATTTAAGCTATCGCTCAAAGCTATGCTACCCTTGAGTCCCAAATCAAACACTGATAAAACTTCAAATAGCCCTATTTTCTATACGATACGTCCTACACCTATCAAAGTTTGCAACATACAAATGCTTGTAACATTTTACTGGAGCGTCATAAAACCTTGAAATTTTGTAACAATAAAGCACTCGAGCCTCTTGTCAATTTAAGCTATCGCTCAAAGCTATGCTAACCTTAAGTCCCAAATAAAACACTGATAAAACTTCAAATGGCCCTAACTTCTATACGGTACGTCCTACACCTATCAAAGTTTGCAACATACAAATGCTTGTAACATTTTACTGGAGCGTCATAAAACCTTGAAATTTTGTAACAATAAAGCACTCGAGCCTCTTGTCAATTTAAGCTATCGCTCAAAGCTATGCTACCCTTAATTCCCAAATCAAACACTGATGAAACTTCAAATGGCCCTAAATTCTATACGGTACGTCCTACACCTATCAAAGTTTGCAACATACAAATGCTTGTAGCTTTTTACTGGAGCGTCATAAAACCTTGAAATTTTGTAACTATAAAGTACTCGAGACTCTTGTCAATTTAAGCTATCGCTCAAAGCTATGCTACCCTTGAATCCCAAATCAATCACTGATAAAACTTCAAATGGCCCTAACTTCTGTACGGTACGTCCTACACCTATCAAAGTTTGCAACATACAAATGCTTGTAACTTTTTACTGGAGCGTCATAAAACCTTGAAATTTTGTAACAATAAAGCACTCGAGCCTCTTGTCAATTTAAGCTATCTCTCAAAGCTATGCTACCCTTGAATCCCAAATAAAACACTGATAAAACTTCAAATGTCCCTAACTTCTATACGGTACGTCCTACACCTATCAAAGTTTGCAACATACAAATGCTTGTAACTTTTTACTGGAGCGTCATAAAACCTTGAAATTTTGTAACAATAAAGCACTCGAGCCTCTTGTCAATTTAAGCTATCGCTCAAAGCTATGCTACCCTTAATTCCCAAATCAAACACTGATGAAACTTCAAATAGCCCTAAATTCTATACGGTACGTCCTACACCTATCAAAGTTTGCAACATACAAATGCTTGTAACTTTTTACTGGAGCGTCATAAAACCTTGAAATTTTGTAACAATAAAGTACTCGAGCCTCTTGTCAATTTAAGCTATCGCTCAAAGCTATGCTACCCTTGAATCCCAATTCAATCACTGATAAAACTTCAAATGGCCCTTACTTCTATACGGTACGTCCTACACCTATCAAAGTTTGCAACATACAAATGCTTGTAACTTTTTACTGGAGCGTCATAAAACCTTGAAATTTTGTAACAATAAAGTACTCGAGCCTCTTGTCAATTTAAGCTATCGCTCAAAGCTATGCTACCCTTGAGTCCCAAATCAAACACTGATAAAACTTCAAATAGCCCTATTTTCTATACGATACGTCCTACACCTATCAAAGTTTGCAACATACAAATGCTTGTAACATTTTACTGGAGCGTCATAAAACCTTGAAATTTTGTAACAATAAAGCACTCGAGCCTCTTGTCAATTTAAGCTATCGCTCAAAGCTATGCTAACCTTAAGTCCCAAATAAAACACTGATAAAACTTCAAATGGCCCTAACTTCTATACGGTACGTCCTACACCTATCAAAGTTTGCAACATACAAATGCTTGTAACATTTTACTGGAGCGTCATAAAACCTTGAAATTTTGTAACAATAAAGCACTCGAGCCTCTTGTCAATTTAAGCTATCGCTCAAAGCTATGCTAACCTTAAGTCCCAAATAAAACACTGATAAAACTTCAAATGGCCCTAACTTCTATACGGTACGTCCTACACCTATCAAAGTTTGCAACATACAAATGCTTGTAACTTTTTACTGGAGCGTAATAAAACCTTGAAATTTTGTAACAATAAAGTACTCGAGCCTCTTGTCAATTTAAGCTATCGCTCAAAGCTATGCTACCCTTAATTCCCAAATCAAACACTGATGAAACTTCAAATGGCCCTAAATTCTATACGGTACGTCCTACACCTATCAAAGTTTGCAACATACAAATGCTTGTAGCTTTTTACTGGAGCGTCATAAAACCTTGAAATTTTGTAACTATAAAGTACTCGAGACTCTTGTCAATTTAAGCTATCGCTCAAAGCTATGCTACCCTTGAATCCCAAATCAATCACTGATAAAACTTCAAATGGCCCTAACTTCTGTACGGTACGTCCTACACCTATCAAAGTTTGCAACATACAAATGCTTGTAACTTTTTACTGGAGCGTCATAAAACCTTGAAATTTTGTAACAATAAAGTACTCGAGCCTCTTGTCAATTTAAGCTATCGCTCAAAGCTATGCTACCCTTGAGTCCCAAATCAAACACTGATAAAACTTCAAATAGCCCTATTTTCTATACGATACGTCCTACACCTATCAAAGTTTGCAACATACAAATGCTTGTAACATTTTACTGGAGCGTCATAAAACCTTGAAATTTTTTAACAATAAAGCACTCGAGCCTCTTGTCAATTTAAGCTATCGCTCAAAGCTATGCTAACCTTAAGTCCCAAATAAAACACTGATAAAACTTCAAATGGCCCTAACTTCTATACGGTACGTCCTACACCTATCAAAGTTTGCAACATACAAATGCTTGTAACATTTTACTGGAGCGTCATAAAACCTTGAAATTTTGTAACAATAAAGCACTCGAGCCTCTTGTCAATTTAAGCTATCGCTCAAAGCTATGCTAACCTTAAGTCCCAAATAAAACACTGATAAAACTTCAAATGGCCCTAACTTCTATACGGTACGTCCTACACCTATCAAAGTTTGCAACATACAAATTTTTGTAACTTTTCACTGGAGCGTCATAAAACCTTGAAATTTTGTAACAATAAAGTACTCGAGCCGCTTGTCAATTTAAGCTATCGCTCAAAGCTAAGCTACCCTTGAGTCACAAATCAAACACTGATAAAACTTCAAATGGCCCTAACTTCTATACGGTACGTCCTACACCTATCAAAGTTTGCAACATACAAATGCTTGTAACTTTTCACTGGAGCGTCATAAAACCTTGAAATTTGGTAACAATAAAGTACTCGAGCCGCTAGACAATTTAAGCTATCGCTCAAAACTATGCTACCATTGAATCCCAAATCAAACACTGATAAAACTTCAAATGGCCCTAACTTCTGTACGGTACGTCCTACTCCTATCAAAGTTTGCAACATACAAATGCTTGTAACTTTTTACTGGAGCGTCATAAAACCTTGAAATTTTGTAACAATAAAGTACTCGAGCCTCTTGTCAATTTAAGCTATCGCTCAAAGCTATGCTACCCTTGAGTCCCAAATCAAACACTGATAAAACTTCAAATAGCCCTATTTTCTATACGATACGTCCTACACCTATCAAAGTTTGCAACATACAAATGCTTGTAACATTTTACTGGAGCGTCATAAAACCTTGAAATTTTGTAACAATAAAGCACTCGAGCCTCTTGTCAATTTAAGCTATCGCTCAAAGCTATGCTAACCTTAAGTCCCAAATAAAACACTGATAAAACTTCAAATGGCCCTAACTTCTATACGGTACGTCCTACACCTATCAAAGTTTGCAACATACAAATGCTTGTAACATTTTACTGGAGCGTCATAAAACCTTGAAATTTTGTAACAATAAAGCACTCGAGCCTCTTGTCAATTTAAGCTATCGCTTAAAGCTATGCTAACCTTAAGTCCCAAATAAAACACTGATAAAACTTCAAATGGCCCTAACTTCTATACGGTACGTCCTACACCTATCAAAGTTTGCAACATACAAATGCTTGTAACTTTTTACTGGAGCGTAATAAAACCTTGAAATTTTGTAACAATAAAGTACTCGAGCCTCTTGTCAATTTAAGCTATCGCTCAAAGCTATGCTACCCTTAATTCCCAAATCAAACACTGATGAAACTTCAAATGGCCCTAAATTCTATACGGTACGTCCTACACCTATCAAAGTTTGCAACATACAAATGCTTGTAGCTTTTTACTGGAGCGTCATAAAACCTTGAAATTTTGTAACTATAAAGTACTCGAGACTCTTGTCAATTTAAGCTATCGCTCAAAGCTATGCTACCCTTGAATCCCAAATCAATCACTGATAAAACTTCAAATGGCCCTAACTTCTGTACGGTACGTCCTACACCTATCAAAGTTTGCAACATACAAATGCTTGTAACTTTTTACTGGAGCGTCATAAAACCTTGAAATTTTGTAACAATAAAGCACTCGAGCCTCTTGTCAATTTAAGCTATCTCTCAAAGCTATGCTACCCTTGAATCCCAAATAAAACACTGATAAAACTTCAAATGTCCCTAACTTCTATACGGTACGTCCTACACCTATCAAAGTTTGCAACATACAAATGCTTGTAACTTTTTACTGGAGCGTCATAAAACCTTGAAATTTTGTAACAATAAAGCACTCGAGCCTCTTGTCAATTTAAGCTATCGCTCAAAGCTATGCTACCCTTAATTCCCAAATCAAACACTGATGAAACTTCAAATAGCCCTAAATTCTATACGGTACGTCCTACACCTATCAAAGTTTGCAACATACAAATGCTTGTAACTTTTTACTGGAGCGTCATAAAACCTTGAAATTTTGTAACAATAAAGTACTCGAGCCTCTTGTCAATTTAAGCTATCGCTCAAAGCTATGCTACCCTTGAATCCCAAATCAATCACTGATAAAACTTCAAATGGCCCTAACTTCTGTACGGTACGTCCTACACCTATCAAAGTTTGCAACATACAAATGCTTGTAACTTTTTACTGGAGCGTCATAAAACCTTGAAATTTTGTAACAATAAAGTACTCGAGCCTCTTGTCAATTTAAGCTATCGCTCAAAGCTATGCTACCCTTGAGTCCCAAATCAAACACTGATAAAACTTCAAATCGCCCTATTTTCTATACGATACGTCCTACACCTATCAAAGTTTGCAACATACAAATGCTTGTAACATTTTACTGGAGCGTCATAAAACCTTGAAATTTTGTAACAATAAAGCACTCGAGCCTCTTGTCAATTTAAGCTATCGCTCAAAGCTATGCTAACCTTAAGTCCCAAATAAAACACTGATAAAACTTCAAATGGCCCTAACTTCTATACGGTACGTCCTACACCTATCAAAGTTTGCAACATACAAATGCTTGTAACATTTTACTGGAGCGTCATAAAACCTTGAAATTTTGTAACAATAAAGCACTCGAGCCTCTTGTCAATTTAAGCTATCGCTCAAAGCTATGCTAACCTTAAGTCCCAAATAAAACACTGATAAAACTTCAAATGGCCCTAACTTCTATACGGTACGTCCTACACCTATCAAAGTTTGCAACATACAAATGCTTGTAACTTTTTACTGGAGCGTAATAAAACCTTGAAATTTTGTAACAATAAAGTACTCGAGCCTCTTGTCAATTTAAGCTATCGCTCAAAGCTATGCTACCCTTAATTCCCAAATCAAACACTGATGAAACTTCAAATGGCCCTAAATTCTATACGGTACGTCCTACACCTATCAAAGTTTGCAACATACAAATGCTTGTAGCTTTTTACTGGAGCGTCATAAAACCTTGAAATTTTGTAACTATAAAGTACTCGAGACTCTTGTCAATTTAAGCTATCGCTCAAAGCTATGCTACCCTTGAATCCCAAATCAATCACTGATAAAACTTCAAATGGCCCTAACTTCTGTACGGTACGTCCTACACCTATCAAAGTTTGCAACATACAAATGCTTGTAACTTTTTACTGGAGCGTCATAAAACCTTGAAATTTTGTAACAATAAAGCACTCGAGCCTCTTGTCAATTTAAGCTATCTCTCAAAGCTATGCTACCCTTGAATCCCAAATAAAACACTGATAAAACTTCAAATGTCCCTAACTTCTATACGGTACGTCCTACACCTATCAAAGTTTGCAACATACAAATTTTTGTAACTTTTCACTGGAGCGTCATAAAACCTTGAAATTTTGTAACAATAAAGTAATCGAGCCGCTTGTCAATTTAAGCTATCGCTCAAAGCTAAGCTACCCTTGAGTCCCAAATCAAACACTGATAAAACTTCAAATGGCCCTAACTTCTATACGGTACGTCCTACACCTATCAAAGTTTGCAACATACAAATGCTTGTAACTTTTCACTGGAGCGTCATAAAACCTTGAAATTTGGTAACAATAAAGTACTCGAGCCGCTAGACAATTTAAGCTATCGCTCAAAACTATGCTACCATTGAATCCCAAATCAAACACTGATAAAACTTCAAATGGCCCTAACTTCTGTACGGTACGTCCTACTCCTATCAAAGTTTGCAACATACAAATGCTTGTAACTTTTTACTGGAGCGTCATAAAACCTTGAAATTTTGTAACAATAAAGTACTCGAGCCTCTTGTCAATTTAAGCTATCGCTCAAAGCTATGCTACCCTTGAGTCCCAAATCAAACACTGATAAAACTTCAAATAGCCCTATTTTCTATACGATACGTCCTACACCTATCAAAGTTTGCAACATACAAATGCTTGTAACATTTTACTGGAGCGTCATAAAACCTTGAAATTTTGTAACAATAAAGCACTCGAGCCTCTTGTCAATTTAAGCTATCGCTCAAAGCTATGCTAACCTTAAGTCCCAAATAAAACACTGATAAAACTTCAAATGGCCCTAACTTCTATACGGTACGTCCTACACCTATCAAAGTTTGCAACATACAAATGCTTGTAACATTTTACTGGAGCGTCATAAAACCTTGAAATTTTGTAACAATAAAGCACTCGAGCCTCTTGTCAATTTAAGCTATCGCTTAAAGCTATGCTAACCTTAAGTCCCAAATAAAACACTGATGAAACTTCAAATGGCCCTAACTTCTATACGGTACGTCCTACACCTATCAAAGTTTGCAACATACAAATGCTTGTAACTTTTTACTGGAGCGTAATAAAACCTTGAAATTTTGTAACAATAAAGTACTCGAGCCTCTTGTCAATTTAAGCTATCGCTCAAAGCTATGCTACCCTTAATTCCCAAATCAAACACTGATGAAACTTCAAATGGCCCTAAATTCTATACGGTACGTCCTACACCTATCAAAGTTTGCAACATACAAATGCTTGTAGCTTTTTACTGGAGCGTCATAAAACCTTGAAATTTTGTAACTATAAAGTACTCGAGACTCTTGTCAATTTAAGCTATCGCTCAAAGCTATGCTACCCTTGAATCCCAAATCAATCACTGATAAAACTTCAAATGGCCCTAACTTCTGTACGGTACGTCCTACACCTATCAAAGTTTGCAACATACAAATGCTTGTAACTTTTTACTGGAGCGTCATAAAACCTTGAAATTTTGTAACAATAAAGCACTCGAGCCTCTTGTCAATTTAAGCTATCTCTCAAAGCTATGCTACCCTTGAATCCCAAATAAAACACTGATAAAACTTCAAATGTCCCTAACTTCTATACGGTACGTCCTACACCTATCAAAGTTTGCAACATACAAATGCTTGTAACTTTTTACTGGAGCGTCATAAAACCTTGAAATTTTGTAACAATAAAGCACTCGAGCCTCTTGTCAATTTAAGCTATCGCTCAAAGCTATGCTACCCTTAATTCCCAAATCAAACACTGATGAAACTTCAAATAGCCCTAAATTCTATACGGTACGTCCTACACCTATCAAAGTTTGCAACATACAAATGCTTGTAACTTTTTACTGGAGCGTCATAAAACCTTGAAATTTTGTAACAATAAAGTACTCGAGCCTCTTGTCAATTTAAGCTATCGCTCAAAGCTATGCTACCCTTGAATCCCAAATCAATCACTGATAAAACTTCAAATGGCCCTAACTTCTGTACGGTACGTCCTACACCTATCAAAGTTTGCAACATACAAATGCTTGTAACTTTTTACTGGAGCGTCATAAAACCTTGAAATTTTGTAACAATAAAGTACTCGAGCCTCTTGTCAATTTAAGCTATCGCTCAAAGCTATGCTACCCTTGAGTCCCAAATCAAACACTGATAAAACTTCAAATAGCCCTATTTTCTATACGATACGTCCTACACCTATCAAAGTTTGCAACATACAAATGCTTGTAACATTTTACTGGAGCGTCATAAAACCTTGAAATTTTGTAACAATAAAGCACTCGAGCCTCTTGTCAATTTAAGCTATCGCTCAAAGCTATGCTAACCTTAAGTCCCAAATAAAACACTGATAAAACTTCAAATGGCCCTAACTTCTATACGGTACGTCCTACACCTATCAAAGTTTGCAACATACAAATGCTTGTAACATTTTACTGGAGCGTCATAAAACCTTGAAATTTTGTAACAATAAAGCACTCGAGCCTCTTGTCAATTTAAGCTATCGCTCAAAGCTATGCTAACCTTAAGTCCCAAATAAAACACTGATAAAACTTCAAATGGCCCTAACTTCTATACGGTACGTCCTACACCTATCAAAGTTTGCAACATACAAATGCTTGTAACTTTTTACTGGAGCGTAATAAAACCTTGAAATTTTGTAACAATAAAGTACTCGAGCCTCTTGTCAATTTAAGCTATCGCTCAAAGCTATGCTACCCTTAATTCCCAAATCAAACACTGATGAAACTTCAAATGGCCCTAAATTCTATACGGTACGTCCTACACCTATCAAAGTTTGCAACATACAAATGCTTGTAGCTTTTTACTGGAGCGTCATAAAACCTTGAAATTTTGTAACTATAAAGTACTCGAGACTCTTGTCAATTTAAGCTATCGCTCAAAGCTATGCTACCCTTGAATCCCAAATCAATCACTGATAAAACTTCAAATGGCCCTAACTTCTGTACGGTACGTCCTACACCTATCAAAGTTTGCAACATACAAATGCTTGTAACTTTTTACTGGAGCGTCATAAAACCTTGAAATTTTGTAACAATAAAGCACTCGAGCCTCTTGTCAATTTAAGCTATCTCTCAAAGCTATGCTACCCTTGAATCCCAAATAAAACACTGATAAAACTTCAAATGTCCCTAACTTCTATACGGTACGTCCTACACCTATCAAAGTTTGCAACATACAAATTTTTGTAACTTTTCACTGGAGCGTCATAAAACCTTGAAATTTTGTAACAATAAAGTAATCGAGCCGCTTGTCAATTTAAGCTATCGCTCAAAGCTAAGCTACCCTTGAGTCCCAAATCAAACACTGATAAAACTTCAAATGGCCCTAACTTCTATACGGTACGTCCTACACCTATCAAAGTTTGCAACATACAAATGCTTGTAACTTTTCACTGGAGCGTCATAAAACCTTGAAATTTGGTAACAATAAAGTACTCGAGCCGCTAGACAATTTAAGCTATCGCTCAAAACTATGCTACCATTGAATCCCAAATCAAACACTGATAAAACTTCAAATGGCCCTAACTTCTGTACGGTACGTCCTACTCCTATCAAAGTTTGCAACATACAAATGCTTGTAACTTTTTACTGGAGCGTCATAAAACCTTGAAATTTTGTAACAATAAAGTACTCGAGCCTCTTGTCAATTTAAGCTATCGCTCAAAGCTATGCTACCCTTGAGTCCCAAATCAAACACTGATAAAACTTCAAATAGCCCTATTTTCTATACGATACGTCCTACACCTATCAAAGTTTGCAACATACAAATGCTTGTAACATTTTACTGGAGCGTCATAAAACCTTGAAATTTTGTAACAATAAAGCACTCGAGCCTCTTGTCAATTTAAGCTATCGCTCAAAGCTATGCTAACCTTAAGTCCCAAATAAAACACTGATAAAACTTCAAATGGCCCTAACTTCTATACGGTACGTCCTACACCTATCAAAGTTTGCAACATACAAATGCTTGTAACATTTTACTGGAGCGTCATAAAACCTTGAAATTTTGTAACAATAAAGCACTCGAGCCTCTTGTCAATTTAAGCTATCGCTCAAAGCTATGCTAACCTTAAGTCCCAAATAAAACACTGATAAAACTTCAAATGGCCCTAACTTCTATACGGTACGTCCTACACCTATCAAAGTTTGCAACATACAAATGCTTGTAACTTTTTACTGGAGCGTAATAAAACCTTGAAATTTTGTAACAATAAAGTACTCGAGCCTCTTGTCAATTTAAGCTATCGCTCAAAGCTATGCTACCCTTAATTCCCAAATCAAACACTGATGAAACTTCAAATGGCCCTAAATTCTATACGGTACGTCCTACACCTATCAAAGTTTGCAACATACAAATGCTTGTAGCTTTTTACTGGAGCGTCATAAAACCTTGAAATTTTGTAACTATAAAGTACTCGAGACTCTTGTCAATTTAAGCTATCGCTCAAAGCTATGCTACCCTTGAATCCCAAATCAATCACTGATAAAACTTCAAATGGCCCTAACTTCTGTACGGTACGTCCTACACCTATCAAAGTTTGCAACATACAAATGCTTGTAACTTTTTACTGGAGCGTCATAAAACCTTGAAATTTTGTAACAATAAAGCACTCGAGCCTCTTGTCAATTTAAGCTATCTCTCAAAGCTATGCTACCCTTGAATCCCAAATAAAACACTGATAAAACTTCAAATGTCCCTAACTTCTATACGGTACGTCCTACACCTATCAAAGTTTGCAACATACAAATGCTTGTAACTTTTTACTGGAGCGTCATAAAACCTTGAAATTTTGTAACAATAAAGCACTCGAGCCTCTTGTCAATTTAAGCTATCGCTCAAAGCTATGCTAACCTTAAGTCCCAAATAAAACACTGATAAAACTTCAAATGGCCCTAACTTCTATACGGTACGTCCTACACCTATCAAAGTTTGCAACATACAAATGCTTGTAACTTTTTACTGGAGCGTAATAAAACCTTGAAATTTTGTAACAATAAAGTACTCGAGCCTCTTGTCAATTTAAGCTATCGCTCAAAGCTATGCTACCCTTAATTCCCAAATCAAACACTGATGAAACTTCAAATGGCCCTAAATTCTATACGGTACGTCCTACACCTATCAAAGTTTGCAACATACAAATGCTTGTAGCTTTTTACTGGAGCGTCATAAAACCTTGAAATTTTGTAACTATAAAGTACTCGAGACTCTTGTCAATTTAAGCTATCGCTCAAAGCTATGCTACCCTTGAATCCCAAATCAATCACTGATAAAACTTCAAATGGCCCTAACTTCTGTACGGTACGTCCTACACCTATCAAAGTTTGCAACATACAAATGCTTGTAACTTTTCACTGGAGCGTCATAAAACCTTGAAATTTTGTAACAATAAAGTACTCGAGCCGCTTGTCAATTTAAGCTATCGCTCAAAGCTAAGCTACCCTTGAGTCCCAAATCAAACACTGATAAAACTTCAAATGGCCCTAACTTCTATACGGTACGTCCTACACCTATCAAAGTTTGCAACATACAAATGCTTGTAACTTTTCACTGGAGCGTCATAAAACCTTGAAATTTGGTAACAATAAAGTACTCGAGCCGCTAGACAATTTAAGCTATCGCTCAAAACTATGCTACCATTGAATCCCAAATCAAACACTGATAAAACTTCAAATGGCCCTAACTTCTGTACGGTACGTCCTACTCCTATCAAAGTTTGCAACATACAAATGCTTGTAACTTTTTACTGGAGCGTCATAAAACCTTGAAATTTTGTAACAATAAAGTACTCGAGCCTCTTGTCAATTTAAGCTATCGCTCAAAGCTATGCTACCCTTGAGTCCCAAATCAAACACTGATGAAACTTCAAATGGCCCTAAATTCTATACGGTACGTCCTACACCTATCAAAGTTTGCAACATACAAATGCTTGTTGCTTTTTACTGGAGCGTCATAAAACCTTGAAATTTTGTAACTATAAAGTACTCGAGACTCTTGTCAATTTAAGCTATCGCTCAAAGCTATGCTACCCTTGAATCCCAAATCAATCACTGATAAAACTTCAAATAGCCCTATTTTCTATACGATACGTCCTACACCTATCAAAGTTTGCAACATACAAATGCTTGTAACATTTTACTGGAGCGTCATAAAACCTTGAAATTTTGTAACAATAAAGCACTCGAGCCTCTTGTCAATTTAAGCTATCGCTCAAAGCTATGCTAACCTTAAGTCCCAAATAAAACACTGATAAAACTTCAAATGGCCCTAACTTCTATACGGTACGTCCTACACCTATCAAAGTTTGCAACATACAAATGCTTGTAACATTTTACTGGAGCGTCATAAAACATTGAAATTTTGTAACAATAAAGCACTCGAGCCTCTTGTCAATTTAAGCTATCGCTCAAAGCTATGCTAACCTTAAGTCCCAAATAAAACACTGATAAAACTTCAAATGGCCCTAACTTCTATACGGTACGTCCTACACCTATCAAAGTTTGCAACATACAAATGCTTGTAACTTTTTACTGGAGCGTAATAAAACCTTGAAATTTTGTAACAATAAAGTACTCGAGCCTCTTGTCAATTTAAGCTATCGCTCAAAGCTATGCTACCCTTAATTCCCAAATCAAACACTGATGAAACTTCAAATGGCCCTAAATTCTATACGGTACGTCCTACACCTATCAAAGTTTGCAACATACAAATGCTTGTAGCTTTTTACTGGAGCGTCATAAAACCTTGAAATTTTGTAACTATAAAGTACTCGAGACTCTTGTCAATTTAAGCTATCGCTCAAAGCTATGCTACCCTTGAATCCCAAATCAATCACTGATAAAACTTCAAATGGCCCTAACTTCTGTACGGTACGTCCTACACCTATCAAAGTTTGCAACATACAAATGCTTGTAACTTTTTACTGGAGCGTCATAAAACCTTGAAATTTTGTAACAATAAAGCACTCGAGCCTCTTGTCAATTTAAGCTATCTCTCAAAGCTATGCTACCCTTGAATCCCAAATAAAACACTGATAAAACTTCAAATGTCCCTAACTTCTATACGGTACGTCCTACACCTATCAAAGTTTGCAACATACAAATGCTTGTAACTTTTTACTGGAGCGTCATAAAACCTTGAAATTTTGTAACAATAAAGCACTCGAGCCTCTTGTCAATTTAAGCTATCGCTCAAAGCTATGCTACCCTTAATTCCCAAATCAAACACTGATGAAACTTCAAATAGCCCTAAATTCTATACGGTACGTCCTACACCTATCAAAGTTTGCAACATACAAATGCTTGTAACTTTTTACTGGAGCGTCATAAAACCTTGAAATTTTGTAACAATAAAGTACTCGAGCCTCTTGTCAATTTAAGCTATCGCTCAAAGCTATGCTACCCTTGAATCCCAAATCAATCACTGATAAAACTTCAAATGGCCCTAACTTCTGTACGGTACGTCCTACACCTATCAAAGTTTGCAACATACAAATGCTTGTAACTTTTTACTGGAGCGTCATAAAACCTTGAAATTTTGTAACAATAAAGTACTCGAGCCTCTTGTCAATTTAAGCTATCGCTCAAAGCTATGCTACCCTTGAGTCCCAAATCAAACACTGATAAAACTTCAAATAGCCCTATTTTCTATACGATACGTCCTACACCTATCAAAGTTTGCAACATACAAATGCTTGTAACATTTTACTGGAGCGTCATAAAACCTTGAAATTTTGTAACAATAAAGCACTCGAGCCTCTTGTCAATTTAAGCTATCGCTCAAAGCTATGCTAACCTTAAGTCCCAAATAAAACACTGATAAAACTTCAAATGGCCCTAACTTCTATACGGTACGTCCTACACCTATCAAAGTTTGCAACATACAAATGCTTGTAACATTTTACTGGAGCGTCATAAAACCTTGAAATTTTGTAACAATAAAGCACTCGAGCCTCTTGTCAATTTAAGCTATCGCTCAAAGCTATGCTAACCTTAAGTCCCAAATAAAACACTGATAAAACTTCAAATGGCCCTAACTTCTATACGGTACGTCCTACACCTATCAAAGTTTGCAACATACAAATGCTTGTAACTTTTTACTGGAGCGTAATAAAACCTTGAAATTTTGTAACAATAAAGTACTCGAGCCTCTTGTCAATTTAAGCTATCGCTCAAAGCTATGCTACCCTTAATTCCCAAATCAAACACTGATGAAACTTCAAATGGCCCTAAATTCTATACGGTACGTCCTACACCTATCAAAGTTTGCAACATACAAATGCTTGTAGCTTTTTACTGGAGCGTCATAAAACCTTGAAATTTTGTAACTATAAAGTACTCGAGACTCTTGTCAATTTAAGCTATCGCTCAAAGCTATGCTACCCTTGAATCCCAAATCAATCACTGATAAAACTTCAAATGGCCCTAACTTCTGTACGGTACGTCCTACACCTATCAAAGTTTGCAACATACAAATGCTTGTAACTTTTTACTGGAGCGTCATAAAACCTTGAAATTTTGTAACAATAAAGCACTCGAGCCTCTTGTCAATTTAAGCTATCTCTCAAAGCTATGCTACCCTTGAATCCCAAATAAAACACTGATAAAACTTCAAATGTCCCTAACTTCTATACGGTACGTCCTACACCTATCAAAGTTTGCAACATACAAATTTTTGTAACTTTTCACTGGAGCGTCATAAAACCTTGAAATTTTGTAACAATAAAGTACTCGAGCCGCTTGTCAATTTAAGCTATCGCTCAAAGCTAAGCTACCCTTGAGTCCCAAATCAAACACTGATAAAACTTCAAATGGCCCTAACTTCTATACGGTACGTCCTACACCTATCAAAGTTTGCAACATACAAATGCTTGTAACTTTTCACTGGAGCGTCATAAAACCTTGAAATTTGGTAACAATAAAGTACTCGAGCCGCTAGACAATTTAAGCTATCGCTCAAAACTATGCTACCATTGAATCCCAAATCAAACACTGATAAAACTTCAAATGGCGCTAACTTCTGTACGGTACGTCCTACTCCTATCAAAGTTTGCAACATACAAATGCTTGTAACTTTTTACTGGAGCGTCATAAAACCTTGAAATTTTGTAACAATAAAGTACTCGAGCCTCTTGTCAATTTAAGCTATCGCTCAAAGCTATGCTATCCTTGAGTCCCAAATCAAACACTGATAAAACTTCAAATAGCCCTATTTTCTATACGATACGTCCTACACCTATCAAAGTTTGCAACATACAAATGCTTGTAACATTTTACTGGAGCGTCATAAAACCTTGAAATTTTGTAACAATAAAGCACTCGAGCCTCTTGTCAATTTAAGCTATCGCTCAAAGCTATGCTAACCTTAAGTCCCAAATAAAACACTGATAAAACTTCAAATGGCCCTAACTTCTATACGGTACGTCCTACACCTATCAAAGTTTGCAACATACAAATGCTTGTAACATTTTACTGGAGCGTCATAAAACCTTGAAATTTTGTAACAATAAAGCACTCGAGCCTCTTGTCAATTTAAGCTATCGCTCAAAGCTATGCTAACCTTAAGTCCCAAATAAAACACTGATAAAACTTCAAATGGCCCTAACTTCTATACGGTACGTCCTACACCTATCAAAGTTTGCAACATACAAATGCTTGTAACTTTTTACTGGAGCGTAATAAAACCTTGAAATTTTGTAACAATAAAGTACTCGAGCCTCTTGTCAATTTAAGCTATCGCTCAAAGCTATGCTACCCTTAATTCCCAAATCAAACACTGATGAAACTTCAAATGGCCCTAAATTCTATACGGTACGTCCTACACCTATCAAAGTTTGCAACATACAAATGCTTGTAGCTTTTTACTGGAGCGTCATAAAACCTTGAAATTTTGTAACTATAAAGTACTCGAGACTCTTGTCAATTTAAGCTATCGCTCAAAGCTATGCTACCCTTGAATCCCAAATCAATCACTGATAAAACTTCAAATGGCCCTAACTTCTGTACGGTACGTCCTACACCTATCAAAGTTTGCAACATACAAATGCTTGTAACTTTTTACTGGAGCGTCATAAAACCTTGAAATTTTGTAACAATAAAGCACTCGAGCCTCTTGTCAATTTAAGCTATCTCTCAAAGCTATGCTACCCTTGAATCCCAAATAAAACACTGATAAAACTTCAAATGTCCCTAACTTCTATACGGTACGTCCTACACCTATCAAAGTTTGCAACATACAAATGCTTGTAACTTTTTACTGGAGCGTCATAAAACCTTGAAATTTTGTAACAATAAAGCACTCGAGCCTCTTGTCAATTTAAGCTATCGCTCAAAGCTATGCTATCCTTAATTCCCAAATCAAACACTGATGAAACTTCAAATAGCCCTAAATTTTATACGGTACGTCCTACACCTATCAAAGTTTGCAACATACAAATGCTTGTAACTTTTTACTGGAGCGTCATAAAACCTTGAAATTTTGTAACAATAAAGTACTCGAGCCTCTTGTCAATTTAAGCTATCGCTCAAAGCTATGCTACCCTTGAATCCCAAATCAATCACTGATAAAACTTCAAATGGCCCTAACTTCTGTACGGTACGTCCTACACCTATCAAAGTTTGCAACATACAAATGCTTGTAACTTTTTACTGGAGCGTCATAAAACCTTGAAATTTTGTAACAATAAAGTACTCGAGCCTCTTGTCAATTTAAGCTATCGCTCAAAGCTATGCTACCCTTGAGTCCCAAATCAAACACTGATAAAACTTCAAATAGCCCTATTTTCTATACGATACGTCCTACACCTATCAAAGTTTGCAACATACAAATGCTTGTAACATTTTACTGGAGCGTCATAAAACCTTGAAATTTTGTAACAATAAAGCACTCGAGCCTCTTGTCAATTTAAGCTATCGCTCAAAGCTATGCTAACCTTAAGTCCCAAATAAAACACTGATAAAACTTCAAATGGCCCTAACTTCTATACGGTACGTCCTACACCTATCAAAGTTTGCAACATACAAATGCTTGTAACATTTTACTGGAGCGTCATAAAACCTTGAAATTTTGTAACAATAAAGCACTCGAGCCTCTTGTCAATTTAAGCTATCGCTCAAAGCTATGCTAACCTTAAGTCCCAAATAAAACACTGATAAAACTTCAAATGGCCCTAACTTCTATACGGTACGTCCTACACCTATCAAAGTTTGCAACATACAAATGCTTGTAACTTTTTACTGGAGCGTAATAAAACCTTGAAATTTTGTAACAATAAAGTACTCGAGCCTCTTGTCAATTTAAGCTATCGCTCAAAGCTATGCTACCCTTAATTCCCAAATCAAACACTGATGAAACTTCAAATGGCCCTAAATTCTATACGGTACGTCCTACACCTATCAAAGTTTGCAACATACAAATGCTTGTAGCTTTTTACTGGAGCGTCATAAAACCTTGAAATTTTGTAACAATAAAGTACTCGAGACTCTTGTCAATTTAAGCTATCGCTCAAAGCTATGCTACCCTTGAATCCCAAATCAATCACTGATAAAACTTCAAATGGCCCTAACTTCTGTACGGTACGTCCTACACCTATCAAAGTTTGCAACATACAAATGCTTGTAACTTTTTACTGGAGCGTCATAAAACCTTGAAATTTTGTAACAATAAAGCACTCGAGCCTCTTGTCAATTTAAGCTATCTCTCAAAGCTATGCTACCCTTGAATCCCAAATAAAACACTGATAAAACTTCAAATGTCCCTAACTTCTATACGGTACGTCCTACACCTATCAAAGTTTGCAACATACAAATTTTTGTAACTTTTCACTGGAGCGTCATAAAACCTTGAAATTTTGTAACAATAAAGTACTCGAGCCGCTTGTCAATTTAAGCTATCGCTCAAAGCTATGCTACCCTTGAGTCCCAAATCAAACACTGATAAAACTTCAAATAGCCCTATTTTCTATACGATACGTCCTACACCTATCAAAGTTTGCAACATACAAATGCTTGTAACATTTTACTGGAGCGTCATAAAACCTTGAAATTTTGTAACAATAAAGCACTCGAGCCTCTTGTCAATTTAAGCTATCGCTCAAAGCTATGCTAACCTTAAGTCCCAAATAAAACACTGATAAAACTTCAAATGGCCCTAACTTCTATACGGTACGTCCTACACCTATCAAAGTTTGCAACATACAAATGCTTGTAACATTTTACTGGAGCGTCATAAAACCTTGAAATTTTGTAACAATAAAGCACTCGAGCCTCTTGTCAATTTAAGCTATCGCTCAAAGCTATGCTAACCTTAAGTCCCAAATAAAACACTGATAAAACTTCAAATGGCCCTAACTTCTATACGGTACGTCCTACACCTATCAAAGTTTGCAACATACAAATGCTTGTAACTTTTTACTGGAGCGTAATAAAACCTTGAAATTTTGTAACAATAAAGTACTCGAGCCTCTTGTCAATTTAAGCTATCGCTCAAAGCTATGCTACCCTTAATTCCCAAATCAAACACTGATGAAACTTCAAATGGCCCTAAATTCTATACGGTACGTCCTACACCTATCAAAGTTTGCAACATACAAATGCTTGTAGCTTTTTACTGGAGCGTCATAAAACCTTGAAATTTTGTAACTATAAAGTACTCGAGACTCTTGTCAATTTAAGCTATCGCTCAAAGCTATGCTACCCTTGAATCCCAAATCAATCACTGATAAAACTTCAAATGGCCCTAACTTCTGTACGGTACGTCCTACACCTATCAAAGTTTGCAACATACAAATGCTTGTAACTTTTTACTGGAGCGTCATAAAACCTTGAAATTTTGTAACAATAAAGCACTCGAGCCTCTTGTCAATTTAAGCTATCTCTCAAAGCTATGCTACCCTTGAATCCCAAATAAAACACTGATAAAACTTCAAATGTCCCTAACTTCTATACGGTACGTCCTACACCTATCAAAGTTTGCAACATACAAATGCTTGTAACTTTTTACTGGAGCGTCATAAAACCTTGAAATTTTGTAACAATAAAGCACTCGAGCCTCTTGTCAATTTAAGCTATCGCTCAAAGCTATGCTACCCTTAATTCCCAAATCAAACACTGATGAAACTTCAAATAGCCCTAAATTCTATACGGTACGTCCTACACCTATCAAAGTTTGCAACATACAAATGCTTGTAACTTTTTACTGGAGCGTCATAAAACCTTGAAATTTTGTAACAATAAAGTACTCGAGCCTCTTGTCAATTTAAGCTATCGCTCAAAGCTATGCTACCCTTGAGTCCCAAATCAAACACTGATAAAACTTCAAATGGCCCTATTTTCTATACGATACGTCCTACACCTATCAAAGTTTGCAACATACAAATGCTTGTAACATTTTACTGGAGCGTCATAAAACCTTGAAATTTTGTAACAATAAAGCACTCGAGCCTCTTGTCAATTTAAGCTATCGCTCAAAGCTATGCTAACCTTAAGTCCCAAATAAAACACTGATAAAACTTCAAATGGCCCTAACTTCTATACGGTACGTCCTACACCTATCAAAGTTTGCAACATACAAATGCTTGTAACATTTTACTGGAGCGTCATAAAACCTTGAAATTTTGTAACAATAAAGCACTCGAGCCTCTTGTCAATTTAAGCTATCGCTCAAAGCTATGCTAACCTTAAGTCCCAAATAAAACACTGATAAAACTTCAAATGGCCCTAACTTCTATACGGTACGTCCTACACCTATCAAAGTTTGCAACATACAAATGCTTGTAACTTTTTACTGGAGCGTAATAAAACCTTGAAATTTTGTAACAATAAAGTACTCGAGCCTCTTGTCAATTTAAGCTATCGCTCAAAGCTATGCTACCCTTAATTCCCAAATCAAACACTGATGAAACTTCAAATGGCCCTAAATTCTATACGGTACGTCCTACACCTATCAAAGTTTGCAACATACAAATGCTTGTAGCTTTTTACTGGAGCGTCATAAAACCTTGAAATTTTGTAACTATAAAGTACTCGAGACTCTTGTCAATTTAAGCTATCGCTCAAAGCTATGCTACCCTTGAATCCCAAATCAATCACTGATAAAACTTCAAATGGCCCTAACTTCTGTACGGTACGTCCTACACCTATCAAAGTTTGCAACATACAAATGCTTGTAACTTTTTACTGGAGCGTCATAAAACCTTGAAATTTTGTAACAATAAAGCACTCGAGCCTCTTGTCAATTTAAGCTATCTCTCAAAGCTATGCTACCCTTGAATCCCAAATAAAACACTGATAAAACTTCAAATGTCCCTAACTTCTATACGGTACGTCCTACACCTATCAAAGTTTGCAACATACAAATTTTTGTAACTTTTCACTGGAGCGTCATAAAACCTTGAAATTTTGTAACAATAAAGTACTCGAGCCGCTTGTCAATTTAAGCTATCGCTCAAAGCTAAGCTACCCTTGAGTCCCAAATCAAACACTGATAAAACTTCAAATGGCCCTAACTTCTATACGGTACGTCCTACACCTATCAAAGTTTGCAACATACAAATGCTTGTAACTTTTCACTGGAGCGTCATAAAACCTTGAAATTTGGTAACAATAAAGTACTCGAGCCGCTAGACAATTTAAGCTATCGCTCAAAACTATGCTACCATTGAATCCCAAATCAAACACTGATTAAACTTCAAATGGCCCTAACTTCTGTACGGTACGTCCTACTCCTATCAAAGTTTGCAACATACAAATGCTTGTAACTTTTTACTGGAGCGTCATAAAACCTTGAAATTTTGTACCAATAAAGTACTCGAGCCTCTTGTCAATTTAAGCTATCGCTCAAAGCTATGCTACCCTTGAGTCCCAAATCAATCACTGATAAAACTTCAAATGGCCCTAACTTCTGTACGGTACGTCCTACACCTATCAAAGTTTGCAACATACAAATGCTTGTAGCTTTTTACTGGAGCGTCATAAAACCTTGAAATTTTGTAACTATAAAGTACTCGAGACTCTTGTCAATTTAAGCTATCGCTCAAAGCTATGCTACCCTTGAATCCCAAATCAATCACTGATAAAACTTCAAATGGCCCTAACTTCTGTACGGTACGTCCTACACCTATCAAAGTTTGCAACATACAAATGCTTGTAACTTTTTACTGGAGCGTCATAAAACCTTGAAATTTTGTAACAATAAAGCACTCGAGCCTCTTGTCAATTTAAGCTATCTCTCAAAGCTATGCTACCCTTGAATCCCAAATAAAACACTGATAAAACTTCAAATGTCCCTAACTTCTATACGGTACGTCCTACACCTATCAAAGTTTGCAACATACAAATTTTTGTAACTTTTCACTGGAGCGTCATAAAACCTTGAAATTTTGTAACAATAAAGTACTCGAGCCGCTTGTCAATTTAAGCTATCGCTCAAAGCTAAGCTACCCTTGAGTCCCAAATCAAACACTGATAAAACTTCAAATGGCCCTAACTTCTATACGGTACGTCCTACAACTATCAAAGTTTGCAACATACAAATGCTTGTAACTTTTCACTGGAGCGTCATAAAACCTTGAAATTTGGTAACAATAAAGTACTCGAGCCGCTAGACAATTTAAGCTATCGCTCAAAACTATGCTACCATTGAATCCCAAATCAAACACTGATAAAACTTCAAATGGCCCTAACTTCTGTACGGTACGTCCTACTCCTATCAAAGTTTGCAACATACAAATGCTTGTAACTTTTTACTGGAGCGTCATAAAACCTTGAAATTTTGTAACAATAAAGTACTCGAGCCTCTTGTCAATTTAAGCTATCGCTCAAAGCTATGCTACCCTTGAGTCCCAAATCAAACACTGATAAAACTTCAAATAGCCCTATTTTCTATACGATACGTCCTACACCTATCAAAGTTTGCAACATACAAATGCTTGTAACATTTTACTGGAGCGTCATAAAACCTTGAAATTTTGTAACAATAAAGCACTCGAGCCTCTTGTCAATTTAAGCTATCGCTCAAAGCTATGCTAACCTTAAGTCCCAAATAAAACACTGATAAAACTTCAAATGGCCCTAACTTCTATACGGTACGTCCTACACCTATCAAAGTTTGCAACATACAAATGCTTGTAACATTTTACTGGAGCGTCATAAAACCTTGAAATTTTGTAACAATAAAGCACTCGAGCCTCTTGTCAATTTAAGCTATCGCTCAAAGCTATGCTAACCTTAAGTCCCAAATAAAACACTGATAAAACTTCAAATGGCCCTAACTTCTATACGGTACGTCCTACACCTATCAAAGTTTGCAACATACAAATGCTTGTAACTTTTTACTGGAGCGTAATAAAACCTTGAAATTTTGTAACAATAAAGTACTCGAGCCTCTTGTCAATTTAAGCTATCGCTCAAAGCTATGCTACCCTTAATTCCCAAATCAAACACTGATGAAACTTCAAATGGCCCTAAATTCTATACGGTACGTCCTACACCTATCAAAGTTTGCAACATACAAATGCTTGTAGCTTTTTACTGGAGCGTCATAAAACCTTGAAATTTTGTAACTATAAAGTACTCGAGACTCTTGTCAATTTAAGCTATCGCTCAAAGCTATGCTACCCTTGAATCCCAAATCAATCACTGATAAAACTTCAAATGGCCCTAACTTCTGTACGGTACGTCCTACACCTATCAAAGTTTGCAACATACAAATGCTTGTAGCTTTTTACTGGAGCGTCATAAAACCTTGAAATTTTGTAACTATAAAGTACTCGAGACTCTTGTCAATTTAAGCTATCGCTCAAAGCTATGCTACCCTTGAATCCCAAATCAATCACTGATAAAACTTCAAATGGCCCTAACTTCTGTACGGTACGTCCTACACCTATCAAAGTTTGCAACATACAAATGCTTGTAACTTTTTACTGGAGCGTCATAAAACCTTGAAATTTTGTAACAATAAAGCACTCGAGCCTCTTGTCAATTTAAGCTATCTCTCAAAGCTATGCTACCCTTGAATCCCAAATAAAACACTGATAAAACTTCAAATGTCCCTAACTTCTATACGGTACGTCCTACACCTATCAAAGTTTGCAACATACAAATTTTTGTAACTTTTCACTGGAGCGTCATAAAACCTTGAAATTTTGTAACAATAAAGTACTCGAGCCGCTTGTCAATTTAAGCTATCGCTCAAAGCTAAGCTACCCTTGAGTCCCAAATCAAACACTGATAAAACTTCAAATGGCCCTAACTTCTATACGGTACGTCCTACACCTATCAAAGTTTGCAACATACAAATGCTTGTAACTTTTCACTGGAGCGTCATAAAACCTTGAAATTTGGTAACAATAAAGTACTCGAGCCGCTAGACAATTTAAGCTATCGCTCAAAACTATGCTACCATTGAATCCCAAATCAAACACTGATAAAACTTCAAATGGCCCTAACTTCTGTACGGTACGTCCTACTCCTATCAAAGTTTGCAACATACAAATGCTTGTAACTTTTTACTGGAGCGTCATAAAACCTTGAAATTTTGTAACAATAAAGTACTCGAGCCTCTTGTCAATTTAAGCTATCGCTCAAAGCTATGCTACCCTTGAGTCCCAAATCAAACACTGATAAAACTTCAAATAGCCCTATTTTCTATACGATACGTCCTACACCTATCAAAGTTTGCAACATACAAATGCTTGTAACATTTTACTGGAGCGTCATAAAACCTTGAAATTTTGTAACAATAAAGTACTCGAGCCTCTTGTCAATTTAAGCTATCGCTCAAAGCTATGCTACCCTTGAGTCCCAAATCAAACACTGATAAAACTTCAAATGTCCCTAACTTCTATACGGTACGTCCTACACCTATCAAAGTTTGCAACATACAAATGCTTGTAACTTTTTACTGGAGCGTCATAAAACCTTGAAATTTTGTAACAATAAAGCACTCGAGCCTCTTGTCAATTTAAGCTATCGCTCAAAGCTATGCTACCCTTAATTCCCAAATCAAACACTGATGAAACTTCAAATAGCCCTAAATTCTATACGGTACGTCCTACACCTATCAAAGTTTGCAACATACAAATGCTTGTAACTTTTTACTGGAGCGTCATAAAACCTTGAAATTTTGTAACAATAAAGTACTCGAGCCTCTTGTCAATTTAAGCTATCGCTCAAAGCTATGCTACCCTTGAATCCCAAATCAATCACTGATAAAACTTCAAATGGCCCTAACTTCTGTACGGTACGTCCTACACCTATCAAAGTTTGCAACATACAAATGCTTGTAACTTTTTACTGGAGCGTCATAAAACCTTGAAATTTTGTAACAATAAAGTACTCGAGCCTCTTGTCAATTTAAGCTATCGCTCAAAGCTATGCTACCCTTGAGTCCCAAATCAAACACTGATAAAACTTCAAATAGCCCTATTTTCTATACGATACGTCCTACACCTATCAAAGTTTGCAACATACAAATGCTTGTAACATTTTACTGGAGCGTCATAAAACCTTGAAATTTTGTAACAATAAAGCACTCGAGCCTCTTGTCAATTTAAGCTATCGCTCAAAGCTATGCTAACCTTAAGTCCCAAATAAAACACTGATAAAACTTCAAATGGCCCTAACTTCTATACGGTACGTCCTACACCTATCAAAGTTTGCAACATACAAATGCTTGTAACTTTTTACTGGAGCGTAATAAAACCTTGAAATTTTGTAACAATAAAGTACTCGAGCCTCTTGTCAATTTAAGCTATCGCTCAAAGCTATGCTACCCTTAATTCCCAAATCAAACACTGATGAAACTTCAAATGGCCCTAAATTCTATACGGTACGTCCTACACCTATCAAAGTTTGCAACATACAAATGCTTGTAGCTTTTTACTGGAGCGTCATAAAACCTTGAAATTTTGTAACTATAAAGTACTCGAGACTCTTGTCAATTTAAGCTATCGCTCAAAGCTATGCTACCCTTGAATCCCAAATCAATCACTGATAAAACTTCAAATGGCCCTAACTTCTGTACGGTACGTCCTACACCTATCAAAGTTTGCAACATACAAATGCTTGTAACTTTTTACTGGAGCGTCATAAAACCTTGAAATTTTGTAACAATAAAGCACTCGAGCCTCTTGTCAATTTAAGCTATCTCTCAAAGCTATGCTACCCTTGAATCCCAAATAAAACACTGATAAAACTTCAAATGTCCCTAACTTCTATACGGTACGTCCTACACCTATCAAAGTTTGCAACATACAAATTTTTGTAACTTTTCACTGGAGCGTCATAAAACCTTGAAATTTTGTAACAATAAAGTACTCGAGCCGCTTGTCAATTTAAGCTATCGCTCAAAGCTAAGCTACCCTTGAGTCCCAAATCAAACACTGATAAAACTTCAAATGGCCCTAACTTCTATACGGTACGTCCTACACCTATCAAAGTTTGCAACATACAAATGCTTGTAACTTTTCACTGGAGCGTCATAAAACCTTGAAATTTGGTAACAATAAAGTACTCGAGCCGCTAGACAATTTAAGCTATCGCTCAAAACTATGCTACCATTGAATCCCAAATCAAACACTGATAAAACTTCAAATGGCCCTAACTTCTGTACGGTACGTCCTACTCCTATCAAAGTTTGCAACATACAAATGCTTGTAACTTTTTACTGGAGCGTCATAAAACCTTGAAATTTTGTAACAATAAAGTACTCGAGCCTCTTGTCAATTTAAGCTATCGCTCAAAGCTATGCTACCCTTGAGTCCCAAATCAAACACTGATAAAACTTCAAATAGCCCTATTTTCTATACGATACGTCCTACACCTATCAAAGTTTGCAACATACAAATGCTTGTAACATTTTACTGGAGCGTCATAAAACCTTGAAATTTTGTAACAATAAAGCACTCGAGCCTCTTGTCAATTTAAGCTATCGCTCAAAGCTATGCTAACCTTAAGTCCCAAATAAAACACTGATAAAACTTCAAATGGCCCTAACTTCTATACGGTACGTCCTACACCTATCAAAGTTTGCAACATACAAATGCTTGTAACATTTTACTGGAGCGTCATAAAACCTTGAAATTTTGTAACAATAAAGCACTCGAGCCTCTTGTCAATTTAAGCTATCGCTCAAAGCTATGCTAACCTTAAGTCCCAAATAAAACACTGATAAAACTTCAAATGGCCCTAACTTCTATACGGTACGTCCTACACCTATCAAAGTTTGCAACATACAAATGCTTGTAACTTTTTACTGGAGCGTAATAAAACCTTGAAATTTTGTAACAATAAAGTACTCGAGCCTCTTGTCAATTTAAGCTATCGCTCAAAGCTATGCTACCCTTAATTCCCAAATCAAACACTGATGAAACTTCAAATGGCCCTAAATTCTATACGGTACGTCCTACACCTATCAAAGTTTGCAACATACAAATGCTTGTAGCTTTTTACTGGAGCGTCATAAAACCTTGAAATTTTGTAACTATAAAGTACTCGAGACTCTTGTCAATTTAAGCTATCGCTCAAAGCTATGCTACCCTTGAATCCCAAATCAATCACTGATAAAACTTCAAATGGCCCTAACTTCTGTACGGTACGTCCTACACCTATCAAAGTTTGCAACATACAAATGCTTGTAACTTTTTACTGGAGCGTCATAAAACCTTGAAATTTTGTAACAATAAAGCACTCGAGCCTCTTGTCAATTTAAGCTATCTCTCAAAGCTATGCTACCCTTGAATCCCAAATAAAACACTGATAAAACTTCAAATGTCCCTAACTTCTATACGGTACGTCCTACACCTATCAAAGTTTGCAACATACAAATGCTTGTAACTTTTTACTGGAGCGTCATAAAACCTTGAAATTTTGTAACAATAAAGCACTCGAGCCTCTTGTCAATTTAAGCTATCGCTCAAAGCTATGCTACCCTTAATTCCCAAATCAAACACTGATGAAACTTCAAATAGCCCTAAATTCTATACGGTACGTCCTACACCTATCAAAGTTTGCAACATACAAATGCTTGTAACTTTTTACTGGAGCGTCATAAAACCTTGAAATTTTGTAACAATAAAGTACTCGAGCCTCTTGTCAATTTAAGCTATCGCTCAAAGCTATGCTACCCTTGAATCCCAAATCAATCACTGATAAAACTTCAAATGGCCCTAACTTCTGTACGGTACGTCCTACACCTATCAAAGTTTGCAACATACAAATGCTTGTAACTTTTTACTGGAGCGTCATAAAACCTTGAAATTTTGTAACAATAAAGTACTCGAGCCTCTTGTCAATTTAAGCTATCGCTCAAAGCTATGCTACCCTTGAGTCCCAAATCAAACACTGATAAAACTTCAAATAGCCCTATTTTCTATACGATACGTCCTACACCTATCAAAGTTTGCAACATACAAATGCTTGTAACATTTTACTGGAGCGTCATAAAACCTTGAAATTTTGTAACAATAAAGCACTCGAGCCTCTTGTCAATTTAAGCTATCGCTCAAAGCTATGCTAACCTTAAGTCCCAAATAAAACACTGATAAAACTTCAAATGGCCCTAACTTCTATACGGTACGTCCTACACCTATCAAAGTTTGCAACATACAAATGCTTGTAACATTTTACTGGAGCGTCATAAAACCTTGAAATTTTGTAACAATAAAGCACTCGAGCCTCTTGTCAATTTAAGCTATCGCTCAAAGCTATGCTAACCTTAAGTCCCAAATAAAACACTGATAAAACTTCAAATGGCCCTAACTTCTATACGGTACGTCCTACACCTATCAAAGTTTGCAACATACAAATGCTTGTAACTTTTTACTGGAGCGTAATAAAACCTTGAAATTTTGTAACAATAAAGTACTCGAGCCTCTTGTCAATTTAAGCTATCGCTCAAAGCTATGCTACCCTTAATTCCCAAATCAAACACTGATGAAACTTCAAATGGCCCTAAATTCTATACGGTACGTCCTACACCTATCAAAGTTTGCAACATACAAATGCTTGTAGCTTTTTACTGGAGCGTCATAAAACCTTGAAATTTTGTAACTATAAAGTACTCGAGACTCTTGTCAATTTAAGCTATCGCTCAAAGCTATGCTACCCTTGAATCCCAAATCAATCACTGATAAAACTTCAAATGGCCCTAACTTCTGTACGGTACGTCCTACACCTATCAAAGTTTGCAACATACAAATGCTTGTAACTTTTTACTGGAGCGTCATAAAACCTTGAAATTTTGTAACAATAAAGCACTCGAGCCTCTTGTCAATTTAAGCTATCTCTCAAAGCTATGCTACCCTTGAATCCCAAATAAAACACTGATAAAACTTCAAATGTCCCTAACTTCTATACGGTACGTCCTACACCTATCAAAGTTTGCAACATACAAATGCTTGTAACTTTTTACTGGAGCGTCATAAAACCTTGAAATTTTGTAACAATAAAGCACTCGAGCCTCTTGTCAATTTAAGCTATCGCTCAAAGCTATGCTACCCTTAATTCCCAAATCAAACACTGATGAAACTTCAAATAGCCCTAAATTCTATACGGTACGTCCTACACCTATCAAAGTTTGCAACATACAAATGCTTGTAACTTTTTACTGGAGCGTCATAAAACCTTGAAATTTTGTAACAATAAAGTACTCGAGCCTCTTGTCAATTTAAGCTATCGCTCAAAGCTATGCTACCCTTGAATCCCAAATCAATCACTGATAAAACTTCAAATGGCCCTAACTTCTGTACGGTACGTCCTACACCTATCAAAGTTTGCAACATACAAATGCTTGTAACTTTTTACTGGAGCGTCTTAAAACCTTGAAATTTTGTAACAATAAAGCACTCGAGCCTCTTGTCAATTTAAGCTATCTCTCAAAGCTATGCTACCCTTAAGTCCCAAATCAAACACTGATAAAACTTCAAATGGCCCTAACTTCTGTACGGTACGTCCTACACCTATCAAAGTTTGCAAACATACAAATGCTTGTTACTTTTTACTGGAACGTCATAGAACCCTGAAATTTTGTAACAATAAAGCACTCGAGCCTCTTGTCAATTTAAGCTATCGCTCAAAGCTATGCTACCCTTGAATCCCAAATAAAACACTGATAAAACTTCAAATGTCCCTAACTTCTATACGGTACGTCCTACACCTATCAAAGTTTGCAACATACAAATGCTTGTAACTTTTTACTGGAGCGTCATAAAACCTTGAAATTTTGTAACAATAAAGCACTCGAGCCTCTCGTCAATTTAAGCTATCGCTCAAAGCTATGCTAACCTTAAGTCCCAAATAAAACACTGATAAAACTTCAAATGGCCCTAACTTCTATAAGGTACGTCCTACACCTATCAAAGTTTGCAACATACAAATGCTTGTAACTTTTTACTGGAGCGTCATAAAATCTTGAAATTTTGTAACAATAAAGCACTCGAGCCTCTTGTCAATTTAAGCTAACGCTCAAAGCTATGCTACCCTTGCTCAAAGATGTCCTACACCTATCAAAGTTTGCAACATACAAATGTTTGTAACGTTTCACTGGAGCGTCATAAAACCTTGAAATTTTGTAACAATAAAGTACTCGAGCCGCTTGTCAATTTAAGCTATCGCTCAAAGCTATGCTACCCTTGAATCCCGAATCAAACACTGATAAAACTTCAAATGGCCCTAACTTCTATACGGTACGTCCTACACCTATCGAAGTTTGCAACATACAAATGCTTGTAACTTTTTACTGGAGCGTAATAAAACCTTGAAATTTTGTAACAATAAAGTACTCGAGCCTCTTGTCAATTTAAACTATCGCTCAAAGCTATGCTACACTTTAATCCCAAATCAAACACTGATAAAACTTCAAATGGCTCTAACTTCTATACGGTACGTCCTACACCTATCAAAGTTTGCAACACACAAATGCTTGTAACTTTTTACTGGAGCGTAATAAAACCTTGAAATTTTGTAACAATAAAGTACTCGAGCCTCTTGTCAATTTAAGCTATCGCTCAAAGCTATGCTACCCTTAATTCCCAAATCAAACACTGATGAAACTTCAAATGGCCCTAAATTCTATACGGTACGTCCTACACCTATCAAAGTTTGCAACATACAAATGCTTGTAACTTTTTACTGGAGCGTCATAAAACCTTGAAATTTTGTAACAATAAAGTACTCGAGCCTCTTGTCAATTTAAGCTATCGCTCAAAGCTATGCTACCCTTGAATCCCAAATCAATCACTGATAAAACTTCAAATGGCCCTAACTTCTGTACGGTACGTCCTACACCTATCAAAGTTTGCAACATACAAATGCTTGTAACTTTTTCCTGGAGCGTCAAAAAACCTTGAAATTTTGTAACAATAAAGTACTCGAGCCGCTTGTCAATTTAAGCTATCGCTCAAAGCTATGCTACACTTGAATCCCAAATCAAACACTGATGAAACTTCAAATGGCCCTAAATTCTATACGGTACGTCCTACACCTATCAAAGTTTGCAACATACAAATGCTTGTAACTTTTTACTGGAGCGTCATAAAACCTTGAAATTTTGTAACAATAAAGTACTCGAGCCTCTTGTCAATTTAAGCTATCGCTCAAAGCTATGCTACCCTTGAATCCCAAATCAATCACTGATAAAACTTCAAATGGCCCTAACTTCTGTACGGACGTCCTACACCTATCAAAGTTTGCAACATACAAATGCTTGTAACTTTTTACTGGAGCGTCATAAAACCTTGAAATTTTGTAACAATAAAGCACTCGAGCCTCTTGTCAATTTAAGCTATCTCTCAAAGCTATGCTACCCTTAAGTCCCAAATCAAACACTGATAAAACTTCAAATGGCCCTAACTTCTGTACGGTACGTCCTACACCTCTCAAAGTTTGCAAACATACAAATGCTTGTAACTTTTTACTGGAGCGTCATAGAACCCTGAAATTTTGTAACAATAAAGCACTCGAGCCTCTTGTCAATTTAAGCTATCGCTCAAAGCTATGCTACCCTTGAATCCCAAATAAAACACTGATAAAACTTCAAATGTCCCTAACTTCTATACGGTACGTCCTACACCTATCAAAGTTTGCAACATACAAATGCTTCTAACTTTTTACTGGAGCGTCATAAAACCTTGAAATTTTGTAAAAATAAAGCACTCGAGCCTCTTGTCAATTTAAGCTATCGCTCAAAGCTATCCTAACCTTAAGTCCCAAATAAAACACTGATAAAACTTCAAATGGCCCTAACTTCTATAAGGTACGTCCTACACCTATCAAAGTTTGCAACATACAAATGCTTGTAACTTGTTACTGCAGCGTCATAAAACCTTGAAATTTTGTAACAATAAAGCACTCGAGCCTCTTGTCAATTTAAGCTATCTCTCAAAGCTATGCTACCATTGAATCCCAAATCAAACACTGATAAAACTTCAAATGGCCCTAACTTCTGTACGGTACGTCCTACTCCTATCAAAGTTTGCAACATACAAATGCTTGTAACTTTTTACTGGAGCGTCATAAAACCTTGAAATTTTGTAACAATAAAGTACTCGAGCCTCTTGTCAATTTAAGCTATCGCTCAAAGCTATGCTACCCTTGAGTCCCAAATCAAACACTGATAAAACTTCAAATAGCCCTAACTTCTATACGGTACGTCCTACACCTATCAAAGTTTGCAACATACAAATGCTTGTAACTTTTTACTGGAGCATCATAAAACCTTGAAATTTTGTAACAATAAAGCACTCGAGCCACTTGTCAATTTAAGCTATCGCTCAAAGCTATACTAACCTTAAGTCCCAAATAAAACACTGATAAAACTTCAAATGGCCCTAACTTCTATACGGTACGTCCTACACCTATCAAAGTTTGCAACATACAAATGCTTGTAACTTTTTACTGGAGCGTCATAAAACCTTGAAATTTTGTAACAATAAAGCACTCGAGCCTCTTGTCAATTTAAGCAACCGCTCAAAGCTATGCTACCCTTGTGTCTCAAATCAAACACTGATAAAACTTTAAATGGCCCTAACTTCTATACGGTACGTCCTACACCTATCAAAGTTTGCAACATACAAATGTTTGTAACTTTTCACTGGAGCGTCATAAAACCTTGAAATTTTGTAACAATAAAGTACTCGAGCCGCTTGTCAATTTAAGCTATCGCTCAAAGCTATGCTACCCTTGAATCCCAAATCAAACACTGATAAAACTTCAAATGGCCCTAACTTCTATACGGTACGTCCTACACCTATCGAAGTTTGCAACATACAAATGCTTGTAACTTTTTACTGGAGCGTAATAAAACCTTGAAATTTTGTAACAATAAAGTACTCGAGCCTCTTGTCAATTTAAACTATCGCTCAAAGCTATGCTACCCTTGAATCCCAAATCAAACACTGATAAAAATTCAAATGGCCCTAACTTCTGTACGGTACGTCCTACACCTATCAAAGATTGCAACATACAAATGCTTGTAACTTTTTCCTGGAGCGTCAAAAAACCTTGAAATTTTGTAACAATAAAGTACTCGAGCCGCTTGTCAATTTAAGCTATCGCTCAAAGCTATGCTACCCTTGAATCCCAAATCAATCACTGATAAAACTTCAAATGGCCCTAACTTCTATACGGTACGTCCTACACCTATCAAAGTTTGCAACATACAAATGCTTGTAACTTTTTACTGGAGCGTAATAAAACCTTGAAATTTTGTAACAATAAAGTAATCGAGCCTCTTGTCAATTTAAGCTATCGCTCAAAGCTATGCTACCCTTAATTCCCAAATCAAACACTGATGAAACTTCAAATGGCCCTAAATTCTATACGGTACGTCCTACACCTATCAAAGTTTGCAACATACAAATGCTTGTAACTTTTTACTGGAGCGTCATAAAACCTTGAAATTTTGTAACAATAAAGTACTCGAGCCTCTTGTCAATTTAAGCTATCGCTCAAAGCTATGCTACCCTTGAATCCCAAATCAATCACTGATAAAACTTCAAATGGCCCTAACTTCGGTACGGACGTCCTACACCTATCAAAGTTTGCAACATACAAATGCTTGTAACTTTTTACTGGAGCGTCATAAAACCTTGAAATTTTGTAACAATAAAGCACTCGAGCCTCTTGTCAATTTAAGCTATCTCTCAAAGCTATGCTACCCTTAAGTCCCAAATCAAACACTGATAAAACTTCAAATGGCCCTAATTTCTGTACGGTACGTCCTACACCTATCAAAGTTTGCAAACATACAAATGCTTGTAACTTTTTACTGGAGCGTCATAGAACCCTGAAATTTTGTAACAATAAAGCACTCGAGCCTCTTGTCAATTTAAGCTATCGCTCAAAGCTATGCTACCCTTGAATCCCAAATAAAACACTGATAAAACTTCAAATGTCCCTAACTTCTATACGGTACGTCCTACACCTATCAAAGTTTGCAACATACAAATGCTTCTAACTTTTTACTGGAGCGTCATAAAACCTTGAAATTTTGTAAAAATAAAGCACTCGAGCCTCTTGTCAATTTAAGCTATCGCTCAAAGCTATCCTAACCTTAAGTCCCAAATAAAACACTGATAAAACTTCAAATGGCCCTAACTTCTATAAGGTACGTCCTACACCTATCAAAGTTTGCAACATACAAATGCTTGTAACTTGTTACTGCAGCGTCATAAAACCTTGAAATTTTGTAACAATAAAGCACTCGAGCCTCTTGTCAATTTAAGCTAACGCTCAAAGCTATGCTACCCTTGAGTCCCAAATCAAACACTGATAAAACTTCAAATGGCCCTAACTTCTATACGGTACGTTCTACACCTATCAAAGTTTGCAACATACAAATGCTTGTAACTTTTTACTGGAGCGTAATAAAACCTTGAAATTTTGTAACAATAAAGTACTCGAGCCTCTTGTCAATTTAAGCTATCACTCAAAGCTATGCTACCCTTGAGTCCCAAATCAAACACTGATAAAACTTCAAATGGCCCTAACTTCTATACGGTACGTCCTACACCTATCAAAGTTTGCAACATACAAATGTTTGTAACTTTTCACTGGAGCGCCATAAAACCTTGAAATTTTGTAACAATAAAGTACTCGAGCCGCTTGTCAATTTAAGCTATCGCTCAAAGCTATGCTACCCTTGAATCCCAAATAAAACACTGATAAAACTTCAAATGGCCCTAACTTCTGTACGGTACGTCCTACTCCTATCAAAGTTTGCAACATACAAATGCTTGTAACTTTTTACTGGAGCGTCATAAAACCTTGAAATTTTGTAACAATAAAGTACTCGAGCCTCTTGTCAATTTAAGCTATCGCTCAAAGCTATGCTACCCTTGAGTCCCAAATCAAACACTGATAAAACTTCAAATAGCCCTAACTTCTATACGGTACGTCCTACACCTATCAAAGTTTGCAACATACAAATGCTTGTAACTTTTTACTGGAGCGTCATAAAACCTTGAAATTTTGTAACAATAAAGCACTCGAGCCACTTGTCAATTTAAGCTATCGCTCAAAGCTATGCTAACCTTAAGTCCCAAATAAAACACTGATAAAACTTCAAATGGCCCTAACTTCTATACGGTACGTCCTACACCTATCAAAGTTTGCAACATACAAATGCTTGTAACTTTTTACTGGAGCGTCATAAAACCTTGAAATTTTGTAACAATAAAGCACTCGAGCCTCTTGTCAATTTAAGCTAACGCTCAAAGCTATGCTACCCTTGTGTCCCAAATCAAACACTGATAAAACTTCAAATGGCCCTAACTTCTATACGGTACGTCCTACACCTATCAAAGTTTGCAACATACAAATGTTTGTAACTTTTCACTGGAGCGTCATAAAACCTTGAAATTTTGTAACAATAAAGTACTGGAGCCGCTTGTCAATTTAAGCTATCGCTCAAAGCTATGCTACCCTTGAATCCCAAATCAAACACTGATAAAACTTCAAATGGCCCTAACTTCTATACGGTACGTCCTACACCTATCGAAGTTTGCAACATACAAATGCTTGTAACTTTTTACTGGAGCGTAATAAAACCTTGAAATTTTGTAACAATAAAGTACTCGAGCCTCTTGTCAATTTAAACTATCGCTCAAAGCTATGCTACCCTTGAATCCCAAATCAAACACTGATAAAAATTCAAATGGCCCTAACTTCTGTACGGTACGTCCTACACCTATCAAAGTTTGCAACATACAAATGCTTGTAACTTTTTCCTGGAGCGTCAAAAAACCTTGAAATTTTGTAACAATAAAGTACTCGAGCCGCTTGTCAATTTAAGCTATCGCTCAAAGCTATGCTACACTTGAATCCCAAATCAAACACTGATAAAACTTCAAATGGCCCTAACTTCTATACGGTACGTCCTACACCTATCAAAGTTTGCAACATACAAATGCTTGTAACTTTTTACTGGAGCGTAATAAAACCTTGAAATTTTGTAACAATAAAGTACTCGAGCCTCTTGTCAATTTAAGCTATCGCTCAAAGCTATGCTACCCCTAATTCCCAAATCAAACACTGATGAAACTTCAAATGGCCCTAAATTCTATACGGTACGTCCTACACCTATCAAAGTTTGCAACATACAAATGCTTGTAACTTTTTACTGGAGCGTCATAAAACCTTGAAATTTTGTAACAATAAAGTACTCGAGCCTCTTGTCAATTTAAGCTATCGCTCAAAGCTATGCTACCCTTGAATCCCAAATCAATCACTGATAAAACTTCAAATGGCCCTAACTTCTGTACGGTACGTCCTACACCTATCAAAGTTTGCAACATACAAATGCTTGTAACTTTTTACTGGAGCGTCATAAAACCTTGAAATTTTGTAACAATAAAGCACTCGAGCCTCTTGTCAATTTAAGCTATCTCTCAAAGCTATGCTACCCTTAAGTCCCAAATCAAACACTGATAAAACTTCAAATGGCCCTTACTTCTGTATGGTACGTCCTACACCTATCAAAGTTTGCAACATACAAATGCTTGTAACTTTTTACTGGAGCGTCATAGAACCCTGAAATTTTGTAACAATAAAGCACTCGAGCCTCTTGTCAATTTAAGCTATCGCTCATAGCTATGCTACCCTTGAATCCCAAATAAAACACTGATAAAACTTCAAATGTCCGTAACTTCTATACGGTACGTCCTACACCTATCAAAGTTTGCAACATACAAATGCTTGTAACTTTTTACTGGAGTGTCATAAAACCTTGAAATTTTGTAACAATAAAGCACTCGAGCCTCTTGTCAATTTAAGCTATCGCTCAAAGCTATGCTAACCTTAAGTCCCAAATAATAACTGATAAAACTTCAAATGGCCCTAACTTCTATAAGGTACGTCCTACACCTATCAAAGTTTGCAACATACAAATGCTTGTAACTTTTTACTGGAGCGTCATAAAACCTTGAAATTTTGTAACAATAAAGCACTCGAGCCTCTTGTCAATTTAAGCTAACGCTCAAAGCTATGCTACCCTTGAGTCCCAAATCAAACACCGATAAAACTTCAAATGGCCCTAACTTCTATACGGTACGTCCTACACCTATCAAAGTTTGCAACATACAAATGCTTGTAACTTTTTACTGGAGCGTAATAAAACCTTGAAATTTTGTAACAATAAAGTACTCGAGCCTCTTGTCAATTTAAGCTATCGCTCAAAGCTATGCTACCCTTGAGTCCCAAATCAAACACTGATAAAACTTCAAATGGCCCTAACTTCTATACGGTACGTCCTACACCTATCAAAGTTTGCAACATACAAATGTTTGTAACTTTTCACTGGAGCGTCATAAAATCTTGAAATTTTGTAACAATAAAGTACTCGAGCCGCTTGTCAATTTAAGCTATCGCTCAAAACTATGCTACCCTTGAATCCCAAATAAAACACTGATAAAACTTCAAATGGCCCTAACTTCTATACGGTACGTCCTACACCTATCAAAGTTTGCAACATACAAATGCTTGTAACTTTTTACTGGAGCGTAATAAAACCTTGAAATTTTGTAACAATAAAGTACTCGAGCCTCTTGTCAATTTAAGCTATCGCTCAAAGCTATGCTACCCTTGAGTCCCAAATCAAACACTGATAAAACTTCAAATGGCCCTAACTTCTATACGGTACGTCCTACACCTATCACAGTTTGCAACATACAAATGTTTGTAACTTTTCACTGGAGCGTCATAAAACCTTGAAATTTTGTAACAATAAAGTACTCGAGCCGCTTGTCAATTTAAGCTATCGCTCAAAGCTATGCTACCCTTGAATCCCAAATAAAACACTGATAAAACTTCAAATGGCCCTAACTTCTATACGGTACGTCCTACACCTATCAAAGTTTGCAACATACAAATGCTTGTAACTTTTCACTGGAGCGTCATAAAACCTTGAAATTTGGTAACAATAAAGTACTCGAGCCGCTAGTCAATTTAAGCTATCGCTGTAAGCTATGCTACCATTGAATCACAAATAAAACACTGATAAAACTTCAAATGGCCCTAACTTCTGTACGGTACGTCCTACTCCTATCAAAGTTTGCAACATACAAATGCTTGTAACTTTTTACTGGAGCGTCATAAAACCTTGAAATTTTGTAACAATAAAGTACTCGAGCCTCTTGTCAATTTAAGCTATCGCTCAAAGCAATGCTACCCTTGAGTCCCAAATCAAACACTGATAAAACTTCAAATGGCCTAACTTCTATACGGTACGTCCTACACCTATCAAAGTTTGCAACAAACAAATGCTTGTAACTTTTCACTGGAGCGTCATAAAACCTTGAAATTTTGTAACAATAAAGTACTCGAGCCTCTTGTCAATTTAAGCTATCGCTCAAAGCTATGCTACCCTAAAGTCCCAAATAAAAAAATGATAAAACTTCAAATGGCCCTAACTTCTATACGGTACGTCCTACACCTATCAAAGTTTGCAACATACAAATGCTTGTAACTGTTTACTGGAGCGTCATAAAACCTTGAAATTTTGTAACAATAAAGCACTCGAGCCTCTTGTCAATTTAAGCTAACGCTCAAAGCTATGCTACCCTTGAGTCCCAAATCAAACACTGATAAAACTTCAAATGGCCCTAACTTCTATACGGTACGTCCTACACCTATCAAAGTTTAAAACATACAAATGCTTGTAACTTTTTACTGGAGCGTAATAAAACCTTGAAATTTTGTAACAATAAAGTACTCGAGCCTCTTGTCAATTTAAGCTATCGCTCAAAGCTATGCTACCCTTGAGTCCCAAATAAAACACTGATAAAACTTCAAATAGCCCTAACTTCTATAAAGTACGTCCTACGCCTATCAAAGTTTGCAACATACAAATGCTTGTAACTTTTCACTGGAGCGTCATAAAACCTTGAAATTTTGTAACAATAAAGTACTCGAGCCTCTTGTCAATTTAAGCTATCGCTCAAAGCTATGCTACCCTTGAGTCCAAAATCAAACACTGATAAAACTTCAAATGGCCCTAACTTCTATACGGTACGTCCTACACTATCAAAGTTTGCAACATACAAATGCTTGTAACTTTTTACTGGAGCGTCATAAAACCTCGAAATTTTGTAACAATAAAGTACTCGAGCCTCTTGTCAATTTAAGCTAACGCTCAAAGCTATGCTACCCTTGAGTCCCAAATCAAACACTGATAAAACTTCAAATGGCCCTAACTTCTATACGGTACGTCCTACACCTATCAAAGTTTGCAACATACAAATGCTTGTAACTTTTTACTGGAGCGTAATAAAACCTTGAAATTTTGTAACAATAAAGTACTCGAGCCTCTTGTCAATTTAAGCTATCGCTCAAAGCTATGCTACCCTTGAGTCCCAAATCAAACACTGATAAAACTTCAAATGGCCCTAACTTCTATACGGTACGTCCTACACCTATCAAAGTTTGCAACATACAAATGTTTGTAACTTTTCACTGGAGCGTCATAAAACCTTGAAATTTTGTAACAATAAAGTACTCGAGCCGCTTGTCAATTTAAGCTATCGCTCAAAGCTATGCTACCCTTGAATCCCAAATAAAACACTGATAAAACTTCAAATGGCCCTAACTTCTATACGGTACGTCCTACACCTATCAAAGTTTGCAACATACAAATGCTTGTAACTTTTTACTGGAGCGTAATAAAACCTTGAAATTTTGTAACAATAAAGTACTCGAGCCTCTTGTCAATTTAAGCTATCGCTCAAAGCTATGCTACCCTTGAGTCCCAAATCAAACACTGATAAAACTTCAAATGGCCCTATCTTCTATACGGTACGTCCTACACCTATCAAAGTTTGCAACATACAAATGTATGTAACTTTTCACTGGAGCGTCATAAAACCTTGAAATTTTGTAACAATAAAGTACTCGAGCCGCTTGACAATTTAAGCTATCGCTCAAAGCTATGCTACCCTTGAATCCCAAATAAAACACTGATAAAACTTCAAGTGGCCCTAACTTCTATACGGTACGTCCTACACCTATCAAAGTTTGCAACATACAAATGCTTGTAACTTTTCACTGGAGCGTCATAAAACCTTGAAATTTGGTAACAATAAAGTACTCGAGCCGCAAGTCAATTTAAGCTATCGCTCAAAGCTATGCTACCATTGAATCCCAAATCAAACACAGATAAAACTTCAAATAGCCCTAACTTCTATACGGTACGTCCTACACCTATCAAAGTTTGCAACATACAAATGCTTGTAACTTTTTACTGGAGCGTCATAAAACCTCGAAATTTTGTAACAATAAAGTACTCGATCCTCTTGTCAATTTAAGCTATTGCTCAAAGCTATGCTACCCTTAAGTCCCAAATCAAACACTGATAAAACTTCAAATGGCCCTAACTTCTATACAGTACGTCCTACACCTATCAAAATTTGCTACATACAAATGCTTGTAACTTTTTACTGGAGCGTCATAAAACCTTGAAATTTTGTAACAATAAAGTACTCGAGCCTCTTGTCAATTTAAGCTATCGCTCAAAGCTATGCTACCCTTGAGTCTCAAATCAAACACTGATAAAACTTCAAATGGCCTAACTTCTATACGGTACGTCCTACACCTATCAAAGTTTGCAACAAACAAATGCTTGTAACTTTTCACTGGAGCGTCATAAAACCTTGAAATTTTGTAACAATAAAGTACTCGAGCCTCTTGTCAATTTAAGCCATCGCTCAAAGCTATGCTACCCTTAAGTCCCTAATAAAAAACTGATAAAACTTCAAATGGCAATAACTTCTATACGGTACGTCCTACAGCTATCAAAGTTTGCAACATACAAATGCTTGTAACTGTTTACTGGAACGTCATAAAACCTTGAAATTTTGTAACAATAAAGCACTCGAGCCTCTTGTCAATTTAACCTAACGCTCAAAGCTATGCTACCCTTGAGTCCCAAATCAAACACTGATAAAACTTCAAATGGCCTAACTTCTATACAGTACGTCCTACACCTATCAAAGTTTGCTACATACAAATGCTTGTAACTTTTTACTGAAGAGTCATAAAACCTTGAAATTTTGTAACAATAAAGTACTCGAGCCTCTTGTCAATTTAAGCTATCGCTGAAAGCTATGCTACCCTTGAGTCCCAAATCAAACACTGATAAAACTTCAAATGGCCCTAACTTCTATAAAGTACGTCCTACGCCTATCAAAGTTTGCAACATACAAATGCTTGTAACTTTTCACTGGAGCGTCATAAAACCTTGAAATTTTGTAACAATAAAGTACTCGAGCCTCTTGTCAATTTAAGCTATCGCTCAAAGCTATGCTACCCTTGAGTCCCAAATCAAACACTGATAAAACTTCAAATGGCCCTAACTTCTATACGGTACGTCCTACACTATCAAAGTTTGCAACATACAAATGCTTGTAACTTTTTACTGGAGCGTCATAAAAACTCGAAATTTTGTAACAATAAAGTACTCGAACCTCTTGTCAATTTAAGCTATTGCTCAAAGCTATGCTACCCTTAAGTCCCAAATCAAACACTGATAAAACTTCAAATGGCCGTAACTTCTATACAGTACGTCCTACACCTATCAAAGTTTGCTACATACAAATGCTTGTAACTTTTAACTGGAGCGTCATAAAACCTTGAAATATTGTAACAATAAAGTACTCGAGCCTCTTGTCAATTTAAGCTATCTCTCAAAGCTATGCTACCCTTGAGTTCCAAATCAAACACTGATAAAACTTCAAATGGCCCTAACTTCTATACGGTACGTCCTACACCTATCAAAGTTTCCAACATACAAATGCTTGTAACTTTTTACTGGAGCGTCATAAAACCTTGAAATTTTGTAACAATAAAGTACTCGAGCCTCTTGTCAATTTAAGCTATCGCTCAAAGCTATGCTACCCTTGAATCCCAAATCAAACACTGATAAAACTTCAAATGGCCCTAACTTCTGTACGGTACGTCCTACACCTATCAAAGTTTGCAACATACAAATGCTTGTAACTTTTTACTGGAGCGTCATAAAACCTTGAAATTTTGTAACAATAAAGTACTCGAACCTCTTGTCAATTTAAGCTATCGCTCAAAGCTATGCTACCCTTGAATCCCAAATCAAACACTGATAAAACTTCAAATGGCCCTAACTTCTGTACGGTACGTCCTACACCTATCAAAGTTTGCAACATACAAATGCTTGTAACTTTTTACTGGAGCGTCATAAAACCTTGAAATTTTGTAACAATAAAGTAGTCGAGCCGCTTGTCAATTTAAGCTATCGCTCAAAGCTATGCTACCCTTGAATCCCAAATCAAACACTGATAAAACTTCAAATGGCCCTAACTTCTATACGGTACGTCCTACACCTATCAAAGTTTGCAACATACAAATGCTTGTAACTTTTTACTGGAGCGTAATAAAACCTTGAAATTTTGTAACAATAAAGTACTCGAGCCTCTTGTCAATTTAAGCTATCGCTCAAAGCTATGCTACCCTTGAGTCCCAAATCAAACACTGATAAAACTTCAAATGGCCCTAACTTCTATACGGTACGTCCTACACCTATCAAAGTTTGCAACATACAAATGTTTGTAACTTTTCACTGGAGCGTCATAAAACCTTGAAATTTTGTAACAATAAAGTACTCGAGCCGCTTGTCAATTTAAGCTATCGCTCAAAGCTATGCTACCCTTGAATCCCAAATAAAACACTGATAAAACTTCAAGTGGCCCTAACTTCTATACGGTACGTCCTACACCTATCAAAGTTTGCAACATACAAATGCTTGTAACTTTTCACTGGAGCGTCATAAAACCTTGAAATTTGGTAACAATAAAGTACTCGAGCCGCAAGTCAATTTAAGCTATCGCTCAAAGCTATGCTACCATTGAATCCCAAATCAAACACTGATAAAACTTCAAATAGCCCTAACTTCTATACGGTACGTCCTACACCTATCAAAGTTTGGAACATACAAATGCTTGTAACTTTTTACTGGAGCGTCATAAAACCTCGAAATTTTGTAACAATAAAGTACTCGATCCTCTTGTCAATTTAAGCTATTGCTCAAAGCTATGCTACCCTTAAGTCCCAAATCAAACACTGATAAAACTTCAAATGGCCCTAACTTCTATACAGTACGTCCTACACCTATCAAAATTTGCTACATACAAATGCTTGTAACTTTTTACTGGAGCGTCATAAAACCTTGAAATTTTGGAACAATAAAGTACTCGAGCCTCTTGTCAATTTAAGCTATCGCTCAAAGCTATGCTACCCTTGAGTCTCAAATCAAACACTGATAAAACTTCAAATGGCCTAACTTCTATACGGTACGTCCTACACCTATCAAAGTTTGCAACAAACAAATGCTTGTAACTTTTCACTGGAGCGTCATAAAACCTTGAAATTTTGTAACAATAAAGTACTCGAGCCTCTTGTCAATTTAAGCCATCGCTCAAAGCTATGCTACCCTTAAGTCCCAAATAAAAAACTGATAAAACTTCAAATGGCAATAACTTCTATACGGTACGTGCTACAGCTATCAAAGTTTGCAACATACAAATGCTTGTAACTGTTTACTGGAACGTCATAAAACCTTGAAATTTTGTAACAATAAAGCACTCGAGCCTCTTGTCAATTTAACCTAACGCTCAAAGCTATGCTACCCTTGAGTCCCAAATCAAACACTGATAAAACTTCAAATGGCCTAACTTCTATACAGTACGTCCTACACCTATCAAAGTTTGCTACATACAAATGCTTGTAACTTTTTACTGAAGCGTCATAAAACCTTGAAATTTTGTAACAATAAAGTACTCGAGCCTCTTGTCAATTTAAGCTATCGCTCAAAGCTATGCTACCCTTGAGTCCCAAATCAAACACTGATAAAACTTCAAATGGCCCTAACTTCTATAAAGTACGTCCTACGCCTATCAAAGTTTGCAACATACAAATGCTTGTAACTTTTCACTGGAGCGTCATAAAACCTTGAAATTTTGTAACAATAAAGTACTCGAGCCTCTTGTCAATTTAAGCTATCGCTCAAAGCTATGCTAACCTTGAGTCCCAAATCAAACACTGATAGAACTTCAAATGGCCCTAACTTCTATACGGTATGTCCTACACTATCAAAGTTTGCAACATACAAATGCTTGTAACTTTTTACTGGAGCGTCATAAAAACTCGAAATTTTGTAACAATAAAGTACTCGAACCTCTTGTCAATTTAAGCTATTGCTCAAAGCTATGCTACCCTTAAGTCCCAAATCAAACACTGATAAAACTTCAAATGGCCGTAACTTCTATACAGTACGTCCTACACCTATCAAAGTTTGCTACATACAAATGCTTGTAACTTTTAACTGGAGCGTCATAAAACCTTGAAATATTGTAACAATAAAGTACTCGAGCCTCTTGTCAATTTAAGCTATCTCTCAAAGCTATGCTACCCTTGAGTTCCAAATCAAACACTGATAAAACTTCAAATGGCCCTAACTTCTATACGGTACGTCCTACACCTATCAAAGTTTCCAACATACAAATGCTTGTAACTTTTTACTGGAGCGTCATAAAACCTTGAAATTTTGTAACAATAAAGTACTCGAGCCTCTTGTCAATTTAAGCTATCGCTCAAAGCTATGCTACCCTTGAATCCCAAATCAAACACTGATAAAACTTCAAATGGCCCTAACTTCTGTACGGTACGTCCTACACCTATCAAAGTTTGCAACACACAAATGCTTGTAACTTTTTACTGGAGCGTCATAAAACCTTGAAATTTTGTAACAATAAAGTACTCGAACCTCTTGTCAATTTAAGCTATCGCTCAAAGCTATGCTACCCTTGAATCCCAAATCAAACACTGATAAAACTTCAAATGGCCCTAACTTCTGTACGGTACGTCCTACACCTATCAAAGTTTGCAACATACAAATGCTTGTAACTTTTTACTGGAGCGTCATAAAACCTTGAAATTTTGTAACAATAAAGTAGTCGAGCCGCTTGTCAATTTAAGCTATCGCTCAAAGCTATGCTACCCTTGAATCCCAAATCAAACACTGATAAAACTTCAAATGGCCCTAACTTCTGTACGGTACGTCCTACACCTATCAAAGTTTGCAACATTCAAATGATTGTAACTTTTTACTGGAGCGTCATAGAACCTAGAAATTTTGTAACAATAAAGTACTCGAGCCTCTTGTAAATTTAAGCTTTCGCCCAAAGCTATGCTACCCTTGAATCCCAAATCAAACACTGATAAAATTTCAAATGGCCCTAACTTCTGTACGGTACGTCCTACACCTATCAAAGTTTGCAACATACAAATGCTTGTAACTTTTTACTGGAGCGTCATAAAACCTTGAAATTTTGTAACAATAAAGTACTCGAGCCGCTTGTCAATTTAAGCTATCGCTCAAAGCTAAGCTACCCTTGAGTCCCAAATCAAACACTGATAAAACTTCAAATGGCCCTAAATTCTATAAAGTACGTCCTACGCCTATCAAAGTTTGCAACATACAAATGCTTGTAACTTTTCACTGGAGCGTCATAAAACCTTGAAATTTTGTAACAATAAAGTACTCGAGCCTCTTGTCAATTTAAGCTATCGCTCAAAGCTATGCTACCCTTGAGTCCCAAATCAAACACTGATAAAACTTCAAATGGCCGTAACTTCTATACAGTACGTCCTACACCTATCAAAGTTTGCAACATACAAATGCTTGTAACTTTTTACTGGAGCGTAATAAAACCTTGAAATTTTGTAACAATAAAGTACTCGAGCCTCTTGTCAATTTAAGCTATCGCTCAAAGCTATGCTACCCTTGAGTCCCAAATCAAACACTGATAAAACTTCAAATGGCCCTAACTTCTATACGGTACGTCCTACACCTATCAAAGTTTGCAACATACAAATGCTTGTAACTTTTCACTGGAGCGTCATAAAACCTTGAAATTTTGTAACAATAAAGTACTCGAGCCTCTTGTCGATTTAAGCTATCGCTCAAAGCTATGCTACCCTTAAGTCCCAAATCAAACACTGATAAAACTTCAAATGGCCCTAAATTCTATACGGCACGTCTTACACCTATCAAAGTTTGCAAACTTACAAATGCTTGTAACCTTTTACTGGAGCGTCATAAAACCTTGAAATTTTGTAACAATAAAGTACTCGAGCCTCTTGTCAATTTAAGCTATCGCTCAAAGCTATGCTACCCTTGAGTCCCAAATCAAACACTGATAAAACTTCAAATGGCCCTAACTTCTATACGGGACGTCCTACACCTATCAAAGTTTGCAACATACAAATGCTTGTAACTTTTTACTGGAGCGTCATAAAACCTTGAAATTTTGTAACAATAAAGTACTCGAGCCTCTTGTCAATTTAAGCTATCGCTCAAAGCTATGCTACCCTTGAGTCCCAAATCAAACACTGATAAAACTTCAAATGGCCCTAACTTCTATACGGGACGTCCTACACCTATCAAAGTTTGCAACATACAAATGCTTGTAACTTTTTACTGGAGCGTCATAAAACCTTGAAATTTTGTAACAATAAAGTACTCGAGCCTCTTGTCAATTTAAGCTATTGCTCAAAGCTATGCTACCCTTAAGTCCCAAATCAAACACTGATAAAACTTCAAATGGCCCTAACTTCTATACGGTACGTCCCACACCTATCAAAGTTTGCAACATACAAATGCTTGCGACTTTTTACTGGAGCGTCATAAAACCTTGAAGTTTTGTAACAATAAAGTACTCGAGCCTCTTGTCAATTTAAGCTATCGCTCAAAGCTATGCTACCCTTAAATCCCAAATCAAACACTGATAAAACTTCAAATGGCCCTAACTTCTGTACGGTACGTCCTACACCTATCAAAGTTTGCAACATTCAAATGATTGTAACTTTTTACTGGAGCGTCATAGAACCTAGAAATTTTGTAACAATAAAGTACTCGAGCCTCTTGTAAATTTAAGCTTTCGCCCAAAGCTATGCTACCCTTGAATCCCAAATCAAACACTGATAAAATTTCAAATGGCCCTAACTTCTGTACGGTACGTCCTACTCCTATCAAAGTTTGCAACATACAAATGCTTGTAACTTTTTACTGGAGCGTCATAAAACCTTGAAATTTTGTAACAATAAAGTACTCGAGCCGCTTGTCAATTTAAGCTATCGCTCAAAGCTATGCTACCCTTGAGTCCCAAATCAAACACTGATAAAACTTCAAATGGCCCTAAATTCTATAAAGTACGTCCTACGCCTATCAAAGTTTGCAACATACAAATGCTTGTAACTTTTCACTGGACCGTCATAAAACCTTGAAATTTTGTAACAATAAAGTACTCGAGCCTCTTGTCAATTTAAGCTATCGCTCAAAGCTATGCTACCCTTGAGTCCCAAATCAAACACTGATAAAACTTCAAATGGCCGTAACTTCTATACAGTACGTCCTACACCTATCAAAGTTTACTACATACAAATGCTTGTAACTTTTAACTGGAGCGTCATAAAACCTTGAAATATTGTAACAATAAAGTACGCGAGCCTCTTGTCAATTTAAGCTATCTCTCAAAGCTATGCTACCCTTGAGTTCCAAATCAAACACTGATAAAACTTCAAATGGCCCTAACTTCTATACGGTACGTCCTACACCTATCAAAGTTTGCAACATACAAATGCTTGTAACTTTTTACTGGAGCGCCATAAAACCTTGAAATTTTGTAACAATAAAGTACTCGAGCCTCTTGTAAATTTAAGCTATCGCTCAAAGCTATGCTACCCTTGAATCCCAAATCAAACACTGAGAAAACTTCAAATGGCCCTAACTTCTGTACGGTACGTCCTACACCTATCAAAGTTTGCAACATACAAATGCTTGTAACTTTTTACTGGAGCGTCATAAAACCTTGAAATTTTGTAACAATAAAGTTCTCGAACCTCTTGTCAATTTAAGCTATCGCTCAAAGCTATGCTACCCTTGAATCCCAAATCAAGCACTGATAAAACTTCAAATGGCCCTAACTTCTGTACGGTACGTCCTACATCTATCAAAGTTTGCAACATACATATGCTTGTAACTTTTTACTGGAGCGTCATAAAACCTTGAAATTTTGTAACAATAAAGTAGTCGAGCCGCTTGTCAATTTAAGCTATCGCTCAAAGCTATGCTACCCTTGAATCCCAAATCAAACACTGATAAAACTTCAAATGGCCCTAACTTCTATACGGTACGTCCTACACCTATCAAAGTTTGCAACATACAAATGCTTGTAACTTTTTACTGGAGCGTAATAAAACCTTGAAATTTTGTAACAATAAAGTACTCGAGCCTCTTGTCAATTTAAGCTATCGCTCAAAGCTATGCTACCCTTGAGTCCCAAATCAAACACTGATAAAACTTCAAATGGCCCTAACTTCTATACGGTACGTCCTACACCTATCAAAGTTTGCAACATACAAATGCATGTAACTTTTCACTGGAGCGTCATAAAACCTTGAAATTTTGTAACCATAAAGTACTCGAGCCTCTTGTCAATTTAAGCTATCGCTCAAAGCTATGCTACCCTTAAGTCCCAAATCAAACACTGATAAAACTTCAAATGGCCCTAAATTCTATACGGCACGTCCTACACCTATCAAAGTTTGCAACTTACAATTGCTTGTAACTTTTTACTGGAGCGTCATAAAACCTTGAAATTTTGTAACAATAAAGTACTCTAGCCTCTTGTCAATTTAAGCTATCGCTCAAAGCTATGCTACCCTTGAATCCCAAATCAATCACTGATAAAACTTCAAATGGCCCTAACTTCTGTACGGTACGTCCTACACCTATCAAAGTTTGCAACATACAAATGCTTGTAACTTTTTACTGGAGCGTCATAAAACCTTGAAATTTTGTAACAATAAAGTACTCGAGCCTCTTGTCAATTTAAGCTATCGCTCAAAGCTATGCTACCCTTGAGTCCCAAATCAAAGACTGATAAAACTTCAAATGGCCCTAACTTCTATACGGGACGTCCTACACCTATCAAAGTTTGCAACATACAAATGCTTGTAACTTTTTACTGGAGCGTCATAAAACCTTGAAATTGTGTAACAATAAAGTACTCGAGCCGCTTGTCAATTTAAGCTATCGCTCAAAGCTATGCTACCCTTAAGTCCCAAATCAAACACTGATAAAACTTCAAATGGCCCTAACTTCTATACGGTACGTCCTACACCTATCAAAGTTTGCAACATACAAATGCTTGTAACTTTTTACTGGAGCGTCATAAAACCTTGAAGTTTTGTAACAATAAAGTACTCGAGCCTCTTGTCAATTTAAGCTATCGCTCAAAGCTATGCTACCGTTAAATCCCAAATCAAACACTGATAAAACTTCAAATGGCCCTAACTTCTGTACGGTACGTCCTACACCTATCAGAGTTTGCAACATTCAAATGATTGTAACTTTTTACTGGAGCGTCATAGAACCTTGAAATTTTGTAACAATAAAGTACTCGAGCCTCTTGTCAATTTAAGCTTTCGCTCAAAGCTATGCTACCCTTGAATCCCAAATCAAACACTGATAAAATTTCAAATGGCCCTAACTTCTGTACGGTACGTCCTACACCTATCAAAGTTTGCAACATACAAATGCTTGTAACTTTTTACTGGAGCGTCATAAAACCTTGAAATTTTGTAACAATAAAGTACTCGAGCCGTTTGTCAATTTAAGCTATCGCTCAAAGCTATGCTACCCTTAAGTCCCAAATCAAACACTGATAAAACTTCAAATGGCCCTAACTTCTATACGGTACGTCCTACACCTATCAAAGTTTGCAACATACAAATGCTTGTAACTTTTTACTGGAGCGTCATAAAACCTTGAAATTTTGTAACAATAAAGTACTCGAGCCTCTTGCCAATTTAAGCTATTGCTCAAAGCTATGCTACCCTTAAGTCCCAAATAAAACACTGATAAAACTTCAAATGGCCCTTACTTCTATACAGTACGTCCTACACCTATCAAAGTTTGCAACATACAAATGCTTGTAACTTTTTACTGGAGCGTCATAAAACCTTGAAATTTTGTAACAATAAAGTACTCGAGCCTCTTGTCAATTTAAGCTATCTCTCAAAGCTATGCTACCCTTGAGTTCCAAATCAAACACTGATAAAAATTCAAATAGCCCTAACTTCTATACGGTACGTCCTACACCTATCAAAGTTTGCAACATACAAATGCTTGTAACTTTTTACTGGAGCGTCATAAAACCTTGAAATTTTGTAACAATAAAGTACTCGAGCCTCTTGTCAATTTAAGCTATTGCTCAAAGCTATGCTACCCTTAGATCCCAAATCAAACACTGATAAAACTTCAAATGGCCCTAACTTCTGTACGGTACGTCCTACACCTATCAGAGTTTGCAACATTCAAATGATTGTAACTTTTTACTGGAGCGTCATAAAACCTTGAAATTTTGTAACAATAAAGTACTCGAGCATCTTGTCAATTTAAGCTATTGCTCAAAGCTATGCTACCCTTAAGTCCCAAATCAAACACTGATAAAACTTCAAATGGCCCTAACTTCTGTACGGTACGTCCTACTCCTATCAAAGTTTGCAACATACAAATGCTTGTAACTTTTTACTGGAGCGTCATAAAACCTTGAAATTTTGTAACAATAAAGTACTCGAGCCTCTTGTCAATTTAAGCTATTGCTCAAAGCTATGCTACCCTTAAGTCCCAAATAAAACACTGATAAACCTTCAAATGGCCCTAAATTCTATACGGCACGTCCTACACCTATCAAAGTTTGCAACTTACAAATGCTTGTAACTTTTTACTGGAGCGTCATAAAACCTTGAAATTTTGTAACAATAAAGTACTCTAGCCTCTTGTCAATTTAAGCTATCGCTCAAAGCTATGCTACCCTTGAATCCCAAATCAATCACTGATAAAACTTCAAATGGCCCTAACTTCTGTACGGTACGTCCTACACCTATCAAAGTTTGCAACATACAAATGCTTGTAACTTTTTACTGGAGCGTCATAAAACCTTGAAATTTTGTAACAATAAAGTACTCGAGCCTCTTGTCAATTTAAGCTATCGCTCAAAGCTATGCTACCCTTGAGTCCCAAATCAAACACTGATAAAACTTCAAATGGCCCTAACTTCTATACGGGACGTCCTACACCTATCAAAGTTTGCAACATACAAATGCTTGTAACTTTTTACTGGAGCGTCATAAAACCTTGAAATTTTGTAACAATAAAGTACTCGAGCCTCTTGTCAATTTAAGCTATTGCTCAAAGCTATGCTACCCTTAAGTCCCAAATCAAACACTGATAAAACTTCAAATGGCCCTAACTTCTATACAGTACGTCCTAAACCTATCAAAGTTTGCAACATACAAATGCTTGTAACTTTTTACTGGAGCGTCATAAAACCTTGAAATTTTGTAACAATAAAGTACTCGAGCCTCTTGTCAATTTAAGCTATCTCTCAAAGCTATGCTACCCTTGAGTTCCAAATCAAACACTGATAAATCTTCAAATGGCCCTAACTTCTATACGGTACGTCCTACACCTATCAAAGTTTTCAACATACAAATGCTTGCGACTTTTTACTGGAGCGTCATAAAACCTTGAAGTTTTGTAACAATAAAGTACTCGAGCCTCTTGTCAATTTAAGCTATCGCTCAAAGCTATGCTACCCTTAAATCCCAAATCAAACACTGATAAAACTTCAAATGGCCCTAACTTCTGTACGGTACGTCCTACACCTATCAGAGTTTGCAACATTCAAATGATTGTAACTTTTTACTGGAGCGTCATAGAACCTTGAAATTTTGTAACAGTAAAGTACTCGAGCCTCTTGTCAATTTAAGCTTTCGCTCAAAGCTATGCTACCCTTGAATCCCAAATCAAACACTGATAAAATTTCAAATGGCCCTAACTTCTGTACGGTACGTCCTACACCTATCAAAGTTTGCAACATACAAATGCTTGTAACTTTTTACTGGAGCGTCATAAAACCTTGAAATTTTGTAACAATAAAGTACTCGAGCCGCTTGTCAATTTAAGCTATCGCTCAAAGCTATGCTACCCTTAAGTCCCAAATCAAACACTGATAAAACTTCAAATGGCCCTAACTTCTATACGGTACGTCCTACACCTATCAAAGTTTGCAACATACAAATGCTTGTAACTTTTTACTGGAGCGTCATAAAACCTTGAAATTTTGTAACAATAAAGTACTCGAGCCTCTTGTCAATTTAAGCTATTGCTCAAAGCTATGCTACCCTTAAGTCCCAAATAAAACACTGATAAAACTTCAAATGGCCCTTACTTCTATACAGTACGTCCTACACCTATCAAAGTTTGCAACATACAAATGCTTGTAACTTTTTACTGGAGCGTCATAAAACCTTGAAATTTTGTAACAATAAAGTACTCGAGCCTCTTGTCAATTTAAGCTATCTCTCAAAGCTATGCTACCCTTGAGTTCCAAATCAAACACTGATAAAACTTCAAATAGCCCTAACTTCTATACGGTACGTCCTACACCTATCAAAGTTTGCAACATACAAATGCTTGTAACTTTTTACTGGAGCGTCATAAAACCTTGAAATTTTGTAACAATAAAGTACTCGAGCCTCTTGTCAATTTAAGCTATTGCTCAAAGCTATGCTACCCTTAAATCCCAAATCAAACACTAATAAAACTTCAAATGGCCCTAACTTCTGTACGGTACGTCCTACACCTATCAGAGTTTGCAACATTCAAATGATTGTAACTTTTTACTGGAGCGTCATAAAACCTTGAAATTTTGTAACAATAAAGTACTCGAGCCTCTTGTCAATTTAAGCTATTGCTCAAAGCTATGCTACCCTTAAGTCCCAAATAAAACACTGATAAAACTTCAAATGGCCCTTACTTCTATACAGTACGTCCTACACCTATCAAAGTTTGCAACATACAAATGCTTGTAACTTTTTACTGGAGCGTCATAAAACCTTGAAATTTTGTAACAATAAAGTACTCGAGCCTCTTGTCAATTTAAGCTATCTCTCAAAGCTATGCTACCCTTGAGTTCCAAATCAAACACTGATAAAACTTCAAATAGCCCTAACTTCTATACGGTACGTCCTACACCTATCAAAGTTTGCAACATACAAATGCTTGTAACTTTTTACTGGAGCGTCATAAAACCTTGAAATTTGGTAACAATAAAGTACTCGAGCCGCTAGTCAATTTAAGCTATCGCTCAAAGCTATGCTACCATTGAATCCCAAATCAAACACTGATAAAACTTCAAATGGCCCTAACTTCTGTACGGTACGTCCTACTCCTATCAAAGTTTGCAACATACAAGTGCTTGTAACTTTTTACTGGAGCGTCATAAAACCTTGAAATTTTGTAACAATAAAGTACTCGAGCCTCTTGTCAATTTAAGCTATTGCTCAAAGCTATGCTACCCTTAAGTCCCAAATAAAACACTGATAAAACTTCAAATGGCCCTTACTTCTATACAGTACGTCCTACACCTATCAAAGTTTGCAACATACAAATGCTTGTAACTTTTTACTGGAGCGTCATAAAACCTTGAAATTTTGTAACAATAAAGTACTCGAGCCTCTTGTCAATTTAAGCTATCGCTCAAAGCTATGCTACCCTTGAGTCCCAAATCAAACACTGATAAAACTTCAAATAGCCCTAACTTCTATACGGTACGTCCTACACCTCTCAAAGTTTGCAACATACAAATGCTTGTAACTTTTTACTGGAGCGTCATAAAACCTTGAAATTTGGTAACAATAAAGTACTCGAGCCGCCAGTCAATTTAAGATATCGCTCAAAGCTATGCTACCATTGAATCCCAAATCAAACGCTGATAAAACTTCAAATAGCCCTAACTTCTGTACGGTACGTCCTACTCCTATCAAAGTTTGCAACATACAAATGCTTGTAACTTTTTACTGGAGCGTCATAAAACCTTGAAATTTTGTAACAATAAAGTACTCGAGCCTCTTGTCAATTTAAGCTATTGCTCAAAGCTATGCTACCCTTAAGTCCCAAATAAAACACTGATAAAACTTCAAATGGCCCTTACTTCTATACAGTACGTCCTACACCTATCAAAGTTTGCAACATACAAATGCTTGTAACTTTTTACTGGAGCGTCATAAAACCTTGAAATTTTGTAACAATAAAGTACTCGAGCCTCTTGTCAATTTAAGCTATCGCTCAAAGCTATGCTACCCTTGAGTCCCAAATCAAACACTGATAAAACTTCAAATAGCCCTAACTTCTATACGGTACGTCCTACACCTATCAAAGTTTGCAACATACAAATGCTTGTAACTTTTTACTGGAGCGTCATAAAACCTTGAAATTTGGTAACAATAAAGTACTCGAGCCGCTAGTGAATTTAAGATATCGCTCAAAGCTATGCTACCATTGAATCCCAAATCAAACACTGATAAAACTTCAAATAGCCCTAACTTCTGTACGGTACGTCCTACTCCTATCAAAGTTTGCAACATACAAGTGCTTGTAACTTTTTACTGGAGCGTCATAAAACCTTGAAATTTTGTAACAATAAAGTACTCGAGCCTCTTGTCAATTTAAGCTATTGCTCAAAGCTATGCTACCTTTAAGTCCCAAATAAAACACTGATAAAACTTCAAATGGCCCTTACTTCTATACAGTACGTCCTACACCTATCAAAGTTTGCAACATACAAATGCTTGTAACTTTTTACTGGAGCGTCATAAAACCTCGAAATTTTGTAACAATAAAGTACTCGAGCCTCTTGTCAATTTAAGCTATTGCTCAAAGCTATGCTACCCTTAAGTCCCAAATCAAACACTGATAAAACTTCAAATGGCCCTAACTTCTATACAGTACGTCCTACACCTATCAAAGTTTGCAACATACAAATGCTTGTAACTTTTTACTGGAGCGTCATAAAACCTTGAAATTTTGTAACAATAAAGTACTCGAGCCGCTTGTCAATTTAAGCTATCGCTCAAAGCTATGCTACCCTTAAGTCCCAAATCAAACACTGATAAAACTTCAAATAGCCCTAACTTCTATATGGTACGTCCTACACCTATCAAAGTTTGCAACATACAAATGCTTGTAACTTTTTACTGGAGCGTCATAAAACCTTGAAATTTTGTAACAATAAAGTACTCGAGCCGCTTGTCAATTTAAGCTATCGCTCAAAGCTATGCTACCCTTAAGTCCCAAATCAAACACTGATAAAACTTCAAATAGCCCTAATTTCTATACGGTACGTCCTACACCTATCAAAGTTTGCAACATACAAATGATTGTAACTTTTTACTGGAGCGTCATAGAACCTTGAAATTTTGTAACAGTAAAGTACTCGAGCCTCTTGTCAATTTAAGCTTTCGCTCAAAGCTATGCTACCCTTGAATCCCAAATCAAACACTGATAAAATTTCAAATGGCCCTAACTTCTGTACGGTACGTCCTACACCTATCAAAGTTTGCAACATACAAATGCTTGTAACTTTTTACTGGAGCGTCATAAAACCTTGAAATTTTGTAACAATAAAGTACTCGAGCCGCTTGTCAATTTAAGCTATCGCTCAAAGCTATGCTACCCTTAAGTCCCAAATCAAACACTGATAAAACTTCAAATGGCCCTAACTTCTATACGGTACGTCCTACACCTATCAAAGTTTGCAACATACAAATGCTTGTAACTTTTTACTGGATCGTCATAGAACCTTGAAATTTGGTAACAATAAAGTACTCGAGCCGCTAGTCAATTTAAGATATCGCTCAAAGCTATGCTACCATTGAATCCCAAATCAAACACTGATAAAACTTCAAATAGCCCTAACTTCTGTACGGTACGTCCTACTCCTATCAAAGTTTGCAACATACAAATGCTTGTAACTTTTTACTGGAGCGTCATAAAACCTTGAAATTTTGTAACAATAAAGTACTCGAGCCACTTGTCAATTTAAGCTATTGCTCAAAGCTATGCTACTCTTAAGTCCCAAATAAAACACTGATAAAACTTCAAATGGCCCTTACTTCTATACAGTACGTCCTACACCTATCAAAGTTTGCAACATACAAATGCTTGTAACTTTTTACTGGAGCGTCAAAAAACCTTGAAATTTTGTAACAATAAAGTACTCGAGCCTCTTGTCAATTTAAGCTATCGCTCAAAGCTATGCTACCCTTGAGTCCCAAATCAAACACTGATAAAACTTCAAATAGCCCTAACTTCTATACGGTACGTCCTACACCTATCAAAGTTTGCAACATACAAATGCTTGTAACTTTTTACTGGAGCGTCATAAAACCTTGAAATTTTGTAACAATAAAGTACTCGAGCCGCTAGTCAATTTAAGATATCGCTCAAAGCTATGCTACCCTTGAGTCCCAAATCAAACACTGAAAAAACTTCAAATAGCCCTAACTTCTGTACGGTACGTCCTACACCTATGAGAGTTTGCAACATTCAAATGATTGTAACTTTTTACTGGAGCGTCATAAAACCTTGAAATTTTGTAACAATAAAGTACTCGAGCCTCTTGTCAATTTAAGCTATTGCTCAAAGCTATGCTACCCTTAAGTCCCAAATAAAACACTGATAAAACTTCAAATAGCCCTAACTTCTATACGGTACGTCCTACACCTATCAAAGTTTGCAACATACAAATGCTTGTAACTTTTTACTGGAGCGTCATAAAACCTTGAAATTTGGTAACAATAAAGTACTCGAGCCGCTAGTCAATTTAAGATATCGCTCAAAGCTATGCTACCATTGAATCCCAAATCAAACACTGATAAAACTTCAAATAGCCCTAACTTCTATACGGTACGTCCTACATCTATCAAAGTTTGCAACATACAAATGCTTGTAACTTTTTACTGGAGCGTCATAAAACCTTGAAATTTGGTAACAATAAAGTACTCGAGCCGCTAGTCAATTTAAGCTATTGCTCAAAGCTATGCTACCCTTAAGTCCCAAATAAAACACTGATAAAACTTCAAATGGCCCTTACTTCTATACAGTACGTCCTACACCTATCAAAGTTTGCAACATACAAATGCTTGTAACTTTTTACTGGAGCGTCATAAAACCTTGAAATTTTGTAACAATAAAGTACTCGAGCCTCTTGTCAATTTAAGCTATCTCTCAAAGCTATGCTACCCTTGAGTTCCAAATCAAACACTGATAAAACTTCAAATAGCCCTAACTTCTATACGGTACGTCCTACACCTATCAAAGTTTGCAACATACAAATGCTTGTAACTTTTTACTGGAGCGTCATAAAACCTTGAAATTTGGTAACAATAAAGTACTCGAGCCGCTAGTCAATTTAAGATATCGCTCAAAGCTATGCTACCATTGAATCCCAAATCAAACACTGATAAAACTTCAAATAGCCCTAACTTCTGTACGGTACGTCCTACTCCTATCAAAGTTTGCAACATACAAATGCTTGTAACTTTTTACTGGAGCGTCATAAAACCTTGAAATTTTGTAACAATAAAGTACTCGAGCCTCTTGTCAATTTAAGCTATCGCTCAAAGCTATGCTACCCTTGAGTCCCAAATCAAACACTGAGAAAACTTCAAATAGCCCTAACTTCTATACGGTACGTCCTACACCTATCAAAGTTTGCAACATACAAATGCTTGTAACTTTTTACTGGAGCGTCATAAAACCTCGAAATTTTGTAACAATAAAGTACTCGAGCCTCTTGTCAATTTAAGCTATTGCTCAAAGCTATGCTACCCTTAAGTCCCAAATCAAACACTGATAAAACTTCAAATGGCCCTAACTTCTATACAGTACGTCCTACACCTATCAAAGTTTGCAACATACAAATGCTTGTAACTTTTTACTGGAGCGTCATAAAACCTTGAAATTTTGTAACAATAAAGTACTCGAGCCGCTTGTCAATTTAAGCTATCGCTCAAAGCTATGCTACCCTTAAGTCCCAAATCAAACACTGATAAAACTTCAAATGGCCCTTACTTCTATACAGTACGTCCTACACCTATCAAAGTTTGCAACATACAAATGCTTGTAACTTTTTACTGGAGCGTCATAAAACCTTGAAATTTTGTAACAATAAAGTACTCGAGCCGCTTGTCAATTTAAGCTATCGCTCAAAGCTATGCTACCCTTAAGTCCCAAATCAAACACTGATAAAACTTCAAATGGCCCTAACTTCTGTACGGTACGTCCTACTCCTATCAAAGTTTGCAACATACAAATGCTTGTAACTTTTTACTGGAGCGTCATAAAACCTTGAAATTTTGTAACAATAAAGTACTCGAGCCTCTTGTCAATTTAAGCTATTGCTCAAAGCTATGCTACCCTTAAGTCCCAAATAAAACACTGATAAAACTTCAAATGGCCCTTACTTCTATACAGTACGTCCTACACCTATCAAAGTTTGCAACATACAAATGCTTGTAACTTTTTACTGGAGCGTCAAAAAACCTTGAAATTTTGTAACAATAAAGTACTCGAGCCTCTTGTCAATTTAAGCTATCGCTCAAAGCTATGCTACCCTTGAGTCCCAAATCAAACACTGATAAAACTTCAAATAGCCCTAACTTCTATACGGTACGTCCTACACCTATCAAAGTTTGCAACATACAAATGCTTGTAACTTTTTACTGGAGCGTCATAAAACCTTGAAATTTTGTAACAATAAAGTACTCGAGCCGCTAGTCAATTTAAGATATCGCTCAAAGCTATGCTACCCTTGAGTCCCAAATCAAACACTGAAAAAACTTCAAATAGCCCTAACTTCTGTACGGTACGTCCTACACCTATGAGAGTTTGCAACATTCAAATGATTGTAACTTTTTACTGGAGCGTCATAAAACCTTGAAATTTTGTAACAATAAAGTACTCGAGCCTCTTGTCAATTTAAGCTATTGCTCAAAGCTATGCTACCCTTAAGTCCCAAATAAAACACTGATAAAACTTCAAATAGCCCTAACTTCTATACGGTACGTCCTACACCTATCAAAGTTTGCAACATACAAATGCTTGTAACTTTTTACTGGAGCGTCATAAAACCTTGAAATTTGGTAACAATAAAGTACTCGAGCCGCTAGTCAATTTAAGATATCGCTCAAAGCTATGCTACCATTGAATCCCAAATCAAACACTGATAAAACTTCAAATAGCCCTAACTTCTATACGGTACGTCCTACACCTATCAAAGTTTGCAACATACAAATGCTTGTAACTTTTTACTGGAGAGTCATAAAACCTTGAAATTTGGTAACAATAAAGTACTCGAGCCGCTAGTCAATTTAAGCTATTGCTCAAAGCTATGCTACCCTTAAGTCCCAAATAAAACACTGATAAAACTTCAAATGGCCCTTACTTCTATACAGTACGTCCTACACCTATCAAAGTTTGCAACATACAAATGCTTGTAACTTTTTACTGGAGCGTCATAAAACCTTGAAATTTTGTAACAATAAAGTACTCGAGCCTCTTGTCAATTTAAGCTATCTCTCAAAGCTATGCTACCCTTGAGTTCCAAATCAAACACTGATAAAACTTCAAATAGCCCTAACTTCTATACGGTACGTCCTACACCTATCAAAGTTTGCAACATACAAATGCTTGTAACTTTTTACTGGAGCGTCATAAAACCTTGAAATTTGGTAACAATAAAGTACTCGAGCCGCTAGTCAATTTAAGATATCGCTCAAAGCTATGCTACCATTGAATCCCAAATCAAACACTGATAAAACTTCAAATAGCCCTAACTTCTGTACGGTACGTCCTACTCCTATCAAAGTTTGCAACATACAAATGCTTGTAACTTTTTACTGGAGCGTCATAAAACCTTGAAATTTTGTAACAATAAAGTACTCGAGCCTCTTGTCAATTTAAGCTATCGCTCAAAGCTATGCTACCCTTGAGTCCCAAATCAAACACTGATAAAACTTCAAATAGCCCTAACTTCTATACGGTACGTCCTACACCTATCAAAGTTTGCAACATACAAATGCTTGTAACTTTTTACTGGAGCGTCATAAAACCTCGAAATTTTGTAACAATAAAGTACTCGAGCCTCTTGTCAATTTAAGCTATCGCTCAAAGCTATGCTACCCTTAAGTCCCAAATAAAACACTGATAAAACTTCAAATGGCCCTTACTTCCATACAGTACGTCCTACACCTATCAAAGTTTGCAACATACAAATGCTTGTAACTTTTTACTGGAGCGTCATAAAACCTTGAAATTTTGTAACAATAAAGTACTCGAGCCTCTTGTCAATTTAAGATATTGCTCAAAGCTATGCTACCCTTAAGTCCCAAATCAAACACTGATAAAACTTCAAATGGCCCTTACTTCTATACAGTACGTCCTACACCTATCAAAGTTTGCAACATACAAATGCTTGTAACTTTTTACTGGAGCGTCATAAAACCTTGAAATTTTGTAACAATAAAGTACTCGAGCCTCTTGTCAATTTAAGCTATTGCTCAAAGCTATGCTACCCTTAAATCCCAAATCAAACACTGATAAAACTTCAAATGGCCCTAACTTCTGTACGGTACGTCCTACACCTATCAGAGTTTGCAACATTCAAATGATTGTAACTTTTTACTGGAGCGTCATAAAACCTTGAAATTTTGTAACTATAAGGTACTCGAGCCTCTTGTCAATTTAAGCTATTGGTCAAAGCTATGCTACCCTTAAGTCCCAAATAAAACACTGATAAAACTTCAAATGGCCCTTACTTCTATACAGTACGTCTTACACCTATCAAAGTTTGCAACATACAAATGCTTGTAACTTTTTACTGGAGCGTCATAAAACCTTGAAATTTTGTAACAATAAAGTACTCGAGCCTCTTGTCAATTTAAGCTATCTCTCAAAGCTATGCTACCCTTGAGTTCCAAATCAAACACTGATAAAACTTCAAATAGCCCTAACTTCTATACAGTACGTCCTACACCTATCAAAGTTTGCAACATACAAATGCTTGTAACTTTTTACTGGAGCGTCATAGAACCTTGAAATTTGGTAACAATAAAGTACTCGAGCCGCTAGTCAATTTAAGATATCGCTCAAAGCTATGCTACCATTGAATCCCAAATCAAACACTGATAAAACTTCAAATAGCCCTAACTTCTGTACGGTACGTCCTACTCCTATCAAAGTTTGCAACATACAAATGCTTGTAACTTTTTACTGGAGCGTCATAAAACCTTGAAATTTTGTAACAATAAAGTACTCGAGCCTCTTGTCAATTTAAGCTTTGCTCAAAGCTATCCTACCCTTAAGTCCCAAATAAAACACTGATAAAACTTCAAATGGCCCTTACTTCTATACAGTACGTCCTACACCTATCAAAGTTTGCAACATACAAATGCTTGTAACTTTTTACTGGAGCGTCAAAAAACCTTGAAATTTTGTAACAATAAAGTACTCGAGCCTCTTGTCAATTTAAGCTATCGCTCAAAGCTATGCTACCCTTGAGTCCCAAATCAAACACTGATAAAACTTCAAATAGCCCTAACTTCTATACGGTACGTCCTACACCTATCAAAGTTTGCAACATACAAATGCTTGTAACTTTTTACTGGAGCGTCATAAAACCTTGAAATTTTGTAACAATAAAGTACTCGAGCCGCTAGTCAATTTAAGATATCGCTCAAAGCTATGCTACCCTTGAGTCCCAAATCAAACACTGATAAAACTTCAAATAGCCCTAACTTCTGTACGGTACGTCCTACACCTATCAGAGTTTGCAACATTCAAATGATTGTAACTTTTTACTGGAGCGTCATAAATCCTTGAAATTTTGTAACAATAAAGTACTCGAGCCTCTTGTCAATTTAAGCTATTGCTCAAAGCTATACTACCCTTAAGTCCCAAATAAAACACTGATAAAACTTCAAATAGCCCTAACTTCTATACGGTACGTCCTACAATTATGAAAGTTTGCAACATACAAATGCTTGTAACTTTTTACTGGAGCGTCATAAAACCTTGAAATTTGGTAACAATAAAGTACTCGAGCCGCTAGTCAATTTAAGATATCGCTCAAAGCTATGCTACCATTGAATCCCAAATCAAACACTGATAAAACTTCAAATAGCCCTAATTTCTATACGGTACGTCCTACACCTATCAAAGTTTGCAACATACAAATGCTTGTAACTTTTTACTGGAGCGTCATAAAACCTTGAAATTTGGTAACAATAAAGTACTCGAGCCGCTAGTCAATTTAAGCTATCGCTCAAAGCTATGCTACCATTGAATCCCAAATCAAACACTGATAAAACTTCAAATGGCCCTAACTTCTGTACGGTACGTCCTACTCCTATCAAAGTTTGCAACATACAAGTGCTTGTAACTTTTTACTGGAGCGTCATAAAACCTTGAAATTTTGTAACAATAAAGTACTCGAGCCTCTTGTCAATTTAAGCTATTGCTCAAAGCTATGCTACCCTTAAGTCCCAAATAAAACACTGATAAAACTTCAAATGGCCCTTACTTCTATACAGTACGTCCTACACCTATCAAAGTTTGCAACATACAAATGCTTGTAACTTTTTACTGGAGCGTCATAAAACCTTGAAATTTGGTAACAATAAAGTACTCGAGCCGCTAGTCAATTTAAGATATCGCTCAAAGCTATGCTACCATTGAATCCCAAATCAAACACTGATAAAACTTCAAATAGCCCTAACTTCTGTACGGTACGTCCTACTCCTATCAAAGTTTGCAACATACAAATGCTTGTAACTTTTTACTGGAGCGTCATAAAACCTTGAAATTTGGTAACAATAAAGTACTCGAGCCGCTAGTCAATTTAAGCTATCGCTCAAAGCTATGCTACCATTGAAACCCAAATCAAACACTGATAAAACTTCAAATGGCCCTAACTTCTGTACGGTACGTCCTACTCCTATCAAAGTTTGCAACATACAAGTGCTTGTAACTTTTTACTGGAGCGTCATAAAACCTTGAAATTTTGTAACAATAAAGTACTCGAGCCTCTTGTCAATTTAAGCTATTGCTCAAAGCTATGCTACCCTTAAGTCCCAAATAAAACACTGATAAAACTTCAAATGGCCCTTACTTCTATACAGTACGTCCTACACCTATCAAAGTTTGCAACATACAAATGCTTGTAACTTTTTACTGGAGCGTCATAAAACCTTGAAATTTTGTAACAATAAAGTACTCGAGCCTCTTGTCAATTTAAGCTATCTCTCAAAGCTATGCTACCCTTGAGTTCCAAATCAAACACTGATAAAACTTCAAATAGCCCTAACTTCTGTACGGTACGTCCTACTCCTATCAAAGTTTGCAACATACAAATGCTTGTAACTTTTTACTGGAGCGTCATAAAACCTTGAAATTTTGTAACAATGAAGTACTCGAGCCTCTTGTCAATTTAAGCTATCGCTCAAAGCTATGCTACCCTTGAGTCCCAAATCAAACACTGATAAAACTTCATATAGCCCTAACTTCTATACGGTACGTCCTACACCTATCAAAGTTTGCAACATACAAATGCTTGTAACTTTTTACTGGAGCGTCATAAAACCTCGAAATTGTGTACCAATAAAGTACTCGAGCCTCTTGTCAATTTAAGCTATTGCTCAAAGCTATGCTACCCTTAAGTCCCAAATCAAACACTGATAAAACTTCAAATGGCCCTAACTTCTATACAGTACGTCCTACACCTATCAAAGTTTGCAACATACAAATGCTTGTAACTTTTTACTGGAGCGTCATAAAACCTTGAAATTTTGTAACAATAAAGTACTCGAGCCGCTTGTCAATTTAAGCTATCGCTCAAAGCTATGCTACCCTTAAGTCCCAAATAAAACACTGATAAAACTTCAAATGGCCCTTACTTCTATACAGTACGTCCTACACCTATCAAAGTTTGCAACATACAAATGCTTGTAACTTTTTACTGGAGCGTCATAAAACCTTGAAATTTTGTAACAATAAAGTACTCGAGCCTCTTGTCAATTTAAGCTATTGCTCAAAGCTATGCTACCCTTAAGTCCCAAATCAAACACTGATAAAACTTCAAATGGCCCTTACTTCTATACAGTACGTCCTACACCTATCAAAGTTTGCAACATACAAATGCTTGTAACTTTTTACTGGAGCGTCATAAAACCTTGAAATTTTGTAACAATAAAGTACTCGAGCCGCTTGTCAATTTAAGCTATCGCTCAAAGCTATGCTACCCTTAAGTCCCAAATCAAACACTGATAAAACTTCAAATGGCCCTAACTTCTGTACGGTACGTCCTACACCTATCAGAGTTTGCAACATTCAAATGATTGTAACTTTTTACTGGAGCGTCATAGAACCTTGAAATTTGGTAACAATAAAGTACTCGAGCCTCTTGTCAATTTAAGCTATTGCTCAAAGCTATGCTACCCTTAAGTCCCAAATAAAACACTGATAAAACTTCAAATGGCCCTTACTTCTATACAGTACGTCCTACACCTATCAAAGTTTGCAACATACAAATGCTTGTAACTTTTTACTGGAGCGTCATAAAACCTTGAAATTTTGTAACAATAAAGTACTCGAGCCTCTTGTCAATTTAAGCTATCTCTCAAAGCTATGCTACCCTTGAGTTCCAAATCAAACACTGATAAAACTTCAAATAGCCCTAACTTCTATACGGTACGTCCTACACCTATCAAAGTTTGCAACATACAAATGCTTGTAACTTTTTACTGGAGCGTCATAAAACCTTGAAATTTTCTAACAATAAAGTACTCGAGCCTCTTGTCAATTTAAGCTATCGCTCAAAGCTATGCTACCCTTAAGTCCCAAATCAAACACTGATAAAACTTCAAATGGCCCTAACTTCTATACGGTACGTCCTACACCTATCAAAGTTTGCAACATACAAATGCTTGTAACTTTTTCCTGGAGCGTCATAAAACCTTGAAATTTTGTAACAATAAAGTACTCGAGCCTCTTGTCAATTTAAGCTATTGCTCAAAGCTATGCTACCCTTAAGTCCCAAATAAAACACTGATAAAACTTCAAATGGCCCTTACTTCTATACAGTACGTCCTACACCTATCAAAGTTTGCAACATACAAATGCTTGTAACTTTTTACTGGAGCGTCATAAAACCTTGAAATTTTGTAACAATAAAGTACTCGAGCCTCTTGTCAATTTAAGCTATCTCTCAAAGCTATGCTACCCTTGAGTTCCAAATCAAACACTGATAAAACTTCAAATAGCCCTAACTTCTATACGGTACGTCCTACACCTATCAAAGTTTGCAACATACAAATGCTTGTAACTTTTTACTGGAGCGTCATAAAACCTTAAAATTTGGTAACAATAAAGTACTCGAGCCTCTTGTCAATTTAAGCTATCGCTCAAAGCTATGCTACCCTTAAGTCCCAAATCAAACACTGATAAAACTTCAAATGGCCCTAACTTCTATACGGTACGTCCTACACCTATCAAAGTTTGCAACATACAAATGCTTGTAACGCTTTACTGGAGCGTCATAAAACCTTGAAATTTTGTAACAATAAAGTACTCGAGCCTCTTGTCAATTTAAGCTATTGCTCAAAGCTATGCTACCCTTAAGTCCCAAATAAAACACTGATAAAACTTCAAATGGCCCTTACTTCTATACAGTACGTCCTACACCTATCAAAGTTTGCAACATACAAATGCTTGTAACTTTTTACTGGAGCGTCATAAAACCTTGAAATTTTGTAACAATAAAGTACTCGAGCCTCTTGTCAATTTAAGCTATCTCTCAAAGCTATGCTACCCTTGAGTTCCAAATCAAACACTGATAAAACTTCAAATAGCCCTAACTTCTATACGGTACGTCCTACACCTATCAAAGTTTGCAACATACAAATGCTTGTAACTTTTTACTGGAGCGTCATAAAACCTTGAAATTTGGTAACAATAAAGTACTCGAGCCTCTTGTCAATTTAAGCTATCGCTCAAAGCTATGCTACCCTTAAGTCCCATATCAAACACTGATAAAACTTCAAATGGCCCTAACTTCTATACGGTACGTCCTACACCTATCAAAGTTTGCAACATACAAATGCTTGTAACTTTTTACTGGAGCGTCATAAAACCTTGAAATTTTGTAACAATAAAGTACTCGAGCCTCTTGTCAATTTAAGCTATCTCTCAAAGCTATGCTACCCTTGAGTTCCAAATCAAACACTGATAAAACTTCAAATAGCCCTAACTTCTATACGGTACGTCCTACACCTATCAAAGTTTGCAACATACAAATGCTTGTAACTTTTTACTGGAGCGTCATAAAACCTTGAAATTTGGTAACAATAAAGTACTCGAGCCGCTAGTCAATTTAAGCTATCGCTCAAAGCTATGCTACCATTGAATCCCAAATCAAACACTGATAAAACTTCAAATGGCCCTAACTTCTGTACGGTACGTCCTACACCTATCAAAGTTTGCAACATATAAATGCTTGTAACTTTTTACTGGAGCGTCATAAAACCTTGAAATTTTGTAACAATAAAGTACTCGAGCCTCTTGTCAATTTAATCTATTGCTCAAAGCTATGCTACCCTTAAGTCCCAAATAAAACACTGATAAAACTTCAAATGGCCCTTACTTCTATACAGTACGTCCTACACCTATCAAAGTTTGCAACATATGAATGCTTGTAACTTTTTACTGGAGCGTCATAAAACCTTGAAATTTTGTAACAATAAAGTACTCGAGCCTCTTGTCAATTTAAGCTATCTCTCAAAGCTATGCTACCCTTGAGTTCCAAATCAAACACTGATAAAACTTCAAATGGCCCTAACTTCTATACGGTACGTCCTACACCTATCAAAGTTTGCAACATACAAATGCTTGTAACTTTTTACTGGAGCGTCATAAAACCTTGAAATTTTGTAACAATAAAGTACTCGAGCCTCTTGTCAATTTAAGCTATCTCTCAAAGCTATGCTACCCTTGAGTTCCAAATCAAACACTGATAAAACTTCAAATAGCCCTAACTTCTATACGGTACGTCCTACACCTATCAAAGTTTGCAACATACAAATGCTTGTAACTTTTTACTGGAGCGTCATAAAACCTTGAAAGTTGGTAACAATAAAGTACTCGAGCCTCTTGTCAATTTAAGCTATTGCTCAAAGCTATGCCACCCTTAAGTCCCAAATAAAACACTGATAAAACTTCAAATGGCCCTTACTTCTATACAGTACGTCCTACACCTATCAAAGTTTGCAACATACAAATGCTTGTAACTTTTTACTGGAGCGTCATAAAACCTTGAAATTTTGTAACAATAAAGTACTCGAGCCTTTTGTCAATTTAAGCTATCTCTCAAAGCTATGCTACCCTTGAGTTCCAAATCAAACACTGATAAAACTTCAAATAGCCCTAACTTCTATACGGTACGTCCTACACCTATCAAAGTTTGCAACATACAAATGCTTGTAACTTTTTACTGGAGCGTCATAAAACCTTGAAATTTGGTAACAATAAAGTACTCGAGCCTCTTGTCAATTTAAGCTATCGCTCAAAGCTATGCTACCCTTAAGTCCCAAATCAAACACTGATAAAACTTCAAATGGCCCTAACTTCTATACGGTACGTCCTACACCTATCAAAGTTTGCAACATACAAATGCTTGTAACTTTTTACTGGAGCGTCATAAAACCTTGAAATTTTGTAACAATAAAGTACTCGAGCCTCTTGTCAATTTAAGCTATCTCTCAAAGCTATGCTACCCTTGAGTTCCAAATCAAACACTGATAAAACTTCAAATAGCCCTAACTTCTATACGGTACGTCCTACACCTATCAAAGTTTGCAACATACAAATGCTTGTAACTTTTTACTGGAGCGTCATAAAACCTTGAAATTTGGTAACAATAAAGTACTCGAGCCTCTTGTCAATTTAACCTATCGCTCAAAGCTATGCTACCCTTAAGTCCCAAATCAAACACTGATAAAACTTCAAATGGCCCTAACTTCTGTACGGTACGTCCTACACCTATCAAAGTTTGCAACATATAAATGCTTGTAACTTTTTACTGGAGCGTCATAAAACCTTGAAATTTTGTAACAATAAAGTACTCGAGCCTCTTGTCAATTTAAGCTATTGCTCAAAGCTATGCTACCCTTAAGTCCCAAATAAAACACTAATAAAACTTCAAATGGCCCTTACTCCTATACAGTACATCCTACACCTATCAAAGTTTGCAACATACAAATGCTTGTAACTTTTTACTGGAGCGTCATAAAACCTTGAAATTTTGTAACAATAAAGTACTCGAGCCTCTTGTCAATTTAAGCTATCTCTCAAAGCTATGCTACCCTTGAGTTCCAAATCAAACACTGATAAAACTTCAAATGGCCCTAACTTCTATACGGTACGTCCTACACCTATCAAAGTTTGCAACATACAAATGCTTGTAACTATTTACTGGAGCGTCATAAAACCTTGAAATTTTGTAACAATAAAGTACTCGAGCCTCTTGTCAATTTAAGCTATCTCTCAAAGCTATGCTACCCTTGAGTTCCAAATCAAACACTGATAAAACTTCAAATAGCCCTAACTTCTATACGGTACGTCCTACACCTATCAAAGTTTGCAACATACAAATGCTTGTAACTTTTTACTGGAGCGTCATAAAACCTTGAAATTTTGTAACAATAAAGTACTCGAGCCTCTTGTCAATTTAAGCTATTGCTCAAAGCTATGCTACCCTTAAGTCCCAAATAAAACACTGATAAAACTTCAAATGGCCCTTACTTCTATACGGTACGTCCTACACCTATCAAAGTTTGCAACATACAAATGCTTGTAACTTTTTACTGGAGCGTCATAAAACCTTGAAATTTTGTAACAACAAAGTACTCGAGCCTCTTGTCAATTTAAGCTATCTCTCAAAGCTATGCTACCCTTGAGTTCCAAATCAAACACTGATAAAACTTCAAATATCCCTAACTTCTATACGGTACGTCCTACACCTATCAAAGTTTGCAACATACAAATGCTTGTAACTTTTTACTGGAGCGTCATAAAACCTTGAAATTTTGTAACAAAGTACTCGAGCCTCTTGTCAATTTAAGCTATCTCTCAAAGCTATGCTACCCTTGAGTTCCAAATCAAACACTGATAAAACTTCAAATAGCCCTAACTTCTATACGGTACATCCTACACCTATCAAAGTTTGCAACATACAAATGCTTGTAACTTTTTACTGGAGCGTCATAAAACCTTGAAATTTGGTAACAATAAAGTACTCCAGCCTCTTGTCAATTTAAGCTATCGCTCAAAGCTATGCTACCCTTAAGTCCCAAATCAAACACTGATAAAACTTCAAATGGCCCTAACTTCTATACGGTACGTCCTACACCTATCAAAGTTTGCAACATACAAATGCTTGTAACTTTTTACTGGAGCGTCATAAAACCTTGAAATTTTGTAACAATAAAGTACTCGAGCCTCTTGTCAATTTAAGCTATTGCTCAAAGCTATGCTACCCTTAAGTCCCAAATAAAACACTGATAAAACTTCAAATGGCCCTTATTTCTATACAGTACGTCCTACACCTATCAAAGTTTGCAACATACAAATGCTTGTAACTTTTTACTGGAGCGTCATAAAACCTTGAAATTTTGTAACAATAAAGTACAAGAGCCTCTTGTCAATTTAAGCTATCTCTCAAAGCTATGCTACCCTTGAGTTCCAAATCAAACACTGATAAAACTTCAAATAGCCCTAACTTCTATACGGTACGTCCTACACCTATCAAAGTTTGCAACATACAAATGCTTGTAACTTTTTACTGGAGCGTCATAAAACCTTGAAATTTGGTAACAATAAAGTACTCGAGCCGCTAGTCAATTTAAGCTATCGCTCAAAGCTATGCCACCATTGAATCCCAAATCAAACACTGATAAAACTTCAAATGGCCCTAACTTCTGTACGGTACGTCCTACTCCTATCAAAGTTTGCAACATACAAATGCTTGTAACTTTTTACTGGAGCGTCATAAAACCTTGAAATTTTGTAACAATAAAGTACTCGAGCCTCTTGTCAATTTAAGCCATCGCTCAAAGCTATGCTACCCTTGAGTCCCAAATCAAACACTGATAAAACTTCAAATAGCCCTAACTTCTATACGGTACGTCCTACACCTATCAAAGTTTGCAACATACAAATGCTTGTAACTTTTTACTGGAGCGTCATAAAACCTCGAAATTTTGTAACAACAAAGTACTCGAGCCTCTTGTCAATTTAAGCTATTGCTCAAAGCTATGCTACCCTTAAGTCCCAAATCAAACACTGATAAAACTTCAAATGGCCCTAACTTCTATACAGTACGTCCTACACCTATCAAAGTTTGCAACATACAAATGCTTGTAACTTTTTACTGGAGCGTCATAAAACCTTGAAATTTTGTAACAATAAAGTACTCGAGCCGCTTGTCAATTTAAGCTATCGCTCAAAGCTATGCTACCCTTAAGTCCCAAATAAAACACTGATAAAACTTCAAATGGCCCTTACTTCTATACAGTACGTCCTACACCTATCAAAGTTTGCAACATACAAATGCTTGTAACTTTTTACTGGAGCGTCATAAAACCTTGAAATTTTGTAACAATAAAGTACTCGAGCCTCTTGTCAATTTAAGCTATTGCTCAAAGCTATGCTACCCTTAAGTCCCAAATCAAACACTGATAAAACTTCAAATGGCCCTTACTTCTATACAGTACGTCCTACACCTATCAAAGTTTGCAACATACAAATGCTTGTAACTTTTTACTGGAGCGTCATAAAACCTTGAAATTTTGTAACAATAAAGTACTCGAGCCGCTTGTCAATTTAAGCTATCGCTCAAAGCTATGATACCCTTAAGTCCCAAATCAAACACTGATAAAACTTCAAATGGCCCTTACTTCTATACGGTACGTCCTACACCTATCAAAGTTTGCAACATACAAATGCTTGTAACTTTTTACTGGAGCGTCATAAAACCTTGAAATTTTGTAACAATAAAATACTCGAGCCTCTTGTCAATTTAAGCTATTGTTCAAAGCTATGCTACCCTTAAATCCCAAATCAAACACTGATAAAACTTCAAATGGCCCTAACTTCTGTACGGTACGTCCTACACCTATCAGAGTTTGCAACATTCAAATGATTGTAACTTTTTACTGGAGCGTCATAAAACCTTGAAATTTTGTAACAATAAAGTACTAGAGCCTCTTGTCAATTTAAGCTATTGCTCAAAGCTATGCTACCCTTAAGTCCCAAATAAAACACTGATAAAACTTCAAATGTCCCTTACTTCTATACAGTACGTCCTACACCTATCAAAGTTTGCAACATACAAATGCTTGTAACTTTTTACTGGAGCGTCATAAAACCTTGAAATTTTGTAACAATAAAGTACTCGAGCCTCTTGTCAATTTAAGCTATCTCTCAAAGCTATGCTACCCTTGAGTTCCAAATCAAACACTGATAAAACTTCAAATAGCCCTAACTTCTAAACGGTACGTCCTACACCTATCAAAGTTTGCAACATACAAATGCTTGTAACTTTTTACTGGAGCGTCATAAAACCTTGAAATTTGGTAACAATAAAGTACTCGAGCCGCTAGTCAATTTAAGCTATCGCTCAAAGCTATGCTACCATTGAATCCCAAATCAAACACTGATAAAACTTCAAATGGCCCTAACTTCTGTACGGTACGTCCTACTCCTATCAAAGTTTGCAACATACAAATGCTTGTAACTTTTTACTGGAGCGTCATAAAACCTTGAAATTTTGTAACAATAAAGTACTCGAGCCTCTTGTCAATTTAAGCCATCGCTCAAAGCTATGCTACCCTTGAGTCCCAAATCAAACACTGATAAAGCTTCAAATAGCCCTAACTTCTATACGGTACGTCCTACACCTATCAAAGTTTGCAACATACAAATGCTTGTAACTTTTTACTGGAGCGTCATAAAACCTCGAAATTTTGTAACAATAAAGTACTCGAGCCTCTTGTCAATTTAAGCTATTGCTCAAAGCTATGCTATCCTTAAGTCCCAAATCAAACACTGATAAAACTTCAAATGGCCCTAACTTCTATACAGTACGTCCTACACCTATCAAAGTTTGCAACATACAAATGCTTGTAACTTTTTACTGGAGCGTCATAAAACCTTGAAATTTTGTAACAATAAAGTACTCGAGCCGCTTGTCAATTTAAGCTATCGCTCAAAGCTATGCTACCCTTAAGTCCCAAATAAAACACTGATAAAACTTCAAATGGCCCTTACTTCTATACAGTACGTCCTACACCTATCAAAGTTTGCAACATACAAATGCTTGTAACTTTTTACTGGAGCGTCATAAAACCTTGAAATTTTGTAACAATAAAGTACTCGAGCCTCTTGTCAATTTAAGCTATTGCTCAAAGCTATGATACCCTTAAGTCCCAAATGAAACACTGATAAAACTTCAAATGGCCCTAACTTCTATACGGTACGTCCTACACCTATCAAAGTTTGCAACATACAAATGCTTGTAACTTTTTACTGGAGCGTCATAAAACCTTGAAATTTTGTAACAATAAAGTACTCGAGCCTCTTGTCAATTTAAGCTATTGCTCAAAGCTATGCTACCCTTAAGACCCAAATAAAACACTGATAAAACTTCAAATGGCCCTTACTTCTATACAGTACGTCCTACACCTATCAAAGTTTGCAACATACAAATGCTTGTAACTTTTTACTGGAGCGTCATAAAACCTTGAAATTTTGTAACAATAAAGTACTCGAGCCTCTTGTCAATTTAAGCTATCTCTCAAAGCTATGCTACCCTTGAGTTCCAAATCAAACACTGATAAAACTTCAAATAGCCCTAACTTCTATACGGTACGTCCTACACCTATCAAAGTTTGCAACATACAAATGCTTGTAACTTTTTACTGGAGCGTCATAAAACCTTGAAATTTGGTAACAATAAAGTACTCGAGCCGCTAGTCAATTTAAGCTATCGCTCAAAGCTATGCTACCATTGAATCCCAAATCAAACACTGATAAAACTTCAAATGGCCCTAACTTCTGTACGGTACGTCCTACTCCTATCAAAGTTTGCAACATACAAATGCTTGTAACTTTTTACTGGAGCGTCATAAAACCTTGAAATTTTGTAACAATAAAGTACTCGAGCCTCTTGTCAATTTAAGCCATCGCTCAAAGCTATGCTACCCTTGAGTCCCAAATCAAACACTGATAAAACTTCAAATAGCCCTAACTTCTATACGGTACGTCCTACACCTATCAAAGTTTGCAACATACAAATGCTTGTAACTTTTTACTGGAGCGTCATAAAACCTCGAAATTTTGTAACAATAAAGTACTCGAGCCTCTTGTCAATTTAAGCTATTGCTCAAAGCTATGCTACCCTTAAGTCCCAAATCAAACACTGATAAAACTTCAAATGGCCCTAACTTCTATACAGTACGTCCTACACCTATCAAAGTTTGCAACATACAAATGCTTGTAACTTTTTACTGGAGCATCATAAAACCTTGAAATTTTGTAACAATAAAGTACTCGAGCCGCTTGTCAATTTAAGCTATCGCTCAAAGCTATGCTACCCTTAAGTCCCAAATAAAACACTGATAAAACTTCAAATGGCCCTTACTTCTATACAGTACGTCCTACACCTATCAAAGTTTGCAACATACAAATGCTTGTAACTTTTTACTGGAGCGTCATAAAACCTTGAAATTTTGTAACAATAAAGTACTCGAGCCTCTTGTCAATTTAAGCTATTGCTCAAAGCTATGCTACCCTTAAGTCCCAAATCAAACACTGATAAAACTTCAAATGGCCCTTACTTCTATACAGTACGTCCTACACCTATCAAAGTTTGCAACATACAAATGCTTGTAACTTTTTACTGGAGCGTCATAAAACCTTGAAATTTTGTAACAATAAAGTACTCGAGCCGCTTGTCAATTTAAGCTATCGCTCAAAGCTATGATACCCTTAAGTCCCAAATCAAACACTGATAAAACTTCAAATGGCCCTAACTTCTATACGGTACGTCCTACACCTATCAAAGTTTGCAACATACAAATGCTTGTAACTTTTTACTGGAGCGTCATAAAACCTTGAAATTTTGTAACAATAAAGTACTCGAGCCTCTTGTCAATTTAAGCTATTGTTCAAAGCTATGCTACCCTTAAGTCCCAAATAAAACACTGATAAAACTTCAAATAGCCCTTACTTCTATACAGTACGTCCTACACCTATCAAAGTTTGCAACATACAAATGCTTGTAACTTTTTACTGGAGCGTCATAAAACCTTGAAATTTTGTAACAATAAAGTACTCGAGCCTCTTGTCAATTTAAGCTATCTCTCAAAGCTATGCTACCCTTGAGTTCCAAATCAAACACTGATAAAACTTCAAATAGCCCTAACTTCTATACGGTACGTCCTACACCTATCAAAGTTTGCAACATACAAATGATTGTAACTTTTTACTGGAGCGTCATAAAACCTTGAAATTTGGTAACAATAAAGTACTCGAGCCGCTAGTCAATTTAAGCTATCGCTCAAAGCTATGCTACCATTGAATCCCAAATCAAACACTGATAAAACTTCAAATGGCCCTAACTTCTGTACGGTACGTCCTACTGCTATCAAAGTTTGCAACATACAAATGCTTGTAACTTTTTACTGGAGCGTCATAAAACCTTGAAATTTTGTAACAATAAAGTACTCGAGCCTCTTGTCAATTTAAGCTATTGCTCAAAGCTATGCTACCCTTAAGTCCCAAATAAAACACTGATAAAACTTCAAATGGCCCTTACTTCTATACAGTACGTCCTACACCTATCAAAGTTTGCAACATACAAATGCTTGTAACTTTTTACTGGAGCGTCATAAAACCTTGAAATTTTGTAACAATAAAGTACTCGAGCCGCTTGTCAATTTAAGCTATCGCTCAAAGCTATGCTACCCTTAAGTCCCAAATAAAACACTGATAAAACTCCAAATGGCCCTTACTTCTATACAGTACGTCCTACACCTATCAAAGTTTGCAACATACAAATGCTTGTAACTTTTTACTGGAGCGTCATAAAACCTTGAAATTTTGTAACAATAAAGTACTCGAGCCTCTTGTCAATTTAAGCTATTGCTCAAAGCTATGCTACCCTTAAGTCCCAAATCAAACACTGATAAAACTTCAAATGGCCCTTACTTCTATACAGTACGTCCTACACCTATCAAAGTTTGCAACATACAAATGCTTGTAACTTTTTACTGGAGCGTCATAAAACCTTGAAATTTTGTAACAATAAAGTACTCGAGCCGCTTGTCAATTTAAGCTATCGCTCAAAGCTATGATACCCTTAAGTCCCAAATCAAACACTGATAAAACTTCAAATGGCCCTAACTTCTATACGGTGCGTCCTACACCTATCAAAGTTTGCAACATACAAATGCTTGTAACTTTTTACTGGAGCGTCATAAAACCTTGAAATTTTGTAACAATAAAGTACTCGAGCCTCTTGTCAATTTAAGTTATTGTTCAAAGCTATGCTACCCTTAAGTCCCAAATAAAACACTGATAAAACTTCAAATGGCCCTTACTTCTATACAGTACGTCCTACACCTATCAAAGTTTGCAACATACAAATGCTTGTAACTTTTTACTAGAGCGTCATAAAACCTTGAAATTTTGTAACAATAAAGTACTCGAGCATCTTGTCAATTTAAGCTATCTCTCAAAGCTATGCTACCCTTGAGTTCCAAATCAAACACTGATAAAACTTCAAATAGCCCTAACTTCTATACGGTACGTCCTACACCTATCAAAGTTTGCAACATACAAATGATTGTAACTTTTTACTGAAGCGTCATAAAACCTTGAAATTTGGTAACAATAAAGTACTCGAGCCGCTAGTCAATTTAAGCTATCGCTCAAAGCTATGCTACCATTGAATCCCAAATCAAACACTGATAAAACTTCAAATGGCCCTAACTTCTGTACGGTACGTCCTACTGCTATCAAAGTTTGCAACATACAAATGCTTGTAACTTTTTACTGGAGCGTCATAAAACCTTGAAATTTTGTAACAATAAAGTACTCGAGCCTCTTGTCAATTTAAGCTATTGCTCAAAGCTATGCTACCTTTAAGTACCAAATAAAACACTGATAAAACTTCAAATGGCCCTTACTTCTATACAGTACGTCCTACACCTATCAAAGTTTGCAACATACAAATGCTTGTAACTTTTTACTGGAGCGTCATAAAACCTTGAAATTTGGTAACAATAAAGTACTCGAGCCTCTTGTCAATTTAAGCTATCGCTCAAAGCTATGCTACCCTTAAGTCCCAAATCAAACACTGATAAAACTTCAAATGGCCCTAACTTCTATACGGTACGTCCTACACCTATCAAAGTTTGCAACATACAAATGCTTGTAACTTTTTACTGGAGCGTCATAAAACCTTGAAATTTTGTAACAATAAAGTACTCGAGCCTCTTGTCAATTTAAGCTATTGCTCAAAGCTCTGCTACTCTTAAGTCCCAAATAAAACACTGATAAAACTTCAAATGGCCCTTATTTCTATACAATACGTCCTACACCTATCAAAGTTTGCAACATACAAATGCTTGTAACTTTTTACTGGAGCGTCATAAAACCTTGAAATTTTGTAACAATAAAGTACTCGAGCCTCTTGTCAATTTAAGCTATCTCTCAAAGCTATGCTACCCTTGAGTTCCAAATCAAACACTGATAAAACTTCAAATAGCCCTAACTTCTATACGGTACGTCCTACACCTATCAAAGTTTGCAACATACAAATGCTTGTAACTTTTTACTGGAGCGTCATAAAACCTTGGAATTTGGTAACAATAAAGTACTCGAGCCGCTAGTCAATTTAAGCTATCGCTCAAAGCTATGCTAGCATTGAATCCCAAATCAAACACTGATAAAACTTCAAATGGCCCTAACTTCTGTACGGTACGTCCTACACCTATCAAAGTTTGCAACATACAAATGCTTGTAACTTTTTACTGGAGCGTCATAAAACCTTGAAATTTTGTAACAATAAAGTACTCGAGCCTCTTGTCAATTTAAGCTATTGCTCAAAGCTATGCTACCCTTAAGTCCCAAATAAAACACTGATAAAACTTCAAATGGCCCTTATTTCTATACAGTACGTCCTACACCTATCAAAGTTTGCAACATACAAATGCTTGTAACTTTTTACTGGAGCGTCATAAAACCTTGAAATTTTGTAACAATAAAGTACTCGAGCCTCTTGTCAATTTAAGCTATCTCTCAAAGCTATGCTACCCTTGAGTTCCAAATCAAACACTGATAAAACTTCAAATAGCCCTAACTTCTATACGGTACGTCCTACACCTATCAAAGTTTGCAACATACAAATGCTTGTAACTTTTTACTGGAGCGTCATAAAACCTTGAAATTTGGTAACAATAAAGTACTCGAGCCTCTTGTCAATTTAAGCTATTGCTCAAAGCTATGCTACCCTTAAGTCCCAAATCAAACACTGATAAAACTTCAAATGGCCCTAACTTCTATACAGTACGTCCTACACCTATCAAAGTTTGCAACATACAAATGCTTGTAACTTTTTACTGGAGCGTCATAAAACCTTGAAATTTTGTAACAATAAAGTACTCGAGCCGCTTGTCAATTTAAGCTATCGCTCAAAGCTATGCTACCCTTAAGTCCCAAATAAAACACTGATAAAACTTCAAATGGCCCTTACTTCTATACAGTACGTCCTACACCTATCAAAGTTTGCAACATACAAATGCTTGTAACTTTTTACTGGAGCGTCATAAAACCTTGAAATTTTGTAACAATAAAGTACTCGAGCCTCTTGTCAATTTAAGCTATTGCTCAAAGCTATGCTACCCTTAAGTCCCAAATCAAACACTGATAAAACTTCAAATGGCCCTTACTTCTATACAGTACGTCCTACACCTATCAAAGTTTGCAACATACAAATGCTTGTAACTTTTTACTGGAGCGTCATAAAACCTTGAAATTTTGTAACAATAAAGTACTCGAGCCGCTTGTCAATTTAAGCTATTGTTCAAAGCTATGCTACCTTTAAATCCTAAATCAAACACTGATAAAACTTCAAATGGCCCTATCAAAGTTTGCAACATACAAATGCTTGTAACTTTTTACTGGAGCGTCATAAAACCTTGAAATTTTGTAACAATAAAGTACTCGAGCCTCTTGTCAATTTAAGCTATTGTTCAAAGCTATGCTACCTTTAAATCCCAAATCAAACACTGATAAAACTTCAAATGGCCCTAACTTCTGTACGGTACGTCCTACACCTATCAGAGTTTGCAACATTCAAATGATTGTAACTTTTTACTGGAGCGTCATAAAACCTTGAAATTTTGTAACAATAAAGTACTCGAGCCTCTTGTCAATTTAAGCTATTGCTCAAAGCTATGCTACCCTTAAGTCCCAAATAAAACACTGATAAAACTTCAAATGGCCCATACTTTTATACAGTACGTCCTACACCTATCAAAGTTTGCAACATACAAATGCTTGTAACTTTTTACTGGAGCGTCATAAAACCTTGAAATTTGGTAACAATAAAGAACTCGAGCCGCTAGTCAATTTAAGCTATCGCTCAAAGCTATGCTACCATTGAATCCCAAATCAAACACTGATAAAACTTCAAATGGCCCTAATTTCTGTACGGTACGTCCTACTGCTATCAAAGTTTGCAACATACAAATGCTTGTAACTTTTTACTGGAGCGTCATAAAACCTTGAAATTTTGTAACAATAAAGTACTCGAGCCTCTTGTCAATTTAAGCTATTGCTCAAAGCTATGCTACCCTTAAGTCCCAAATAAAACACTGATAAAACTTCAAATGGCCCTTATTTCTATACAGTACGTCCTACACCTATCAAAGTTTGCAACATACAAATGCTTGTAACTTTTTACTGGAGCGTCATAAAACCTTGAAATTTTGTAACAATAAAGTACTCGAGCCTCTTGTCAATTTAAGCTATTGTTCAAAGCTATGCTACCTTTAAATCCCAAATCAAACACTTATAAAACTTCAAATGGCCCTAACTTCTGTACGGTACGTCCTACACCTATCAGAGTTTGCAACATTCAAATGATTGTAACTTTTTACTGGAGCGTCATAAAACCTTGAAATTTTGTAACAATAAAGTACTCGAGCCGCTAGTCAATTTAAGCTATCGCTCAAAGCTATGCTACCATTGAATCCCAAATCAAACACTGATAAAACTTCAAATGGCCCTAACTTCTGTACGGTACGTCCTACTGCTATCAAAGTTTGCAACATACAAATGCTTGTAACTTTTTACTGGAGCGTCATAAAACCTTGAAATTTTGTAACAATAAAGTACTCGAGCCTCTTGTCAATTTAAGCTATTGCTCAAAGCTATGCTACCCTTAAGTCCCAAATAAAACACTGATAAAAACTTCAAATGGCCCTTATTTCTATACAGTACGTCCTACACCTATCAAAGTTTGCAACATACAAATGCTTGTAACTTTTTACTGGAGCGTCATAAAACCTTGAAATTTTGTAACAATAAAGTACCCGAGCCTCTTGTCAATTTAAGCTATCTCTCAAAGCTATGCTACCCTTGAGTTCCAAATCAAACACTGATAAAACTTCAAATAGCCCTAACTTCTATACGGTACGTCCTACACCTATCAAAGTTTGCAACATACAAATGCTTGTAACTTTTTACTGGAGCGTCATAAAACCTTGAAATTTGGTAACAATAAAGTACTCGAGCCGCTAATCAATTTAAGCTATCGCTCAAAGCTATGCTACCATTGAATCCCAAATCAAACACTGATAAAACTTCAAATGGCCCTAACTTCTGTACGGTACGTCCTACTCCTATCAAAGTTTGCAACATACAAATGCTTGTAACTTTTTACTGGAGCGTCATAAAACCTTGAAATTTTGTAACAATAAAGTACTCGAGCCTCTTGTCAATTTAAGCCATCGCTCAAAGCTATGCTACCCCTTGAGTCCCAAATCAAACACTGATAAAACTTCAAATAGCCCTAACTTCTATACGGTACGTCCTACACCTATCAAAGTTTGCAACATACAAATGCTTGTAACTTTTTACTGGAGCGTCATAAAACCTCGAAATTTTGTAACAATAAAGTACTCGAGCCTCTTGTCAATTTAAGCTATTGCTCAAAGCTATGCTACCCTTAAGTCCCAAATCAAACACTGATAAAACTTCAAATGGCCCTAACTTCTATACAGTACGTCCTACACCTATCAAAGTTTGCAACATACAAATGCTTGTAACTTTTTACTGGAGCGTCATAAAACCTTGAAATTTTGTAACAATAAAGTACTCGAGCCGCTTGTCAATTTAAGCTATCGCTCAAAGCTATGCTACCCTTAATTCCCAAATAAAACACTGATAAAACTTCAAATGGCCCTTACTTCTATACAGTACGTCCTACACCTATCAAAGTTTGCAACATACAAATGCTTGTAACTTTTTACTGGAGCGTCATAAAACCTTGAAATTTTGTAACAATAAAGTACTCGAGCCTCTTGTCAATTTAAGCTATTGCTCAAAGCTATGCTACCCTTAAGTCCCAAATCAAACACTGATAAAACTTCAAATGGCCCTTACTTCTATACAGTACGTCCTACACCTATCAAAGTTTGCAACATACAAATGCTTGTAACTTTTTACTGGAGCGTCATAAAACCTTGAAATTTTGTAACAATAAAGTACTCGAGCCGCTTGTCAATTTAAGCTATCGCTCAAAGCTATGATACCCTTAAGTCCCAAATCAAACACTGATAAAACTTCAAATGGCCCTAACTTCTATACGGTACGTCCTACACCTATCAAAGTTTGCAACATACAAATGCTTGTAACTTTTTACTGGAGCGTCATAAAACCTTGAAATTTTGTAACAATAAAGTACTCGAGCCTCTTGTCAATTTAAGCTATTGTTCAAAGCTATGCTACCCTTAAATCCCAAATCAAACACTGATAAAACTTCAAATGGCCCTAACTTCTGTACGGTACGTCCTACACCTATCAGAGTTTGCAACATTCAAATGATTGTAACTTTTTACTGGAGCGTCATAAAACTTTGAAATTTTGTAACAATAAAGTACTCGAGCCTCTTGTCAATTTAAGCTATTGCTCAAAGCTATGCTACCCTTAAGTCCCAAATAAAACACTGATAAAACTTCAAATGGCCCTTACTTCTATACAGTACGTCCTACACCTATCAAAGTTTGCAACATACAAATGCTTGTAACTTTTTACTGGAGCGTCATGAAACCTTGAAATTTTGTAACAATAAAGTACTCGAGCCTCTTGTCAATTTAAGCTATCTCTCAAAGCTATGCTACCCTTGAGTTCCAAATCAAACACTGATAAAACTTCAAATAGCCCTAACTTCTATACGGTACGTCCTACACCTATCAAAGTTTGCAACATACAAATGCTTGTAACTTTTTACTGGAGCGTCATAAAACCTTGAAATTTTGTAACAATAAAGTACTCGAGCCTCTTGTCAATTTAAGCTATTGCTCAAAGCTATGCTACCCTTATGTCCCAAATAAAACACTGATAAAACTTCAAATGGCCCTTACTTCTATACAGTACGTCCTACACCTATCAAAGTTTGCAACATACAAATGCTTGTAACTTTTTACTGGAGCGTCATAAAACCTTGAAATTTTGTAACAATAAAGTACTCGAGCCTCTTGTCAATTTAAGCTATCTCTCAAAGCTATGCTACCCTTGAGTTCCAAATCAAACACTGATAAAACTTCAAATAGCCCTAACTTCTATACGGTACGTCCTACACCTATCAAAGTTTGCAACATACAAATGCTTGTAACTTTTTACTGGAGCGTCATAAAACCTTGAAATTTTGTAACAATAAAGTACTCGAGCCGCTAGTCAATTTAAGCTATCGCTCAAAGCTATGCTACCATTGAATCCCAAATCAAACACTGATAAAACTTCAAATGGCCCTAACTTCTGTACGGTACGTCCTACTCCTATCAAAGTTTGCAACATACAAATGCTTGTAACTTTTTACTGGAGCGTCATAAAACCTTGAAATTTTGTAACAATGCTCGAATAATACTCGAGCCTCTTGTCAATTTAAGCTATCGCTGAAAGCTATGCTACCCTTGAGTCCCAAATCAAACACTGACAAAACTTCAAATAGCCCTAACTTCTATACGGTACGTCCTACACCTATCAAAGTTTGCAACATACAAATGCTTGTAACTTTTTACTGGAGCGTCATAAAACCTCGAAATTTTGTAACAATAAAGTACTCGAGCCTCTTGTCAATTTAAGCTATTGTTCAAAGCTATGCTACCCTTAAATCCCAAATCAAACACTGATAAAACTTCAAATGGCCCTAACTTCTGTACGGTACGTCCTACACCTATCAGAGTTTGCAACATTCAAATGATTGTAACTTTTTACTGGAGCGTCATAAAACTTTGAAATTTTGTAACAATAAAGTACTCGAGCCTCTTGTCAATTTAAGCTATTGCTCAAAGCTATGCTACCCCTTAAGTCCCAAATAAAACACTGATAAAACTTCAAATGGCCCTTACTTCTATACAGTACGTCCTACACCTATCAAAGTTTGCAACATACAAATGCTTGTAACTTTTTACTGGAGCGTCATGAAACCTTGAAATTTTGTAACAATAAAGTACTCGAGCCTCTTGTCAATTTAAGCTATCTCTCAAAGCTATGCTACCCTTGAGTTCCAAATCAAACACTGATAAAACTTCAAATAGCCCTAACTTCTATACGGTACGTCCTACACCTATCAAAGTTTGCAACATACAAATGCTTGTAACTTTTTACTGGAGCGTCATAAAACCTTGAAATTTTGTAACAATAAAGTACTCGAGCCTCTTGTCAATTTAAGCTATTGCTCAAAGCTATGCTACCCTTATGTCCCAAATAAAACACTGATAAAACTTCAAATGGCCCTTACTTCTATACAGTACGTCCTACACCTATCAAAGTTTGCAACATACAAATGCTTGTAACTTTTTACTGGAGCGTCATAAAACCTTGAAATTTTGTAACAATAAAGTACTCGAGCCTCTTGTCAATTTAAGCTATCTCTCAAAGCTATGCTACCCTTGAGTTCCAAATCAAACACTGATAAAACTTCAAATAGCCCTAACTTCTATACGGTACGTCCTACACCTATCAAAGTTTGCAACATACAAATGCTTGTAACTTTTTACTGGAGCGTCATAAAACCTTGAAATTTGGTAACAATAAAGTACTCGAGCCGCTAGTCAATTTAAGCTATCGCTCAAAGCTATGCTACCATTGAATCCCAAATCAAACACTGATAAAACTTCAAATGGCCCTAACTTCTGTACGGTACGTCCTACTCCTATCAAAGTTTGCAACATACAAATGCTTGTAACTTTTTACTGGAGCGTCATAAAACCTTGAAATTTTGTAACAATGCTCGAATAATACTCGAGCCTCTTGTCAATTTAAGCTATCGCTGAAAGCTATGCTACCCTTGAGTCCCAAATCAAACACTGACAAAACTTCAAATAGCCCTAACTTCTATACGGTACGTCCTACACCTATCAAAGTTTGCAACATACAAATGCTTGTAACTTTTTACTGGAGCGTCATAAAACCTCGAAATTTTGTAACAATAAAGTACTCGAGCCTCTTGTCAATTTAAGCTATTGCTCAAAGCTATGCTACCATTAAGTCCCAAATCAAACACTGATAAAACTTCAAATGGCCCTAACTTCTATACAGTACGTCCTACACCTATCAAAGTTTGCAACATACAAATGCTTGTAACTTTTTACTGGAGCGTCATAAAACCTTGAAATTTTGTAACACTAAAGTATTCCGAGCCGCTTGTCAATTTAAGCTATCGCTCAAAGCTATGCTACCCTTAAGTCCCAAATAAAACACTGATAAAACTTCAAATGGCCTTACTTCTATACAGTATGTCCTACACCTATCAAAGTTTGCAACATACAAATGCTTGTAACTTTTTACTGGAGCGTCATAAAACCTTGAAATTTTGTAACAATAAAGTACTCGAGCCTCTTGTCAATTTAAGCTATTGCTTAAAGCTATGCTCCCCTTAAGTCCCAAATCAAACACTGATAAAACTTCAAATGGCCCTTACTTCTATACAGTACGTCCTACACCTATCAAAGTTTGCAACATACTAATGCTTGTAACTTTTTACTGGAGCGTCATAAAACCTCGAAATTTTGTAACAATAAAGTACTCGAGCCTCTTGTCAATTTAAGCTATTGCTCAAAGCTATGCTACCCTTAAGTCCCAAATCAAACACTGATAAAACTTCAAATGGCCCTAACTTCTGTACGGTACGTCCTACTGCTATCAAAGTTTGCAACATACAAATGCTTGTAACTTTTTACTGGAGCGTCATAAAACCTTGAAATTTTGTAACAATAAAGTACTCGAGCCTCTTGTCAATTTAAGCTATTGCTCAAAGCTATGCTACCCTTAAGTCCCAAATAAAACACTGATAAAACTTCAAATGGCCCTTACTTCTATACAGTACGTCCTACACCTATCAAAGTTTGCAACATACAAATTCTTGTAACTTTTTACTGGAGCGTCATAAAACCTTGAAATTTTGTAACAATAAAGTACTCGAGCCTCTTGTCAATTTAAGCTATCTCTCAAAGCTATGCTACCCTTGAGTTCCAAATCAAACACTGATAAAACTTCAAATAGCCCTAACTTCTATACGGTACGTCCTACACCTATCAAAGTTTGCAACATACAAATGCTTGTAACTTTTTACTGGAGCGTCATAAAACCTTGAAATTTGGTAACAATAAAGTACTCGAGCCGCTAGTCAATTTAAGCTATCGCTCAAAGCTATGCTACCATTGAATCCCAAATCAAACACTGATAAAACTTCAAATGGCCCTAACTTCTGTACGGTACGTCCTACTCCTATCAAAGTTTGCAACATACAAATGCTTGTAACTTTTTACTGGAGCGTCATAAAACCTTGAAATTTTGTAACAATGCTCGAATAATACTCGAGCCTCTTGTCAATTTAAGCTATCGCTGAAAGCTATGCTACCCTTGAGTCCCAAATCAAACACTGATAAAACTTCAAATAGCCCTAACTTCTATACGGTACGTCCTACACCTATCAAAGTTTGCAACATACAAATGCTTGTAACTTTTTACTGGAGCGTCATAAAACCTCGAAATTTTGTAACAATAAAGTACTCGAGCCTCTTGTCAATTTAAGATATTGCTCAAAGCTATGCTACCATTAAGTCCCAAATCAAACACTGATAAAACTTCAAATGGCCCTAACTTCTATACAGTACGTCCTACACCTATCAAAGTTTGCAACATACAAATGCTTGTAACTTTTTACTGGAGCGTCATAAAACCTTGAAATTTTGTAACACTAAAGTATTCGAGCCGCTTGTCAATTTAAGCTATCGCTCAAAGCTATGCTACCCTTAAGTCCCAAATAAAACACTGATAAAACTTCAAATGGCCCTTAATTCTATACAGTACGTCCTACACCTATCAAAGTTTGCAACATACAAATGCTTGTAACTTTTTACTGGAGCGTCATAAAACCTTGAAATTTTGTAACAATAAAGTACTCGAGCCTCTTGTCAATTTAAGCTATTGCTTAAAGCTATGCTACCCTTAAGTCCCAAATCAAACACTGATAAAACTTCAAATGGCCCTTACTTCTATACAGTACGTCCTACACCTATCAAAGTTTGCAACATACTAATGCTTGTAACTTTTTACTGGAGCGTCATAAAACCTTGAAATTTTGTAACAATAAAGTACTCGAGCCGCTTGTCAATTTAAGCTATCGCTCAAAGCTATGCTACCCTTAAGTCCCAAATCAAACACTGATAAAACTTCAAATGGCCCTAACTTCTATACGGTACTTCCTACACCTATCAAAGTTTGCAACATACAAATGCTTGTAACTTTTTACTGGAGCGTCATAAAACCTTGAAATTTTGTAACAATAAAGTACTCGAGCCTCTTGTCAATTTAAGCTATTGCTCAAAGCTATGCTACCCTTGAATCCCAAATCAAACACTGATAAAATTTCAAATGGCCCTAACTTCTGTACGGTACGTCCTACACCTATCAAAGTTTGCAACATACAAATGCTTGTAACTTTTTACTGGAGCGTCATAAAACCTTGAAATTTTGTAACAATAAAGTACTCGAGCCTCTTGTCAATTTAAGCTATTGCTTAAAGCTATGCTACCCTTAAGTCCCAAATCAAACACTGATAAAACTTCAAATGGCCCTTACTTCTATACAGTACGTCCTACACCTATCAAAGTTTGCAACATACTAATGCTTGTAACTTTTTACTGGAGCGTCATAAAACATTGAAATTTTGTAACAATAAAGTACTCGAGCCGCTTGTCAATTTAAGCTATCGCTCAAAGCTATGCTACCCTTAAGTCCCAAATCAAACACTGATAAAACTTCAAATGGCCCTAACTTCTATACGGTACGTCCTACACCTATCAAAGTTTGCAACATACAAATGCTTGTAACTTTTTACTGGAGCGTCATAAAACCTTGAAATTTGGTAACAATAAAGTACTCGAGCCGCTAGTCAATTTAAGCTATCGCTCAAAGCTATGCTACCATTGAATCCCAAATCAAACACTGATAAAACTTCAAATGGCCCTAACTTCTGTACGGTACGTCCTACTCCTATCAAAGTTTGCAACATACAAATGCTTGTAACTTTTTACTGGAGCGTCATAAAACCTTGAAATTTTGTAACAATGCTCGAATAATACTCGAGCCTCTTGTCTATTTAAGCTATCGCTGAAAGCTATGCTACCCTTGAGTCCCAAATCAAACACTGATAAAACTTCAAATAGCCCTAACTTCTATACGGTACGTCCTACACCTATCAAAGTTTGCAACATACAAATGCTTGTAACTTTTTACTGGAGCGTCATAAAACCTCGAAATTTTGTAACAATAAAGTACTCGAGCCTCTTGTCAATTTAAGATATTGCTCAAAGCTATGCTACCATTAAGTCCCAAATCAAACACTGATAAAACTTCAAATGGCCCTAACTTCTATACAGTACGTCCTACACCTATCAAAGTTTGCAACATACAAATGCTTGTAACTTTTTACTGGAGCGTCATAAAACCTTGAAATTTTGTAACACTAAAGTATTCGAGCCGCTTGTCAATTTAAGCTATCGCTCAAAGCTATGCTACCCTTAAGTCCCAAATAAAACACTGATAAAACTTCAAATGGCCCTTACTTCTATACAGTACGTCCTACACCTATCAAAGTTTGCAACATACAAATGCTTGTAACTTTTTACTGGAGCGTCATAAAACCTTGAAATTTTGTAACAATAAAGTACTCGAGCCTCTTGTCAATTTAAGCTATTGCTTAAAGCTATGCTACCCTTAAGTCCCAAATCAAACACTGATAAAACTTCAAATGGCCCTTACTTCTATACAGTACGTCCTACACCTATCAAAGTTTGCAACATACTAATGCTTGTAACTTTTTACTGGAGCGTCATAAAACCTTGAAATTTTGTAACAATAAAGTACTCGAGCCGCTTGTCAATTTAAGCTATCGCTCAAAGCTATGCTACCCTTAAGTCCCAAATCAAACACTGATAAAACTTCAAATGGCCCTAACTTCTATACGGTACTTCCTACACCTATCAAAGTTTGCAACATACAAATGCTTGTAACTTTTTACTGGAGCGTCATAAAACCTTGAAATTTTGTAACAATAAAGTACTCGAGCCTCTTGTCAATTTAAGCTATTGCTCAAAGCTATGCTACCCTTAAATCCTAAATCAAACACTGATAAAACTTCAAATGGCCCTAACTTCTGTACGGTACGTCCTACACCTATCAGAGTTTGCAACATTCAAATGATTGTAACTTTTTACTGGAGCGTCATAGAACCTTGAAATTTCGTAACAATAAAGTACTCGAGCCTCTTGTCAATTTAAGCTTTCGCTCAAAGCTATGCTACCCTTGAATCCCAAATCAAACACTGATAAAATTTCAAATGGCCCTAACTTCTGTACGGTACGTCCTACACCTATCAAAGTTTGCAACATACAAATGCTTGTAACTTTTTACTGGAGCGTCATAAAACCTTGAAATTTTGTAACAATAAAGTACTCGAGCCTCTTGTCAATTTAAGCTATTGCTTAAAGCTATGCTACCCTTAAGTCCCAAATCAAACACTGATAAAACTTCAAATGGCCCTTACTTCTATACAGTACGTCCTACACCTATCAAAGTTTGCAACATACTAATGCTTGTAACTTTTTACTGGAGCGTCATAAAACCTTGAAATTTTGTAACAATAAAGTACTCGAGCCGCTTGTCAATTTAAGCTATCGCTCAAAGCTATGCTACCCTTAAGTCCCAAATCAAACACTGATAAAACTTCAAATGGCCCTAACTTCTATACGGTACGTCCTACACCTATCAAAGTTTGCAACATACAAATGCTTGTAACTTTTTACTGGAGCGTCATAAAACCTTGAAATTTTGTAACAATAAAGTACTCGAGCCGCTTGTCAATTTAAGCTATTGCTCAAAGCTATGCTACCCTTAAGTCCCAAATAAAACACTGATAAAACTTCAAATGGCCCTTACTTCTATACAGTACGTCCTACACCTATCAAAGTTTGCAACATACAAATGCTTGTAACTTTTTACTGGAGCGTCATAAAACCTTGAAATTTTGTAACAATAAAGTACTCGAGCCTCTTGTCAATTTAAGCTATCTCTCAAAGCTATGCTACCCTTGAGTTCCAAATCAAACACTGATAAAACTTCAAATAGCCCTAACTTCTATACGGTACGTCCTACACCTATCAAAGTTTGCAACATACAAATGCTTGTAACTTTTTACTGGAGCGTCATAAAACCTTGAAATTTGGTAACAATAAAGTACTCGAGCCGCTAGTCAATTTAAGCTATCGCTCAAAGCTATGCTACCATTGAATCCCAAATCAAACACTGATAAAACTTCAAATGGCCCTAACTTCTATACGGTACGTCCTACTCCTATCAAAGTTTGCAACATACAAATGCTTGTAACTTTTTACTGGAGCGTCATAAAACCTTGAAATTTTGTAACAATGCTCGAATAATACTCGAGCCTCTTGTCAATTTAAGCTATCGCTGAAAGCTATGCTACCCTTGAGTCCCAAATCAAACACTGATAAAACTTCAAATAGCCCTAACTTCTATACGGTACGTCCTACACCTATCAAAGTTTGCAACATACAAATGCTTGTAACTTTTTACTGGAGCGTCATAAAACCTCGAAATTTTGTAACAATAAAGTACTCGAGCCTCTTGTCAATTTAAGCTATTGCTCAAAGCTATGCTACCATTAAGTCCCAAATCAAACACTGATAAAACTTCAAATGGCCCTAACTTCTATACAGTACGTCCTCCACCTATCAAAGTTTGCAACATACAAATGCTTGTAACTTTTTACTGGAGCGTCATAAAACCTTGAAATTTTGTAACACGAAAGTATTCGAGCCGCTTGTCAATTTAAGCTATCGCTCAAAGCTATGCTACCCTTAAGTCCCAAATAAAACACTGATAAAACTTCAAATGGCCCTTACTTCTATACAGTACGTCCTACACCTATCAAAGTTTGCAACATACAAATGCTTGTAACTTTTTACTGGAGCGTCATAAAACCTTGAAATTTTGTAACAATAAAGTACTCGAGCCTCTTGTCAATTTAAGCTATTGCTTAAAGCTATGCTACCCTTAAGTCCCAAATCAAACACTGATAAAACTTCAAATGGCCCTTACTTCTATACAGTACGTCCTACACCTATCAAAGTTTGCAACATACTAATGCTTGTAACTTTTTACTGGAGCGTCATAAAACCTTGAAATTTTGTAACAATAAAGTACTCGAGCCTCTTGTCAATTTAAGCTATTGCTCAAAGCTATGCTACCCTTAAATCCTAAATCAAACACTGATAAAACTTCAAATGGCCCTAACTTCTGTACGGTACGTCCTACACCTATCAGAGTTTGCAACATTCAAATGATTGTAACTTTTTACTGGAGCGTCATAGAACCTTGAAATTTGGTAACAATAAAGTACTCGAGCCTCTTGTCAATTTAAGCTTTCGCTCAAAGCTATGCTACCCTTGAATCCCAAATCAAACACTGATAAAATTTCAAATGGCCCTAACTTCTGTACGGTACGTCCTACACCTATCAAAGTTTGCAACATACAAATGCTTGTAACTTTTTACTGGAGCGTCATAAAACCTTGAAATTTTGTAACAATAAAGTACTCGAGCCTCTTGTCAATTTAAGCTATTGCTTAAAGCTATGCTACCCTTAAGTCCCAAATCAAACACTGATAAAACTTCAAATGGCCCTTACTTCTATACAGTACGTTCTACACCTATCAAAGTTTGCAACATACTAATGCTTGTAACTTTTTACTGGAGCGTCATAAAACCTTGAAATTTTGTAACAATAAAGTACTCGAGCCTCTTGTCAATTTAAGCTATTGCTCAAAGCTATGCTACCCTTAAGTCCAAAATAAAACACTGATAAAACTTCAAATGGCCCTTACTTCTATACAGTACGTCCTACACCTATCAAAGTTTGCAACATACAAATGCTTGTAACTTTTTACTGGACCGTCATAAAACCTTGAAATTTTGTAACAATAAAGTACTCGAGCCTCTTGTCAATTTAAGCTATCTCTCAAAGCTATGCTATCCTTGAGTTCCAAATCAAACACTGATAAAACTTCAAATAGCCCTAACTTCTATACGGTACGTCCTACACCTATCAAAGTGTGCAACATACAAATGCTTGTAACTTTTTACTGGAGCGTCATAAAACCTTGAAATTTGGTAACAATAAAGTACTCGAGCCTCTTGTCAATTTAAGCTATCGCTCAAAGCTATGCTACCCTTAAGTCCCAAATCAAACACTGATAAAACTTCAAATGGCCCTAACTTCTATACGGTACGTCCTACACCTATCAAAGTTTGCAACATACAAATGCTTGTAACTTTTTACTGGAGCGTCATAAAACCTTGAAATTTTGTAACAATAAAGTACTCGAGCCTCTTGTCAATTTAAGCTATTGCTCAAAGCTATGCTACCCTTAAGTCCCAAATAAAACACTGATAAAACTTCAAATGGCCCTTACTTCTATACAGTACGTCCTACACCTATCAAAGTTTGCAACATACAAATGCTTGTAACTTTTTACTGGAGCGTCATAAAACCTTGAAATTTTGTAACAATAAAGTACTCGAGCCTCTTGTCAATTTAAGCTATCTCTCAAAGCTATGCTACCCTTGAGTTCCAAATCAAACACTGATAAAACTTCAAATAGCCCTAACTTCTATACGGTACGTCCTACACCTATCAAAGTTTGCAACATACAAATGCTTGTAACTTTTTACTGGAGCGTCATAAAACCTTGAAATTTGGTAACAATAAAGTACTCGAGCCTCTTGTCAATTTAAGCTATCGCTCAAAGCTATGCTACCCTTGAATCCCAAATCAAACACTGATAAAACTTCAAATGGCCCTAACTTCTGTACGGTACGTCCTACACCTATCAAAGTTTGCAACATACAAATGCTTGTAACTTTTTACTGGAGCGTCATAAAACCTTGAAATTTGGTAAAAATAAAGTACTCGAGCCGCTAGTCAATTTAAGCTATCGCTCAAAGCTATGCTACCATTGAATCCCAAATCAAACACTGATAAAACTTCAAATGGCCCTAACTTCTGTACGGTACGTCCTACTCCTATCAAAGTTTGCAACATACAAATGCTTGTAACTTTTTACTGGAGCGTCATAAAACCTTGAAATTTTGTAACAATAAAGTACTCGAGCCTCTTGTCAATTTAAGCTATCGCTCAAAGCTATGCTACCCTTGAGTCCCAAATCAAACACTGATAAAACTTCAAATAGCCCTAACTTCTATACGGTACGTCCTACACCTATCAAAGTTTGCAACATACAAATGCTTGTAACTTTTTACTGGAGCGTCATAAAACCTCGAAATTTTGTAACAATAAAGTACTCGAGCCTCTTGTCAATTTAAGCTATTGCTCAAAGCTATGCTACCCTTAAGTCCCAAATCAAACACTGATAAAACTTCAAATGGCCCTAACTTCTATACAGTACGTCCTACACCTATCAAAGTTTGCAACATACAAATGCTTGTAACTTTTTACTGGAGCGTCATAAAACCTTGAAATTTTGTAACAATAAAGTACTCGAGCCGCTTGTCAATTTAAGCTATCGCTCAAAGCTATGCCACCCTTAAGTCCCAAATAAAACACTGATAAAACTTCAAATGGCCCTTACTTCTATACAGTACGTCCTACACCTATCAAAGTTTGCAACATACAAATGCTTGTAACTTTTTACTGGAGCGTCATAAAACCTTGAAATTTTGTAACAATAAAGTACTCGAGCCTCTTGTCAATTTAAGCTATTGCTCAAAGCTATGCTACCCTTAAGTCCCAAATCAAACACTGATAAAACTTCAAATGGCCCTTACTTCTATACAGTACGTCCTACACCTATCAAAGTTTGCAACATACAAATGCTTGTAACTTTTTACTGGAGCGTCATAAAAACTTGAAATTTTGTAACAATAAAGTACTCGAGCCGCTTGTCAATTTAAGCTATCGCTCAAAGCTATGCTACCCTTAAGTCCCAAATCAAACACTGATAAAACTTCAAATGGCCCTAACTTCTATACGGTACGTCCTACACCTATCAAAGTTTGCAACATACAAATGCTTGTAACTTTTTACTGGAGCGTCATAAAACCTTGAAATTTTGTAACAATAAAGTACTCGAGCCTCTTGTCAATTTAAGCTATTGCTCAAAGCTATGCTACCCTTAAGTCCCAAATAAAACACTGATAAAACTTCATACGGCCCTTACTTCTATACAGTACGTCCTACACCTATCAAAGTTTGCAACATACAAATGCTTGTAACTTTTTACTGGAGCGTCATAAAACCTTGAAATTTTGTAACAATAAAGTACTCGAGCCTCTTGTCAATTTAAGCTATCTCTCAAAGCTATGCTACCCTTGAGTTCCAAATCAAACACTGATAAAACTTCAAATAGCCCTAACTTCTATACGGTACGTCCTACACCTATCAAAGTTTGCAACATACAAATGCTTGTAACTTTTTACTGGAGCGTCATAAAACCTTGAAATTTGGTAACAATAAAGTACTCGAGCCGCTAGTCAATTTAAGCTATCGCTCGAAGCTATGCTACAATTGAATCCCAAATCAAACACTGATAAAACTTCAAATGGCCCTAACTTCTGTACGGTACGTCCTACTCCTATCAAAGTTTGCAACATACAAATGCTTGTAACTTTTTACTGGAGCGTCATAAAACCTTGAAATTTTGTAACAATAAAGTACTCGAGCCTCTTGTCAATTTAAGCTATCGCTCAAAGCTATGCTACCCTTGAGTCCCAAATCAAACACTGATAAAACTTCAAATGGCCCTAACTTCTGTACGGTACGTCCTACACCTATCAAAGTTTGCAACATACAAATGCTTGTAACTTTTTACTGGAGCGTCATAAAACCTTGAAATTTTGTAACAATAAAGTACTCGAGCCGCTTGTCAATTTAAGCTTTCGCTCTAAGCTATGCTACCCTTGAGTCCCAAATCAAACACTGATAAAACTTCAAATGGCCCTAACTTCTGTATGGTACGTCCTACTCCTATCAAAGTTTGCAACATACAAATGCTTGTAACTTTTTACTGGAGCGTCATAAAACCTTGAAATTTTGTAACAATAAAGTACTCGAGCCTCTTGTCAATTTAAGCTATCGCTCAAAGCTATGCTACCCTTGAGTCCCAAATCAAACACTGATAAAACTTCAAATGGCCCTAACTTCTGTACGGTACGTTCTACACCTATCAAAGTTTGCAACATACAAATGCTTGTAACTTTTTACTGGAGCGTCATAAAACCTTGAAATTTTGTAACAATAAAGTACTCGAGCCGCTTGTCAATTTAAGCTATCGCTCAAAGCTATGCTACCCTTAAGTCCCAAATCAAACACTGATAAAACTTCAAATGGCCCTAACTTCTATACGGTACGTCCTACACCTATCAAAGTTTGCAACATACAAATGCTTGTAACTTTTTACTGGAGCGTCATAAAACCTTGAAATTTTGTAACAATAAAGTACTCGAGCCTCTTGTCAATTTAAGCTATTGCTCAAAGCTATGCTACCCTTAAGTCCCAAATCAAACACTCATAAAACTTCAAATGGCCCTAACTTCTATACAGTACGTCCTACACCTATCAAAGTTTGCAACATACAAATGCTTGTAACTTTTTACTGGAGCGTCATAAAATATTGAAATTTTGTAACAATAAAGTACTCGAGCCGCTTGTCAATTTAAGCTATCGCTCAAAGCTATGCTACCCTTAAGTCCCAAATAAAACACTGATAAAACTTCAAATGGCCCTTACTTCTATACAGTACGTCCTACACCTATCAAAGTTTGCAACATACAAATGCTTGTAACTTTTTACTGGAGCGTCATAAAACCTTGAAATTTTGTAACAATAAAGTACTCGAGCCTCTTGTCAATTTAAGCTATCTCTCAAAGCTATGCTACCCTTGAGTTCCAAATCAAACACTGATAAAACTTCAAATAGCCCTAACTTCTATACGGTACGTCCTACACCTATCAAAGTTTGCAACATACAAATGCTTGTAACTTTTTACTGGAGCGTCATAAAACCTTGAAATTTTGTAACAATAAAGTACTCGAGCCTCTTGTCAATTTAAGCTATAGCTCAAAGCTATGCTACCCTTGAGTCCCAAATCAAACACTGATAAAACTTCAAATGGCCCTAACTTCTGTACGGTACGTCCTACACCTATCAAAGTTTGCAACATACAAATGCTTGTAACTTTTTACTGGAGCGTCATAAAACCTTGAAATTTTGTAACAATAAAGTAATCGAGCCTCTTGTCAATTTAAGCTATTGCTCAAAGCTATGCTACCCTTAAGTCCCAAATCAAACACTGATAAAACTTCAAATGGCCCTAACTTCTGTACGGTACGTCCTACTCCTATCAAAGTTTGCAACATACAAATGCTTGTAACTTTTTACTGGAGCGTCATAAAACCTTGAAATTTTGTAACAATAAAGTACTCGAGCCTCTTGTCAATTTAAGCTATAGCTCAAAGCTATGCTACCCTTGAGTCCCAAATCAAACACTGATAAAACTTCAAATGGCCCTAACTTCTGTACGGTACGTCCTACACCTATCAAAGTTTGCAACATACAAATGCTTGTAACTTTTTACTGGAGCGTCATAAAACCTTGAAATTTTGTAACAATAAAGTACTCGAGCCGCTTGTCAATTTAAGCTATCGCTCAAAGCTATGCTACCCTTAAGTCCCAAATCAAACACTGATAAAACTTCAAATGGCCCTAACTTCTATACGGTACGTCCTACACCTATCAAAGTTTGCAGCATACAAATGCTTGTAACTTTTTACTGGAGCGTCATAAAACCTTGAAATTTGGTAACAATAAAGTACTCGAGCCTCTTGTCAATTTAAGCTATCGCTCAAAGCTATGCTACCCTTAAGTCCCAAATCAAACACTGATAAAACTTCAAATGGCCCTAACTTCTATACGGTACGTCCTACACCTATCAAAGTTTGCAACATACAAATGCTTGTAACTTTTTACTGGAGCGTCATAAAACCTTGAAATTTTGTAACAATAAAGTACTCGAGCCTCTTGTCAATTTAAGCTATCTCTCAAAGCTATGCTACCCTTGAGTTCCAAATCAAACACTGATAAAACTTCAAATAGCCCTAACTTCTATACGGTACGTCCTACACCTATCAAAGTTTGCAGCATACAAATGCTTGTAACTTTTTACTGGAGCGTCATAAAACCTTGAAATTTGGTAACAATAAAGTACTCGAGCCTCTTGTCAATTAAAGCTATCGCTCAAAGCTATGCTACCCTTAAGTCCCAAATCAAACACTGATAAAACTTCAAATGGCCCTAACTTCTATACGGTACGTCCTACACCTATCAAAGTTTGCAACATACAAATGCTTGTAACTTTTTACTGGAGCGTCATAAAACCTTGAAGTTTTGTAACAATAAAGTACTCGAGCCTCTTGTCAATTTAAGCTATTGCTCAAAGCTATGCTACCCTTAAGTCCCAAATAAAACACTGATAAAACTTCAAATGGCCCTTACTTCTATACAGTACGTCCTACACCTATCAAAGTTTGAAACATACAAATGCTTGTAACTTTTTACTGGAGCGTCATAAAACCTTGACATTTTGTAACAATAAAGTACTCGAGCCGCTTGTCAATTTAAGCTATCGCTCAAAGCTATGCTACCATTGAATCCCAAATCAAACACTGATAAAACTTCAAATGGCCCTAACTTCTGTACGGTACGTCCTACACCTATCAAAGTTTGCAACATACAAATGTTTGTAACTTTTTACTGGAGCGTCATAAAACCTTGAAATTTTGTAACAATAAAGTACTCGAGCCGCTAGTCAATTTAAGCTATCGCTCAAAGCTATGCTACCATTGAATCCCAAATCAAACACTGATAAATCTTCAAATGGCCCTAACTTCTGTACGGTACGTCCTACACCTATCAAAGTTTGCAACATACAAATGCTTGTAACTTTTTACTGGAGCGTCATAAAACCTTGAAATTTTGTAACAATAAAGTACTCGAGCCTCTTGTCAATTTAAGCTATTGCTCAAAGCTATGCTACCCTTAAGTCCCAAATAAAACACTGATAAAACTTCAAATGGCCCTTACTTCTATACAGTACGTCCTACACCTATCAAAGTTTGCAACATACAAATGCTTGTAACTTTTTACTGGAGCGTCATAAAACCTTGAAATTTTGTAACAATAAAGTACTCGAGCCTCTTGTCAATTTAAGCTATCTCTCAAAGCTATGCTACCCTTGAGTTCCAAATCAAACACTGATAAAACTTCAAATAGCCCTAACTTCTATACGGTACGTCCTACACCTATCAAAGTTTGCAACATACAAATGCTTGTAACTTTTTACTGGAGCGTCATAAAACCTTGAAATTTGGTAACAATAAAGTACTCGAGCCTCTTGTCAATTTAAGCTATCGCTCAAAGCTATGCTACCGTTAAGTCCCAAATCAAACACTGATAAAACTTCAAATGGCCCTAACTTCTATACGGTACGTCCTACACCTATCAAAGTTTGCAACATACAAATGCTTGTAACTTTTTACTGGAGCGTCATAAAACCTTGAAATTTTGTAACAATAAAGTACTCGAGCCTCTTGTCAATTTAAGCTATTGCTCAAAGCTATGCTACCCTTAAGTCCCAAATAAAACACTGATAAAACTTCAAATGGCCCTTACTTCTATACAGTACGTCCTACACCTATCAAAGTTTGCACCATACAAATGCTTGTAACTTTTTACTGGAGCGTCATAAAACCTTGAAATTTTGTAACAATAAAGTACTCGAGCCTCTTGTCAATTTAAGCTATCTCTCAAAGCTATGCTACCCTTGAGTTCCAAATCAAACACTGATAAAACTTCAAATAGCCCTAACTTCTATACGGTACGTCCTACACCTATCAAAGTTTCCAACATACAAATGCTTGTAACTTTTTACTGGAGCGTCATAAAACCTTGAAATTTGGTAACAATAAAGTACTCGAGCCGCTAGTCAATTTAAGCTATCGCTCAAAGCTATGCTACCATTGAATCCCAAATCAAACACTGATAAAACTTCAAATGGCCCTAACTTCTATACGGTACGTCCTACACCTATCAAAGTTTGCAACATACAAATGCTTGTAACTTTTTACTGGAGCGTCATAAAACCTTGAAGTTTTGTAACAATAAAGTACTCGAGCCTCTTGTCAATTTAAGCTATTGCTCAAAGCTATGCTACCCTTAAGTCCCAAATAAAACACTGATAAAGCTTCAAATGGCCCTAACTTCTATACAGTACGTCCTACACCTATCAAAGTTTGAAACATACAAATGCTTGTAACTTTTTACTGGAGCGTCATAAAACCTTGAAATTTTGTAACAATAAAGTACTCGAGCCGCTTGTCAATTTAAGCTATCGCTCAAAGCTATGCTACCATTGGATCCCAAATCAAACACTGATAAAACTTCAAATGGCCCTAACTTCTGTACGGTACGTCCTACACCTATCAAAGTTTGCAACATACAAATGCTTGTAACTTTTTACTGGAGCGTCATAAAACCTTGAAATTTTGTAACAATAAAGTACTCGAGCCGCAAGTCAATTTAAGCTATCGCTCAAAGCTATGCTACCATTGAATCCCAAATCAAACACTGATAAATCTTCAAATGGCCCTAACTTCTGTACGGTACGTCCTACACCTATCAAAGTTTGCAACATACAAATGCTTGTAACTTTTTACTGGAGCGTCATAAAACCTTGAAATTTTGTAACAATAAAGTACTCGAGCCTCTTGTCAATTTAAGCTATTGCTCAAAGCTATGCTACCCTTAAGTCCCAAATAAAACACTGATAAAACTTCAAATGGCCCTTACTTCTATACAGTACGTCCTACACCTATCAAAGTTTGCAACATACAAATGCTTGTAACTTTTTACTGGAGCGTCATAAAACCTTGAAATTTTGTAACAATAAAGTACTCGAGCCTCTTGTCAATTTAAGCAATCTCTCAAAGCTATGCTACCCTTGAATTCCAAATCAAACACTGATAAAACTTCAAATAGCCCTAACTTCTATACGGTACGTCCTACACCTATCAAAGTTTGCAACATACAAATGCTTGTAACTTTTTACTGGAGCGTCATAAAACCTTGAAATTTGGTAACAATAAAGTACTCGAGCCTCTTGTCAATTTAAGCTATCGCTCAAAGCTATGCTACCCTTAAGTCCCAAATCAAACACTGATAAAACTTCAAATGGCCCTAACTTCTATACGGTACGTCCTACACCTATCAAAGTTTGCAACATACAAATGCTTGTAACTTTTTACTGGAGCGTCATAAAACCTTGAAATTTTGTAACAATAAAGTACTCGAGCCTCTTGTCAATTTAAGCTATTGCTCAAAGCTATGCTACCCTTAAGTCCCAAATAAAACACTGATAAAACTTCAAATGGCCCTTACTTCTATACAGTACGTCCTACACCTATCAAAGTTTGCACCATACAAATGCTTGTAACTTTTTACTGGAGCGTCATAAAACCTTGAAATTTTGTAACAATAAATTACTCGAGCCTCTTGTCAATTTAAGCTATCTCTCAAAGCTATGCTACCCTTGAGTCCCAAATCAAACACTGATAAAACTTCAAATGGCCCTTTCTTCTATACAGTACGTCCTACACCTATCAAAGTTTGCAACATACAAATGCTTGTAACTTTTTACTGGAGCGTCATAAAACCTTGAAATTTTGTAACAATAAAGTACTCGAGCCTCTTGTCAATTTAAGCTATTGCTCAAAGCTATGCTACCCTTAAGTCCCAAATCAAACACTGATAAAACTTCAAATGGCCCTTACTTCTATACAGTACGTCCTACACCTATCAAAGTTTGCAACATACAAATGCTTGTAACTTTTTACTGGAGCGTCACAAAACCTTGAAATTTTGTAACAATAAAGTACTCGAGCCGCTTGTCAATTTAAGCTATCGCTCAAAGCTATGCTACCCTTAAGTCCCAAATCAAACACTGATAAAACTTCAAATGGCCCTAACTTCTATACGGTACGTCCTACACCTATCAAAGTTTGCAACATACAAATGCTTGTAACTTTTTACTGGAGCGTCATAAAACCTTGAAATTTTGTAACAATAAAGTACTCGAGCCTCTTGTCAATTTAAGCTATTGCTCAAAGCTATGCTACCCTTAAGTCCCAAATAAAACACTGATAAAACTTCAAATGGCCCTTACTTCTATACAGTACGTCCTACACCTATCAAAGTTTGCAACATACAAATGCTTGTAACTTTTTACTGGAGCGTCATAAAACCTTGAAATTTTGTAACAATAAAGTACTCGAGCCTCTTGTCAATTTAAGCTATCTCTCAAGGCTATGCTACCCTTGAGTTCCAAATCAAACACTGATAAAACTTCAAATAGCCCTAACTTCTATACTGTACGTCCTACACCTATCAAAGTTTGCAACATACAAATGCTTGTAACTTTTTACTGGAGCGTCATAAAACCTTGAAATTTGGTAACAATAAAGTACTCGAGCCGCTAGTCAATTTAAGCTATCGCTCAAAGCTATGCTACCATTGAATCCCAAATCAAACACTGATAAAACTTCAAATGGCCCTAACTTCTGTACGGTACGTCCTACTCCTATCAAAGTTTGCAACATACAAATGCTTGTAACTTTTTACTGGAGCGTCATAAAACCTTGAAATTTTGTAACAATAAAGTACTCGAGCCTCTTGTCAATTTAAGCTATCGCTCAAAGCTATGCTACCCTTGAGTCCCAAATCAAACACTGATAAAACTTCAAATGGCCCTAACTTCTGTACGGTACGTCCTACACCTATCAAAGTTTGCAACATACAAATGCTTGTAACTTTTTACTGGAGCGTCATAAAACCTTGAAATTTTTTAACAATAAAGTACTCGAGCCTCTTGTCAATTTAAGCTATTGCTCAAAGCTATGCTACCCTTAAGTCCCAAATCAAACACTGATAAAACTTCAAATGGCCCTAACTTCTGTACGGTACGTCCTACTCCTATTAAAGTTTGCAACATACAAATGCTTGTAACTTTTTACTGGAGCGTCATAAAACCTTGAAATTTTGTAACAATAAAGTACTCGAGCCTCTTGTCAATTTAAGCTATCGCTCAAAGCTATGCTACCCTTGAGTCCCAAATCAAACACTGATAAAACTTCAAATGGCCCTAACTTCTGTACGGTACGTCCTACACCTATCAAAGTTTGCAACATACAAATGCTTGTAACATTTTACTGGAGCGTCATAAAACCTTGAAATTTTGTAACAATAAAGTACTCGAGCCTCTTGTCAATTTAAGCTATTGCTCAAAGCTATGCTACCCTTAAGTCCCAAATCAAACACTGATAAAACTTCAAATGGCCCTAACTTCTATACAGTACGTCCTACACCTATCAAAGTTTGCAACATACAAATGCTTGTAACTTTTTACTGGAGCGTCATAAAACCTTGAAATTTTGTAACAATAAAGTACTCGAGCCGCTTGTCAATTTAAGCTATCGCTCAAAGCTATGCTACCCTTAAGTCCCAAATAAAACACTGATAAAACTTCAAATGGCCCTTACTTCTATACAGTACGTCCTACACCTATCAAAGTTTGCAACATACAAATGCTTGTAACTTTTTACTGGAGCGTCATAAAACCTTGAAATTTTGTAACAATAGAGTACTCGAGCCTCTTGTCAATTTAAGCTATCTCTCAAAGCTATGCTACCCTTGAGTTCCAAATCAAACACTGATAAAACTTCAAATAGCCCTAACTTCTATACGGTACGTCCTACACCTATCAAAGTTTGCAACATACAAATGCTTGTAACTTTTTACTGGAGCGTCATAAAACCTTGAAATTTGGTAACAATAAAGTACTCGAGCCGCTAGTCAATTTAAGCTATCGCTCAAAGCTATGCTACCATTGAATCCCAAATCAAACACTGATAAAACTTCAAATGGCCCTTACTTCTATACAGTACGTCCTACACCCATCAAAGTTTGCAACATACAAATGCTTGTAACTTTTTACTGGAGCGTCATAAAACCTTGAAATTTTGTACCAATAAAGTACTCGAGCCTCTTGTCAATTTAAGCTATCTCTCAAAGCTATGCTACCCTTGAGTTCCAAATCAAACACTGATAAAACTTCAAATAGCCCTAACTTCTATACGGTACGTCCTACACCTATCAAAGTTTGCAACATACAAATGCTTGTAACTTTTTACTGGAGCGTCATAAAACCTTGAAATTTGGTAACAATAAAGTACTCGAGCCCCTTGTCAATTTAAGCTATCGCTCAAAGCTATGCTACCATTGAATCCCAAATCAAACACTGATAAAACTTCAAATGGCCCTAACTTCTGTACGGTATGTCCTACACCTATCAAAGTTTGCAACATACAAATGCTTGTAACTTTTTACTGGAGCGTCATAAAACCTTGAAATTTTGTAACAATGAAGTACTCGAGCCGCTAGTCAATTTAAGCTATCGCTCAAAGCTATGCTACCCTTAAGTCCCAAATCAAACACTGATAAAACTTCAAATGGCCCTAACTTCTGTACGGTACGTCCTACTCCTATCAAAGTTTGCAACATACAAATGCTTGTAACTTTTTACTGGAGCGTCATAAAACCTTGAAATTTTGTAACAATAAAGTACTCGAGCCTCTTGTCAATTTAAGCTATCGCTCAAAGCTATGCTACCCTTGAGTCCCAAATCAAACACTGATAAAACTTTAAATTGCCCTTACTTCTGTACGGTACGTCCTACACCTATCAAAGTTTGCAACATCCAAATGCTTGTAACTTTTTACTGGAGCGTCATAAAACCTTGAAATTTTGTAACAATAAAGTACTCGAGCCGCTTGTCAATTTAAGCTATCGCTCAAAGCTATGCTACCCTTAAGTCCCAAATCAAACACTGATAAAACTTCAAATGGCCCTAACTTCTATACGGTACGTCCTACACCTATCAAAGTTTGCAACATACAAATGCTTGTAACTTTTTACTGGAGCGTCATAAAACCTTGAAATTTTGTAACAATAAAGTACTCGAGCCTCTTGTCAATTTAAGCTATTGCTCAAAGCTATGCTACCCTTAAGTCCCAAATAAAACACTGATAAAACTTCAAATGGCCCTTACTTCTATACAGTACGTCCTACACCTATCAAAGTTTGCAACATACAAATGCTTGTAACTTTTTACTGGAGCGTCATAAAACCTTGAAATTTTGTAACAATAAAGTACTCGAGCCTCTTGTCAATTTAAGCTATCTCTCAAGGCTATGCTACCCTTGAGTTCCAAATCAAACACTGATAAAACTTCAAATAGCCCTAACTTCTATACTGTACGTCCTACACCTATCAAAGTTTGCAACATACAAATGCTTGTAACTTTTTACTGGAGCGTCATAAAACCTTGAAATTTGGTAAAAATAAAGTACTCGAGCCGCTAGTCAATTTAAGCTATCGCTCAAAGCTATGCTACCATTGAATCCCAAATCAAACACTGATAAAACTTCAAATGGCCCTAATTTCTGTACGGTACGTCCTACTCCTATCAAAGTTTGCAACATACAAATGCTTGTAACTTTTTACTGGAGCGTCATAAAACCTTGAAATTTTGTAACAATAAAGTACTCGAGCCTCTTGTCAATTTAAGCTATCGCTCAAAGCTATGCTACCCTTGAGTCCCAAATCAAACACTGATAAAACTTCAAATGGCCCTAACTTCTGTACGGTACGTCCTACACCTATCAAAGTTTGCAACATACAAATGCTTGTAACTTTTTACTGGAGCGTCATAAAACCTTGAAATTTTGTAACAATAAAGTACTCGAGCCTCTTGTCAATTTAAGCTATTGCTCAAAGCTATGCTACCCTTAAGTCCCAAATCAAACACTGATAAAACTTCAAATGGCCCTAACTTCTGTACGGTACGTCCTACTCCTATCAAAGTTTGCAACATACAAATGCTTGTAACTTTTTACTGGAGCGTCATAAAACCTTGAAATTTTGTAACAATAAAGTACTCGAGCCTCTTGTCAATTTAAGCTATCGCTCAAAGCTATGCTACCCTTGAGTCCCAAATCAAACACTGATAAAACTTCAAATGGCCCTAACTTCTATACGGTACGTCCTACACCTATCAAAGTTTGCAACATACAAATGCTTGTAACATTTTACTGGAGCGTCATAAAACCTTGAAATTTTGTAACAATAAAGTACTCGAGCCTCTTGTCAATTTAAGCTATTGCTCAAAGCTATGCTACCATTAAGTCCCAAATCAAACACTGATAAAACTTCAAATGGCCCTAACTTCTATACAGTACGTCCTACACCTATCAAAGTTTGCAACATACAAATGCTTGTAACTTTTTACTGGAGCGTCATAAAACCTTGAAATTTTGTAACAATAAAGTACTCGAGCCGCTTGTCAATTTAAGCTATCGCTCAAAGCTATGCTACCCTTAAGTCCCAAATAAAACACTGATAAAACTTCAAATGGCCCTTACTTCTATACAGTACGTCCTACACCTATCAAAGTTTGCAACATACAAATGCTTGTAACTTTTTACTGGAGCGTCATAAAACCTTGAAATTTTGTAACAATAGAGTACTCGAGCCTCTTGTCAATTTAAGCTATCTCTCAAAGCTATGCTACCCTTGAGTTCCAAATCAAACACTGATAAAACTTCAAATAGCCCTAACTTCTATACGGTACGTCCTACACCTATCAAAGTTTGCAACATACAAATGCTTGTAACTTTTTACTGGAGCGTCATAAAACCTTGAAATTTGGTAACAATAAAGTACTCGAGCCGCTAGTCAATTTAAGCTATCGCTCAAAGCTATGCTACCATTGAATCCCAAATCAAACACTGATAAAACTTCAAATGGCCCTTACTTCTATACAGTACGTCCTACACCCATCAAAGTTTGCAACATACAAATGCTTGTAACTTTTTACTGGAGCGTCATAAAACCTTGAAATTTTGTACCAATAAAGTACTCGAGCCTCTTGTCAATTTAAGCTATCTCTCAAAGCTATGCTACCCTTGAGTTCCAAATCAAACACTGATAAAACTTCAAATAGCCCTAACTTCTATACGGTACGTCCTACACCTATCAAAGTTTGCAACATACAAATGCTTGTAACTTTTTACTGGAGCGTCATAAAACCTTGAAATTTGGTAACAATAAAGTACTCGAGCCGCTAGTCAATTTAAGCTATCGCTCAAAGCTATGCTACCATTGAATCCCAAATCAAACACTGATAAAACTTCAAATGGCCCTAACTTCTGTACGGTATGTCCTACACCTATCAAAGTTTGCAACATACAAATGCTTGTAACTTTTTACTGGAGCGTCATAAAACCTTGAAATTTTGTAACAATAAAGTACTCGAGCCGCTAGTCAATTTAAGCTATCGCTCAAAGCTATGCTACCCTTAAGTCCCAAATCAAACACTGATAAAACTTCAAATGGCCCTAACTTCTGTACGGTACGTCCTACTCCTATCAAAGTTTGCAACATACAAATGCTTGTAACTTTTTACTGGAGCGTCATAAAACCTTGAAATTTTGTAACAATAAAGTACTCGAGCCTCTTGTCAATTTAAGCTATCGCTCAAAGCTATGCTACCCTTGAGTCCCAAATCAAACACTGATAAAACTTTAAATTGCCCTTACTTCTGTACGGTACGTCCTACACCTATCAAAGTTTGCAACATACAAATGCTTGTAACTTTTTACTGGAGCGTCATAAAACCTTGAAATTTTGTAACAATAAAGTACTCGAGCCGCTTGTCAATTTAAGCTATCGCTCAAAGCTATGCTACCCTTAAGTCCCAAATCAAACACTGATAAAACTTCAAATGGCCCTAACTTCTATACGGTACGTCCTACACCTATCAAAGTTTGCAACATACAAATGCTTGTAACTTTTTACTGGAGCGTCATAAAACCTTGAAATTTTGTAACAATAAAGTACTCGAGCCTCTTGTCAATTTAAGCTATCGCTCAAAGCTATGCTACCCTTGAGTCCCAAATCAAACACTGATAAAACTTCAAATGGCCCTAACTTCTGTACGGTACGTCCTACACCTATCAAAGTTTGCAACATACAAATGCTTGTAACTTTTTACTGGAGCGTCATAAAACCTTGAAATTTTGTAACAATAAAGTACTCGAGCCTCTTGTCAATTTAAGCTATCGCTCAAAGCTATGCTACCCTTGAGTCCCAAATCAAACACTGATAAAACTTCAAATGGCCCTAACTTCTATACGGTACGTCCTACACCTATCAAAGTTTGCAACATACAAATGCTTGTAACTTTTTACTGGAGCGTCATAAAACCTTGAAATTTTGTAACAATAAAGTACTCGAGCCTCTTGTCAATTTAAGCTATTGCTCAAAGCTATGCTACCCTTAAGTCCCAAATCAAACACTGATAAAACTTCAAATGGCCCTAACTTCTGTACGGTACGTCCTCCTCCTATCAAAGTTTGCAACATACAAATGCTTGTAACTTTTTACTGGAGCGTCATTAAACCTTGAAATTTGGTAACAATAAAGTACTCGAGCCGCTAGTCAATTTAAGCTATCGCTCAAAGCTATGCTACCATTGAATCCCAAATCAAACACTGATAAAACTTCAAATGGCCCACACTTCTATACAGTACGTCCTACACCTATCAAAGTTTGCAACATACAAATGCTTGTAACTTTTTACTGGAGCGTCATAAAACCTTGAAATTTTGTAACAATAAAGTACTCGAGCCTCTTGTCAATTTAAGCTATTGCTCAAAGCTATGCTACCCTTAAGTCGCAAATAAAACACTGATAAAACTTCAAATGGCCCTAACTTCTATACAGTACGTCCTACACCTATCAAAGTTTGAAACATACAAATGCTTGTAACTTTTTACTGGAGCGTCATAAAACCTTGAAATTTTGTAACAATAAAGTACTCGAGCCGCTTGTCAATTTAAGCTATCGCTCAAAGCTATGCTACCATTGAATCCCAAATCAAACACTGATAAAACTTCAAATGGCCCTAACTTCTGTACGGTACGTCCTACACCTATCAAAGTTTGCAACATACAAATGTTTGTAACTTTTTACTGGAGCGTCATAAAACCTTGAAATTTTGTAACAATAAAGTACTCGAGCCGCTAGTCAATTTAAGCTATCGCTCAAAGCTATGCTACCATTGAATCCCAAATAAAACACTGATAAAACTTCAAATGGCCCTTACTTCTATACAGTACGTCCTACACCTATCAAAGTTTGCAACATACAAATGCTTGTAACTTTTTACTGGAGCGTCATAAAACCTTGAAATTTTGTAACAATAAAGTACTCGAGCCTCTTGTCAATTTAAGCTATCTCTCAAAGCTATGCTACCCTTGAGTTCCAAATCAAACACTGATAAAACTTCAAATAGCCCTAACTTCTATACTGTACGTCCTACACCTATCAAAGTTTGCAACATACAAATGCTTGTAACTTTTTACTGGAGCGTCATAAAACCTTGAAATTTGGTAACAATAAAGTACTCGAGCCTCTTGTCAATTTAAGCTATCGCTCAAAGCTATGCTACCCTTAAGTCCCAAATCAAACACTGATAAAACTTCAAATGGCCCTAACTTCTATACGGTACGTCCTACTCCTATCAAAGTTTGCAACATACAAATGCTTGTAACTTTTTACTGGAGCGTCATAAAACCTTGAAATTTTGTAACAATAAAGTACTCGAGCCTCTTGTCAATTTAAGCTATCGCTCAAAGCTATGCTACCCTTGAGTCCCAAATCAAACACTGATAAAACTTCAAATGGCCCTAACTTCTGTACGGTACGTCCTACACCTATCAAAGTTTGCAACATACAAATGCTTGTAACTTTTTACTGGAGCGTCATAAAACCTTGAAATTTTGTAACAATAAAGTACTCGAGCCTCTTGTCAATTTAAGCTATTGCTCAAAGCTATGCTACCCTTAAGTCCCAAATCAAACACTGATAAAACTTCAAATGGCCCTAACTTCTGTACGGTACGTCCTACTCCTATCAAAGTTTGCAACATACAAATGCTTGTAACTTTTTACTGGAGCGTCATAAAACCTTGAAATTTTGTAACAATAAAGTACTCGAGCCTCTTGTCAATTTAAGCTATCGCTCAAAGCTATGCTACCCTTGAGTCCCAAATCAAACACTGATAAAACTTCAAATGGCCCTAACTTCTGTACGGTACGTCCTACACCTATCAAAGTTTGCAACATACAAATGCTTGTAACATTTTACTGGAGCGTCATAAAACCTTGAAATTTTGTAACAATAAAGTACTCGAGCCTCTTGTCAATTTAAGCTATTGCTCAAAGCTATGCTACCATTAAGTCCCAAATCAAACACTGATAAAACTTCAAATGGCCCTAACTTCTATACAGTACGTCCTACACCTATCAAAGTTTGCAACATACAAATGCTTGTAACTTTTTACTGGAGCGTCATAAAACCTTGAAATTTTGTAACAATAAAGTACTCGAGCCGCTTGTCAATTTAAGCTATCGCTCAAAGCTATGCTACCCTTAAGTCCCAAATAAAACACTGATAAAACTTCAAATGGCCCTTACTTCTATACAGTACGTCCTACACCTATCAAAGTTTGCAACATACAAATGCTTGTAACTTTTTACTGGAGCGTCATAAAACCTTGAAATTTTGTAACAATAGAGTACTCGAGCCTCTTGTCAATTTAAGCTATCTCTCAAAGCTATGCTACCCTTGAGTTCCAAATCAAACACTGATAAAACTTCAAATAGCCCTAACTTCTATACGGTACGTCCTACACCTATCAAAGTTTGCAACATACAAATGCTTGTAACTTTTTACTGGAGCGTCATAAAACCTTGAAATTTGGTAACAATAAAGTACTCGAGCCGCTAGTCAATTTAAGCTATCGCTCAAAGCTATGCTACCATTGAATCCCAAATCAAACACTGATAAAACTTCAAATGGCCCTTACTTCTATACAGTACGTCCTACACCCATCAAAGTTTGCAACATACAAATGCTTGTAACTTTTTACTGGAGCGTCATAAAACCTTGAAATTTTGTACCAATAAAGTACTCGAGCCTCTTGTCAATTTAAGCTATCTCTCAAAGCTATGCTACCCTTGAGTTCCAAATCAAACACTGATAAAACTTCAAATAGCCCTAACTTCTATACGGTACGTCCTACACCTATCAAAGTTTGCAACATACAAATGCTTGTAACTTTTTAGTGGAGCGTCATAAAACCTTGAAATTTGGTAACAATAAAGTACTCGAGCCGCTAGTCAATTTAAGCTATCGCTCAAAGCTATGCTACCATTGAATCCCAAATCAAACACTGATAAAACTTCAAATGGCCCTAACTTCTGTACGGTATGTCCTACACCTATCAAAGTTTGCAACATACAAATGCTTGTAACTTTTTACTGGAGCGTCATAAAACCTTGAAATTTTGTAACAATAAAGTACTCGAGCCGCTAGTCAATTTAAGCTATCGCTCAAAGCTATGCTACCCTTAAGTCCCAAATCAAACACTGATAAAACTTCAAATGGCCCTAACTTCTGTACGGTACGTCCTACTCCTATCAAAGTTTGCAACATACAAATGCTTGTAACTTTTTACTGGAGCGTCATAAAACCTTGAAATTTTGTAACAATAAAGTACTCGAGCCTCTTGTCAATTTAAGCTATCGCTCAAAGCTATGCTACCCTTGAGTCCCAAATCAAACACTGATAAAACTTTAAATTGCCCTTACTTCTGTACGGTACGTCCTACACCTATCAAAGTTTGCAACATACAAATGCTTGTAACTTTTTACTGGAGCGTCATAAAACCTTGAAATTTTGTAACAATAAAGTACTCGAGCCGCTTGTCAATTTAAGCTATCGCTCAAAGCTATGCTACCCTTAAGTCCCAAATCAAACACTGATAAAACTTCAAATGGCCCTAACTTCTATACGGTACGTCCTACACCTATCAAAGTTTGCAACATACAAATGCTTGTAACTTTTTACTGGAGCGTCATAAAACCTTGAAATTTTGTAACAATAAAGTACTCGAGCCTCTTGTCAATTTAAGCTATCGCTCAAAGCTATGCTACCCTTGAGTCCCAAATCAAACACTGATAAAACTTCAAATGGCCCTAACTTCTGTACGGTACGTCCTACACCTATCAAAGTTTGCAACATACAAATGCTTGTAACTTTTTACTGGAGCGTCATAAAACCTTGAAATTTTGTAACAATAAAGTACTCGAGCCTCTTGTCAATTTAAGCTATCGCTCAAAGCTATGCTACCCTTGAGTCCCAAATCAAACACTGATAAAACTTCAAATGGCCCTAACTTCTATACGGTACGTCCTACACCTATCAAAGTTTGCAACATACAAATGCTTGTAACTTTTTACTGGAGCGTCATAAAACCTTGAAATTTTGTAACAATAAAGTACTCGAGCCTCTTGTCAATTTATGCTATTGCTCAAAGCTATGCTACCCTTAAGTCCCAAATCAAACACTGATAAAACTTCAAATGGCCCTAACTTCTGTACGGTACGTCCTCCTCCTATCAAAGTTTGCAACATACAAATGCTTGTAACTTTTTACTGGAGCGTCATTAAACCTTGAAATTTGGTAACAATAAAGTACTCGAGCCGCTAGTCAATTTAAGCTATCGCTCAAAGCTATGCTACCATTGAATCCCAAATCAAACACTGATAAAACTTCAAATGGCCCACACTTCTATACAGTACGTCCTACACCTATCAAAGTTTGCAACATACAAATGCTTGTAACTTTTTACTGGAGCGTCATAAAACCTTGAAATTTTGTAACAATAAAGTACTCGAGCCTCTTGTCAATTTAAGCTATTGCTCAAAGCTATGCTACCCTTAAGTCGCAAATAAAACACTGATAAAACTTCAAATGGCCCTAACTTCTATACAGTACGTCCTACACCTATCAAAGTTTGAAACATACAAATGCTTGTAACTTTTTACTGGAGCGTCATAAAACCTTGAAATTTTGTAACAATAAAGTACTCGAGCCGCTTGTCAATTTAAGCTATCGCTCAAAGCTATGCTACCATTGAATCCCAAATCAAACACTGATAAAACTTCAAATGGCCCTAACTTCTGTACGGTACGTCCTACACCTATCAAAGTTTGCAACATACAAATGTTTGTAACTTTTTACTGGAGCGTCATAAAACCTTGAAATTTTGTAACAATAAAGTACTCGAGCCGCTAGTCAATTTAAGCTATCGCTCAAAGCTATGCTACCATTGAATCCCAAATCAAACACTGATAAATCTTCAAATGGCCCTAACTTCTGTACGGTACGTCCTACACCTATCAAAGTTTGCAACATACAAATGCTTGTAACTTTTTACTGGAGCGTCATAAAACCTTGAAATTTTGTAACAATAAAGTACTCGAGCCTCTTGTCAATTTAAGCTATTGCTCAAAGCTATGCTACCCTTAAGTCCCAAATAAAACACTGATAAAACTTCAAATGGCCCTTACTTCTATACAGTACGTCCTACACCTATCAAAGTTTGCAACATACAAATGCTTGTAACTTTTTACTGGAGCGTCATAAAACCTTGAAATTTTGTAACAATAAAGTACTCGAGCCTCTTGTCAATTTAAGCTATCTCTCAAAGCTATGCTACCCTTGAGTTCCAAATCAAACACTGATAAAACTTCAAATAGCCCTAACTTCTATACGGTACGTCCTACACCTATCAAAGTTTGCAACATACAAATGCTTGTAACTTTTTACTGGAGCGTCATAAAACCTTGAAATTTGGTAACAATAAAGTACTCGAGCCTCTTGTCAATTTAAGCTATCGCTCAAAGCTATGCTACCCTTAAGTCCCAAATCAAACACTGATAAAACTTCAAATGGCCCTAACTTCTATACGGTACGTCCTACACCTATCAAAGTTTGCAACATACAAATGCTTGTAACTTTTTACTGGAGCGTCATAAAACCTTGAAATTTTGTAACAATAAAGTACTCGAGCCTCTTGTCAATTTAAGCTATTGCTCAAAGCTATGCTACCCTTAAGTCCCAAATAAAACACTGATAAAACTTCAAATGGCCCTTACTTTTATACAGTACGTCCTACACCTATCAAAGTTTGCACCATACAAATGCTTGTAACTTTTTACTGGAGCGTCATAAAACCTTGAAATTTTGTAACAATAAAGTACTCGAGCCTCTTGTCAATTTAAGCTATCTCTCAAAGCTATGCTACCCTTGAGTTCCAAATCAAACACTGATAAAACTTCAAATAGCCCTAACTTCTAAACGGTACGTCCTACACCTATCAAAGTTTGCAACATACAAATGCTTGTAACTTTTTACTGGAGCGTCATAAAACCTTGAAATTTTGTAACAATAAAGTACTCGAGCCTCTTGTCAATTTAAGCTATCGCTCAAAGCTATGCTACCCTTGAGTCCCAAATCAAACACTGATAAAACTTCAAATGGCCCTAACTTCTATACGGTACGTCCTACACCTATCAAAGTTTGCAACATACAAATGCTTGTAACTTTTTACTGGAGCGTCATAAAACCTTGAAATTTTGTAACAATAAAGTACTCGAGCCTCTTGTCAATTTAAGCTATTGCTCAAAGCTATGCTACCCTTAAGTCCCAAATCAAACACTGATAAAACTTCAAATGGCCCTAACTTCTGTACGGTACGTCCTCCTCCTATCAAAGTTTCCAACATACAAATGCTTGTAACTTTTTACTGGAGCGTCATTAAACCTTGAAATTTGGTAACAATAAAGTACTCGAGCCGCTAGTCAATTTAAGCTATCGCTCAAAGCTATGCTACCATTGAATCCCAAATCAAACACTGATAAAACTTCAAATGGCCCACACTTCTATACAGTACGTCCTACACCTATCAAAGTTTGCAACATACAAATGCTTGTAACTTTTTACTGGAGCGTCATAAAACCTTGAAATTTTGTAACAATAAAGTACTCGAGCCTCTTGTCAATTTAAGCTATTGCTCAAAGGTATGCTACCCTTAAGTCCCAAATAAAACACTGATAAAACTTCAAATGGCCCTAACTTCTATACAGTACGTCCTACACCTATCAAAGTTTGAAACATACAAATGCTTGTAACTTTTTACTGGAGCGTCATAAAACCTTGAAATTTTGTAACAATAAAGTACTCGAGCCGCTTGTCAATTTAAGCTATCGCTCAAAGCTATGCTACCATTGAATCCCAAATCAAACACTGATAAAACTTCAAATGGCCCTAACTTCTGTACGGTACGTCCTACACCTATCAAAGTTTGCAACATACAAATGCTTGTAACTTTTTACTGGAACGTCATAAATCCTTGAAATTTTGTAACAATAAAGTACTCGAGCCTCTTGTCAATTTAAGCTATCGCTCAAAGCTATGCTACCCTTGAGTCCCAAATCAAACACTGATAAAACTTCAAATGGCCCTAACTTCTATACGGTACGTCCTACACCTATCAAAGTTTGCAACATACAAATGCTTGTAACTTTTTACTGGAGCGTCATAAAACCTTGAAATTTTGTAACAATAAAGTACTCGAGCCTCTTGTCAATTTAAGCTATTGCTCAAAGCTATGCTACCCTTAAGTCCCAAATCAAACACTGATAAAACTTCAAATGGCCCTAACTTCTGTACGGTACGTCCTCCTCCTATCAAAGTTTGCAACATACAAATGCTTGTAACTTTTTACTGGAGCGTCATTAAACCTTGAAATTTGGTAACAATAAAGTACTCGAGCCGCTAGTCAATTTAAGCTATCGCTCAAAGCTATGCTACCATTGAATCCCAAATCAAACACTGATAAAACTTCAAATGGCCCACACTTCTATACAGTACGTCCTACACCTATCAAAGTTTGCAACATACAAATGCTTGTAACTTTTTACTGGAGCGTCATAAAACCTTGAAATTTTGTAACAATAAAGTACTCGAGCCTCTTGTCAATTTAAGCTATTGCTCAAAGCTATGCTACCCTTAAGTCCCAAATAAAACACTGATAAAACTTCAAATGGCCCTAACTTCTATACAGTACGTCCTACACCTATCAAAGTTTGAAACATACAAATGCTTGTAACTTTTTACTGGAGCGTCATAAAACCTTGAAATTTTGTAACAATAAAGTACTCGAGCCGCTTGTCAATTTAAGCTATCGCTCAAAGCTATGCTACCATTGAATCCCAAATCAAACACTGATAAAACTTCAAATGGCCCTAACTTCTGTACGGTACGTCCTACACCTATCAAAGTTTGCAACATACAAATGCTTGTAACTTTTTACTGGAGCGTCATAAAACCTTGAAATTTTGTAACAATAAAGTACTCGAGCCTCTTGTCAATTTAAGCTATCGCTCAAAGCTATGCTACCCTTGAGTCCCAAATCAAACACTGATAAAACTTCAAATGGCCCTAACTTCTATACGGTACGTCCTACACCTATCAAAGTTTGCAACATACAAATGCTTGTAACTTTTTACTGGAGCGTCATAAAACCTTGAAATTTTGTAACAATAAAGTACTCGAGCCTCTTGTCAATTTAAGCTATTGCTCAAAGCTATGCTACCCTTAAGTCCCAAATCAAACACTGATAAAACTTCAAATGGCCCTAACTTCTGTACGGTACGTCCTCCTCCTATCAAAGTTTGCAACATACAAATGCTTGTAACTTTTTACTGGAGCGTCATTAAACCTTGAAATTTGGTAACAATAAAGTACTCGAGCCGCTAGTCAATTTAAGCTATCGCTCAAAGCTATGCTACCATTGAATCCCAAATCAAACACTGATAAAACTTCAAATGGCCCACACTTCTATACAGTACGTCCTACACCAATCAAAGTTTGCAACATACAAATGCTTGTAACTTTTTACTGGAGCGTCATAAAACCTTGAAATTTTGTAACAATAAAGTACTCGAGCCTCTTGTCAATTTAAGCTATTGCTCAAAGCTATGCTACCCTTAAGTCCCAAATAAAACACTGATAAAACTTCAAATGGCCCTAACTTCTATACAGTACGTCCTACACCTATCAAAGTTTGAAACATACAAATGCTTGTAACTTTTTACTGGAGCGTCATAAAACCTTGAAATTTTGTAACAATAAAGTACTCGAGCCGCTTGTCAATTTAAGCTATCGCTCAAAGCTATGCTAGCATTGAATCCCAAATCAAACACTGATAAAACTTCAAATGGCCCTAACTTCTGTACGGTACGTCCTACACCTATCAAAGTTTGCAACATACAAATGCTTGTAACTTTTTACTGGAGCGTCATAAAACCTTGAAATTTTGTAACAATAAAGTACTCGAGCCGCTAGTAAATTTAAGCTATCGCTCAAAGCTATGCTACCATTGAATCCCAAATCAAACACTGATAAATCTTCAAATGGCCCTAACTTCTGTACGGTACGTCCTACACCTATCAAAGTTTGCAACATACAAATGCTTGTAACTTTTTACTGGAGCGTCATAAAACCTTGAAATTTTGTAACAATAAAGTACTCGAGCCTCTTGTCAATTTAAGCTATTGCTCAAAGCTATGCTACCCTTAAGTCCCAAATAAAACACTGATAAAACTTCAAATGGCCCTTACTTCTATACAGTACGTCCTACACCTATCAAAGTTTGCAACATACAAATGCTTGTAACTTTTTACTGGAGCGTCATAAAACCTTGAAATTTTGTAACAATAAAGTACTCGAGCCTCTTGTCAATTTAAGCTATCTCTCAAAGCTATGCTACCCTTGAGTTCCAAATCAAACACTGATAAAACTTCAAATAGCCCTAACTTCTATACGGTACGTCCTACACCTATCAAAGTTTGCAACATACAAATGCTTGTAACTTTTTACTGGAGCGTCATAAAACCTTGAAATTTTGTAACAATAAAGTACTCGAGCCTCTTGTCAATTTAAGCTATTGCTCAAAGCTATGCTACCCTTAAGTCCCAAATCAAACACTGATAAAACTTCAAATGGCCCTAACTTCTGTACGGTACGTCCTCCTCCTATCAAAGTTTGCAACATACAAATGCTTGTAACTTTTTACTGGAGCGTCATTAAACCTTGAAATTTGGTAACAATAAAGTACTCGAGCCGCTAGTCAATTTAAGCTATCGCTCAAAGCTATGCTACCATTGAATCCCAAATCAAACACTGATAAAACTTCAAATGGCCCACACTTCTATACAGTACGTCCTACACCTATCAAAGTTGTTCCGGACGTGTTCTGTTTTGCTGCTACTTTCGAGTAGTAAAACCCGATCAGACACGATAGCTGGGCTCTAAGCTACCGGAGGGGTCGGCAGGTCGCGGATAGCCGAAAGACCTGTAGTAGCAGGTTAGTTGTGAATAAGTCTCTGACAAATAAGCAATCCCCGACGAGGAGCGGCGGGAATCTGAGGACGCGGTAAAAAAGCTAGCAAGTCCGTTGAAATTCCCGTGACAGTGGCGAGTTGACACCGCCTCTTTTGAAGTATGTGTCCCCTTCACTTTGCACTCGCATTGTGAACTTAAAAATCCAGGAGCAACGGACACAAAATGAGTGGTATCACTGGTCAGCGTCTGTTCTCCATGTTAGGAGCGGCTGTTTAAAGTACGAATGCCGGCCTTAGGGCTATCAGGATTGAATCCAGTAAGATTCTGATTATGGTATACTGGAAAGGAAGCAGACGACACTGGGCTGGAGTAGTGGATCCCTGTTACCTCAGTAGGCGGAGTGAAATCTTGCTGAAATGGCTTCCAGAAAGATTCGCTACTTCTTCCGTCCTTTTAAAACCTGGCAGGTCTCACAATACGTTCGAAGCTCGTAGCCACAGCCGTGGCCACTTAGGTTGGGTTGAGATAACTCCCCATTAGTTCCGGCTCGAAGTCTGGCCCTGAACACTGTTCCCCATAAGGGACAATGTCAACCCCCGCATGGCCTCCCTGAATTCATAGATAACCATGGGACTTACGGAAACTAATTGCACGAGAGGAGACAGCGGTTGTGAGTTTGGGCCCATATTACATGGACAAGCAAATAAACCAAAAAAAAACTATAAATAACGATAGCAATAAGCAGACAACAGGCGTAGCGGATATCTTCAATAGAAGCTCTCTCATCGAAAGATCACCGCCACACGGCAAAGTACTGTCAGCATACGGCGTATCAGGTGGACAAAATGAAAATGATGTAACAGGCGATGCTCAAAGTACACACAGTGCCATAATTGGGACACCAGTATCTCTCTACACGGGCTCCCTTACCACTACAAATTGTAGCCAACAGGAGGGGTGCAAAATGAAGACAGTGGAAAAAACGGACGAAAAACTACCAGGTGCCCTGGCAGTATCAACTCCGCCTATATCCACACGGGACACTGGAGCAGCAAAGGAACGAACAGAAGTTGCGGTAACACCCCTCAATGCTCAAATGACAGCTCTGGGGAAGGCCATAAATGATTTACTGCAGTTTTGCAAGATTAAGCCAAATGTGCATAATGAGGTAAAACGACTAGCAGCGGTTATGAATGCAAAACACGTCGAGATCGAGATGCAATTAAAGAGCATGCGCACCATTCAAAACGCTCCACAGCCGAACACGATCACAGTCGGAGTGAACACGGGATCTGGGAAGAGGCGAAGGGCCAACGCCAGTCCGACAGTAATGAACTGCGATGCAACAACGGGGCCCGTGAAAAGAGTGCGAGCAAATAACGATCTTAGCGCGGCAGTTGAAATTCCACTTGCGCAGGTCGTCTGTCCCAAGGCACCAGCCAGGAAAGGGGTGGTCACGCAGGTACAATGCCCACAAACAGGAGATGATGCCCTAAAACCGCAAGAAAAGGAACGGTGGACAAAGGTGGAAAAAAAACCAAGGAAAAAGCAACAAGACGCTAAAGCCTACGATATAAATCCTAGACCGGATGCCATCATAATTACGGCAGCGGGTGCATCGTCATACGCCGACATCCTAAAAACGGTGAAAGCCAGTAGTGCGTTGAAAGAGCTAGGGGGAGATGTTAGGCGCATATACCAGGGTAACAAAGGAGACTTGGTAATCAAGCTTAAGAGTGCTCCCGAAAATAAGACGGCAAAATATAAAGCGGCGGTGGAGGAAGTCCTCAGAGATGCGGCAAAAGTAGTGGCAAAAACGCACTGCATCAGAATACAATGTAGAGATGTGGATATGATTACTACCCCCGAGGAGATTTGCGACGCCTTGAAGGAAAAGGGTAACATCAGTAGGCCGGACGTCTCGGCAATAAACAATATGCGAAAGTGCTATGACGGTACGCAGACAGCGTACATCGATCTTCCCGCAAATGATGCCAAAAAATTACTGACTGCGCGTAATATACAAATCGGATGGGTAAATTGCAGAATTCGGGAGACGGTATCACTTAAGCGTTGCTTCAGATGCTGGGGTTACGGTCATCTGGCGCATCACTGTAATGAACCCATAGACAAAACAGACATGTGTAGAAGGTGCGGCGAAAAGGGCCACCTAGCAGCAACCTGTAAAAGCAAAGAGAGGTGCGCTCTATGCGAAGGCACTCATGCAGCTGGCAGCTACAAATGTCCGGTATATCAGAAGGCGAGGAAAGATTGCGGACAATGAGAATCGTGCAACTAAACTTAAACCGATGCGCGGCGGCCCAGGATCTCCTGACCCAAACTATGTTCGAACAAAAATTCGACGTGGGGCTATTGTGTGAACAATACCGAAATTTAAATTGTCACAACTGGGTACAGGATGCCCACGGTAAAGCTGCTATATGGGCAAGTAACGATAGCTCAATTCAGCAGAAGATGACAATGGCGGAAAATGGTTTCACATGGGCGAAAATAAAAAATGTGTACTTTTTTTCATGCTATGCTCCCCCCAGTATGACTCTAGATGACTTCGAGAGGATGCTGATGGCCTTGGTGATAGAAGCGCGAGGTAAAAGTCCGGTCGTAGTAGCAGGAGACTTCAACGCCTGGTCCACAGCATGGGGAAGTACACGCACAGATCAGCGAGGAAGAATTCTGCTCGAATGCCTAGCTCCACTATCGTTAGACCTTTTAAACCACGGTAGTAAGAATACATTCGAAACAGGCAGGAGGGGTTCCGTGATAGACCTCACCTTCGCACACAATGTTATAACTCGCAACGCACAGTGGGAAGTCAGCAGCATATACACACACAGTGATCACCGGGCTATTGAAATAGATATCACTGCGCCGAAAAAACAACGAATTCGCAAAGTGCCAACAAAACGATGGAAATGGCAGGTTTTTGACGTAGAAGCCTTTAATACCGCCTGGAAAGATGAGGAAATCCCCCTGGACACGGCAGAAAAGATGGCGGTCAGCATAACGGACAAACTCAGCATGGCCTGTGACGTGGCAATGCCAAGAATATCAAACAGAATTGTGAGGAAACCAGTCTACTGGTGGAATGACGAAATCGCTAATGCGAGGAAAAGATGTAACCAAGCGCGCAGAAAGGCAAAACGAGCTCGCAATAGGCCAATTTGGGAAACGCTGCATCAAGTACATAAAGAGTGTAGGAAAGTACTGAAAGTAGCCATTAAAAACAGCAAAAACGCATATTTTAAGGAGCTCTACGACAGTGCTGATCTCGATCCATGGGGTAACGCATACAAGGCAGTGATGGCCAAACTGAAAGGGCCAAGAGCACCGCAACCAACAGAATATAAATTGATGCGTAAGGTGGTTGCAGCGCTCTTTCCCCCACAGGAGGAAACAATTCTGTACAACGGCCAACAAATAAACAGCACAGAAATCCCCGAGATTTCCACTGATGAGGTAGTGTTCACTCTGCGGAAAATCGCTGACGGTAAAGCACCCGGGCTAGACGGTTTGCCCAATATTGCGGTAAAAGCGGCGGTCAAGGCAACACCTGAAATTTTCACGCAGGTGTACAATGCGTGCTTAAACGAGGGAATATACCCAGATATTTGGAAAAGGCAGAGGCTGGTATTACTGCTTAAGCCCGGAAAGCAGCCGGACCACCCATCCTCGTACAGACCAATTTGCATGCTCGATACGCTGGGTAAAATCTTAGAGAGAATTATCTGCGATAGACTGCAAGAATCACTTGAAAAGCCAGGAGGATTGGCCGCAAATCAATTTGGATTTCGGAGATCGCGATCCACCGTAGATGCAGTCCAAGCAGTGATGGATATTGCAAGAGAAGCACTCAGCGGGAAGAGATGGGTAAATGGAAGCAAAAAATACTGCGCAGTGATCACATTGGATGTGAAGAACGCTTTCAACTCGGCGAGTTGGCAATTAATCATAAGCGCCCTCCGGAAATTCGCTGTCCCGGAGTACTTGTTGCGAATTTTAGCTAGTTATTTTGACAACCGAGTACTACTGTACGATACGGACGAAGGGGCAAAGCAATATAGGATCACGGGGGGAGTACCCCAGGGTTCTGTGCTCGGCCCTTCATTATGGAATGGTATGTACAATGACATACTCCAACTGGACCTACCGGAAGATACTACGGTGGTAGGCTATGCGGACGACATTGCTGTGGTAGCAGTAGCAAAACAGCTGGACATGCTCCAAACGATATGCAATGATGCGATCGTCAGAATAAGAAGCTGGCTTGATGACTCAAAACTGGAATTGGCGGCCCAGAAAACAGAGGTGGTCCTGCTGAGCTCCAGAAAAGTGCGAGAGCATATAACAATAACGGTGGGCGAACACGAAATTACATCGCAGCCGTATCTGCGGTACTTGGGAGTGATCATAGACGCGAAACTGACCTTCAAGGAACACCTTAGGACAGTATGCGAAAAGGCTGCCCGCGTCAACGGTGCGCTCACAAAGATGATGCCAAACTTGGGAGGGCCCAGATCAAGTCGAAGGAAGCTACTATCGAGGGTAACTACCTCGATCATCCTATATGCGGCTCCAATTTGGGCAGAAGTCGCGCGTACAGAGAGCGTCTCAAAAGGAATCCGATCTGTACATAGGCTCAGCGCGCTAAGGGTTGCTAGCGCCTTTCGGACAGTTTCGGATGATGCAATTTGTGTGTTATCAAGTAAGCCACCAATCGACCTGCTTGCATATGAAATGCAGGATTTGTATAGGAGAGGGACAAGACCAACGGCTGCAGATAAGCTTGAAATAAGACAGAAAACCATGCAACAATGGCAGCAAAGATGGGAGCAATCCAGCAAAGGCCGATGGACATTCCAACTGATACATAATATCAACGAATGGTACTCGCGCACACACGGCGAACTTAACTTCTATTTGACACAGATGCTTAGTGGCCACGGGTGCTTCAAGGAATACTTGCACAAATACAAATACGATGTTGACCCGTTTTGTCCAAGTTGCCCGGGAGAGCAGGAAAACGCGCAGCATATACTTTTTCATTGCCCGCGATTTAACGAGAGCAGAAACAACTTGAGCGCTATCTTAGGAGAACAACCAGCAATGGCGAATCTGGTAGCGCATATGTGTGAAACCGAGACTAAATGGGAGGCAGTTTGTTCCACAGTATCTATTATGATGATAACTCTGCGGAACACTGAACGCGCCCGAACAGCAGCACGCCTAAGCCAGCGCAGTGCTGAGGAAAACGTTAATGGGGATGTTTCAAGAAGTAGGACTGAAAATGGACAGACCTAAGACTGACGATTGAGCGGTAACGCTCGTAACGGCCTCTCGACGTATTACCTAACGGTGAGGTCCCGAGAGGATGATCCGTCCGGACATCGGGGTGATTTTAGTGGGTTGGGGCCCCACACTACAAGGGTTTTTGACTGCTTTACACCTCGTAAAAAAAACACCTATCAAAGTTTGCAACATACAAATGCTTGTAACTTTTTACTGGAGCGTCATAAAACCTTGAAATTTTGTAACAATAAAGTACTCGAGCCTCTTGTCAATTTAAGCTATTGCTCAAAGCTATGCTACCCTTAAGTCCCAAATAAAACACTGATAAAACTTCAAATGGCCCTAACTTCTATACAGTACGTCCTACACCTATCAAAGTTTGAAACATACAAATGCTTGTAACTTTTTACTGGAGCGTCATAAAACCTTGAAATTTTGTAACAATAAAGTACTCGAGCCGCTTGTCAATTTAAGCTATCGCTCAAAGCTATGCTACCATTGAATCCCAAATCAAACACTGATAAAACTTCAAATGGCCCTAACTTCTGTACGGTACGTCCTACACCTATCAAAGTTTGCAACATACAAATGCTTGTAACTTTTTACTGGAGCGTCATAAAACCTTGAAATTTTGTAACAATAAAGTACTCGAGCCGCTAGTCAATTTAAGCTATCGCTCAAAGCTATGCTACCATTGAATCCCAAATCAAACACTGATAAATCTTCAAATGGCCCTAACTTCTGTACGGTACGTCCTACACCTATCAAAGTTTGCAACATACAAATGCTTGTAACTTTTTACTGGAGCGTCATAAAACCTTGAAATTTTGTAACAATAAAGTACTCGAGCCTCTTGTCAATTTAAGCTATTGCTCAAAGCTATGCTACCCTTAAGTCCCAAATAAAACACTGATAAAACTTCAAATGGCCCTTACTTCTATACAGTACGTCCTACACCTATCAAAGTTTGCAACATACAAATGCTTGTAACTTTTTACTGGAGCGTCATAAAACCTTGAAATTTTGTAACAATAAAGTACTCGAGCCTCTTGTCAATTTAAGCTATCTCTCAAAGCTATGCTACCCTTGAGTTCCAAATCAAACACTGATAAAACTTCAAATAGCCCTAACTTCTATACGGTACGTCCTACACCTATCAAAGTTTGCAACATACAAATGCTTGTAACTTTTTACTGGAGCGTCATAAAACCTTGAAATTTGGTAACAATAAAGTACACGAGCCTCTTGTCAATTTAAGCTATCGCTCAAAGCTATGCTACCCTTAAGTCCCAAATCAAACACTGATAAAACTTCAAATGGCCCTAACTTCTATACGGTACGTCCTACACCTATCAAAGTTTGCAACATACAAATGCTTGTAACTTTTTACTGGAGCGTCATAAAACCTTGAAATTTTGTAACAATAAAGTACTCGAGCCTCTTGTCAATTTAAGCTTTTGCTCAAAGCTATGCTACCCTTAAGTCCCAAATAAAACACTGATAAAACTTCAAATGGCCCTTACTTCTATACAGTACGTCCTACACCTATCAAAGTTTGCACCATACAAATGCTTGTAACTTTTTACTGGAGCGTCATAAAACCTTTAATTTTGTAACAATAAAGTACTCGAGCCGCTTGTCAATTTAAGCTATCGCTCAAAGCTATGCTACCATTGAATCCCAAATCAAACACTGATAAAACTTCAAATGGCCCTAACTTCTGTACGGTACGTCCTACACCTATCAAAGTTTGCAACATACAAATGCTTGTAACTTTTTACTGGAGCGTCATAAAACCTTGAAATTTTGTAACAATAAAGTACTCGAGCCGCTAGTCAATTTAAGCTATCGCTCAAAGCTATGCTACCATTGAATCCCAAATCAAACACTGATAAATCTTCAAATGGCCCTAACTTCTGTACGGTACGTCCTACACCTATCAAAGTTTGCAACATACAAATGCTTGTAACTTTTTACTGGAGCGTCATAAAACCTTGAAATTTTGTAACAATAAAGTACTCGAGCCTCTTGTCAATTTAAGCTATTGCTCAAAGCTATGCTACCCTTAAGTCCCAAATAAAACACTGATAAAACTTCAAATGGCCCTTACTTCTATACAGTACGTCCTACACCTATCAAAGTTTGCAACATACAAATGCTTGTAACTTTTTACTGGAGCGTCATAAAACCTTGAAATTTTGTAACAATAAAGTACTCGAGCCTCTTGTCAATTTAAGCTATCTCTCAAAGCTATGCTACCCTTGAGTTCCAAATCAAACACTGATAAAACTTCAAATAGCCCTAACTTCTATACGGTACGTCCTACACCTATCAAAGTTTGCAACATACAAATGCTTGTAACTTTTTACTGGAGCGTCATAAAACCTTGAAATTTGGTAACAATAAAGTACTCGAGCCTCTTGTCAATTTAAGCTATCGCTCAAAGCTATGCTACCCTTAAGTCCCAAATCAAACACTGATAAAACTTCAAATGGCCCTAACTTCTATACGGTACGTCCTACACCTATCAAAGTTTGCAACATACAAATGCTTGTAACTTTTTACTGGAGCGTCATAAACCTTGAAATTTTGTAACAATAAAGTACTCGAGCCTCTTGTCAATTTAAGCTATTGCTCAAAGCTATGCTACCCTTAAGTCCCAAATAAAACACTGATAAAACTTCAAATGGCCCTTACTTCTATACAGTACGTCCTACACCTATCAAAGTTTGCACCATACAAATGCTTGTAACTTTTTACTGGAGCGTCATAAAACCTTGAAATTTTGTAACAATAAAGTACTCGAGCCTCTTGTCAATTTAAGCTATCTCTCAAAGCTATGCTACCCTTGAGTTCCAAATCAAACACTGATAAAACTTCAAATAGCCCTAACTTCTATACGGTACGTCCTACACCTATCAAAGTTTGCAACATACAAATGCTTGTAACTTTTTACTGGAGCGTCATAAAACCTTGAAATTTGGTAACAATAAAGTACTCGAGCCGCTAGTCAATTTAAGCTATCGCTCAAAGCTATGCTACCATTGAATCCCAAATCAAACACTGATAAAACTTCAAATGGCCCTAACTTCTGTACGGTACGTCCTACTCCTATCAAAGTTTGCAACATACAAATGCTTGTAACTTTTTACTGGAGCGTCATAAAACCTTGAAATTTTGTAACAATAAAGTACTCGAGCCTCTTGTCAATTTAAGCTATCGCTCAAAGCTATGCTACCCTTGAGTCCCAAATCAAACACTGATAAAACTTCAAATAGCCCTAACTTCTATACGGTACGTCCTACACCTATCAAAGTTTGCAACATACAAATGCTTGTAACTTTTTACTGGAGCGTCATAAAACCTCGAAATTTTGTAACAATAAAGTACTCGAGCCTCTTGTCAATTTAAGCTATTGCTCAAAGCTATGCTACCCTTAAGTCCCAAATCAAACACTGATAAAACTTCAAATGGCCCTAACTTCTATACAGTACGTCCTACACCTATCAAAGTTTGCAACATACAAATGCTTGTAACTTTTTACTGGAGCGTCATAAAACCTTGAAATTTTGTAACAATAAAGTGCTCGAGCCGCTTGTCAATTTAAGCTATCGCTCAAAGCTATGCTACCCTTAAGTCCCAAATAAAACACTGATAAAACTTCAAATGGCCCTTTCTTCTATACAGTACGTCCTACACCTATCAAAGTTTGCAACATACAAATGCTTGTAACTTTTTACTGGAGCGTCATAAAACCTTGAAATTTTGTAACAATAAAGTACTCGAGCCTCTTGTCAATTTAAGCTATTGCTCAAAGCTATGCTACCCTTAAGTCCCAAATCAAACACTGATAAAACTTCAAATGGCCCTTACTTCTATACAGTACGTCCTACACCTATCAAAGTTTGCAACATACAAATGCTTGTAACTTTTTACTGGAGCGTCATAAAACCTTGAAATTTTGTAACAATAAAGTACTCGAGCCGCTTGTCAATTTAAGCTATCGCTCAAAGCTATGCTACCCTTAAATCCCAAATCAAACACTGATAAAACTTCAAATGGCCCTAACTTCTATACGGTACGTCCTACACCTATCAAAGTTTGCAACATACAAATGCTTGTAACTTTTTACTGGAGCGTCATAAAACCTTGAAATTTTGTAACAATAAAGTACTCGAGCCTCTTGTCAATTTAAGCTATTGCTCAAAGCTATGCTACCCTTAAGTCCCAAATAAAACACTGATAAAACTTCAAATGGCCCTTACTTCTATACAGTACGTCCTACACCTATAAAAAGTTTGCAACATACAAATGCTTGTAACTTTTTACTGGAGCGTCATAAAACCTTGAAATTTTGTAACAATAAAGTACTCGAGCCTCTTGTCAATTTAAGCTATCTCTCAAGGCTATGCTACCCTTGAGTTCCAAATCAAACACTGATAAAACTTCAAATAGCCCTAACTTCTATACTGTACGTCCTACACCTATCAAAGTTTGCAACATACAAATGCTTGTAACTTTTTACTGGAGCGTCATAAAACCTTGAAATTTGGTAACAATAAAGTACTCGAGCCGCTAGTCAATTTAAGCTATCGCTCAAAGCTATGCTACCATTGAATCCCAAATCAAACACTGATAAAACTTCAAATGGCCCTAACTTCTGTACGGTACGTCCTACTCCTATCAAAGTTTGCAACATACAAATGCTTGTAACTTTTTACTGGAGCGTCATAAAACCTTGAAATTTTGTAACAATAAAGTACTCGAGCCTCTTGTCAATTTAAGCTATTGCTCAAAGCTATGCTACCCTTAAGTCCCAAATCAAACACTGATAAAACTTCAAATGGCCCTAACTTCTGTACGGTACGTCCTACTCCTATCAAAGTTTGCAACATACAAATGCTTGTAACTTTTTACTGGAGCGTCATAAAACCTTGAAATTTTGTAACAATAAAGTACTCGAGCCTCTTGTCAATTTAAGCTATCGCTCAAAGCTATGCTACCCTTGAGTCCCAAATCAAACACTGATAAAACTTCAAATGGCCCTAACTTCTATACGGTACGTCCTACACCTATCAAAGTTTGCAACATACAAATGCTTGTAACATTTTACTGGAGCGTCATAAAACCTTGAAATTTTGTAACAATAAAGTACTCGAGCCTCTTGTCAATTTAAGCTATTGCTCAAAGCTATGCTACCCTTAAGTCCCAAATCAAACACTGATAAAACTTCAAATGGCCCTAACTTCTATACAGTACGTCCTA